>OZ012737.1:361626058-362268558 GCA_963859935.3 Lathyrus sativus
GATTGCCTTCTTTAGATAACGGATATTATCAACTTCGGTTGATCCGGCCCTCTGGTTCGATGCTCGCTTTTATTTAGCGATTGCCTACTTTAGGTAGCGGATGTCATCAACTTCGATTGATCCGGCCCTATGGTTCGATGCCCTCTTTTATTTAGCGATTGCCTGCTTTAGTTTGCGGAAGTTATCAACTTCGGTTGATCCGGCCCTCTGGTTCGATGCTCGCTTTTATTTAGCGATTGTCTGCTTTAGTTAGCGGATGTTATCAACTTCGGTTGATTCGACCCTCTTGTTCGATGCTTGCTTTTATTTAGCGATTGCCTGCTTTATATAGCGGATGTCATCAACTTCGGTTGATCCAACCCTCTGGTTCAATGCTCGCTTTTATTTAGCGATTGCCTGCTTTAGGTAGCGGATGTTATCAACTTCAGTTGATCCAGCCCTCTGGTTTGATGCTTGCTTTAATTTAGCGATTGCCTACTTTAGTTAGCGGATGTTATCTACTTCGGTTGATACGGTCCTCTGGTTCGATGCTCGTTTTTATTTAGCGATTGCCTGCTTTAGGTAGCAGATGTTATCAACTTCGGTTGTTCCGGCCCTCTGGTTCGATGCTTGCTTTTATTTAGCGATTGCCTGCTTTAGTTAGCGGATGTTATCAACTTCGGTTTATCCGGCCCTCTGGTTCGATGCTCGCTTTTATTTAGCGATTGCCACCTTTAGGTAGCGGATGTTATCAACTTCGGTTGATCCGACCCTCTGGTTCGTTGCTTGCTTCTATTTAGCGATTGCCACCTTTAGGTTGCGGATGTTATCAACTTCGGTTGATCTGACCCTCTGGTTCGATGCTCGCTTTTATTTAGCGATTGCCTGCTTTAGGTAGCAGATGTCATCAACTTCGGTTTATCCGACCCTCTAGTTCGATGCTCTCTTTTATTTAGCGATTTCCTGCTTTAGTTTGCGGATGTTATCAACTTCGGTTGATCCGGCCCTCTGGTTCGATGCTCGCTTTTATTTAGCGATTGTCTGCTTTAGTTAGTGGATGTTATCAACTTCGGTTGATTCGACCCTCTTGTTCGATGCTTGCTTTTATTTAGCGATTGCCTGCTTTAGTTAGCGGATGTTATCAACTTCGGTTGATCCGGCCCTCTGGTTCGATGCTCGCTTTTATTTAGCGATTTGCTGCTTTAGGTAGAGGATGTTATCAACTTCGGTTGATCCGGCCCTCTGGTTCGATGCTCGCTTTTATTTAGCGATTGCTTGCTTTATTTAACGGATATTATCAACTTCGGTTGATCCGACCCTCTGGTTTGATGCTCGCTTTTATTTAGCGATTGCCTACTTTAGTTAGCGGATGTTATCAACTTTATTTGATCTGGCCCTCTGGTTCGATATTCGCTTTTATTTAGCGATTGCCTGCTTTAGGTAGAGGATGTTATCAACTTCGGTTGATCCGGCCCTCTGGTTCGATGCTCGCTTTTATTTAGCGATTGCCTGCTTTAGGTAGCGAATGTTATCAACATTGGTTGATCCGGCCCTCTGGTTCGATGCTTGCTTTTATTTAGAGATTGCCTACTTTAGTTAGCGAATGTTATCAACTTCGGTTGATCCGTCCCTCTGGTTCGATGCTCGCTTTTATTTAGCGATTGCCCGCTTTAGGTAGCGGATGTTATCAACATCGGTTGATCCGACCCTCTGGTTCGATGCTCGCTTTTATTTACCGATTGCCTACTTTATTTAACGGATATTATCAACTTCGGTTGATCCGGCCCTCTGGTTTGATGCTCGCTTTTATTTAGTGATTGCCTGCTTTAGGTAGCGGATGTCATCAACTTCGGTTGATCCGGCCCTATGGTTGCTCTCTTTTATTTAGCGATTGCCTGCTTTAGGTTGCGAATGTTATCAACTTCGGTTGATCCGGCCCTCTGGTTTGATGCTCGTTTTTATTTAGTGATTGTCTGCTTTAGTTAGCGGATGTTATCAACTTCGGTTGATTCGACCCTCTTGTTCGATGCTTGCCTTTATTTAGCGATTGCCACCTTTAGGTAGCGAATGTTATCAACTTCGGTTGATCCGGCCCTGTGGTTCGATGCTCGCTTTTATTTAGCGATTGCCTTCTTTAGTTAACGGATATTATCAACTTCGGTTGATCCGGCCCTCTGGTTCGATGCTCGCTTTTATTTAGCGATTGCCTACTTTAGGTAGCGGATGTCATTAACTTCGGTTGATCCGGCCCTATGGTTCGATGCCCTCTTTTATTTAGCGATTGCCTGCTTTAGTTTGCGGAAGTTATCAACTTCGGTTGATCCGGCCCTCTGGTTCGATGCTCGCTTTTATTTAGCGATTGTCTGCTTTAGTTAGCGGATGTTATCAACTTCGGTTGATTCGACCCTCTTGTTCGATGCTTGCTTTTATTTAGCGATTGCCTGCTTCATATAGCGGATGTCATCAACTTCGGTTGATCCAACCCTCTGGTTCAATGCTCGCTTTTATTTAGCGATTGCCTGCTTTAGGTAGCGGATGTTATCAACTTCAGTTGATCCAGCCCTCTGGTTTGATGCTTGCTTTAATTTAGCGATTGCCTACTTTAGTTAGCGGATGTTATCTACTTCGGTTGATACGGTCCTCTGGTTCGATGCTCGTTTTTATTTAGCGATTGCCTGCTTTAGGTAGCAGATGTTATCAACTTCGGTTGTTCCGGCCCTCTGGTTCGATGCTTGCTTTTATTTAGCGATTGCCTGCTTTAGTTAGCGGATGTTATCAACTTCGGTTTATCCGGCCCTCTGGTTCGATGCTCGCTTTTATTTAGCGATTGCCACCTTTAGGTAGCGGATGTTATCAACTTCGGTTGATCCGACCCTCTGGTTCGTTGCTTGCTTCTATTTAGCGATTGCCACCTTTAGGTTGCGGATGTTATCAACTTCGGTTGATCTGACCCTCTGGTTCGATGCTCGCTTTTATTTAGCGATTGTCTGCTTTAGGTAGAGGATGTTATCAACTTCGGTTTATCCGACCCTCTAGTTCGAGGCTCGCTTTTATTTAGCGATTGCCTACTTTAGTTAGCGGATGTTTTCAACTTCGGTTGATCCGGCCCTCTGGTTCGATGCTCGCTTTTATTTAGCGATTTCCTGCTTTAGTTAGCGGATGTTATCAACTTCAGTTGATCCGGCCCTCTGGTTCGATGCTCGCTTTTATTTAGCGATTGCCTGCTTTAGTTAGCGGATGTTATCAACTTCGGTTGATCCGGCCCTCTGGTTCGATGCTCGCTTTTATTTAGCGATTTCCTGCTTTAGGTAGAGGATGTTATCAACTTCGGTTTATCCGGCCCTCTGGTTCGATGCTCGCTTTTATTTACCGATTGCCTACTTTAGTTAGCGGATGTTATCAACTTCGGTTGATCCGGCCCTCTGGTTCGATGCTTGCTTTAATTTAGCGATTGCCTACTTTAGTTAGCGGATGTTATCAACTTCGGTTGATCCGACCCTCTGGTTCGATGCTCGCTTTTATTTACCGATTGCCTACTTTATTTAACGGATATTATCAACTTCGGTTGATCCGGCCCTATGGTTCGTTGCTTGCTTCTATTTAGCGATTGCCACCTTTAGGTAGCGGATGTTATCAACTTCGGTTGATCTGACCCTCTGGTTCGATGCTCGCTTTTATTTAGCGATTGCCTGCTTTAGGTAGCGGATGTTATCAACTTCGGTTGATCCGACCCTCTGGTTCGATGCTCGCTTTTATTTACCGATTGCCTACTTTAGTTAGCGGATGTTATCAACTTCGGTTGATCCGGCCCTCTGGTTCGATGCTTGCTTTAATTTAGCGATTGCCTACTTTAGTTAGCGGATGTTATCAACTTCGGTTGATCCGACCCTCTGGTTTGATGCTCGCTTTTATTTACCGATTGCCTACTTTATTTAACGGATATTATCAACTTCGGTTGATCCGGCCCTCTGGTTTGATGCTCGCTTTTATTTAGTGATTGCCTGCTTTAGGTAGCGGATGTCATCAACTTCGGTTGATCCGGCCCTATGGTTGCTCTCTTTTATTTAGCGATTGCCTGCTTTAGGTTGCGAATGTTATCAACTTCGGTTGATCCGGCCCTCTGGTTTGATGCTCGTTTTTATTTAGTGATTGTCTGCTTTAGTTAGCGGATGTTATCAACTTCGGTTGATTCGACCCTCTTGTTCGATGCTTGCCTTTATTTAGCGATTGCCACCTTTAGGTAGCGAATGTTATCAACTTCGGTTGATCCGGCCCTGTGGTTCGATGCTCGCTTTTATTTAGCGATTGCCTTCTTTAGTTAACGGATATTATCAACTTCGGTTGATCCGGCCCTCTGGTTCGATGCTCGCTTTTATTTAGCGATTGCCTACTTTAGGTAGCGGATGTCATTAACTTCGGTTGATCCGGCCCTATGGTTCGATGCCCTCTTTTATTTAGCGATTGCCTGCTTTAGTTTGCGGAAGTTATCAACTTCGGTTGATCCGGCCCTCTGGTTCGATGCTCGCTTTTATTTAGCGATTGTCTGCTTTAGTTAGCGGATGTTATCAACTTCGGTTAATTCCACCCTCTTGTTCGATGCTTGCTTTTATTTAGCGATTGCCCGCTTTATATAGCGGATGTCATCAACTTCGGTTGATCCGACTCTATAGTTCGATGCTCGCTTTTATTTAGCGATTGCCTGCTTTAGGTAGCGGATGTTATCAACTTCGGTTGATCCGACCCTCTGGTTCGATGCTCACTTTTATTTACCGATTGCCTACTTTAGTTAGCGGATGTTATCAACTTCGGTTGATCCAGCCCTCTGGTTTGATGCTTGCTTTAATTTAGTGATTGCCTACTTTAGTAAGCGGATGTTATCAACTTCGGTTGATCCGGTCCTCTGGTTCGATGCTCGCTTTTATTTAGCGATTGCCTGCTTTAGGTAGCAGATGTTATCAACTTCGGTTGTTCCGGCCCTCTGGTTCGATGCTCGCTTTTATTTAGCGATTGCCTGCTTTAGTTAGCGGATGTTATCAACTTCGGTTGATCCGGCCCTCTGGTTCGATGCTCGCTTTTATTTAGCGATTTCCTGCTTTAGGTAGAGGATGTTATCAACTTCGGTTTATCCGGCCCTCTGGTTCGATGCTCGCTTTTATTTACCGATTGCCTACTTTAGTTAGCGGATGTTATCAACTTCGGTTGATCCGGCCCTCTGGTTCGATGCTTGCTTTAATTTAGCGATTGCCTACTTTAGTTAGCGGATGTTATCAACTTCGGTTGATCCGACCCTCTGGTTCGATGCTCGCTTTTATTTACCGATTGCCTACTTTATTTAACGGATATTATCAACTTCGGTTGATCCGGCCCTATGGTTCGTTGCTTGCTTCTATTTAGCGATTGCCACCTTTAGGTAGCGGATGTTATCAACTTCGGTTGATCTGACCCTCTGGTTCGATGCTCGCTTTTATTTAGCGATTGCCTGCTTTAGGTAGCGGATGTTATCAACTTCGGTTGATCCGACCCTCTGGTTCGATGCTCGCTTTTATTTACCGATTGCCTACTTTAGTTAGCGGATGTTATCAACTTCGGTTGATCCGGCCCTCTGGTTCGATGCTTGCTTTAATTTAGCGATTGCCTACTTTAGTTAGCGGATGTTATCAACTTCGGTTGATCCGACCCTCTGGTTTGATGCTCGCTTTTATTTACCGATTGCCTACTTTATTTAACGGATATTATCAACTTCGGTTGATCCGGCCCTCTGGTTTGATGCTCGCTTTTATTTAGTGATTGCCTGCTTTAGGTAGCGGATGTCATCAACTTCGGTTGATCCGGCCCTATGGTTGCTCTCTTTTATTTAGCGATTGCCTGCTTTAGGTTGCGAATGTTATCAACTTCGGTTGATCCGGCCCTCTGGTTTGATGCTCGTTTTTATTTAGTGATTGTCTGCTTTAGTTAGCGGATGTTATCAACTTCGGTTGATTCGACCCTCTTGTTCGATGCTTGCCTTTATTTAGCGATTGCCACCTTTAGGTAGCGAATGTTATCAACTTCGGTTGATCCGGCCCTGTGGTTCGATGCTCGCTTTTATTTAGCGATTGCCTTCTTTAGTTAACGGATATTATCAACTTCGGTTGATCCGGCCCTCTGGTTCGATGCTCGCTTTTATTTAGCGATTGCCTACTTTAGGTAGCGGATGTCATTAACTTCGGTTGATCCGGCCCTATGGTTCGATGCCCTCTTTTATTTAGCGATTGCCTGCTTTAGTTTGCGGAAGTTATCAACTTCGGTTGATCCGGCCCTCTGGTTCGATGCTCGCTTTTATTTAGCGATTGTCTGCTTTAGTTAGCGGATGTTATCAACTTCGGTTAATTCCACCCTCTTGTTCGATGCTTGCTTTTATTTAGCGATTGCCCGCTTTATATAGCGGATGTCATCAACTTCGGTTGATCCGACTCTATAGTTCGATGCTCGCTTTTATTTAGCGATTGCCTGCTTTAGGTAGCGGATGTTATCAACTTCGGTTGATCCGACCCTCTGGTTCGATGCTCACTTTTATTTACCGATTGCCTACTTTAGTTAGCGGATGTTATCAACTTCGGTTGATCCAGCCCTCTGGTTTGATGCTTGCTTTAATTTAGTGATTGCCTACTTTAGTAAGCGGATGTTATCAACTTCGGTTGATCCGGTCCTCTGGTTCGATGCTCGCTTTTATTTAGCGATTGCCTGCTTTAGGTAGCAGATGTTATCAACTTCGGTTGTTCCGGCCCTCTGGTTCGATGCTTGCTTTTATTTAGCGATTGCCTGCTTTAGTTAGCGGATGTTATCAACTTCGGTTGATCCAGCCCTCTGGTTCGATGCTTGCTTTTATTTAGCGATTGCCTACTTTAGTTAGCGAATGTTATCAACTTCGGTTGATTTAGCCCTCTGGTTCGATGCTCGCTTTTATTTAGCGATTGCCTGCTTTAGGTAGCGGATATTATCAACATCGGTTGATCCGGTCCTCTGGTTCGATGCTCGCTTTTATTTAGCGATTGCCTGCTTTAGTTAGCGGATGTTATCAACTTCGGTTGATCCGGCCCTCTGGTTCGTTGCTCGCTTTTATTTAGCGATTTCCTGCTTTAGGTAGCGGATGTTATCAACTTAGGTTGATCCGGCCCTCTGGTCCGATGCTCGATTTTATTTAGCGATTGCCACCTTTAGGTAGCGGATGTTATCAACTTCGGTTGATCCGGCCCTCTGGTTCGATGCTTGCTTCTATTTAGCGATTGCCACCTTTAGGTAGCGGATGTTATCAACTTCGATTGATCTGGCCCTCTGGTTCGATGCTCGCTTTTATTTAGCGATTGCCTGCTTTAGGTAGCGAATGTTATCAACTTCGGTAGATCCGGCCCTCTGGTTCAATGCTCACTTTTATTTAGCGATTTCCTACTTTAGTTAGCGGATGTTATCAACTTCGGTTGATCTGGCCCTCTGGTTCGATATTCGCTTTTATTTAGCGATTGCCTGCTTTAGGTTGAGGATGTTATCAACTTCGGTTGATCTGGCCCTCTGGTTCAATGCTCGCTTTTATTTAGCGATTTCCTTCTTTAGTTAGCGGATGTTATCAACTTCGGTTGATCCGGCCCTCTAGTTCGATGCTCGCTTATATTTAGCGATTGCCTGCTTTAGGTAGCGGATGTTATCAACATCGGTTGATCCGGCCCTCTAGTTCGATGCTTGCTTTTATTTAGCGATTGCCTACTTTAGTTAGCGGATGTTATCAACTTCTGTTGATCCGGCCCTGTGGTTCGATGCTCGCTTTTATTTAGCGATTGCCTTCTTTAGTTAACGGATATTATCAACTTTGGTTGATCCGGCCCTCTGGTTCGATGCTCGCTTTTAATTAGCGATTGCCTACTTTAGGTAGCGGATGTCATCAACTTCGGTTGATCCGGCCCTATGGTTCGATGCCCTCTTTTATTTAGCGATTGCCTGCTTTATTTTGCGGATGTTATCAACTTCGGTTGATCCGGCCCTCTGGTTCGATGCTCGCTTTTATTTAGCGATTGTCTGCTTTAGTTAGCGGATGTTATCAACTTCGGTTGATTCGACCCTCTTGTTCGATGCTTGCTTTTATTTAGCGATTGCCTGCTTTATATAGCGGATGTCATCAACTTCGGTTGAACCGACCCTCTGGTTCGATGCTCGCTTTTATTTAGCGATTGCCTGCTTTAGGTAGCGGATGTTATCAACTTCGGTTTATCCGACCCTCTGGTTCGATGCTCGCTTTTATTTACCTATTGCCTACTTTAGTTAGCGAATGTTATCAACTTCGGTTGATCCAGCCTTCTGGTTTGATGCTTGCTTTAATTTAGCGATTGCCTAATTTAGTTAGCGGATGTTATCAACTTCGGTTGATCCGGTCCTCTGGTTCGATGTTCGTTTTTATTTAGCGATTGCCTGCTTTAGGTAGCAGATGTTATCAACTTCGGTTGTTCCGGCCCTCTGGTTCGATGCTTGCTTTTATTTAGCGATTGCCTGCTTTAGTTAGCGGATGTTATCAACTTCGGTTGATCCGGCCCTCTGGTTCGATGCTCGCTTTTATTTAGCGATTTCCACCTTTAGGTAGCGGATGTTATCAACTTCGGTTGATCCGGCACTCTGGTTCGTTGCTTGCTTCTATTTAGCGATTTCCACCTTTAGGTAGCGGATGTTATCAACTTCAGTTGATCTGACCCTCTGGTTCGATGCTCGCTTTTATTTAGCGATTGCCTGCTTTAGATAGAGGATGTTATCAACTTCGGTTTATCCGGCCCTCTAGTTCGATGCTCGCTTTTATTTAGCGATTGCCTACTTTAGTTAGCGGATGTTATCAACTTCGGTTGATCCGGCCCTCTGGTTTGATGCTCGCTTTTATTTAGCTATTTCCTGCTTTAGTTAGCGGATGTTATCAACTTCAGTTGATCCGGCCCTCTGGTTCGATGCTCGCTTTTATTTAGCGATTGCCTGCTTTAGTTAGCGGATGTTATCAACTTCGGTTGATCCGGCCCTCTGGTTCGATGCTCGCTTTTATTTAGCGATTTCCTGCTTTAGGTAGAGGATGTTATCAACTTCGGTTGATCCGGCCCTCTGGTTCGATGCTCGCTTTTATTTAGCAATTGCCTGCTTTATTTAACGAATATTATCAACTTCGGTTGATCCGACCCTCTGGTTTGATGCTCGCTTTTATTTAGCGATTGCCTACTTTAGTTAGAGGATGTTATCAACTTCATTTGATCTGGCCCTCTGGTTTGATATTCGCTTTTATTTAGCGATTGCCTGCTTTAGGTAGAGGATGTTATCAACTTCGGTTGATCCGGCCCTCTAGTTCGATGCTCGCTTTTATTTAGCGATTGCCTACTTTGGGTAGCGAATGTTATCAACAATTGTTGATCCGGCCCTCTGGTTCGATGCTTGCTTTTATTTAGCGATTGCCTACTTTAGTTAGCGAATGTTATCAACTTCGGTTGATCCGGCCCTCTGGTTCGATGTCTGCTTTTATTTAGCGATTGCCCGCTTTAGGTAGCGGATGTTATCAACATCGGTTGATCCAGCCCTCTAGTTCGATGCTTGCATTTATTTAGCGATTGCCTACTTTAGTTAGCGGATGTTATCAACTTCTGTTGATCCGGCCCTGTGGTTCGATGCTCGCTTTTATTTAGCGATTGCCTGCTTTAGGTAGCGGATGTTATCAACTTCGGTTGATCGGGCCCTCTGGTTCGATGCTCGCTTTTATTTAGCGATTTCCTTCTTTAGGTAGAGAATGTTATCAACTTCGGTTGATCCGGCCCTCTGGTTCGATGCTCGCTTTTATTTAGCGATATCCTTCTTTAGTTAACGGATATTATTAACTTTGGTTGATCCGGCCCTCTGGTTCGATGCTCGCTTTTATTTAGCGATTGCCTGCTTTAGGTAGCAGATGTCATCAACTTCGGTTGATCCGGCCCTATGGTTCGATGCTCTCTTTTATTTAGCAATTGCCTGCTTTAGTTTGCGGATGTTATTAACTTCGGTTGATCCGGCCCTCTGGTTCGATGCTCGCTTTTATTTAGCGATTGTCTGCTTTAGTTAGCGGATGTTATCAACTTCGGTTGATTCGACCCTCTTGTTCGATGCTTGCTTTTATTTAGCGATTGCCTGTTTTAGATAGCGGATGTTATCAACTTCGGTTGATCCGACCCTCTGGTGCGATGCTCACTTTTATTTATCGATTGCCTACTTTAGTTAGCGGATGTTATCAATTTTGGTTGATCCAGCCCTCTGGTTTGATGCTTGCTTTAATTTAGTGGTTGCCTACTTTAGTTAGCGGATGTTATCAACTTCGGTTGATCCGGCCCTCTGGTTCGATGCTCGCTTTTATTTACCGATTTCCTACTTTAGTTAGTGGATGTTATCAACTTCGGTTGATCCAGCCCTCTGGTTTGATGCTTGCTTTAATTTAGCGATTGCCACCTTTAGGTAGCGGATGTTATCAACTTCAATTGATCCGGCCCTATTGTTCGTTGCTTGCTTCTATTTAGCGATTGCCTACTTTAGTTAGCGGATGTTATCAACTTCGGTTGATCCGGCCCTCTGGTTCGATGTTCGCTTTTATTTAGCGATTGCCTGCTTTAGGTAGCAGATGTTATCAACTTCGGTTGATCCGGCCCTCTGGTTCAATGCTCGCTTTTATTTAGCGATTGCCACCTTTAGGTAGCGGATGTTATCAACTTCGGTTGATCCGGCCCTATGGTTCGTTGCTTGCTTCTATTTAGCGATTGCCACCTTTAGGTAGCGGATGTTATCAACTTCGGTTGATCTGACCCTCTGGTTCGATGCTCGCTTTTATTTAGCGATTGCCTGCTTTAGGTAGCGGATGTTATCAACTTCGGTTGATCCGACCCTCTGGTTCGATGCTCGCTTTTATTTACCGATTGCCTACTTTAGTTAGCGGATGTTATCAACTTCAGTTGATCTAGCCCTCTGGTTTGATGCTTGCTTTAATTTAGCGATTGCCTACTTTAGTTAGCGGATGTTATCAACTTCGGTTGATCCGGCCCTCTGGTTCGATGCTCGCTTTTATTTACCGATTGCCTACTTTATTTAACGGATATTATCAACTTCGGTTGATCCGGCCCTCTGGTTTGATGCTCGCTTTTATTTAGTGATTGCCTGCTTTAGGTAGCGGATGTCATCAACTTCGGTTGATCCGGCCCTATGGTTGCTCTCTTTTATTTAGCGGTTGCCTGCTTTAGGTAGCGGATGTTATCAACATCGGTTGATCCGGCCCTCTGGTTCGATGCTCGCTTTTATTTAGCGATTGCCTGCTTTAGTTAGTGGATGTTATCAACTTCGGTTGATCCGGCCCTCTGGTTCGATGCTCGCTTTTATTTAGCGATTGCCTGCTTTAGTTAGTGGATGTTATCAACTTCGGTTGATCCGGCCCTCTGGTTCGATGCTCGCTTTTATTTAGCGATTGCCTGCTTTATTTAACGGATATTATCAACTTCGGTTGATCCGGCCCTCTGGTTTGATGCTCGCTTTTATTTAGCGATTGCCTACTTTAGTTAGCGGATGTTATCAACTTCATTTGATCTGGCCCTCTGGTTCGATATTCGCTTTTATTTAGCGATTGCCTGCTTTAGGTAGAGGATGTTATCAACTTCGGTTGATCCGGCCCTCTGGTTCGATGCTCGCTTTTATTTAGCGATTGCCTGCTTTAGGTAGCGAATGTTATCAACATTGGTTGATCCAGCCCTCTGGTTCGATGCTTGCTTTTATTTAGCGATTTCCTACTTTAGTTAGCGAATGTTATCAACTTCGGTTGATCCGGCCCTCTGGTTCGATGCTCGCTTTTATTTAGCGATTGCCCGCTTTAGGTAGCGGATGTTATCAACATCGGTTGATCCGGCCCTCTAGTTCGATGCTTGCTTTTATTTAGCGATTGCCTACTTTAGTTAGCGGATGTTATCAACTTCTGTTGATCCGGCCCTGTGGTTCGATGCTCGCTTTTATTTAGCGATTGCCTGCTTTAGGTAGCGGATGTTATCAACTTCGGTTGATCCGGCCCTCTGGTTCGATGCTCGCTTTTATTTAGCGATTTCCTGCTTTAGGTAGAGAATGTTATCAACTTCGGTTGATCCGGCCCTCTGGTTCGATCCTCGCTTTTATTTAGCGATTTCCTTCTTTAGTTAACGGATATAATCAACTTCGGTTGATCCGGCCCTCTGGTTCGATGCTCGCTTTTATTTAGCGAATGCCTGCTTTAGGTAGCAGATGTCATCAACTTCGGTTGATCCGGCCCTATGGTTCGATGCTCTCTTTTATTTAGCGATTTCCTGCTTTAGTTTGAGGATGTTATCAACTTCGGTTGATCCGGCCCTCTGGTTCGATGCTCGCTTTTATTTAGCGATTGTCTGCTTTAGTTAGCGGATGTTATCAACTTCGGTTGATCCAGCCCTCTGGTTTGATGCTTTCTCCTACTTTAGTTAGCGGATGTTATCAACTTCGGTTGATCCGGCCCTCTGGTTCGATGCTCGCTTTTATTTAGCGATTTCCTGCTTTAGGTAGAGAATGTTATCAACTTCGGTTGATCCGGCCCTCTGGTTCGATCCTCGCTTTTATTTAGCGATTTCCTTCTTTAGTTAACGGATATAATCAACTTCGGTTGATCCGGCCCTCTGGTTCGATGCTCGCTTTTATTTAGCGATTGCCTGCTTTAGGTAGCAGATGTTATCAACTTCGGTTGATCCGACCCTCTGGTTCGATGCTTGCTTTTATTTAGCGATTGCCTGCTTTAGTTAGCGGATGTTATCAGCTTCGGTTGATCCAGGCCTCTGGTTAGATGCTCGCTTTTATTTAGCGATTGCCACCTTTTGGTAGCGGATGTTATCAACTTCGGTTGATCCGGCCCTATGCTTCGTTGCTTGCTTCTATTTAGCGATTGCCACCTTTAGGTAGCGGATGTTATCAACTTCCGTTGATCTGACCCTCTGGTTCGATGCTCGCTTTTATTTAGCGATTGCCTGCTTTAGGTAGCGGATGTTATCAACTTCGGTTGATCCGACCCTCTGGTTTGATGCTCGCTTTTATTTAGCGATTGCCCGCTTTAGGTAGCGGATGTTATCAACATCGGTTGATCCGGACCTCTAGTTCGATGCTTGCATTTATTTAGCGATTGCCTACTTTAGTTAGCGGATGTTATCAACTTCTGTTGACCCGGCCCTGTGGTTCGATGCTCGCTTTTATTTAGCGATTGCCTGCTTTAGGTAGCGGATGTTATCAACTTCGGTTGATCGGGCTCTCTGGTTCGATGCTCGCTTTTATTTAGCGATTTCCTTCTTTAGGTAGAGAATGTTATCAACTTCGGTTGATCCGGCCCTCTGGTTCGATGCTCGCTTTTATTTAGCGATTTCCTTCTTTAGTTAACGGATATTATCAACTTCGGTTGATCCGGCCCTCTGGTTCGATGCTCACTTTTATTTAGCGATTGCCTGTTTTAGGTAGCAGATGTCATCAACTTCGGTTGATCCGGCCCTATGGTTCGATGCTCTCTTTTATTTAGCAATTGCCTGCTTTAGTTTGCGGATGTTATCAACTTCGGTTGATCCGGCCCTCTGGTTCGATGCTCGCTTTTATTTAGCGATTGTCTGCTTTAGTTAGCGGATGTTATCAACTTCGGTTGATTCGACCCTCTTGTTCGATGCTTGCTTTTATTTAGCGATTGCCTGCTTTAGGTAGCGGATGTTATCAACTTCGGTTGATCCGACCCTCTGGTGCGATGCTCACTTTTATTTATCGATTGCCTACGTTAGTTAGCGGATGTTATCAATTTCGGTTGATCCAGCCCTCTGGTTTGATGCTTGCTTTAATTTAGTGGTTGCCTACTTTAGTTAGCGGATGTTATCAACTTCGGTTGATCCGGCCCTCTGGTTCGATGCTCGCTTTTATTTACCGATTTCCTACTTTAGTTTGTGGATGTTATCAACTTCGGTTGATCCAGCCCTTTGGTTTGATGCTTGCTTTAATTTAGCGATTGCCACCTTTAGATAGCGGATGTTATCAACTTCGATTGATCCGACCCTATTGTTCGTTGCTTGCTTCTATTTAGCGATTGCCTACTTTAGTTAGCGGATGTTATCAACTTCGGTTGATCCGGCCCTCTGGTTCGATGTTCGCTTTTATTTAGCGATTGCCTGCTTTAGGTAGCAGATGTTATCAACTTCGGTTGATCCGGCCCTCTGGTTCGATGCTCGCTTTTATTTAGCGATTGCCACCTTTAGGTAGCGGATGTTATCAACTTCGGTTGATCCGGCCCTATGGTTCGTTGCTTGCTTCTATTTAGCGATTGCCACCTTTAGGTAGCGGATGTTATCAACTTCGGTTGATCTGACCCTCTGGTTCGATGCTCGCTTTTATTTAGCGATTGCCTGCTTTAGGTAGCGGATGTTATCAACTTCGGTTGATCCGACCCTCTGGTTCGATGCTCGCTTTTATTTACCGATTGCCTACTTTAGTTAGCGGATGTTATCAACTTCAGTTGATCCAGCCCTCTGGTTTGATGCTTGCTTTAATTTAGCGATTGCCTACTTTAGTTAGCGGATGTTATCAACTTCGGTTGATCCGGCCCTCTGGTTCGATGCTCGCTTTTATTTACCGATTGCCTACTTTATTTAACGGATATTATCAACTTCGGTTGATCCGGCCCTCTGGTTTGATGCTCGCTTTTATTTAGTGATTGCCTGCTTTAGGTAGCGGATGTCATCAACTTCGGTTGATCCGGCCCTATGGTTGCTCTCTTTTATTTAGCGATTGCCTGCTTTAGTTTGCGAATGTTATCAACTTCGGTTGATCCGGCCCTCTGGTTTGATGCTCGTTTTTATTTAGCGATTGTCTGCTTTAGTTAGCGGATGTTATCAACTTTGGTTGATTCGACCCTCTTGTTCGATGCTTTCCTTTATTTAGCGATTGCCTGCTTTATATAGCGGATGTCATCAACTTCGGTTGATCCAGCCCTCTGGTTCGATGCTCGCTTTTATTTAGCGGTTGCCTGCTTTAGGTAGCGGATGTTATCAACTTCGGTTGATCCGGCCCTCTGGTTCGATGCTCGCTTTTATTTAGCGATTTCCTGCTTTAGTTATGCGGATGTTATCAACTTCGGTTGATCCGGCCCTCTGGTTCGATGCTCGCTTTTATTTAGCGATTGCCTGCTTTAGTTAGTGGATGTTATCAACTTCGGTTGATCCGGCCCTCTGGTTCGATGCTCGCTTTTATTTAGCGATTTCCTGCTTTAGGTAGAGGATGTTATCAACTTCGGTTGATCCGGCCCTCTGGTTCGATGCTCGCTTTTATTTAGCGATTGCCTGCTTTATTTAACGGATATTATCAACTTCGGTTGATCCGGCCCTCTGGTTTGATGCTCGCTTTTATTTAGCGATTGCCTACTTTAGTTAGCGGATGTTATCAACTTCATTTGATCTGGCCCTCTGGTTCGATATTCGCTTTTATTTAGCGATTGCCTGCTTTAGGTAGAGGATGTTATCAACTTCGGTTGATCCGGCCCTCTGGTTCGATGCTCGCTTTTATTTAGCGATTGCCTGCTTTAGGTAGCGAATGTTATCAACATTGGTTGATCCGGCCCTCTGGTTCGATGCTTGCTTTTATTTAGCGATTGCCTACTTTAGTTAGCGAATGTTATCAACTTCGGTTGATCCGGCCCTCTGGTTCGATGCTCGCTTTTATTTAGCGATTGCCCGCTTTAGGTAGCGGATGTTATCAACTTCAGTTGATCCGGCCCTCTGGTTCGATCCTCGCTTTTATTTAGCGATTTCCTTCTTTAGTTAACGGATATAATCAACTTCGGTTGATCCGGCCCTCTGGTTCGATGCTCGCTTTTATTTAGCGATTGCCTGCTTTAGGTAGCAGATGTCATCAACTTCGGTTGATCCGGCCCTATGGTTCGATGCTCTCTTTTATTTAGCGATTTCCTGCTTTAGTTTGAGGATGTTATCAACTTCGGTTGATCCGGCCCTCTGGTTCGATGCTCGCTTTTATTTAGCGATTGTCTGCTTTAGTTAGCGGATGTTATCAACTTCGGTTGATCCAGCCCTCTGGTTTGATGCTTGCTCCTACTTTAGTTAGCGGATGTTATCAACTTCGGTTGATCCGACCCTCTGGTTCGATGCTCGCTTTTATTTAGAGATTTCCTGCTTTAGGTAGAGAATGTTATCAACTTCGGTTGATCCGGCCCTCTGGTTCGATCCTCGCTTTTATTTAGCGACTTCCTTCTTTAGTTAACGGATATAATCAACTTCGGTTGATCCGGCCCTCTGGTTCGATGCTCGCTTTTATTTAGCGATTGCCTGTTTTAGGTAGCAGATGTCATCAACTTCGGTTGATCCGGCCCTATGGTTCGATGCTCTCTTTTATTTAGCAATTGCCTGCTTTAGTTTGCGGATGTTATCAACTTCGGTTGATCCGGCCCTCTGGTTCGATGCTCGCTTTTATTTAGCGATTGTCTGCTTTAGTTAGCGGATGTTATCAACTTCGGTTGATTCGACCCTCTTGTTCGATGCTTGCTTTTATTTAGCGATTGCCTGCTTTAGGTAGCGGATGTTATCAACTTCGGTTGATCCGACCCTCTGGTGCGATGCTCACTTTTATTTATCGATTGCCTACTTTAGTTAGCGGATGTTATCAATTTCGGTTGATCCAGCCCTCTGGTTTGATGCTTGCTTTAATTTAGTGGTTGCCTACTTTAGTTAGCGGATGTTATCAACTTCGGTTGATCCGGCCCTCTGGTTCGATGCTCGCTTTTATTTACCGATTTCCTACTTTAGTTAGTGGATGTTATCAACTTCGGTTGATCCAGCCCTTTGGTTTGATGCTTGCTTTAATTTAGCGATTGCCACCTTTAGGTAGTGGATGTTATCAACTTCGATTGATCCGACCCTATTGTTCGTTGCTTGCTTCTATTTAGCGATTGCCTACTTTAGTTAGCGGATGTTATCAACTTCGGTTGATCCGACCCTCTGGTTCGATGTTCGCTTTTATTTAGCGATTGCCTGCTTTAGGTAGCAGATGTTATCAACTTCGGTTGATCCGGCCCTCTGGTTCGATGCTCGCTTTTATTTAGCAATTGCCACCTTTAGGTAGCGGATGTTATCAACTTCGGTTGATCCGGCCCTATGGTTCGTTGCTTGCTTCTATTTAGCGATTGCCACCTTTAGGTAGCGGATGTTATCAACTTCGGTTGATCTGACCCTCTGGTTCGATGCTCGCTTTTATTTAGCGATTGCCTGCTTTAGGTAGCGGATGTTATCAACTTCGGTTGATCCGACCCTCTGGTTCGATGCTCGCTTTTATTTACCGATTGCCTACTTTAGTTAGCGGATGTGATCAACTTCAGTTGATCCAGCCCTCTGGTTTGATGCTTGCTTTAATTTAGTGATTGCCTACTTTAGTTAGCGGATGTTATCAACTTCGGTTGATCCGGCCCTCTGGTTCGATGCTCGCTTTTATTTACCGATTGCCTACTTTATTTAACGGATATTATCAACTTCGGTTGATCCGGCCCTCTGGTTCGATGCTCGCTTTTATTTAGCGATTGCCTGCTTTAGGTAGCAGATGTCATCAACTTCGGTTGATCCGGCCCTATGGTTCGATGCTCTCTTTTATTTAGCGATTGCCTGCTTTAGGTAGTGGATGTTATCAACTTCGATTGATCCAGGCCCTCTGGTTCGATGCTCGCTTTTATTTAGCGATTGTCTGCTTTAGTTAGCGGATGTTATCAACTTCGGTTGATCCAGCCCTCTAGTTTGATGCTTGCTCCTACTTTAGTTAGCGGATGTTATCAACTTCGGTTGATCCGGCCCTCTGGTTCGATGCTCGCTTTTATTTAGAGATTTCCTGCTTTAGGTAGAGAATGTTATCAACTTCGGTTGATCCGGCCCTCTGGTTCGATCCTCGCTTTTATTTAGCGACTTCCTTCTTTAGTTAACGGATATAATCAACTTCGGTTGATCCGGCCCTCTGGTTCGATGCTCGCTTTTATTTAGCGATTGCCTGCTTTAGGTAGCAGATGTTATCAACTTCGGTTGATCCGGCCCTCTGGTTCGATGCTTGCTTTTATTTAGCGATTGCCTGCTTTAGTTAGCGGATGTTATCAGCTTCGGTTGATCCGGGCCTCTAGTTAGATGCTCGCTTTTATTTAGCGATTGCCACCTTTTGGTAGCGGATGTTATCAACTTCGGTTGATCCGGCCCTATGCTTCGTTGCTTGCTTATATTTAGCGATTGCCACCTTTAGGTAGCGGATGTTATCAACTTCGGTTGATCTGACCCTCTGGTTCGATGCTCGCTTTTATTTAGCGATTGCCTGCTTTAGGTAGCGGATGTTATCAACTTCGGTTGATCCGACCCTCTGGTTTGATGCTCGCTTTTATTTACCGATTTCCTACTTTAGTTAGCGGATGTTATCAACTTCGGTTGATCCAGCCCTCTGGTTTGATGCTTGCTTTAATTTAGCGATTGCCTACTTTAGTTAGCGGAAGTTATCAACTTCGGTTGATCCGGCCCTCTGGTTCGATGCTCTTTTTTATTTACCGATTGCCTACTTTATTTAAAGGATATTATCAACTTCGGTTGATCCGGCCCTCTGGTTTGATGCTCGCTTTTATTTAGTGATTGCCTGCTTTAGGTAGCGGATGTCATCAACTTCGGTTGATCCGGCCCTATGGTTGCTCTCTTTTATTTAGCGATTGCCTGCTTTAGTTTGCGAATGTTACAACTTCGGTTGATCCGGCCCTCTGGTTTGATGCTCGTTTTTATTTAGCGATTGTCTGCTTTAGTTAGAGGATGTTATCAACTTCGGTTGATTCGACCCTCTTGTTCGATGCTTGCTTTTATTTAGCGATTGCCTGCTTTATATAGCGGATGTCATCAACTTCGGTTGATCCAGCCCTCTGGTTCGATGCTCGCTTTTATTTAGCGATTGCCTGCTTTAGGTAGCGGATGTTATCAACTTCGGTTGATCCGACCCTCTGGTTCGATGCTCGCTTTTATTTACCGATTTCCTACTTTAGTTAGCGGATGTTATCAACTTCGGTTGATCCCGCCCTCTGGTTTGATGCTCGCTTTAATTTAGCGATTGCCTACTTTAGTTAGCGGATGTTATCAACTTCGGTTGATCCGACCCTCTGGTTCGATGCTCGCTTTTATTTAGCGATTGCCTGCTTTAGGTAGCAGATGTTATCAACTTCGGTTGATCCGGCCCTCTAGTGCTCGCTTTTATTTATCGATTGCCTACTTTAGTTAGCGGATGTTATCAACTTCGGTTGATCCGGCCCTCTGGTTCGATGCTCGCTTTTATTTAGCGATTGCCACCTTTAGGTAGCGGATGTTATCAACTTCGGTTGATCCAGCCCTCTGGTTCGATGCTTGCTTCTATTTAGCGATTGCCACCTTTAGGTAAAGGATGTTATCAACTTCGGTTGATCTGACCCTCTTGTTCGATGCTCGCTTTTATTTAGCGATTGCCTACTTTAGTTAGCGGATGTTATCAACTTCGGTTGATCCGGCCCTCTGGTTCGATGCTCGCTTTTATTTAGCGATTTCCTGCTTTAGTTAGCGGATGTTATCAACTTCGGTTGATCCGGTTCTCTGGTTCGATGCTCGCTTTTATTTAGCGATTGCCTGCTTTAGTTAGCGGATGTTATCAACTTCGGTTGATCCGGCCCTCTGGTTCGATGCTCGCTTTTATTTAGCGATTGCCTGCTTTAGGTAGCAGATGTTATCAACTTCGGTTGATCCGGCCCTATGGTTGCTCTCTTTTATTTAGCGATTGCCTGCTTTAGTTTGCGAATGTTACAACTTCGGTTGATCCGGCCCTCTGGTTTGATGCTCGTTTTTATTTAGCGATTGTCTGCTTTAGTTAGAGGATGTTATCAACTTCGGTTGATTCGACCCTCTTGTTTGATGCTTGCTTTTATTTAGCGATTGCCTGCTTTATATAGCGGATGTCATCAACTTCGGTTGATCTAGCCCTCTGGTTCGATTCTCGCTTTTATTTAGCGATTGCCTGCTTTAGGTAGCGGATGTTATCAACTTCGGTTGATCCGACCCTCTGGTTCGATGCTCGCTTTTATTTACCGATTTCCTACTTTAGTTAGCGGATGTTATCAACTTCGGTTGATCCCGCCCTCTGGTTTGATGCTCGCTTTAATTTAGCGATTGCCTACTTTAGTTAGCGGATGTTATCAACTTCGGTTGATCCGACCCTCTGGTTCGATGCTCGCTTTTATTTAGCGATTGCCTGCTTTAGGTAGCAGATGTTATCAACTTCGGTTGATCCGGCCCTCTGGTTCGATGCTTGCTTTTATTTAGCGATTGCCTGCTTTAGTTAACGGATGTTATCAACTTCGGTTGATCCGGCCCTCTGGTTCGATGCTCGCTTTTATTTAGCGATTGCCACCTTTAGGTAGCGGATGTTATCAACTTCGGTTGATCCAGCCCTCTGGTTCGATGCTTGCTTCTATTTAGCGATTGCCACCTTTAGGTAAAGGATGTTATCAACTTCGGTTGATCTGACCCTCTTGTTCGATGCTCGCTTTTATTTAGCGATTGCCTACTTTAGTTAGCGGATGTTATCAACTTCGGTTGATCCGGCCCTCTGGTTCGATGCTCGCTTTTATTTAGCGATTTCCTGCTTTAGTTAGCGGATGTTATCACCTTCGGTTGATCCGGTTCTCTGGTTCGATGCTCGCTTTTATTTAGCGATTGCCTGCTTTAGTTAGCGGATGTTATCAACTTCGGTTGATCCGGCCCTCTGGTTCGATGCTCGCTTTTATTTAGCGATTGCCTGCTTTAGGTAGCAGATGTTATCAACTTCGGTTGATCCGGCCCTCTAGTGCTCGCTTTTATTTATCGATTGCCTACTTTAGTTAGCGGATGTTATCAACTTCGATTGATCCGGCCCTTTGGTTCGATGCTTGCTTCTATTTAGCGATTGCCACCTTTAGGTAGCGGATGTTATCAAGTTCGGTTGATCCGGCCCTCTGGTTCGATGCTCGCTTTTATTTAGCGATTGCCTGCTTTAGGTAGCGGATGTTATCAACTTCGGTTGATCCGGCCATCTGGTTCGATGCTCGATTTTATTTAGCGATTGCCTACTTTAGTTAGCGGATGTTATCAACTTCGGTTGATCCGGCCCTTTGGTTCGATGCTCTCTTTTATTTAGCTATTGCCTGCTTTAGGTAGAGGATGTTATCAACTTCGGTTCATCCGGCCCTCTGGTTCGATGCCCGCTTTTATTTAGCGATTTCCTGCTTTAGTTAGCGGATGTTATCAACTTCGGTTGATCCGGCCCTCTGGTTCGATGCTCGCTTTTATTTAGCGATTGCCTGCTTTAGGTAGCGAATTTAATCAACATCGGTTGATCCGGCCCTCTGGTCCGATGCTTGATTTTATTTAGCGATTGCCTACTTTAGTTAGCGAATGTTATCAACTTCGGTTGATCCGGCCCTCTGGTTCGATGCTCGCTTTTATTTAGCGATTGCCTGCTTTAGGTAGCGAATTTAATCAACATCGGTTGATCCGGCCCTCTGGTCCGATGCTTGATTTTATTTAGCGATTGCCTACTTTAGTTAGCGAATGTTATCAACTTCGGTTGATCCGGCCCTCTGGTTCGATGCTCGCTTTTATTTAGCGATTCCCTGCTTTAGGTAGCGGATGTTATCAACATCCGTTGATTCTGCCCTCTGGTTCGATGCTCGCTTTTATTTAGCGATTGCCTACTTTAGGTAGCGGATGTTATCAACTTCGGTTGATCCGGCCCTCTCGTTCGATGCTCGCTTTTATTTAGCGATTGCCTACTTTAGGTAGCGGATGTTATCAACATCGGTTGATTCGGCCCTCTGGTTCGATGCTCGCTTTTATTTACCGATTTCCTACTTTAGTTAGCGGATGTTATCAACTTCGGTTGATCCCGCCCTTTGGTTTGATGCTCGCTTTAATTTAGCGATTGCCTACTTTAGTTAGCGGATGTTATCAACTTCGGTTGATCCGACCCTCTGGTTCGATGCTCGCTTTTATTTAGCGATTGCCTGCTTTAGGTAGCAGATGTTATCAACTTCGGTTGATCCGGCCCTCTGGTTCGATGCTTGCTTTTATTTAGCGATTGCCTGCTTTAGTTAGCGGATGTTATCAACTTCGGTTGATCCGACCCTCTGGTTCGATGCTCGCTTTTATTTAGCGATTGCCACCTTTAGGTAGCGGATGTTATCAACTTCGGTTGATCCAGCCCTCTGGTTCGATGCTTGCTTCTATTTAGCGATTGCCACCTTTAGGTAAAGGATGTTATCAACTTCGGTTGATCTGACCCTCTTGTTCGATGCTCGCTTTTATTTAGCGATTGCCTACTTTAGTTAGCGGATGTTATCAACTTCGGTTGATCCGGCCCTCTGGTTCGATGCTCGCTTTTATTTAGCGATTTCCTGCTTTAGTTAGCGGATGTTATCAACTTCGGTTGATCCGGTTCTCTGGTTCGATGCTCGCTTTTATTTAGCGATTGCCTGCTTTAGTTAGCGGATGTTATCAACTTCGGTTGATCCGGCCCTCTGGTTCGATGCTCGCTTTTATTTAGCGATTTCCTGCTTTAGGTAGCAGATGTTATCAACTTCGGTTGATCCGGCCCTATGGTTGCTCTCTTTTATTTAGCGATTGCCTGCTTTAGTTTTCGAATGTTACAACTTCGGTTGATCCGGCCCTCTGGTTTGATGCTCGTTTTTATTTAGCGATTGTCTGCTTTAGTTAGAGGATGTTATCAACTTCGGTTGATTCGACCCTCTTGTTCGATGCTTGCTTTTATTTAGCGATTGCCTGCTTTATATAGCGGATGTCATCAACTTCGGTTGATCTAGCCCTCTGGTTCGATGCTCGCTTTTATTTAGCGATTGCCTGCTTTAGGTAGCGGATGTTATCAACTTCGGTTGATCCGACCCTCTGGTTCGATGCTCGCTTTTATTTACCGATTTCCTACTTTAGTTAGCGGATGTTATCAACTTCGGTTGATCCCTCCCTCTGGTTTGATGCTCGCTTTAATTTAGCGATTGCCTACTTTAGTTAGCGGATGTTATCAACTTCGGTTGATCCGACCCTCTGGTTCGATGCTCGCTTTTATTTAGCGATTGCCTGCTTTAGGTAGCAGATGTTATCAACTTCGGTTGATCCGGCCCTCTGGTTCGATGCTTGCTTTTATTTAGCGATTGCCTGCTTTAGTTAGCGGATGTTATCAACTTCGGTTGATCCGACCCTCTGGTTCGATGCTCGCTTTTATTTAGCGATTGCCACCTTTAGGTAGCGGATGTTATCAACTTCGGTTGATCCAGCCCTCTGGTTCGATGCTTGCTTCTATTTAGCGATTGCCACCTTTAGGTAAAGGATGTTATCAACTTCGGTTGATCTGACCCTCTTGTTCGATGCTCGCTTTTATTTAGCGATTGCCTACTTTAGTTAGCGGATGTTATCAACTTCGGTTGATCCGGCCCTCTGGTTCGATGCTCGCTTTTATTTAGCGATTTCCTGCTTTAGTTAGCGGATGTTATCAACTTCGGTTGATCCGGTTCTCTGGTTCGATGCTCGCTTTTATTTAGCGATTGCCTGCTTTAGTTAGCGGATGTTATCAACTTCGGTTGATCCGGCCCTCTGGTTCGATGCTCGCTTTTATTTAGCGATTTCCTGCTTTAGGTAGCAGATGTTATCAACTTCGGTTGATCCGGCCCTATGGTTGCTCTCTTTTATTTAGCGATTGCCTGCTTTAGTTTTCGAATGTTACAACTTCGGTTGATCCGGCCCTCTGGTTTGATGCTCGTTTTTATTTAGCGATTGTCTGCTTTAGTTAGAGGATGTTATCAACTTCGGTTGATTCGACCCTCTTGTTCGATGCTTGCTTTTATTTAGCGATTGCCTGCTTTATATAGCGGATGTCATCAACTTCGGTTGATCTAGCCCTCTGGTTCGATGCTCGCTTTTATTTAGCGATTGCCTGCTTTAGGTAGCGGATGTTATCAACTTCGGTTGATCCGACCCTCTGGTTCGATGCTCGCTTTTATTTACCGATTTCCTACTTTAGTTAGCGGATGTTATCAACTTCGGTTGATCCCTCCCTCTGGTTTGATGCTCGCTTTAATTTAGCGATTGCCTACTTTAGTTAGCGGATGTTATCAACTTCGGTTGATCCGACCCTCTGGTTCGATGCTCGCTTTTATTTAGCGATTGCCTGCTTTAGGTAGCAGATGTTATCAACTTCGGTTGATCCGGCCCACTGGTTCGATGCTTGCTTTTATTTAGCGATTGCCTGCTTTAGTTAGCGGATGTTATCAACTTCGGTTGATCCGACCCTCTGGTTCGATGCTCGCTTTTATTTAGCGATTGCCACCTTTAGGTAGCGGATGTTATCAACTTCGGTTGATCCAGCCCTCTGGTTCGATGCTTGCTTCTATTTAGCGATTGCCACCTTTAGGTAAAGGATGTTATCAACTTCGGTTGATCTGACCCTCTTGTTCGATGCTCGCTTTTATTTAGCGATTGCCTACTTTAGTTAGCGGATGTTATCAACTTCGGTTGATCCGGCCCTCTGGTTCGATGCTCGCTTTTATTTAGCGATATCCTGCTTTAGTTAGCGGATGTTATCAACTTCGGTTGATCCGGTTCTCTGGTTCGATGCTCGCTTTTATTTAGCGATTGCCTGCTTTAGTTAGCGGATGTTATCAACTTCGGTTGATCCGGCCCTCTGGTTCGATGCTCGCTTTTATTTAGCGATTTCCTGCTTTAGGTAGCAGATGTTATCAACTTCGGTTGATCCGGCCCTATGGTTGCTCTCTTTTATTTAGCGATTGCCTGCTTTAGTTTTCGAATGTTACAACTTCGGTTGATCCGGCCCTCTGGTTTGATGCTCGTTTTTATTTAGCGATTGTCTGCTTTAGTTAGAGGATGTTATCAACTTCGGTTGATTCGACCCTCTTGTTCGATGCTTGCTTTTATTTAGCGATTGCCTGCTTTATATAGCGGATGTCATCAACTTCGGTTGATCTAGCCCTCTGGTTCGATGCTCGCTTTTATTTAGCGATTGCCTGCTTTAGGTAGCGGATGTTATCAACTTCGGTTGATCCGACCCTCTGGTTCGATGCTCGCTTTTATTTACCGATTTCCTACTTTAGTTAGCGGATGTTATCAACTTCGGTTGATCCCTCCCTCTGGTTTGATGCTCGCTTTAATTTAGCGATTGCCTACTTTAGTTAGCGGATGTTATCAACTTCGGTTGATCCGACCCTCTGGTTCGATGCTCGCTTTTATTTAGCGATTGCCTGCTTTAGGTAGCAGATGTTATCAACTTCGGTTGATCCGGCCCTCTGGTTCGATGCTTGCTTTTATTTAGCGATTGCCTGCTTTAGTTAGCGGATGTTATCAACTTCGGTTGATCCGGCCCTCTGGTTCGATGCTCGCTTTTATTTAGCGATTGCCACCTTTAGGTAGCGGATGTTATCAACTTCGGTTGATCCAGCCCTCTGGTTCGATGCTTGCTTCTATTTAGCGATTGCCACCTTTAGGTAAAGGATGTTATCAACTTCGGTTGATCTGACCCTCTTGTTCGATGCTCGCTTTTATTTAGCGATTGCCTACTTTAGTTAGCGGATGTTATCAACTTCGGTTGATCCGGCCCTCTGGTTCGATGCTCGCTTTTATTTAGCGATTGCCTGCTTTAGTTAGCGAATGTTATCAACTTCGGTTGATCCGGCCCTCTGGTTCGATGCTCGCTTTTATTTAGCGATTGCCTGCTTTAGGTAGCGAATTTAATCAACATCGGTTGATCCGGCCCTCTGGTCCGATGCTTGATTTTATTTAGCGATTGCCTACTTTAGTTAGCGAATGTTATCAACTTCGGTTGATCCGGCCC
Source organism: Lathyrus sativus (assembly GCA_963859935.3). NCBI lineage: Eukaryota > Viridiplantae > Streptophyta > Magnoliopsida > Fabales > Fabaceae > Lathyrus > Lathyrus sativus. The sequence goes on from OZ012737.1 coordinate 361,651,985, forward strand.
TCTGGTTCGATGCTCGCTTTTATTTAGCGATTCCCTGCTTTAGGTAGCGGATGTTATCAACATCCGTTGATCCGGCCCTCTGGTTCGATGCTCGCTTTTATTTAGCGATTGCCTACTTTAGGTAGCGGATGTTATCAACTTCGGTTGATCCGGCCCTCTCGTTCGATGCTCGCTTTTATTTAGCGATTGCCTACTTTAGGTAGCGGATGTTATCAACATCGGTTGATTCGGCCCTCTGGTTCGATGCTCGCTTTTATTTACCGATTTCCTACTTTAGTTAGCGGATGTTATCAACTTCGGTTGATCCCGCCCTTTGGTTTGATGCTCGCTTTAATTTAGCGATTGCCTACTTTAGTTAGCGGATGTTATCAACTTCGGTTGATCCGACCCTCTGGTTCGATGCTCGCTTTTATTTAGCGATTGCCTGCTTTAGGTAGCAGATGTTATCAACTTCGGTTGATCCGGCCCTCTGGTTCGATGCTTGCTTTTATTTAGCGATTGCCTGCTTTAGTTAGCGGATGTTATCAACTTCGGTTGATCCGACCCTCTGGTTCGATGCTCGCTTTTATTTAGCGATTGCCACCTTTAGGTAGCGGATGTTATCAACTTCGGTTGATCCAGCCCTCTGGTTCGATGCTTGCTTCTATTTAGCGATTGCCACCTTTAGGTAAAGGATGTTATCAACTTCGGTTGATCTGACCCTCTTGTTCGATGCTCGCTTTTATTTAGCGATTGCCTACTTTAGTTAGCGGATGTTATCAACTTCGGTTGATCCGGCCCTCTGGTTCGATGCTCGCTTTTATTTAGCGATTTCCTGCTTTAGTTAGCGGATGTTATCAACTTCGGTTGATCCGGTTCTCTGGTTCGATGCTCGCTTTTATTTAGCGATTGCCTGCTTTAGTTAGCGGATGTTATCAACTTCGGTTGATCCGGCCCTCTGGTTCGATGCTCGCTTTTATTTAGCGATTTCCTGCTTTAGGTAGCAGATGTTATCAACTTCGGTTGATCCGGCCCTATGGTTGCTCTCTTTTATTTAGCGATTGCCTGCTTTAGTTTTCGAATGTTACAACTTCGGTTGATCCGGCCCTCTGGTTTGATGCTCGTTTTTATTTAGCGATTGTCTGCTTTAGTTAGAGGATGTTATCAACTTCGGTTGATTCGACCCTCTTGTTCGATGCTTGCTTTTATTTAGCGATTGCCTGCTTTATATAGCGGATGTCATCAACTTCGGTTGATCTAGCCCTCTGGTTCGATGCTCGCTTTTATTTAGCGATTGCCTGCTTTAGGTAGCGGATGTTATCAACTTCGGTTGATCCGACCCTCTGGTTCGATGCTCGCTTTTATTTACCGATTTCCTACTTTAGTTAGCGGATGTTATCAACTTCGGTTGATCCCTCCCTCTGGTTTGATGCTCGCTTTAATTTAGCGATTGCCTACTTTAGTTAGCGGATGTTATCAACTTCGGTTGATCCGACCCTCTGGTTCGATGCTCGCTTTTATTTAGCGATTGCCTGCTTTAGGTAGCAGATGTTATCAACTTCGGTTGATCCGGCCCTCTGGTTCGATGCTTGCTTTTATTTAGCGATTGCCTGCTTTAGTTAGCGGATGTTATCAACTTCGGTTGATCCGGCCCTCTGGTTCGATGCTCGCTTTTATTTAGCGATTGCCACCTTTAGGTAGCGGATGTTATCAACTTCGGTTGATCCAGCCCTCTGGTTCGATGCTTGCTTCTATTTAGCGATTGCCACCTTTAGGTAAAGGATGTTATCAACTTCGGTTGATCTGACCCTCTTGTTCGATGCTCGCTTTTATTTAGCGATTGCCTACTTTAGTTAGCGGATGTTATCAACTTCGGTTGATCCGGCCCTCTGGTTCGATGCTCGCTTTTATTTAGCGATTGCCTGCTTTAGTTAGCGAATGTTATCAACTTCGGTTGATCCGGCCCTCTGGTTCGATGCTCGCTTTTATTTAGCGATTGCCTGCTTTAGGTAGCGAATTTAATCAACATCGGTTGATCCGGCCCTCTGGTCCGATGCTTGATTTTATTTAGCGATTGCCTACTTTAGTTAGCGAATGTTATCAACTTCGGTTGATCCGGCCCTCTGGTTCGATGCTCGCTTTTATTTAGCGATTCCCTGCTTTAGGTAGCGGATGTTATCAACATCCGTTGATCCGGCCCTCTGGTTCGATGCTCGCTTTTATTTAGCGATTGCCTACTTTAGGTAGCGGATGTTATCAACTTCGGTTGATCCGGCCCTCTCGTTCGATGCTCGCTTTTATTTAGCGATTGCCTACTTTAGGTAGCGGATGTTATCAACATCGGTTGATTCGGCCCTCTGGTTCGATGCTCGCTTTTATTTACCGATTTCCTACTTTAGTTAGCGGATGTTATCAACTTCGGTTGATCCCGCCCTTTGGTTTGATGCTCGCTTTAATTTAGCGATTGCCTACTTTAGTTAGCGGATGTTATCAACTTCGGTTGATCCGACCCTCTGGTTCGATGCTCGCTTTTATTTAGCGATTGCCTGCTTTAGGTAGCAGATGTTATCAACTTCGGTTGATCCGGCCCTCTGGTTCGATGCTTGCTTTTATTTAGCGATTGCCTGCTTTAGTTAGCGGATGTTATCAACTTCGGTTGATCCGACCCTCTGGTTCGATGCTCGCTTTTATTTAGCGATTGCCACCTTTAGGTAGCGGATGTTATCAACTTCGGTTGATCCAGCCCTCTGGTTCGATGCTTGCTTCTATTTAGCGATTGCCACCTTTAGGTAAAGGATGTTATCAACTTCGGTTGATCTGACCCTCTTGTTCGATGCTCGCTTTTATTTAGCGATTGCCTACTTTAGTTAGCGGATGTTATCAACTTCGGTTGATCCGGCCCTCTGGTTCGATGCTCGCTTTTATTTAGCGATTTCCTGCTTTAGTTAGCGGATGTTATCAACTTCGGTTGATCCGGTTCTCTGGTTCGATGCTCGCTTTTATTTAGCGATTGCCTGCTTTAGTTAGCGGATGTTATCAACTTCGGTTGATCCGGCCCTCTGGTTCGATGCTCGCTTTTATTTAGCGATTTCCTGCTTTAGGAAGCAGATGTTATCAACTTCGGTTGATCCGGCCCTATGGTTGCTCTCTTTTATTTAGCGATTGCCTGCTTTAGTTTTCGAATGTTACAACTTCGGTTGATCCGGCCCTCTGGTTTGATGCTCGTTTTTATTTAGCGATTGTCTGCTTTAGTTAGAGGATGTTATCAACTTCGGTTGATTCGACCCTCTTGTTCGATGCTTGCTTTTATTTAGCGATTGCCTGCTTTATATAGCGGATGTCATCAACTTCGGTTGATCTAGCCCTCTGGTTCGATGCTCGCTTTTATTTAGCGATTGCCTGCTTTAGGTAGCGGATGTTATCAACTTCGGTTGATCCGACCCTCTGGTTCGATGCTCGCTTTTATTTACCGATTTCCTACTTTAGTTAGCGGATGTTATCAACTTCGGTTGATCCCTCCCTCTGGTTTGATGCTCGCTTTAATTTAGCGATTGCCTACTTTAGTTAGCGGATGTTATCAACTTCGGTTGATCCGACCCTCTGGTTCGATGCTCGCTTTTATTTAGCGATTGCCTGCTTTAGGTAGCAGATGTTATCAACTTCGGTTGATCCGGCCCTCTGGTTCGATGCTTGCTTTTATTTAGCGATTGCCTGCTTTAGTTAGCGGATGTTATCAACTTCGGTTGATCCGACCCTCTGGTTCGATGCTCGCTTTTATTTAGCGATTGCCACCTTTAGGTAGCGGATGTTATCAACTTCGGTTGATCCAGCCCTCTGGTTCGATGCTTGCTTCTATTTAGCGATTGCCACCTTTAGGTAAAGGATGTTATCAACTTCGGTTGATCTGACCCTCTTGTTCGATGCTCGCTTTTATTTAGCGATTGCCTACTTTAGTTAGCGGATGTTATCAACTTCGGTTGATCCGGCCCTCTGGTTCGATGCTCGCTTTTATTTAGCGATTTCCTGCTTTAGTTAGCGGATGTTATCAACTTCGGTTGATCCGGTTCTCTGGTTCGATGCTCGCTTTTATTTAGCGATTGCCTGCTTTAGTTAGCGGATGTTATCAACTTCGGTTGATCCGGCCCTCTGGTTCGATGCTCGCTTTTATTTAGCGATTTCCTGCTTTAGGTAGCAGATGTTATCAACTTCGGTTGATCCGGCCCTATGGTTGCTCTCTTTTATTTAGCGATTGCCTGCTTTAGTTTTCGAATGTTACAACTTCGGTTGATCCGGCCCTCTGGTTTGATGCTCGTTTTTATTTAGCGATTGTCTGCTTTAGTTAGAGGATGTTATCAACTTCGGTTGATTCGACCCTCTTGTTCGATGCTTGCTTTTATTTAGCGATTGCCTGCTTTATATAGCGGATGTCATCAACTTCGGTTGATCTAGCCCTCTGGTTCGATGCTCGCTTTTATTTAGCGATTGCCTGCTTTAGGTAGCGGATGTTATCAACTTCGGTTGATCCGACCCTCTGGTTCGATGCTCGCTTTTATTTACCGATTTCCTACTTTAGTTAGCGGATGTTATCAACTTCGGTTGATCCCTCCCTCTGGTTTGATGCTCGCTTTAATTTAGCGATTGCCTACTTTAGTTAGCGGATGTTATCAACTTCGGTTGATCCGACCCTCTGGTTCGATGCTCGCTTTTATTTAGCGATTGCCTGCTTTAGGTAGCAGATGTTATCAACTTCGGTTGATCCGGCCCTCTGGTTCGATGCTTGCTTTTATTTAGCGATTGCCTGCTTTAGTTAGCGGATGTTATCAACTTCGGTTGATCCGGCCCTCTGGTTCGATGCTCGCTTTTATTTAGCGATTGCCACCTTTAGGTAGCGGATGTTATCAACTTCGGTTGATCCAGCCCTCTGGTTCGATGCTTGCTTCTATTTAGCGATTGCCACCTTTAGGTAAAGGATGTTATCAACTTCGGTTGATCTGACCCTCTTGTTCGATGCTCGCTTTTATTTAGCGATTGCCTACTTTAGTTAGCGGATGTTATCAACTTCGGTTGATCCGGCCCTCTGGTTCGATGCTCGCTTTTATTTAGCGATTTCCTGCTTTAGTTAGCGGATGTTATCACCTTCGGTTGATCCGGTTCTCTGGTTCGATGCTCGCTTTTATTTAGCGATTGCCTGCTTTAGTTAGCGGATGTTATCAACTTCGGTTGATCCGGCCCTCTGGTTCGATGCTCGCTTTTATTTAGCGATTGCCTGCTTTAGGTAGCAGATGTTATCAACTTCGGTTGATCCGGCCCTATGGTTGCTCTCTTTTATTTAGCGATTGCCTGCTTTAGTTTGCGAATGTTACAACTTCGGTTGATCCGGCCCTCTGGTTTGATGCTCGTTTTTATTTAGCGATTGTCTGCTTTAGTTAGAGGATCTTATCAAGTTCGGTTGATCCGGCCCTCTGGTTCGATGCTCGCTTTTATTTAGCGATTGCCTGCTTTAGGTAGCGGATGTTATCAACTTCGGTTGATCCGGCCATCTGGTTCGATGCTCGATTTTATTTAGCGATTGCCTACTTTAGTTAGCGGATGTTATCAACTTCGGTTGATCCGGCCCTTTGGTTCGATGCTCTCTTTTATTTAGCTATTGCCTGCTTTAGGTAGAGGATGTTATCAACTTCGGTTCATCCGGCCCTCTGGTTCGATGCCCGCTTTTATTTAGCGATTTCCTGCTTTAGTTAGCGGATGTTATCAACTTCGGTTGATCCGGCCCTCTGGTTCGATGCTCGCTTTTATTTAGCGATTGCCTGCTTTAGGTAGCGAATTTAATCAACTTCGGTTCATCCGGCCCTCTGGTTCGATGCCCGCTTTTATTTAGCGATTTCCTGCTTTAGTTAGCGGATGTTATCAACTTCGGTTGATCCGGCCCTCTGGTTCGATGCTCGCTTTTATTTAGCGATTGCCTGCTTTAGGTAGCGAATTTAATCAACATCGGTTGATCCGGCCCTCTGGTCCGATGCTTGATTTTATTTAGCGATTGCCTACTTTAGTTAGCGAATGTTATCAACTTCGGTTGATCCGGCCCTCTGGTTCGATGCTCGCTTTTATTTAGCGATTCCCTGCTTTAGGTAGCGGATGTTATCAACATCCGTTGATCCGGCCCTCTGGTTCGATGCTCGCTTTTATTTAGCGATTGCCTACTTTAGGTAGCGGATGTTATCAACTTCGGTTGATCCGGCCCTCTCGTTCGATGCTCGCTTTTATTTAGCGATTGCCTACTTTAGGTAGCGGATGTTATCAACATCGGTTGATTCGGCCCTCTGGTTCGATGCTCGCTTTTATTTAGCGATTGCCTGCTTTAGTTAACGGATATTATCAACTTCGGTTGATTCGGCCCTCTGGTTCGATGCTTGCTTTTATTTAGCGATTGCCTGCTTTAGGTATCGGATGTTATCAACTTCGGTTGATCCGGCCTTCTGGTTCGATGCTCGCTTTTATTTTGCGATTGCCTGCTTTAGGTAGAGGATGTTATCAACTTCGGTTGATCCGGCCCTCTGGTTCGATGCTCTCTTTTATTTAGCGATTTCCTGCTTTAGTTAGCGGATGTTATCAACTTCGGTTGATCCGGCCCTCTGGTTCGATGATAACACGAAATAATATAGATATTTTCATGCATAATTCGACTAAAAGCTAACCGTTTTCGATCCGATTTCGGGTTATTTCCATGTATTTGTCTGATGTTTTTGCAGGTATTCAACGATCACGTCTAAACAAGGCAACATGAAGAAAAGAAGCAATCCCAGATGAAATATGGACGAAAAAGGAGTGAAAACACAATGAAAAGCGCAGCAGGCAGTTTTTGCTGATGTGACGACCGTCACAGAAGCATGACGACCGTCACACCTTGTGACGACCGTCATGCAGGAAAAAACGCCCCACTCAGAATACACGTCAAAAAGGCAGTTCCAATTCCCATTTCATGGTCCACTACTCCCTAAATTATCTGCCTCAAGGTCCACCATCCTCAGAGGTAACCGTTGGAATTCCACATCTATAAAAAGGGAAGCAGGGAACTTCAAAAAGGGAGCTGCATTCATACCACGAAGTGCTGCCCAAATTTATTTTCAAGAGCAAATTTAATTTCCAGCCTTTTTATTATTTGTATCCATTTCTCCAGTTTCAATTGTATCCCTTTTCCTTTATTTCCCTTTCCATTTCTACTCATTCCCATTTCCGCTCTACTGTATTTGTTACTGCACTGTATGATCAAATTGGAATTAGAGACAGAATCCTGCCAACATCTGTGGAGGATCTGCCCAAAGGCCAATTGGCATTATTTACAGGTTTTCATTTTGATCGACTCTTATTTTATCATAATGCAATTTATTATTTATTATTATTATTTATGTTTTGTTTTCCCAAATTCCATGTCTAGCTAAACTTAGGTAATCGATGTGTAGTAATAATTCGGATGGGATTTGATAACTCTTGTTTGAAAACTTTCTTTTCACAAAAATAACTTATGGTCTAAGTGTTTAAAAATTGATTTACGAAATAAACTTCGTCGCGAAAGCGAGAACATATTTTAAAGTAGTTTTGCCACGAAAGTGGGAAATTAATTAAGATACGAACCAACAAGCGAAAGCTGCGGTAAGGTCAGATAGTAAACACTAGGCATTCGTTTTAATAACAGCGAAAGCACTTTAAAACTAATTAGAACTTAGAGATTTCCAAAAAGTAGTTTTAACCCCGAACGGAACACGAAAGTGTACGTCAGGCCCTTAGGATTATGATTAGCGTCAATAACCATCGTGAGACGAGAGTCTTCAAATCTCCACTTTCTGCTTAAGTAAACTGCGAAAACTATTTCATACACCAGTAACTTATCAAATCCCTGAAGAACATAATTACTACGTATCGATTCGATTAATTAAAATCTAAATAGTAATCTTAGTTTCCCCTTTTAGTGACAACATTATTCCCTTAAAACATATTCTACCTAGCTAAACATAGTAACTCCCGAGAACACTAGTTTGATTACGAGTCCCTGTGGGATCGATATCTTTTATTACTACGCGATAGACTGTGCACTTGCAGTTAGAATTGTTAGACATAGAAAGTCGCGATCAAGTTTTTGGCGCCGTTGCCGGGGACCCGTTTAGTCAATAGTGTAACCTTCTGTTACGCCGTATAGACTAGGTAAACAATTTTCATTTTTCCTTTACTAGTGCTGTCGATTGTATGCCAAGTGATCGCCCACAAAGCGATATCTTGAAACCTTCAGTCGCAGAACTAGAACGCTTCTTACATCTAAGAAGCCGGATCATTGAGTACCAACTCAAACATAACATTCCTGATCCTCTCACTCCCATTTCCAAATCCGAAGAAGAACCAAAGATGGCTGAAGGACCTCCGAACAAACCGCTGAAGGCATACGCTACACCATCTCAGCTGGAGCCTAGAAGTAGCATTGCTGCCCCAGTTATTACCCGAAATGATTTTGAGCTGAAACCATCATTGCTGTCGGCTGTACAACAAAACCAATTCTCAGGAAACGCAACTGAGGATCTGAACGAACATCTAACGAAGTTTGTACAATACGCAGACACAGTGAAAGCAAATGGAGTAACTCCAGACGCGATAAGACTTCGTCTATTCCCATTCTCTCTGAGACAGAGCGTGGACATGGTTACAATCGTTACCATCCAACTCCGTTACAATGTGGGAGCAACTGAAGAACGTCTTCTTAGCGAGATATTTTCCACCAAGCAAAACTGCTATGCTTAGAGCTCAAATCAACGGATTTCGACAGAAAGATAATGAATCTCTCCGAAGCATGGGAACGATTCAAAGATATGATGAGAACATGTCCTCACCACGGTCTAGAAGACTGGGTGACAATCCATACTTTCTATAATGGGCTTCTATACAATACTAGATTAACCATAGACGCTGCCGCGGGCGGTGCACTTATGGATAAGCCATACGATGAAGCCTATCAATTGATAGAAAACATGTCACAAAACCATTGCCAATGGGGAGGTGAACGCACTCCAAATGAGGAAACCTCAGCGAAAGGTGGGATGTACGAAATCAGCAGCCTTGAAAAGTTCAATGCTAAAGTAGATGCTCTAGCACAGAAGATTGATAGTCTGACCGTTAACCCCACTGCAATTGTCGCTGCAGTAACTCCAAATTGCGAGTTATGCGGAAGCACCACTCATAATGCACCCGAATGCCCATTGCTAGCCGGAATCACGCCAGACCAGGTAAATTATGCTCAAGGAAATCCCTACGCAAATACCTACAACCCAGGTTGGCGAAATCATCCAAACTTTTCTTACAAAAGCAAAAATGCATTGCAAATGCCTACCGCTCCGCAAGGATATCAAAAACCAGCTGCTCAGAATGCACCTAGGAAATCAAACCTCGAATTGATGATGGAAAAGTTCATAGCTACTCAAGCTCAGACGAACAAAGAGTTCCTGAATCAAAACATACACACTAGCGAGCAAATTAAACAGTTGACAGGAAAAGTAGACGCTTTAGCCACCCACAACAAAATGTTAGAAACTCAGATATCACAAGTGGCTCAACAGCAAGCATCTGCTACTGCACCTGCTGGCACATTTCCTGGACAACCCGAACAGAATCCCAAAGGCCAAGCAAATGCTGTGATACTAAGAAGTGGAAAAGAATTGGACGAACCGATCGATCCGAGGACCGAAAACTCAGCCATGCAACAGAAACCAACTGAACAAGCAGAAAAGGAATCTGAGTTAGAGAAGAAGGAAGACAACGAGAAGGAGGATACCGCGGGTGAAAAAACTCAAACACCTCCAGCGCCATATAAACCACCTATCCCTTATCCGCAAAGACTAATAAACTCTAAAACTTCAGGACAGTTTAAGAAATTTGTAGAGCTCCTTAAACAGCTGAATATTACTATTCCTTTTACAGAAGCGATAACTCAAATGCCGTCATACGCCAAATTTCTCAAAGAGATCCTGTCGAATAAGAGAAAGATCGAGGATAACGAAACAGTTACACTCACTGCAGAGTGTAGCGCTATTATTCAGAACCGCATGCCTCCTAAATTAAAAGACCCAGGTAGTTTCTCCATACCCTGCGTCATAGGAAAGTTCGTAATAGACAAAGCTCTATGCGATTTAGGAGCCAGTATCAGTGTTATGCCTTTATCTATATGCAAAAAGCTGAATATGGGAGACCTCAGACCAACCAAAATGTCCGTACAATTAGCTGACAGATCAGTAAAATACCCCGTCGGAATACTGGAGAACGTTCCAGTACGCATAGGACAATTCTACATTCCAACCGACTTCATAATCATGGACATCAAGGAGGACACTGTAACCCCGATTATCTTAGGAAGACCATTCCTAGCTACAGCCGGAGCGATTATAGACGTGAAGAAAGGAAGGCTAACATTTGAAGTAGGAGAAGAAAAGATAGAGTTCATTCTCACTAAGTTCTTACAAGCACCAGCAATAGACGATACCTGCTACTTAGTAGACGAAATTGACGAATGCATAAGAGAACTTGAAAATGAGGAGACCACGTATTCAGAAATAATAAAGATTCAAATACCCGACATTTCTGAAGACGACGATTGGCGTAAACCGTATAAAGACGACAGCCTAAGCGAAAGCTTAGCACTGACACCAAACCATATGCCAGGTCCGAAGAACCCATCTTTAGAACTTAAAACACTACCCAAAAACCTCAGATATGAATTTCTAGACGATGAACTAAAAAGACCAGTGATAGTCAACGCCGACTTAGGACAACCAGAAACCGAAAAGTTATTAGAAGTCCTAAAGAAGTACCCCACCGCGTTAGGCTATAACACAAGCGATTTAAAAGGTATAAGCCCTTCAATCTGTATGCATCGAATTACAATAGAGGAAGACTCTAAAACTTCTCGAGAGCATCAGAGAAGACTAAACCCCATCCTGAGCACTGTAGTCCGAGATGAAGTAAAGAAATTACTTGATGCAGGAATCATCTATCCGATCTCCGATAGTGAATGGGTTAGCCCAGTTCATGTCGTACCAAAGAAAGGAGGAGTAACAGTAGTTAAAAACGAAAAAGGCGAATCGATAATAAAAAGAGTCGTGACTGGAAGTAGGATGTGTATTGATTATAGGAAGCTTAACAAGGCTACGCGCAAAGATCACTTCCCGTTACCCTTCATAGGCCAAATGTTGGAAAGACTAGCCAAACATTCATATTTCTGCTATCTAGATGGTTACTCAGGATTCTTCCTAATTCCCATCCATCCTGATGACCAAGAAAAGACTACATTCACCTGTCCTTACGGTACTTTTGCTTACCGCCGAATGCCGTTCGGACTCTGTAACGCTCCAGCAACCTTCCAAAGATGCATGATGGCAATCTTCGCAGATTTCATAGACGACATTATGGAAGTGTTTATGGACGATTTCTCGGTATGTGGACAGAGTTTCGAAGGATGCTTACAAAACTTAGAAATGGTATTAGAACGTTGCGTAAAAGTAAACCTCGTCCTAAATTGGGAGAAATGCCATTTTATGGTCCGACAAGGAATAGTTCTAGGACACGTCATATCAGATATAGGGATTGAGGTAGACAAATCCAAAATAGAGATTATAAAAGATCTCCAACCTCCAAAATCCGTACGAGAAATACGGAGTTTTCTAGGACATGCCGGTTTCTACAGAAGATTTATAGAAGATTTCTCGAAAATCACAAAACCTCTGACCGGCCTGTTAATGAAAGATGCTGAGTTCGTCTTCGACGACGACTGTTTAAAAGCATTCGAAACATTGAAATCAGCCCTTATCACCGCACCAATCATGCAACCACCAGATTGGAGACTACCGTTTGAAATCATGTGTGACGCGAGTGATTACGCTGTAGGCGCTGTTCTAGGACAAAGGAAGGACAAGAAGCTCCATGCTATCTACTATGCCAGTAGAACCTTAGATCCTGCCCAAATGAACTACGCTACCACAGAAAAGGAACTTCTAGCAGTTATATTTGCGCTTGACAAATTCCGTTCTTACTTAGTAGGAGCAAAAATTATAATATACACAGACCACGCTGCCATAAGGTACCTAATAAGCAAAAAGGATGCCAAACCAAGACTATTGAGATGGATCCTGTTATTACAAGAGTTTGACTTAGAAATCAAAGATAAGAAAGGAACCGAGAACGTTGTTGCAGATCACTTATCCCGAATAGAAGGCATCAGACACGAACCAGTACCGATAAATGACGATTTCCCGTACGAACGTCTGATAGCCAAATTAGAAAGTGACACACCCAATGGAATCTCGGAAGATCCAGAATTCGAAAAAGCCGTAGAAGCCGTCTATGCCCAAGTCACATTACCTTGGTATGCTGACATCGTTAATTACCTCGCCGCAGGCGTGCTTCCACCAGACCTTACTTATCAGCAAAAGAAGAAATTCTTCCACGATCTGAAACACTATTATTGGGACGAACCCCTACTCTTCAAGAGAGGGGCCGACAACATATATCGTCGCTGTGTCCCAGAGGAAGAAATAGAAAATATTATTTCCCAATGCCACTCAGCACCATATGATGGTCATGCTAGTACGTCCAAGACGTGCGCTAAGATTCTCCAAGCTGGCTTATTCTGGCCTAATCTCTGGAAAGACGTTCACATCGCTGTGCAAAAGTGCGATAGATGCCAACGAACTGGCAACATCTCACGACGCGATGAAATGCCTCAGAAAGGAATCTTAGAGGTAGAAATCTTCGACGTCTGGGGAATAGATTTCATGGGACCTTTCCCTCCTTCTTTTGGTAATAATTACATACTCGTCGCTGTCGATTACGTGTCTAAATGGATAGAAGCCATAGCTGCTCCAACAAATGACGCACGAGTAGTAATCAAACTCTTCAAGAACACTATCTTTCCTAGATTCGGTGTACCCAGACTCGTCATTAGTGACGGAGGATCTCACTTCATATCACGAATATTCGATAAACTTCTTTCTAGATATGGAGTCAAGCACCGAGTAGCTACACCTTATCATCCGCAAACTAGCGGACAAGTAGAGGTCTCAAACAGAGAAATAAAACAGATCTTGGAAAAGACTGTCGCTACCTCAAGGAGAGACTGGTCATCAAAGCTACAAGAAGCTTTATGGGCTTATAGGACCGCATTTAAGACGCCAATAGGTACTACCCCCTATAAATTAGTTTACGGTAAATCCTGCCATCTCCCTGTAGAGTTAGAGCATAAGGCCTTATGGGCCATTAAGACGCTCAACTTCAACTACACCGAGGCAGGAGAAAAGCGAATCTTGAACTTACACGAGTTGGAAGAACTTCGATTAGACGCTTACGAAAATGCCCGTATCTACAAAGAACGAACTAAAAGGTGGCATGATAAACGTTCAATCAGGAAACAATTCAGTGTGGGAGACATCGTATTGCTTTTTAACTCACGATTAAAACTCTTCCCAGGAAAACTAAAATCTAGGTGGTCTGGATCCTATGAAGTGACTAAAATACTTCAGAGTGGAGCTGTCGAAATTACCGACAAGACGAATGCACCGTTTATCATAAACGGGCAACGTCTGAAACATTACAATAAGAACGACAACATTCCTCAAGTCAGCAATATAACATTGCTTGAGCTTCCGGCTCAAACACAAGAATAGCTTCTCACCAAGCTATCGTCAGGCTTTAGACGTTAAAAACAACGCTTATTGGGAGGCAACCCAAATTTCCCTCGTTATTGCATTTCATTTTCCCTTTAACATTCTACTTTGAAAATTCCAACAAAAATCCTAAAATTACTACTACTTTCTACTTTCGTTCATTTTCGTACTTTTATTCTTATTTTATTTTTTCCTTTTGTCTTTTGTTTCTACCACTTTTCGTTTCTAAAAAATCCTGACTTCAATTTCTTGTTTCAAACTTTTCAGGATTTTTAAAGCCTTCAAAACATTCCTTCTGTTTTCTCCGAATTACCTGCGAATATAGCCGAGTACGATTTCACAAAGGTTCACTTCAAAGGACTCGCTCAGAAGGCAAGATTTGCAGCACTGACCGAAAGAGAATTCGCCTTAACGCTGTATTATGATAAGGCTACTATGGATAAACTAGCGATCACGAATAGCATTCAATACCTGTTCAATCAACTGGGTTGGGAGAACACTGCTCTGAAAACACGCTTTGCTACCTACAAGGATCTTACCTACGAATTCCTCAGTTCTTTCAGATACACACCCAACTATGGCTTTGGAACCCGCTCAGAGTTGATTACCTTCAGATTGTTTGGAATGGACCAAACGCATAGCCGGATGTCACTAGCTAACCTCCTAGGATTCCCTAGCGTACCGCATGTGTTCATCAGTGCAGAAGATGACGATATTGATTTGCAACTCGAGCACTTCTGGGGTAGAATCACAGGCGACTACCACTCTGAACCAGACAGAATGTACAATGATGACATTCATAACCCAGCCTTTAGATACTTCCATAAGATACTAGCTCACACCTTATTTGGAAAAGAAGAAAATATTACCACAGTGTCTAAGGAAGAGTTATTCATCATGTTCTGTGCTTCTCAGGGACGGACAGTAAATGCAGTGCCCTTCATGATGAGATCCTTCAAACGCCTCACGCTGGAACCTCAGACACCTATTCTTATAGGAGGACTAGTAACAATGATATCCCACGAGCTTGGCCTTAGATTCCATCTAAATGCCAACACTCGTTTTGGTACCATCAGACCCATGAACATACAATTCTGCTTTAACAGGCGCATCTTAGGAAATATGGGACCTGGATCGTATGAGTACCTTATTAACGAAAAACCAGTACAGCTATTCACATTGCCTGACCATCTGATGACAAGCATCCACAACAAGGATAACTGGCTCTATGAATTGGATGAGCCTATGGGACCTCCTTCACCACAGTCAACACCCCAGAACTATATGTATGACGGTGACCACATTTCTGAGGCACACGATTACATGTACTTTGAGGACGCCGCCTCTGAAAATGAAGTAGACCCTCTGACTCCTCCACACTACAATACTTATCCTGAGCCTATCCCTGAGGAAACAACCGACAAAATGGATACCGTGTTACTCAGATTGGATGACGTTGATAAAGCTCTGACAAATGTAAAAGCTGACATCGCAGGCATGCACAGTGACCTGGTAGGCTTCATGGATCTAGTCTGCGACCAACTCGACTACTATTCACGGAAATTTGATGAGTTGAAGGCACGGAAAGATTAGTTATTAGCTCATAGCAGTAGTCTCAGTTTAGTCTAGTCTAGTTTAGTTTAATTTACTCATTTGAAATTTTCGCATTGTTCGTTTCATTATGTACTACATACAATTGTTTCCATTTTATGTTATTTCAATTCTAGTTTTGTTCAATCATTCTGTTTTCGCATTACTTATTGATTGTTGGCTGTTATAGTACATCACCGTAGCAATACTACGCTTTAAAATCACCCCGAATACGCCCTCAGAGCAAAATTCTGCGTTCTGCAGATTTTGCTGCTGTGACGACCGTCACAGCCCCATGACGAGCGTAACACGGGTGACGACCGTCACACCCTTGTGACGACCGTCACGCAGCCCAGAACTGCAATCTGGTATAACAGAGGTCGTGTAACCCTCCACTCCCCCATTATCACTTTCAAACTTCCAACATCCATACCCCACTACGATTTTCGTCATCTCCATCTAAACTATAAACCCCAACTCCAAATTCAATCTCCATACCACCGTCCTGTCACATTTTCATCTCTGCCGAAAAACCCCAAAACCTCAAAAAAAAAAACTCTCCATCTTCAACAATGGCCGGAAACGCAGACATCAACAACATTTCCTTCCCTGAGGGCGAGTTAGGCGAGAGACAACGAGCACAGTACAATGCATTTCATCAGAGGTCTCTCCAGCCATCTCACTACCCGCACCTTCCATCACTTACGGAGCTCGGACTCCTCGAAGGTGTAACATGGATGCTTCAACGAGCAGGCATCTGGAACCTCTGCTCCAACCCCCAGCCGACCTATGAACAGCTCACCCTGGAGTTCTTGAGTTCGTTCTCCTACATCACCAGCAGCGGCGAACTCAACCAACACTCTGGCGCCGCTTGTTTCCGGATGTATGGCGTTAACTATCAGCTGCACCAAAACCAGATTGCCGGCATCCTCCAGTTTCCCCGCAGCGAGAACGCTCATCGCCGCATCACTGATCAGTTCCAGCACGACGCCTTCGCGCTGTGGCATCAGTTGACCGGCCTAAACGCCGATGGTTGGGACTCCCTACACGCCACTCACATCCATAACCCCGCCATCAGGTACTTTCACAGGGTGCTGAGCAACATCATCTTTGCCAGAGACAGCAACCACAAAGTGAACTCCAAGGAGCTCTTCTTTCTGCATTGCGTCTTCAACAACGAACCAGTCAACGCCACCCCGTTCCTACTGGCCCACATTCAGGCCAACTGCAACCGTGGCTCGAAGCCATTCTACTTTGGCGGGATTGTCACGGCCATTGCACTTGGGCTGAACCTTGGCGACCAACTTCAGCACCACCATTCCATCCCATCGGTGTTCCTTGACACCGACCACTGCAGGGCCTCCCATCTCATCCGCTCCCGAGCTGACGGGAAATATCATCCGGTTGTGCGTGGCAAGACCGTCAGAAGCATCATCCTTCCGTCCCGCACCCGCATCCATCCTGAGGACCGTACCCACTAGTTGTTCGACCTCACTGCCCCTCCTGCTGCCGCTGTTCCTACTCAGGACCCCACACATGATTCCGAAGATGAAATCCAAGCTGAGTTGGACAGGTTCGAGCAGCTAGAGGCATCGCAGCCTCCTCCTCCAGTAGGTACATCATCCCGCCGCCGTCGTCACCACCCCGTGCCCGACTACACTGAAGAGGACCTCCGTCGCACCCTAGACCAGCAGGCACAGATACTTACGATGCTGCAGCAGCAGAACCAGCGAGCTGACCAGTTCGAAGCTTGGCACCGGACTCAAATGCAACAACTTCACACCGGCCAAGCTACGATCACTGAGAGTCTAGCGAATCTGACCCTGCAGGTCGAAGGCCTCCGCGACACAGTCTACCACACAGGAGCCATGAGCTACGAGGATAGAGTCGCCCTTGCTAGAGCCAGAGGACGTCAGCGTGGACGTGACAGGCCCCGGGACTAGATTTTCATTTTTCCTTTATTGTTTACTATATTTCTGTTCTATGTATTTTCATTTTCAGTTGTATCTCCCTTTCGCATGCTTCAAGAATCAGTGAGGACACTGATCGAGATAGTGTGGGAGCGGAGCCTTATTTCCACTGTATTCAGAACTTCCCTTATTTATTGTATTTCCATTTCACTGCACTTTCGAATTTTAGTAAGTTCCATTTTTACACTTTCTATTTCTAGCAAATAAAGCTCGTCTATATAATTTTCACGTTACGCAAACCATCCCCACATTTTTCGACGTAAACAAAAACTTTCGTTTGTTCCTCAAAAACCAAAAGCACCACGAGAATGCGCCTGAGTTCAAACCGAGCTTTGAAACTTCGAGGAAACGACGGTTCTAACAAAACCAGTATCGTCCAGACACCTTAGATCTCTAGTTTATGCGAGTCGGTTTCACCACCTACGTGTACCAAAGTCTCAAGTGTCTACGCAAACTCAACCCCAAGTAGTTTATACTAGCAGTCAGCACCATCCTAAAAACACTTCTAAGCGAGCGACCGATGCAAATAAGTGTATGATCTCCAAAAAGATGAAAAACCATGAAAAGAGAGCTAAAAATCCCAAGAATATAAGATTCGTTTCCTTCTAAGTTAGGTGCTCCTCACCCGAGCATTTAGCCCAACGGCACGAAAAACTCATTGAAAAATCAATGACACCAAATTATGATCAACAAAGAAGATCAAAAACAAAAACGAGATCATATTCACTAACAGGTCGACTTGCCATGAGAGTGTGCGGACAACGGGCTTAATGTGATTGCGCTAGAACAAACAGGGTGAACTTGCCACGAGAACCTTGACACCAAGATACGGTAGCATGACTGAGACCGATTTGCATAAAAGGGAGACCTCCGGAGACTTGTAGTCCAGTGTCGTCGTGATACTCGTCTTGTTCCTACCAAGAATCTCGGTTTTTCCAAACTCTGCGGACGAAGAAGCAGCCTCGTGCTTGCCGACTTTTTCACGTTTTACTTGAGGACAAGCAAAGATTCAAGCTTATGGGAGTTTGATAACACGAAATCATATAGATATTTTCATGCATAATTCGACTAAAAGCTAACCGTTTTCGATCCGATTTCGGGTTATTTCCATGTATTTGTCTGATGTTTTTGCAGGTATTCAACGATCACGTCTAAACAAGGCAACATGAAGAAAAGAAGCAATCCCAGATGAAATATGGACGAAAAAGGAGTGAAAACACAATGAAAAGCGCAACAGGCAGTTTTTGCTGATGTGACGACCGTCACAGAAGCATGACGACCGTCACACGGGTGACGACCGTCACACCTTGTGACGACCGTCATGCAGGCAAAAACGCCCCACTCAAAATACACGTCAAAAAGGCAGTTCCAATTCCCATTTCATGGTCCACTACTCCCTAAATTATCTGCCTCAAGGTCCACCATCCTCAGAGGTAACCGTTGGAATTCCACATCTATAAAAAGGGAAGCAGGGGACTTCAAAAAGGGAGCTGCATTCATACCACGAAGTGCTGCCCAAATTTATTTTCAAGAGCAAATTTAATTTCCAGCCTTTTTATTATTTGTATCCATTTCTCCAGTTTCAATTGTATCCCTTTTCCTTTATTTCCCTTTCCAATTCTACTCATTCCCATTTCCGCTCTACTATATTTGTTACTGCACTGTACGATCAAATTGGAATTAGAGACAGAATCCTGCCAACATCTGTGGAGGATCTGCCCAAAGGCCAATTGGCATTATTTACAGGTTTTCATTTTGATCGACTCTTATTTTATCATAATGCAATTTATTATTTATTATTATTATTTATGTTTTGTTTTCCCAAATTCCATGTCTAGCTAAACTTAGGTAATTGATATGTAGTAATAAGTCGGATGGGATTTGATAACTCTTGTTTGAAAACTTTCTTTTCACAAAAATAACTTATGGTCTAAGTGTTTAAAAATTGATTTACGAAATAAACTTCGTCGCGAAAGCGAGAACTTATTTTAAAGTAGTTTTGCCACGAAAGTGGGAAATTAATTAAGATACGAACCAACAAGCGAAAGCTGCGGTAAGGTCAGATAGTAAACACTAGGCATTCGTTTTAATAACAGCGAAAGCACTTTAAAACTAATTAGAACTTACAGATTTCCAAAAAGTAGTTTTAACCCCGAACGGAACACGAAAGTGTACGTTAGGCCCTTAGGATTATGATTAGCGTCAATAACCATCGTGAGACGAGAGTCTTCAAATCTCCACTTTCTACTTAAGTAAACTGCGAAAACTATTTCATACACCAGTAACTTATCAAATCCCTGAAGAACATAATTACTACGTATCGATTCGATTAATTAAAATCTAAATAGTAATCTTAGTTTCCCCTTTTAGTGACAACATTATTCCCTTAAAACATATTCTACCTAGCTAAACATAGTAACTCCCGAGAACACTAGTTTGATTACGAGTCCCTGTGGGATCGATATCTTTTATTACTACGCGATAGACTGTGCACTTGCAGTTAGAATTGTTAGACATAGAAAGTCAAGATCATTCGATGCTCGCTTTTATTTAGCGATTGCCTGCTTTAGGTAGCGAATTTTATCAACATCGGTTGATCCGACCCTCTGGTTCGATGCTTGCTTTTATTCAGCGATTGCCTACTTTAGTTAGCGAATGTTATGAACTTCGGTTGATCCGACCCTCTGGTTCGATGCTCGCTTTTATTTAGCGATTGCCTGCTTTAGGTAGCGGATGTTATCAACATCGGTTGATCCGGCCCTCTGATTCGATGCTCGCTTTTATTTAGCGATTGCCTACTTTAGTTAGCGGATGTTATCAACTTCGGTTGATCTGGCCCTCTCGTTCGATGCTCGCTTTTATTTAGCGATTGCCTGCTTTAGGTAGAGGATGTTATCAACATCGGTTGATTCGGCCCTCTGGTTCGATGCTCGCTTTTATTTAGCGATTTCCTGCTTTAGTTTGCGGATGTTATCAACTTCGGTTGATCCGGCCCTCTGGTTCGATGCTCGCCTTTATTTAGCGATTGCCTGCTTTAGGTAGCGAATGTTATCAACTTCGGTTGATCCGGCCCTCTGGTTCGATGCTCGCTTTTATTTAGCGATTGCCTGCTTTAGGTAGAGGATGTTATCAACTTCGGTTGATCCGGCCCTCTGGTTCGATGCTCGCTTTTATTTAGCGATTGCCTGCTTTAGTTAACGGATATTATCAACTTCGGTTGATCCGGCCCACTGGTTCGATGCTCGCTTTTATTTAGCGATTGTTTTATTTAGGTAGCGTATGTTATCAACTTCGGTTGATCCGGCCCTCTGGTTCGATGCTCGCTTTTATTTAGCGATTGCCTGCTTTAGGTAGAGGATGTTATCAACTTCGGTTTATCCGGCCCTCTGGTTCGATGCTCGCTTTTATTTAGCGATTTCCTTCTTTAGTTAGCGGATGTTATCAACTTCGGTTGATCCGGCCCTCTGGTTCGATGCTCGCTTTTATTTTGCGATTTCCTGCTTTAGTTTGCGGATGTTATCGACTTCAGGTGATCCGGCCCTCTGGTTCGATGCTCGCTTTTATTTAGCGATTGCCACCTTTAGGTAGCGAATGTTATCAACTTCGGTTGATCCGGCCCTCTGGTTCGATGCTCACTTTTATTTAGCGATTGCCTGCTATAGGTAGAGGATGTTATCAACTTCGGTTGATCTGGCCCTCTGGTTCGATGCTCGCTTTTATTTAGCGATTGCCTGCTTTAGGTAGCGAATTTTATCAACATCGGTTGATCCGACCCTCTGGTTCGATGCTTGCTTTTATTTAGCGATTGCCTACTTTAGTTAGCGAATGTTATGAACTTCGGTTGATCCGGTCCTCTGGTTCGATGCTCGCTTTTATTTAGCGATTGCCTGCTTTAGGTAGCGGATGTTATCAACATCGGTTGATCCGGCCCTCTGATTCGATGCTCGCTTTTATTTAGCGATTGCCTGCTTTAGGTAGCGGATGTTATCAACTTTGGTTGATCCGGCCCTCTGGTTCGATGCTCGCTTTTATTTAGCGATTGCCTGCTTTAGGTAGCGAATTTTATCAACATCGGTTGATCCGGCCCTCTGGTTCGATGCTTGCTTTTATTTAGCAATTGCCACCTTTAGGTAGCGAATGTTATCAACTTCTGTTGATCCGGCCCTCTGGTTCGATGCTCGCTTTTATTTAGCGATTGCTTGCTTTAGGTAGCGGATGTTATCAACTTCGGTTGATCTGGCCCTCTGGTTCGATGCTCGTTTTTATTTAGCGATTGCCTGCTTTAGTTAACGGATATTATCAACTTCAGTTGATCCGACCCTCTGGTTCGATGCTCGCTTTTATTTAGCGATTGCAACCTTTAGGTAGCGGATGTTATCAACTTCGGTTGATATGGCCCTCTGGTTCGATGCTTGCTTCTATTTAGCAATTGCCACCTTTAGGTAGCGGATGTTATCAACTTCGGTTGATCCGGGCCTCTGGTTCGATGCTCGCTTTTATTTAGCGATTGTCTGCTTTAGGTAGAGGATGTTATCAACTTCGGTTGATCTGGCCCTCTGGTTCGATGCTCGCTTTTATTTAGGGATTTCCTGCTTTAGTTAGCGGATGTTATCAACTTCGGTTGATCCGACACTCTGGTTTGATGCTAGCTTTTATTTAGCGATTACCTACTTTAGGTAGAGGATGTTATCAACTTCGGTTGATCCGGCCCTCTGGTTCGATGCTCGCTTTTATTTAGCGATTGCCTGCTTTAGGTAGAGGATGTTATCAACTTTGGTTGATCCGGCCCTCTGGTTCGATGCTCGCTTTTATTTAGGGATTTCCTGCTTTAGTTAGCGGATGTTATCAACTTCGGTTGATCCGGCCCTCTGGTTCGATGCTCGCTTTTATTTAGCGATTGCCTGCTTTAGGTAGCGAATTTTATCAACATCGGTTGATCCGGCCCTCTGGTTCAATGCTTGCTTTTATTTAACGATTGCCACCTTTAGGTAACGAATGTTATCAACTTCGGTTGATCCGGCCCTCTGGTTCGATGCTCTCTTTTATTTAGCGATTGCCTGCTTTAGGTAGCGAATGTTATCAACTTCGGTTGATCTGGCCCTCTTGTTCGATGCTCGGTTTTATTTAGCGATTTCCTGCTTTAGGTAGCGGATGTTATCAACTTCGGTTGATCCGACCCTCTGGTTCGATTCTCGCTTTTATTTTGCGATTGCCTACTTTAGGTAGAGGATGTTATCAACTTCGGTTGATCCGGCCCTCTGGTTCGATGCTTGCATTTATTTAGCGATTTCTTGCTTTTGTTAGCGGATGTTATCAACTTCGGTTGATCTGGCCCTCTCGTTTGATGCTCGCTTTTATTTAGCGATTGCCTGCTTTAGGTAGAGGATGTTATCAACATCGGTTGACTCGGCCCTCTGGTCCGATGCTCGCTTTTATTTAGCGATTTCCTGCTTTAGTTAGCGGATGTTATCAACTTCGGTTGATCCGGCCCTCTGGTTCGATGCTCGCTTTTATTTAGCGATTGCCTGCTTTAGGTAGCGAATGCTATCAACTTCGGTTGATCCGGCCCTCTGGTTCGATGCTCGCTTTTATTTAGCGATTTCCTGCTTTAGGTAGAGGATGTTATCAACTTCGGTTGATCCGGCCCTCTGGTTCGATGCTCGCTTTTATTTAGCGATTGCCTGCTTTAGTTAACGGATATTATCAACTTCGGTTGATCCGGCCCTCTGGTTCGATGCTCGCTTTTATTTAGCGATTGTCTGCTTTAGGTAACGTATGTTATCAACTTCGGTTGATCCGGTTCTCTGGTTCGATGCTCGCTTTTATTTAGCGATTGCCTGCTTTAGGTAGAGGATGTTATCAACTTCGGTTTATCCGGCCCTCTGGTTCGATGCTCGCTTTTATTTAGCGATTTCCTGCTTTAGTTAGCGGATGTTATCAACTTTGGTTGATCTGGTCCTCTGGTTCGATGCTCGCTTTTATTTAGCGATTTCCTGCTTTAGTTAGCGGATGTTATCGACTTCAGGTGATCTGGCCCTCTGGTTTGATGCTCGCTTTTATTTAGCGATTGCCACCTTTAGGTAGCGAATGTTATCATATTCGGTTGATCCGGCCCTCTGGTTCGATGCTCACTTTTATTTAGCGATTGCCTGCTTTAGGTAGAGGATGTTATCAACTTCGGTTGATCCGGCCCTCTGGTTCGATGCTCGCTTTTATTTAGCGATTGCCTACTTTAGTTAGCGGATGTTATCAACTTCGGTTGATCTGGCCCTCTCGTTCGATGCTCGCTTTTATTTAGCGATTGCCTGCTTTAGGTAGCGGATGTTATCAACTTCGGTTGATCCGACCCTCTGGTTCGATGCTCACTTTTATTTACGGATTGCCTGCTTTAGGTAGAGGATGTTATCAACTTCGGTTTATCCGGCCCTCTGGTTCGATGCTCGCTTTTATTTAGCGATTTCCTGCTTTAGTTAGCGGATGTTATCAAATTCGGTTGATCCGGCCCTCTGGTTCGATGCTCGCTTTTATTAAGCGATTTCCTGCTTTAGTTAGCGGATGTTATCGACTTCAGGTGATCCGGCCCTCTGGTTCGATGCTCGCTTTTATTTAGCGATTGCCACCTTTAGGTAGCGAATGTTATCAACTTCGGTTGATCCGGCCCTCTGGTTCGATGCTCACTTTTATTTAGCGATTGCCTGCTTTAGGTAGAGGATGTTATCAACTTCGGTTGATCCGGCCCTCTGGTTCGATGCTCGCTTTTATTTAGCGATTGCCTGCTTTAGGTAGCGAATTTTATCAACATCGGTTGATCCGTCCCTCTTGTTCGATGCTTGCTTTTATTTAGCGATTGCCTACTTTAGTTAGCGAATGTTATGAACTTCGGTTGATCCGGTCCTCTGGTTCGATGCTCGCTTTTATTTAGCGATTGCCTGCTTTAGGTAGCGGATGTTATCAACATCGGTTGATCCGGCCCTCTGATTCGATGCTCGCTTTTATTTAGCGATTGCCTGCTTTAGGTAGCGGATGTTATCAACTTTGGTTGATCCGGCCCTCTGGTTCGATGCTCGCTTTTATTTAGCGATTGCCTGCTTTAGGTAGCGAATTTTATCAACATTGGTTGATCCGGCCCTCTGGTT
Source organism: Lathyrus sativus (assembly GCA_963859935.3). NCBI lineage: Eukaryota > Viridiplantae > Streptophyta > Magnoliopsida > Fabales > Fabaceae > Lathyrus > Lathyrus sativus. The sequence continues at coordinate 361,676,354 of OZ012737.1, forward strand.
CGATGCTTGCTTTTATTTAGCAATTGCCACCTTTAGGTAGCGAATGTTAACAACTTCTGTTGATCCGGCCCTCTGGTTCGATGCTCGCTTTTATTTAGCGATTGCTTGCTTTAGGTAGCGGATGTTATCAACTTCGGTTGATCTGGCCCTCTGGTTCGATGCTCGCTTTTATTTAGCGATTGCTTGCTTTAGTTAACGGATATTATCAACTTCAGTTGATCCGGCCCTCTGGTTCGATGCTCGCTTTTATTTAGCGATTGCAACCTTTAGGTAGCGGATGTTATCAACTTCGGTTGATCTGGCCCTCTGGTTCGATGCTCGCTTTTATTTAGCGATTGCCACCTTTAGGTAGCGAATGTTATCAACTTCGGTTGATCCGGCCCTCTGGTTCGATGCTCCCTTTTATTTAGCGATTGCCTGCTATAGGTAGAGGATGTTATCAACTTCGGTTGATCTGGCCCTCTGGTTCGATGCTCGCTTTTATTTAGCGATTGCCTGCTTTAGGTAGCGAATTTTATCAACATCGGTTGATCCGACCCTCTGGTTCGATGCTTGCTTTTATTTAGCGATTGCCTACTTTAGTTAGCGAATGTTATGAACTTCGGTTGATCCGGTCCTCTGGTTCGATGCTCGCTTTTATTTAGCGATTGCCTGCTTTAGGTAGCGGATGTTATCAACATCGGTTGATCCGGCCCTCTGATTCGATGCTCGCTTTTATTTAGCGATTGCCTGCTTTAGGTAGCGGATGTTATCAACTTTGGTTGATCCGGCCCTCTGGTTCGATGCTCGCTTTTATTTAGCGATTGCCTGCTTTAGGTAGCGAATTTTATCAACATCGGTTGATCCGGCCCTCTGGTTCGATGCTTGCTTTTATTTAGCAATTGCCACCTTTAGGTAGCGAATGTTATCAACTTCTGTTGATCCGGCCCTCTGGTTCGATGCTCGCTTTTATTTAGCGATTGCTTGCTTTAGGTAGCGGATGTTATCAACTTCGGTTGATCTGGCCCTCTGGTTCGATGCTCGCTTTTATTTAGCGATTGCCTGCTTTAGTTAACGGATATTATCAACTTCAGTTGATCCGGCCCTCTGGTTCGATGCTCGCTTTTATTTAGCGATTGCAACCTTTAGGTAGCGGATGTTATCAACTTCGGTTGATATGGCCCTCTGGTTCGATGCTTGCTTCTATTTAGCAATTGCCACCTTTAGGTAGCGGATGTTATCAACTTCGGTTGATCCGGGCCTCTGGTTCGATGCTCGCTTTTATTTAGCGATTGTCTGCTTTAGGTAGAGGATGTTATCAACTTCGGTTGATCTGGCCCTCTGGTTCGATGCTCGCTTTTATTTAGGGATTTCCTGCTTTAGTTAGCGGATGTTATCAACTTCGGTTGATCCGACACTCTGGTTTGATGCTAGCTTTTATTTAGCGATTACCTACTTTAGGTAGAGGATGTTATCAACTTCGGTTGATCCGGCCCTCTGGTTCGATGCTCGCTTTTATTTAGCGATTGCCTGCTTTAGGTAGAGGATGTTATCAACTTTGGTTGATCCGGCCCTCTGGTTCGATGCTCGCTTTTATTTAGGGATTTCCTGCTTTAGTTAGCGGATGTTATCAACTTCGGTTGATCCGGCCCTCTGGTTCGATGCTCGCTTTTATTTAGCGATTGCCTGCTTTAGGTAGCGAATTTTATCAACATCGGTTGATCCGGCCCTCTGGTTCGATGCTTGCTTTTATTTAGCGATTGCCACCTTTAGGTAACGAATGTTATCAACTTCGGTTGATCCGGCCCTCTGGTTCGATGCTCTCTTTTATTTAGCGATTGCCTGCTTTAGGTAGCGAATGTTATCAACTTCGGTTGATCTGGCCCTCTTGTTCGATGCTCGGTTTTATTTAGCGATTTCCTGCTTTAGGTAGCGGATGTTATCAACTTCGGTTGATCCGACCCTCTGGTTCGATTCTCGCTTTTATTTTGCGATTGCCTACTTTAGGTAGAGGATGTTATCAACTTCGGTTGATCCGGCCCTCTGGTTCGATGCTTGCATTTATTTAGCGATTTCTTGCTTTTGTTAGCGGATGTTATCAACTTCGGTTGATCTGGCCCTCTCGTTTGATGCTCGCTTTTATTTAGCGATTGCCTGCTTTAGGTAGAGGATGTTATCAACATCGGTTGACTCGGCCCTCTGGTCCGATGCTCGCTTTTATTTAGCGATTTCCTGCTTTAGTTAGCGGATGTTATCAACTTCGGTTGATCCGGCCCTCTGGTTCGATGCTCGCTTTTATTTAGCGATTGCCTGCTTTAGGTAGCGAATGCTATCAACTTCGGTTGATCCGGCCCTCTGGTTCGATGCTCGCTTTTATTTAGCGATTTCCTGCTTTAGGTAGAGGATGTTATCAACTTCGGTTGATCCGGCCCTCTGGTTCGATGCTCGCTTTTATTTAGCGATTGCCTGCTTTAGTTAACGGATATTATCAACTTCGGTTGATCCGGCCCTCTGGTTCGATGCTCGCTTTTATTTAGCGATTGTCTGCTTTAGGTAACGTATGTTATCAACTTCGGTTGATCCGGTTCTCTGGTTCGATGCTCGCTTTTATTTAGCGATTGCCTGCTTTAGGTAGAGGATGTTATCAACTTCGGTTTATCCGGCCCTCTGGTTCGATGCTCGCTTTTATTTAGCGATTTCCTGCTTTAGTTAGCGGATGTTATCAACTTCGGTTGATCTGGTCCTCTGGTTCGATGCTCGCTTTTATTTAGCGATTTCCTGCTTTAGTTAGCGGATGTTATCGACTTCAGGTGATCTGGCCCTCTGGTTTGATGCTCGCTTTTATTTAGCGATTGCCACCTTTAGGTAGCGAATGTTATCATATTCGGTTGATCCGGCCCTCTGGTTCGATGCTCACTTTTATTTAGCGATTGCCTGCTTTAGGTAGAGGATGTTATCAACTTCGGTTGATCCGGCCCTCTGGTTCGATGCTCGCTTTTATTTAGCGATTGCCTACTTTAGTTAGCGGATGTTATCAACTTCGGTTGATCTGGCCCTCTCGTTCGATGCTCGCTTTTATTTAGCGATTGCCTGCTTTAGGTAGCGGATGTTATCAACTTCGGTTGATCCGACCCTCTGGTTCGATGCTCACTTTTATTTACGGATTGCCTGCTTTAGGTAGAGGATGTTATCAACTTCGGTTTATCCGGCCCTCTGGTTCGATGCTCGCTTTTATTTAGCGATTTCCTGCTTTAGTTAGCGGATGTTATCAAATTCGGTTGATCCGGCCCTCTGGTTCGATGCTCGCTTTTATTAAGCGATTTCCTGCTTTAGTTAGCGGATGTTATCGACTTCAGGTGATCCGGCCCTCTGGTTCGATGCTCGCTTTTATTTAGCGATTGCCACCTTTAGGTAGCGAATGTTATCAACTTCGGTTGATCCGGCCCTCTGGTTCGATGCTCACTTTTATTTAGCGATTCCCATCTTTAGGTAGAGGATGTTATCAACTTCGGTTGATCCGGCCCTCTGGTTCGATGCTCGCTTTTATTTAGCGATTGCCTGCTTTAGGTAGCGAATTTTATCAACATCGGTTGATCCGTCCCTCTTGTTCGATGCTTGCTTTTATTTAGCGATTGCCTACTTTAGTTAGCGAATGTTATGAACTTCGGTTGATCCGGTCCTCTGGTTCGATGCTCGCTTTTATTTAGCGATTGCCTGCTTTAGGTAGCGGATGTTATCAACATCGGTTGATCCGGCCCTCTGATTCGATGCTCGCTTTTATTTAGCGATTGCCTGCTTTAGGTAGCGGATGTTATCAACTTTGGTTGATCCGGCCCTCTGGTTCGATGCTCGCTTTTATTTAGCGATTGCCTGCTTTAGGTAGCGAATTTTATCAACATCGGTTGATCCGGCCCTCTGGTTCGATGCTTGCTTTTATTTAGCAATTGCCACCTTTAGGTAGCGAATGTTAACAACTTCTGTTGATCCGGCCCTCTGGTTCGATGCTCGCTTTTATTTAGCGATTGCTTGCTTTAGGTAGCGGATGTTATCAACTTCGGTTGATCTGGCCCTCTGGTTCGATGCTCGCTTTTATTTAGCGATTGCTTGCTTTAGTTAACGGATATTATCAATTTCAGTTGATCCGGCCCTCTGGTTCGATGCTCGCTTTTATTTAGCGATTGCAACCTTTAGGTAGCGGATGTTATCAACTTCGGTTGATCTGGCCCTCTGGTTCGATGCTTGCTTCTATTTAGCAATTGCCACCTTTAGGTAGCGGATGTTATCAACTTCGGTTGATCCGACCCTCTGGTTCGATGCTCGCTTTTATTTAGCGATTGTCTGCTTTAGGTAGAGGATGTTATCAACTTCGGTTGATCCGGCCCTCTGGTTCGATGCTCGCTTTTATTTAGCGATTGCCTGCTTTAGGTAGCGAATTTTATCAACATCGGTTGATCCGACCCTCTGGTTCGATGCTTGCTTTTATTTAGCGATTGCCTACTTTAGTTAGCGAATGTTATGAACTTCGGTTGATCCGGTCCTCTGGTTCGATGCTCGCTTTTATTTAGCGATTGCCTGCTTTAGGTAGCGGATGTTATCAACATCGGTTGATCCGGCCCTCTGATTTGATGCTCGCTTTTATTTAGCGATTGCCTGCTTTAGGTAGCGGATGTTATCAACTTTGGTTGATCCGGCCCTCTGGTTCGATGCTCGCTTTTATTTAGCGATTGCCTGCTTTTGGTAGCGAATTTTATCAACATCGGTTGATCCGGCCCTCTGGTTCGATGCTTGGTTTTATTTAGCAATTGCCACCTTTAGGTAGCGAATGTTAACAACTTCTGTTGATCCGGCCCTCTGGTTCGATGCTCGCTTTTATTTAGCGATTGCTTGCTTTAGGTAGCGGATGTTATCAACTTCGGTTGATCTGGCCCTCTGGTTCGATGCTCGCTTTTATTTAGCGATTGCCTGCTTTAGTTAACGGATATTATCAACTTCAGTTGATCCGCCCCTCTGGTTCAATGCTCGCTTTTATTTAGCGATTGCAACCTTTAGGTAGCGGATGTTATCAACTTCGGTTGATCTGCCCCTCTGGTTCGATGCTTGCTTCTATTTAGCAATTGCCACCTTTAGGTAGCGGATGTTATCAAATTCGGTTGATCCGACCTTCTGGTTCGATGCTCGCTTTTATTTAGCGATTGTCTGCTTTAGGTAGAGGATGTTATCAACTTCGGTTGATCCGGCCCTCTGGTTCGATGCTCGCTTTTATTTAGGGATTTCCTGCTTTAGTTAGCGGATGTTATCAACTTCGGTTGATCCGACACTCTGGTTTGATGCTAGCTTTTATTTAGCGATTACCTACTTTAGGTAGAGGATGTTATCAACTTCGGTTGATCCGGCCCTCTGGTTCGATGCTCGCTTTTATTTAGCGATTGCCTGCTTTAGGTAGAGGATGTTATCAACTTTGGTTGATCCGGCCCTCTGGTTCGATGCTCGCTTTTATTTAGGGATTTCCTGCTTTAGCTAGCGGATGTTATCAACTTCGATTGATCCGGCCCTCTGGTTCGATGCTCGCTTTTATTTAGCGATTGCCTGCTTTAGGTAGCGAATTTTATCAACATCGGTTGATCCGGCCCTCTGGTTCGATGCTTGCTTTTATTTAGCGATTGCCACCTTTAGGTAGCGAATGTTATCAACTTCGGTTGATCCGGCCCTCTGGTTCGATGCTCTCTTTTATTTAGCGATTGCCTGCTTTAGGTAGCGGATGTTATCAACGTCGGTTGAACCGGCCCTCTGGTTCGATGCTCGCTTTTATTTAGCGATTGCCTACTTTAGTTAGCAGATGTTATCAACTTCGGTTGATCTGGCCCTCTCGTTCGATGCTCGGTTTTATTTAGCGATTTCCTGCTTTAGGTAGAGGATGTTATCAACTTCGGTTGATCCGGCCCTCTGGTTCGATTCTCGCTTTTATTTTGCGATTGCCTACTTTAGGTAGAGGATGTTATCAACTTCGGTTGATCCGGCCCTCTGGTTCGATGCTCGCATTTATTTAGCGATTTCTTGCTTTTGTTAGCGGATGTTATCAACTTCGGTTGATCTGGCTCTCTCGTTCGATGCTCGCTTTTATTTAGCGATTGCCTGCTTTAGGTAGAGGATGTTATCAACATCGGTTGATTCGGCCCTCTGGTTCGATGCTCGCTTTTAGTTAGCGATTTCCTGCTTTAGTTAGCGGATGTTATCAACTTCGGTTGATCCGGCCCTCTGGTTCGATGCTCGCTTTTATTTAGCGATTGCCTGCTTTAGGTAGCGAATGCTATCAACTTCGGTTGATCCGGCCCTCTGGTTCGATGCTCGCTTTTATTTAGCGATTTCCTGCTTTAGGTAGAGGATGTTATCAACTTCGGTTGATCCGGCCCTCTGGTTCGATGCTCGCTTTTATTTAGCGATTGCCTGCTTTAGTTAACGGATATTATCAACTTCGGTTGATCCGACCCTCTGGTTCGATGCTCGCTTTTATTTAGCGATTGTCTGCTTTAGGTAGCGTATGTTATCAACTTCGGGGTATCCGGCCCTCTGGTTCGATGCTCGCTTTTATTTAGCGATTGCCTGCTTTAGGTAGAGGATGTTATCAACTTCGGTTTATCCGGCCCTCTGGTTCGATGCTCGCTTTTATTTAGCGATTTCCTGCTTTAGTTAGCGGATGTTATCAACTTCGGTTGATCCGGACCTCTGGTTCGATGCTCGCTTTTATTTAGCGATTTCCTGCTTTAGTTAGCGGATGTTATCGACTTCAGGTGATCCGGCCCTCTGGTTCGATGCTCGCTTTTATTTAGCGATTGCCACCTTTAGGTAGCGAATGTTATCAACTTCGGTTGATCCGGCCCTCTGGTTCGATGCTCACTTTTATTTAGCGATTGCCTGCTTTAGGTAGAGGATGTTATTAACTTCGGTTGATCCGGCCCTCTGGTTCGATGCTCGCTTTTATTTAGCGATTGCCTGCTTTAGGTAGCGAATTATATTAACATCGGTTGATCCGACCCTCTGGTTCGATGCTTGATTTTATTTAGCGATTGCCTACTTTAGTTAGCGAATGTTATGAACTTCGGTTGATCCGGCCCTCTGGTTCGATGCTTGCTTTTATTTAGCGATTTCCTGCTTTAGGTAGCGGATGTTATCAACATCGGTTGATCCGGCCCTCTGATTCGATGCTCGCTTTTATTTAGCGATTGCCTGCTTTAGGTAGCGGATGTTATCAACTTTGGTTGATCCGGCCCTCTGGTTCGATGCTCGCTTTTATTTAGCGATTGCCTGCTTTAGGTAGCGAATTTTATCAACATCGGTTGATCCGGCCCTCTGGTTCGATGCTTGCTTTTATTTAGCAATTGCCACCTTTAGGTAGCGAATGTTATCAACTTCTGTTGATCCGGCCCTCTGGTTCGATGCTCGCTTTTATTTAGCGATTGCTTGCTTTAGGTAGCGGATGTTATCAACTTCGGTTGATCTGGCCCTCTGGTTCGATGCTCGCTTTTATTTAGCGATTGCCTGCTTTAGTTAACGGATATTATCAACTTCAGTTGATCCGGCCCTCTGGTTCGATGCTCGCTTTTATTTAGCGATTGCAACCTTTAGGTAGCGGATGTTATCAACTTCGGTTGATCTGGCCCTCTGGTTCGATGCTTGCTTCTATTTAGCAATTGCCACCTTTAGGTAGCGGATGTTATCAACTTCGGTTGATCCGACCCTCTGGTTCGATGCTCGCTTTTATTTAGCGATTGTCTGCTTTAGGTAGAGGATGTTATCAACTTCGGTTGATCCGGCCCTCTGGTTCGATGCTCGCTTTTATTTAGGGATTTCCTGCTTTAGTTAGCGGATGTTATCAACTTCGGTTGATCCGACACTCTGGTTTGATGCTAGCTTTTATTTAGCGATTACCTACTTTAGGTAGAGGATGTTAGCAACTTCGGTTGATCCGGCCCTCTGGTTCGATGCTCGCTTTTATTTAGCGATTGCCTGCTTTAGGTAGAGGATGTTATCAACTTTGGTTGATCCGGCCCTCTGGTTCGATGCTCGCTTTTATTTAGGGATTTCCTGCTTTAGTTAGCGGATGTTATCAACTTCGGTTGATCCGGCCCTTTGGTTCGATGCTCGCTTTTATTTAGCGATTGCCTGCTTTAGGTAGCGAATTTTATCAACATCGGTTGATCCGGCCCTCTGGTTCGATGCTTGCTTTTATTTAGCGATTGCCACCTTTAAGTAGCGAATGTTATCAACTTCGGTTGATCCGGCCCTCTGGTTCGATGCTCTCTTTTATTTAGCGATTGCCTGCTTTAGGTAGCGGATGTTATCAACGTCGGTTGATCCGGCCCTCTGGTTCGATGCTCGCTTTTATTTAGCGATTGCCTACTTTAGTTAGCAGATGTTATCAACTTCGGTTGATCTGGCCCTCTCGTTCGATGCTCGGTTTTATTTAGCGATTTCCTGCTTTAGGTAGAGGATGTTATCAACTTCGGTTGATCCGGCCCTCTGGTTCGATTCTCGCTTTTATTTTGCGATTGCCTACTTTAGGTAGAGGATGTTATCAACTTCGGTTGATCCGGCCCTCTGATTCGATGCTCGCATTTATTTAGCGATTTCTTGCTTTTGTTAGCGGATGTTATCAACTTCGGTTGATCTGGCCCTCTCGTTCGATGCTCGCTTTTATTTAGCGATTGCCTGCTTTAGGTAGAGGATGTTATCAACATCGGTTGATTCGGCCCTCTGGTTCGATGCTCGCTTTTATTTAGCGATTTCCTGCTTTAGTTAGCGGATGTTATCAACTTCGGTTGATCCGGCCCTCTGGTTCGATGCTCGCTTTTATTTAGCGATTGCCTGCTTTAGGTAGCGAATGTTATCAACTTCGGCTGATCCGGCCCTCTGGTTCGATGCTCGCTTTTATTTAGCGATTTCCTGCTTTAGGTAGAGGATGTTATCAACTTCGGTTGATCCGGCCCTCTGGTTCGATGCTCGCTTTTATTTAGCGATTGCCTGCTTTAGTTAACGGATATTATCAACTTCGGTTGATCCGGCCCTCTGGTTCGATGCTCGCTTTTATTTAGCGATTGTCTGCTTTAGGTAGCGTATGTTATCAACTTCGGTTGATCCGGCCCTCTGGTTCGATGCTCGCTTTTATTTAGTGATTGCCTGCTTTAGGTAGAGGATGTTATCAACTTCGGTTTATCCGGCCCTCTGGTTCGATGCTCGCTTTTATTTAGCGATTTCCTGCTTTAGTTAGCGGATGTTATCAACTTCGGTTGATCCGGCCCTCTGGTTCCATGCTCGCTTTTATTTAGCGATTTCCTGCTTTAGTTAGCGGATGTTATCGACTTCAGGTGATCCGGCCCTCTGGTTCGATGCTCGCTTTTATTTAGCGATTGCCACCTTTAGGTAGCGAATGTTATCAACTTCGGTTGATCCGGCCCTCTGGTTCGATGCTCGCTTTTATTTAGCGATTGCCTGCTTTAGGTAGAGGATGTTATCAACTTTGGTTGATCCGGCCCTCTGGTTCGATGCTCGCTTTTATTTAGGGATTTCCTGCTTTAGTTAGCGGATGTTATCAACTTCGGTTGATCCGGCCCTTTGGTTCGATGCTCGCTTTTATTTAGCGATTGCCTGCTTTAGGTAGCGAATTTTATCAACATCGGTTGATCCGGCCCTCTGGTTCGATGCTTGCTTTTATTTAGCGATTGCCACCTTTAAGTAGCGAATGTTATCAACTTCGGTTGATCCGGCCCTCTAGTTCGATGCTCTCTTTTATTTAGCGATTGCCTGCTTTAGGTAGCGGATGTTATCAACGTCGGTTGATCCGGCCCTCTGGTTCGATGCTCGCTTTTATTTAGCGATTGCCTACTTTAGTTAGCAGATGTTATCAACTTCGGTTGATCTGGCCCTCTCGTTCGATGCTCGGTTTTATTTAGCGATTTCCTGCTTTAGGTAGCGGATGTTATCAACTTCGGTTGATCCGGCCCTCTGGTTCGATTCTCGCTTTTATTTTGCGATTGCCTACTTTAGGTAGAGGATGTTATCAACTTCGGTTGATCCGGCCCTCTGGTTCGATGCTCGCATTTATTTAGCGATTTCTTGCTTTTGTTAGCGGATGTTATCAACTTCGGTTGATCTGGCCCTCTCGTTCGATGCTCGCTTTTATTTAGCGATTGCCTGCTTTAGGTAGAGGATGTTATCAACATCGGTTGATTCGGCCCTCTGGTTCGATGCTCGCTTTTATTTAGCGATTTCCTGCTTTAGTTAGCGGATGTTATCAACTTCAGTTGATCCGGCCCTCTGGTTCGATGCTCGCTTTTATTTAGCGATTGCCTGCTTTAGGTAGCGAATGTTATTAACTTCGGCTGATCCGGCCCTCTGGTTCGATGCTCGCTTTTATTTAGCGATTTCCTGCTTTAGGTAGAGGATGTTATCAACTTCGGTTGATCCGGCCCTCTGGTTCGATGCTCGCTTTTATTTAGCGATTGCATGCTTTAGTTAACGGATATTATCAACTTCGGTTAATCCGGCCCTCTGGTTCGATGCTCGCTTTTATTTAGCGATTGTCTGCTTTAGGTAGCGTATGTTATCAACTTCGGTTGATCCGGCCCTCTGGTTCGATGCTCGCTTTTATTTAGCGATTGCCTGCTTTAGGTAGAGGATGTTATCAACTTCGGTTTATCCGGCCCTCTGGTTCGATGCTCGCTTTTATTTAGCAATTTCCTGCTTTAGATAGCGGATGTTATCAACTTCGGTTGATCCGGCCCTCTGGTTCGATGCTCGCTTTTATTTAGCGATTTCCTGCTTTAGTTAGCGGATGTTATCGACTTCAGGTGATCCGGCCCTCTGGTTCGATGCTCGCTTTTATTTAGCGATTGCCACCTTTAGGTAGCGAATGTTATCAACTTCGGTTGATCCGGCCCTCTGGTTCGATGCTCGCTTTTATTTAGCGATTGCCTGCTTTAGGTAGAGGATGTTATCAACTTCGGTTGATCCGGCCCTCTGGTTCGATGCTCGCTTTTATTTAGCGATTGCCTGCTTTAGGTAGCGAATTTTATCAACATCGGTTGATCCGACCCTCTGGTTCGATCCTTGCTTTTATTTAGCGATTGCCTACTTTAGTTAGCGAATGTTATGAACTTCGGTTGATCCGGCCCTCTGGTTCGATGCTCGCTTTTATTTAGCGATTGCCTGCTTTAGGTAGCGGATGTTATCAACATCGGTTGATCCGGCCCTCTGATTCGACGCTCGCTTTTATTTAGCGATTGCCTGCTTTAGGTAGCGGATGTTATCAACTTCGGTTGATCCGGCCCTCTGGTTCGATGCTCGCTTTTATTTAGCGATTGCCTGCTTTAGGTAGCGAATTTTATCAACATCGGTTGATCCGGCCCTCTGGTTCGATGCTTGCTTTTATTTAGCAATTGCCACCTTTAGGTAGCGAACGGTATCAACTTCTGTTGATCCGGCCCTCTGGTTCGATGCTCGCTTTTATTTAGCGATTGCTTGCTTTAGGTAGCGGATGTTATCAACTTCGGTTGATCTGGCCCTCTGGTTCGATGCTCGCTTTTATTTAGCGATTGTCTGCTTTAGTTAACGGATATTATCAACTTCAGTTGATCCGGCCCTCTGGTTCGATGCTCGCTTTTATTTAGCGATTGCAACCTTTAGGTAGCGGATGTTATCAACTTCGGTTGATCTGGCCCTCTGGTTCGATGCTTGCTTCTATTTAGCAATTGCCACCTTTAGGTAGCGGATGTTATCAACTTCGGTTGATCCGACCCTCTGGTTCGATGCTCGCTTTTATTTAGCGATTGTCTGCTTTAGATAGAGGATGTTATCAACTTCGGTTGATCCGGCCCTCTGGTTCGATGCTCGCTTTTATTTAGGGATTTCCTGCTTTAGTTAGCGGATGTTATCAACTTCGGTTGATCCGACACTCTGGTTTGATGCTAGCTTTTATTTAGCAATTACCTACTTTAGGTAGAGGATGTTATCAACTTCGGTTGATCCGGCCCTCTGGTTCGATGCTCGCTTTTATTTAGCGATTGCCTGCTTTAGGTAGAGGATGTTATCAACTTTGGTTGATCCGGCTCTCTGTTCGATGCTCGCTTTTATTTAGGGATTTCCTGCTTTAGTTAGCGGATGTTATCAACTTCGGTTGATCCGGCCCTTTGGTTCGATGCTCGCTTTTATTTAGCGATTGCCTGCTTTAGGTAGCGAATTTTATCAACATCGGTTGATCCGGCCCTCTGGTTCGATGCTTGCTTTTATTTAGCGATTGCCACCTTTAAGTAGCGAATGTTATCAACTTCGGTTGATCCGGCCCTCTGGTTCGATGCTCTCTTTTATTTAGCGATTGCCTGCTTTAGGTAGCGGATGTTATCAACGTCGGTTGATCCGGCCCTCTGGTTCGATGCTCGCTTTTATGTAGCGATTGCCTACTTTAGTTAGCAGATGTTATCAACTTCGGTTGATCTGGCCCTCTCGTTCGATTCTCGGTTTTATTTAGCGATTTCCTGCTTTAGGTAGCGGATGTTATCAACTTCGGTTGATCCGGCCCTCTGGTTCGATTCTCGCTTTTATTTTGCGATTGCCTACTTTAGGTAGAGGATGTTATCAACTTCGGTTGATCCGGCCCTCTGGTTCGATGCTCGCATTTATTTAGCGATTTCTTGCTTTTGTTAGCGGATGTTATCAACTTCGGTTGATCTGGCCCTCTCGTTCGATGCTCGCTTTTATTTAGCGATTGCCTGCTTTAGGTAGAGGATGTTATCAACATCGGTTGATTCGGCCCTCTGGTTCGATGCTCGCTTTTATTTAGCGATTTCCTGCTTTAGTTAGCGGATGTTATCAACTTCGGTTGATCCGGCCCTCTGGTTCGATGCTCGCTTTTATTTAGCGATTGCCTGCTTTAGGTAGCGAATGTTATCAACTTCGGCTGATCCGGCCCTCTGGTTCGATGCTCTCTTTTATTTAGCGATTTCCTGCTTTAGGTAGAGGATGTTATCAACTTCGGTTGATCCGGCCCTCTGGTTCGATGCTCGCTTTTATTTAGCGATTGCCTGCTTTAGTTAACGGATATTATCAACTTCGGTTGATCCGGCCCTCTGGTTCGATGCTCGCTTTTATTTAGCGATTGTCTGCTTTAGGTAGCGTATGTTATCAACTTCGGTTGATCCGGCCCTCTGGTTCGATGCTCGCTTTTATTTAGCGATTGCCTGCTTTAGGTAGAGGATGTTATCAACTTCGGTTGATCTGGCCCTCTCGTTCGATGCTCGGTTTTATTTAGCGATTTCCTGCTTTAGGTAGCGGATGTTATCAACTTCGGTTGATCCGGCCCTCTGGTTCGATTCTCGCTTTTATTTTGCGATTGCCTACTTTAGGTAGAGGATGTTATCAACTTCGGTTGATCCGGCCCTCTGGTTCGATGCTCGCATTTATTTAGCGATTTCTTGCTTTTGTTAGCGGATGTTATCAACTTCGGTTGATCTGGCCCTCTCGTTCGATGCTCGCTTTTATTTAGCGATTGCCTGCTTTAGGTAGAGGATGTTATCAACATCGGTTGATTCGGCCCTCTGGTTCGATGCTCGCTTTTATTTAGCGATTTCCTGCTTTAGTTAGCGGATGTTATCAACTTCGGTTGATCCGGCCCTCTGGTTCGATGCTCGCTTTTATTTAGCGATTGCCTGCTTTAGGTAGCGAATGTTATCAACTTCGGCTGATCCGGCCCTCTGGTTCGATGCTCTCTTTTATTTAGCGATTTCCTGCTTTAGGTAGAGGATGTTATCAACTTCGGTTGATCCGGCCCTCTGGTTCGATGCTCGCTTTTATTTAGCGATTGCCTGCTTTAGTTAACGGATATTATCAACTTCGGTTGATCCGGCCCTCTGGTTCGATGCTCGCTTTTATTTAGCGATTGTCTGCTTTAGGTAGCGTATGTTATCAACTTCGGTTGATCCGGCCCTCTGGTTCGATGCTCGCTTTTATTTAGCGATTGCCTGCTTTAGGTAGAGGATGTTATCAACTTCGGTTTATCCGGCCCTCTGGTTCGATGCTCGCTTTTATTTAGCGATTTCCTGCTTTAGTTAGCGGATGTTATCAACTTCGGTTGATCCGGCCCTCTGGTTCGATGCTCGCTTTTATTTAGCGATTTCCTGCTTTAGTTAGCGGATGTTATCGACTTCAGGTGATCCGGCCCTCTGGTTCGATGCTCGCTTTTATTTAGCGATTGCCACCTTTAGGTAGCGAATGTTATCAACTTCGGTTGATCCGGCCCTCTGGTTCGATGCTCGCTTTTATTTAGCGATTGCCTGCTTTAGGTAGAGGATGTTATCAACTTCGGTTGATCCGGCCCTCTGGTTCGATGCTCGCTTTTATTTAGCGATTGCCTGCTTTAGGTAGCGAATGTTATCAACATCGGTTGATCCGACCCTCTGGTTCGATCCTTGCTTTTATTTAGCGATTGCCTACTTTAGTTAGCGAATGTTATGAACTTCGGTTGATCCGGCCCTCTGGTTCGATGCTCGCTTTTATTTAGCGATTGCCTGCTTTAGGTAGCGGATGTTATCAACATCGGTTGATCCGGCCCTCTGATTCGACGCTCGCTTTTATTTAGCGATTGCCTGCTTTAGGTAGCGGATGTTATCAACTTCGGTTGATCCGGCCCTCTGGTTCGATGCTCGCTTTTATTTAGCGATTGCCTGCTTTAGGTAGCGAATTTTATCAACATCGGTTGATCCGGCCCTCTGGTTCGATGCTTGCTTTTATTTAGCAATTGCCACCTTTAGGTAGCGAACGGTATCAACTTCTGTTGATCCGGCCCTCTGGTTCGATGCTCGCTTTTATTTAGCGATTGCTTGCTTTAGGTAGCGGATGTTATCAACTTCGGTTGATCTGGCCCTCTGGTTCGATGCTCGCTTTTATTTAGCGATTGCCTGCTTTAGTTAACGGATATTATCAACTTCAGTTGATCCGGCCCTCTGGTTCGATGCTCGCTTTTATTTAGCGATTGCAACCTTTAGGTAGCGGATGTTATCAACTTCGGTTGATCTGGCCCTCTGGTTCGATGCTTGCTTCTATTTAGCAATTGCCACCTTTAGGTATCGGATGTTATCAACTTTGGTTGATCCGGCCCTCTGGTTCGATGCTCGCTTTTATTTAGCGATTGCCTGCTTTAGGTAGAGGATGTTATCAACTTCGGTTGATCCGGCCCTCTGGTTCGATGCTCGGTTGTTATAATGCTTGGGTATGGAACCATGGAACTGACTATATGGCGTGATATTTAGCAGGTGGTGTACTGGTGTTTCGGCGGAGGTTCAGAATATCAGTTGAACCCTCAACATGTACTTGATGGCTGTACGTAAAAAGCTGGAGCTTGGACCAATGATGCTCACTTAATTAGTTTCTAGTATGAATATGAAATTAGTGTATCATCATTTGCAGGAATCGCCATAAGGTATGCCATGAAGAATGACGCCTATGCCGGTACAGTGAAGCAAAGTTATGTCAACAATTTATCTGTGGTATTTGTAATGATGCTCCTGAATTTAAGAGGTAATGACTTGCCATTATAGTATTTGGTTTCAAATTGGAAGGGAACAAAACTAGTCTCATGGTTATCCGCTTGGCTGCAGGGGTATCATATGCTGTGCTTTGCCACGAGGAGTTCGAGTGCCAACCTTTGCTAGTTCAAGACATAAGAAAACATCCCTTTATGGTACTGCAGGCCTTTGTTAACTCTGATATGTTGCATGCAGGTTTAGTGCTACCGCAGTTTATTGAGAGAAATCCTGCATTGTTGCCGGCGGCGGGCGTAACAGACTTAGGAGGAAGATTAGGATTGCCTGCTTGCAAACCGTTACAGCCGTTTCAAACTCTAGCAATGGTTCCGTCGCCCCTTTTTACCCATCCAAACCTTCTGCAAATGGCGTAATAATGGAGGCTCGGGAGTGCGATGGTGGAGAATAACAAAAGTAATGCCTTCAAGCATGCTCTTAGCAAAAGTAAACAGTAAATTGAAGTAGCAGCCTGTAGGATAGTTTGATACGAACTGTGTAATTTGTAATGTCATGGCGTGATGTACAATTGCCTTAAGTTGAATGACTTCCTAAAAAACAATGAGGCCAAGTCGAATGTACATTGTAAATTTTGATTTAATCCAATTGCGACATTGTTTCCTTGGTACGGGTATTCCTTGTAGATAAAAAATGTATCTTTTGATTGATAGACTTGGTGATTTTGAACTCTAAACTCCCCGACAATCTTATAATAATTATAATGAGGTGGTCGTGACATTCCCAAAATACGAAACCGACTTGTATTTATGGCTGTCTGTAGTTAATACGTAGGGTCTTGGAATAAAAGGACACCACTTGCTAATCTCTTGTAACCTTAGTCGTGGCAGTGATTTTGGAATAATCCACTTATTGCTTTGGACCGTGAATCTTTAATTGAAATATAAGCCTTGGCATCCGCTGTGGTATCTTAAAATCTAGTTATTTGAACTTCAGCCCTCTTGTCTTGGATGGTGAGCCGAATTATAAAATATCGTAGCGCCTCGTAGCTTACTTTCCATAACAGGAATCAATCCTCGTAATCATGGAAGAAAGTCTTGCAGTTGGTTTTTGTAAATCCATGAGTTGAATCCATTCTTAGTATGCGAACTCCGTCTTAACGCCTGACAGTGAGGATCTATACCTGCTATTGCTAAATCTGCGCACACTTGTTAGTTGTAAAGAGCAAAAATTAAAAATAAAGTCAAATAACAATAAAAGGGAAAGGCGCAAAAAGAGGTGGGATTTTATGGTCAAAAATTAGAGTGCAACAATATGCCCCTATGGTTCGATGCTCGCTTTTATTTAGCGATTTCCTGCTTTAGTTTGCGGATGTTATCAACTTCGATTGATCAGGCCCTCTGGTTCGATGCTCGCTTTTATTTAGCATATTGTCTGCTTTAGTTAGCAGATGTTATCAACTTCGGTTGATCCGGCCCTCTGGTTCGATGCTCGCTTTATTTAGTGATTGCCTGCTTTAGGTAGCGGATGTCATCAACTTCGGTTGATCCAGCCCTCTGGTTCGATGCTCGCATTTATTTAGAGATTGCCTGCTTTAGGTAGCGGATGTTATCAACTTCGCGTTATCCGGCCCTCTGGTTCGATGCTCGCTTTTATTTACCGATTGCTTACTTTAGTTAGCGGATGTTATCAACTTCGGTTGATCCAGCCCTCTGGTTTGATGCTCGCTTTAATTTAGCGATTGCCTATTTTAGTTAGCGGATGTTATCAACTTCGGTTGATCCGGCCCTCTGGTTCGATGCTCGCATTTATTAAGCGATTGCCTGCTTTAGGTAGCAGATGTTATCAACTTCAGTTGAACCCGCCCTCTGGTTCGATGCTTGCTTTTATTTAGCGATTGCCTGCTTTATTTAGCGGATGTTATCAACTTCGGTTGATTCGGCCCTCTGGTTCAATGCTCGCTTTTATTTAGCGATTGCAACCTTTAGGTCGCGGATGTTATCAACTTCGGTTGATCCGGCCCTCTGGTTCGATGCTCGCTTTTATTTAGCGATTGCCTACTTTAGGTAGCGGATGTTATCAACTTCGGTTGATCCGGCCCTCTGGTTCGATGCTCACTTTTATTTAGCGATTGCCACCTTTAGGTAGCGGATGTTATCAACTTCGGTTGATCCTCCCTCTGGTTCGATGCTTGCTTCTATTTAGCGATTGCCACCTTTAGGTAGCGGATGTTATCAACTTCGTTTGATCTGGCCCTCTGGTTTGATGCTCGCTTTTATTTAGCGATTGTATGCTTTAGGTAGCGGATGTTATCAACTTCGGTTGATCCGGCCCTCTGGTTCGATGCTCGCTTTTATTTAGCGATTGCCTGCTTTAGGTAGAGGATGTTATCAACTTCGGTTGATCTGGCCCTCTGGTTCGAGGCTCGCTTTTATTTAGCGATTTCCTGCTTAAGGTAGCGGATGTCATCAACTGCGGTTGATCCGGCCTTATGGTTCGATGCTGGCTTTTATTTAGCGATTGCCTGCTTTAGTTTACGGATGTTATCAACTTCGGTTGATCCAGCCCTCTAGTTCGATGCTCGCTTTTATTTAGCGATTGTCTGCTTTAGGTAGCGAATGTTATCCACTTTCGTAGATCCGGCCCTCTGGTTCGATGCTCGCTTTTATTTAGCGATTGCCTGCTTTAGGTAGCGGATGTCATCAACTTCGGTTGATCCGACCCTATGGCTCGATGCTCGCTTTTATTTAGCGATTGCCTGCTTTAGTTTGCGGATGTTATCAACTTCGGTTGATCTGGCCCTCTGGTTCGATGCTCGCTTTTATTTAGCGATTGCCTGCTTTAGTTATCGGATGTTATCAACTTCTGTTGATCCGGCCCTCTGGTTCGATACTCGCTTTTATTTACCGATTGCCTACTTTAGTTAGCGGATGTTATCAACTTCGGTTGATCCATCTGCCTGGTTTGATGGCTTTAATTTAGCGATTGCCTACTTTAGTTAGCGGATGTTATCAACTTCGGTTGATCCGGCCCTCTGGTTCGATGCTCGCTTTTATTTAGCGATTGCCTGCTGTAGGTAGCAGATGTTATCAACTTCGATTGATCCGGCCCTCTGGTTCGATGTTTGCTTTTATTTAGCGATTGCCTGCTTTAGTTAGCGGATGTTATCAACTTCGGTTGATCCGGCCCTCTGGTTCGATGCTCGCTTTTATTTAGCGATTGCCACCTTTAGGTAGCGGATGTTATCAACTTCGGTTTATTCGGCCCTCTGGTTCGATGCTTGCTTCTATTTAGCGATTGCCACCTTAAGGTAGCGGATGTTATCAACTTCGGTTGATCCGGCCCTCTGGTTCGATGCTCGCTTTTATTTAGCGATTGCCTGCTTTAGGTAGCGGATGTTATCAACTTCGGTTGATCCAGCCCTTTGGTTCGATGCTCGCTTTTATTTAGCGATTGCCACCTTTAGGTAGAGAATGTTATCAACTTCGGTTGATCCTCCCTCTGGTTCGATGCTTGCTTCTATTTAGCTATTGCCACCTTTAGGTAGCGGATGTTATCAACTTCGTTTGATCTGGCCCTCTGGTTTGATGCTCGCTTTTATTTAGCGATTGTCTGCTTTAGGTAGCGGATGTTATCAACTTCGGTTGATCCGGCCCTCTGGTTCGATGCTCGCTTTTATTTAGCGATTGCCTGCTTTAGGTAGAGGATGTTATCAACTTCGGTTGATCCGACCCTCTGGTTCGATGCTCACTTTTATTTAGCGATTTCCTGCTTTAGTTAGCGGATGTTATCAACTTAGGTTGATCCGGCCCTCTGGTTCGATGCTCGCTTTTATTTAGCGATTGCCTGCTTTAGGTAGCGAATGTTATCAACATCGGTTGATCCGGCCCTCTGGCTCGATGCTCGCTTTTATTTAGCGATTGCCTGCTTTAGTTTGCGGATGTTATCAACTTCGGTTGATCCGACCCTCTGGTTCGATGCTCGCTTTTATTTAGCGATTGCCTGCTTTAGCTAACGGATATTATCAACTTCGGTTGATCCGACCCTCTGGTTCGATGCTCGCTTTTATTTAGCGTTTGACTGCTTTAGTTTGCGGATGATATCAACTTCGAATGATCCAGCCGTCTGGTTTTATGCTCGCTTTAATTTAGCGATTGCCTACTTTAGTTAGCGGATGTTATCAACTTCGGTTGATCCGGCCCTCTGGTTCGATGCTCGCTTTTATTTAGCGATTGCCTGCTGTAGGTAGCAGATGTTATCAACTTTGATTGATCCGGCCCTCTGGTTCGATGCTTGCTTTTATTTAGCGATTGCCTGCTTTAGTTAGCGGATGTTATCAACTTCGGTTGATGCGGCCCTCTGGTTCGATGCTCGCTTTTATTTAGCAATTGCCACCTTTAGGTAGCGGATGTTATCAACTTCGGTTGATCCGGCCCTCTGGTTCGATGCTTGCTTCTATTTAGCGATTGCCACCTTTAGGTAGCGGATGTTATCAACTTCGGTTGATCTGGCCCTCTGGTTTGATGCTCACTTTTATTTAGCGATTTTCTGCTTTAGGTAGAGGATGTTATCAACTTAGGTTGATCCGGCCCTCTAGTTCGATGCTCGCTTTTATTTAGCGATTGCCTGCTTTAGGTAGCGAATGTTATCAACATCTGTTGATCCGGCGCTCTGGCTCGATGCTCGCTTTTATTTAGCGATTTCCTGCTTTAGTTTGCGGATGTTATCAACTTCGGTTGATCTGGCCCTCTGGTTTGATGCTCGCTTTTATTTAGCGATTGCCTGCTTTAGTTAACAGATATTATCAACTTCGGTTGATCCGACCCTCAGGTTCGATGCTCGCTTTTATTTAGCGATTGACTGCTTTAGTTTGCAGATGTTATCAATATCGGTTGATCCAGCCGTCTGGTTTGATGCTCGCTTTAATTTAGCGATTGCCTACTTTAGTTAGCGGATGTTATCAACTTCGGTTGATCCGTCCCTCTGGTTCGATGCTCGCTTTTATTTAGCGATTTCCTGCTGTAGGTAGCAGATGTTATCAACTTCGATTGATCCGGCCCTCTGTTTCGATGCTTGCTTTTATTTAGCGATTGCCTGCTTTAGTTAGCGGATTATATCAACTTCGGTTGATCCGGCCCTCTGGTTCGATGCTCGCTTTTATTTAGCGATTGCCACCATTAGGTAGCGGATGTTATCAACTTCAGTTGATCCGGCCCTCTGGTTCGATGCTTGCTTCTATTTAGCGATTGCCACCTTTAGGTAGCGGATGTTATCAACTTCGGTTGATCCGGCCCCCTGGTTCGATGCTCGCTTTTATTTAGCGATTGCCTGCTTTAGGTAGCGGATGTTATCAACTTCGGTTGATCCGACCCTCTGGTTCGATGCTTGCTTCTATTTAGCGATTGCCACCTTTAGGTAGCGGATGTTATCAACTTCGGTTAATCTGGCCCTCTGGTTCGATGCTTGCTTCTATTTAGCGATTGCCATCTTTAGGTAGCGGATGTTATCAACTTCGGTTGATCTGGCCCTCTGGTTCGATGCTCGCTTTTATTTAGCGATTACCTGCTTTAGGTAGCGGATGTTATCAACTTCGGTTGATCCGGCCCTCTGGTTCGATGCTCGCTTTTATTTAGCGATTTCCTGCTTTAGGTAGAGGATGTTATCAACTTCGGTTGATCCGGCCCTCTGGTTCGATGCTCCCTTTTATTTTGCGATTTCCTGCTTTAGTTAGCGGATGTTATCAACTTCGGTTGATCCGGCCCTCTGGTTCGATGCTCGCTTTTATTTAGCGATTGCCACCTTTAGGTAGCGGATGTTATCAACTTCGGTTGATCCGGCCCTCTGGTTCGATGCTTGCTTCTATTTAGCGATTGCCACCTTTAGGTAGCGGATGTTATCAACTTCGGTTGATCCGGCCCCCTGGTTCGATGCTCGCTTTTATTTAGCGATTTCCTGCTTAAGGTAGCGGATGTTATCAACTTCGGTTGATCCGACCCTCTGGTTCGATGCTCGCTTTTATTTAGCGATTGCCTGCTTTAGGTAGCGAATGTTATCAACCTCAGTTGATCCGACCCTCTTGTTCGATGCTTGCTTTCATTTAGCGATTGCCTACTTTAGTTAGCGAATGTTATCAGCTTCGGTTGATCCGGCCCTCTGGTTCCATGCTCGCTTTTATTTAGCGATTGCCTGCTTTAGGTAGCGGATGTTATCAACATCAGTTGATCCGGCCCTCTGGTACGATGCTTGTTTTTATTTAGCGATTTCCTACTTTAGTTAGTGGATGTTATCAACTTCGGTTGATCCGGACCTCTGGTTCGATGCTCGCTTTTATTTAGCGATTGCCTGGTTTAGGTAGCGGATGTTATCAACATCGGTTGATCCGGCCCTCTGGTTCGATGCTTGATTTTATTTAGCGATTGCCTACTTTAGTTTGTGGATGTTATCAACTTCGGTTGATCCGACCCTCTGGTTCGATGCTCGCTTTTATTTAGCAATTTCCTGCTTTAGGTAGCGGATGTTATCAACTTCGGTTGATCCGACCCTCTGGTTCGATGCTCGCTTTTATTTAGCGATTGCCACCTTTAGGTAGCGGATGTTATCAACTTCGGTTGATCCGGCCCTCTGGTTCGATGCTTGCTTCTATTTAGCGATTGCCACCTTTAGGTAGCGGATGTTATCAACTTCGGTTGATCTGGCCTTCTGGTTCGATGCTCGCTTTTATTTAGCGATTGCCTGCTTTAGGTAGCGGATGTTATCAACTTCGGTTGATCCGGCCCTCTGGTTCGATGCTCGCTTTTATTTAGCGATTGCCTGCTTTAGGTAGAGGATGTTATCAACTTCGGTTGATTCGACCCTCTGGTTCGATGCTCCCTTTTATTTAGCGATTTCCTGCTTTAGTTAGCGGATGTTATCAACTTCGGTTGATCCGGCCCTCTGGTTCGATGCTCGCTTTTATTTAGCGATTGCCACCTTTAGGTAGCGGATGTTATCAACTTCGGTTGATCCGGCCCTCTGGTTCGATGCTTGCTTCTATTTAGCGATTGCCACCTTTAGGTAGCGGATGTTATCAACTCCGGTTGATCCGGCCCCCTGGTTCGATGCTCGCTTTTATTTAGCGATTTCCTGCTTTAGGTAGCGGATGTTATCAACTTCGGTTGATCCGACCCTCTGGTTCGATGCTCGCTTTTATTTAGCGATTGCCTGCTTTAGGTAGCGAATGTTATCAACATCAGTTGATCCGGCCCTCTTGTTCGATGCTTGCTTTCATTTAGCGATTGCCTACTTTAGTTAGCGAATGTTATCAGCTTCGGTTGATCCGGCCCTCTGGTTCCATGCTCGCTTTTATTTAGCGATTGCCTGCTTTAGGTAGCGGATGTTATCAACATCAGTTGATCCGACCCTCTGGTTCGATGCTTGCTTTTATTTAGCGATTTCCTACTTTAGTTAGTGGATGTTATCAACTTCGGTTGATCCGGACCTCTGGTTCGATGCTCGCTTTTATTTAGCGATTGCCTGGTTTAGGTAGCGGATGTTATCAACATCGGTTGATCCGGCCCTCTGGTTCGATGCTTGATTTTATTTAGCGATTGCCTACTTTAGTTTGTGGATGTTATCAACTGCGGTTGATCCGACCCTCTGGTTCGATGCTCGCTTTTATGTAGCGATTTCCTGCTTTAGGTAGCGGATGTTATCAACATCGGTTGATCCGACCCTCAGGTTCGATGCTCGCTTTTATTTAGCGAGTGTCTGCTTTAGGTAGCGAATGTTATCAACATCGGTTGATCCGGCCCTCTGGTTCGATGCTCGCTTTTATTTAGCGATTGCCTGCTTTAGGTAGAGGATGTTATCAACTTCGGTTGATCCGGCCCTCTGGTTCGATGCTCCCTTTTATTTAGCGATTTCCTGCTTTAGTTAGCGGATGTTATCAACTTCGGTTGATCCGGCCCTCTGGTTCGATGCTCGCTTTTATTTAGCGATTGCCACCTTTAGGTAGCGGATGTTATCAACTTCGGTTGATCCGGCCCTCTGGTTCGATGCTTGCTTCTATTTAGCGATTGCCACCTTTAGGTAGCGGATGTTATCAACTTCGGTTGATCCGGCCCCCTGGTTCGATGCTCGCTTTTATTTAGCGATTTCCTGCTTTAGGTAGCGTATGTTATCAACTTCGGTTGATCCGACCCTCTGGTTTGATGCTCGCTTTTATTTAGCGATTGCCACCTTTAGGTAGCGGATGTTATCAACTTCGGTTGATCCGGCCCTCTGGTTCGATGCTTGCTTCTATTTAGCGATTGCCACCTTTAGGTAGCGGATGTTATCAACTTCGGTTGATCCGGCCCCCTGGTTCGATGCTCGCTTTTATTTAGCGATTGCCTGCTTTAGGTAGCGGATGTTATCAACTTCGGTTGATCCGACCCTCTGGTTCGATGCTCGCTTTTATTTAGAAATTGCCTGCTTTAGGTAGCGAATGTTATCAACATCGGTTGATCCGGCCCTCTTGTTCGATGCTTGCTTTCATTTAGCGATTGCCTACTTTAGTTAGCGAATGTTATCAGGTTCGGTTGATCCGGCCCTCTGGTTCGATGCTCGCTTTTATTTAGCAATTTCCTGCTTTAGGTAGCGGATGTTATCAACTTCGGTTGATCCGACCCTCTGGTTTGATGCTCGCTTTTATTTAGCGATTGCCACCTTTAGGTAGCGGATGTTATCAACTTCGGTTGATCCGGCCCTCTGGTTCGATGCTTGCTTCTATTTAGCGATTGCCACCTTTAGGTAGCGGATGTTATCAACTTCGGTTGATCTGGCGCTCTGGTTTGATGCTTGCTTCTATTTAGCGATTGCCATCTTTAGGTAGCGGATGTTATCAACTTCGGTTGATCTGGCCCTCTGGTTCGATGCTCGCTTTTATTTAGCGATTACCTGCTTTAGGTAGCGGATGTTATCAACTTCGGTTGATCCGGCCCTCTGGTTCGATGCTCGCTTTTATTTAGCGATTGCCTGCTTTATGTAGAGGATGTTATCAACTTCGGTTGATCCGGCCCTCTGGTTCGATGCTCCCTTTTATTTTGCAATTTCCTGCTTTAGTTAGCGGATGTTATCAACTTCGGTTGATCCGGCCCTCTGGTTCGATGCTCGCTTTTATTTAGCGATTGCCACCTTTAGGTAGCGGATGTTATCAACTTCGGTTGATCTGGCCCTCTGGTTCGATGCTTGCTTCTATTTAGCGATTGCCACCTTTAGGTAGCGGATGTTATAAACTTCGGTTGATCCGGCCCCCTGGTTCGATGCTCGCTTTTATTTAGCGATTTCCTGCTTTAGGTAGCGGATGTTATCAACTTCGGTTGATCCGACCCTCTGGTTCGATGCTCGCTTTTATTTAGCGATTGCCTGCTTTAGGTAGCGAATGTTATCAACATCAGTTGATCCGGCCCTCTTGTTCGATGCTTGCTTTCATTTAGCGATTGCCTACTTTAGTTAGCGAATGTTATCAGCTTCGGTTGATCCGGCCCTCTGGTTCCATGCTCGCTTTTATTTAGCGATTGCCTGCTTTAGGTAGCGGATGTTATCAACATCAGTTGATCCGGCCCTCTGGTACGATGCTTGCTTTTATTTAGCAATTTCCTACTTTAGTTAGTGGATGTTATCAACTTCGTTTGATCCGGACCTCTGGTTCGATGCTCGCTTTTATTTAGCGATTGCCTGGTTTAGGTAGCGGATGTTATCAACATCGGTTGATCCGGCCCTCTGGTTCGATGCTTGATTTTATTTAGCGATTGCCTACTTTAGTTTGTGGATGTTATCAACTTCGGTTGATCCGACCCTCTGGTTCGATGCTCGCTTTTATTTAGCAATTTCCTGCTTTAGGTAGCGGATGTTATCAACTTCGGTTGATCCGACCCTCTGGTTCGATGCTCGCTTTTATTTAGCGATTGCCACCTTTAGGTAGCGGATGTTATCAACTTCGGTTGATCCGGCCCTCTGGTTCGATGCTTGCTTCTATTTAGCGATTGCCACCTTTAGGTAGCGGATGTTATCAACTTCGGTTGATCTGGCCCTCTGGTTCGATGCTCGCTTTTATTTAGCGATTGCCTGCTTTAGGTAGCGGATGTTATCAACTTCGGTTGATCCGGCCCTCTGGTTCGATGCTCGCTTTTATTTAGCGATTGCCTGCTTTAGGTAGAGGATGTTATCAACTTCGGTTGATTCGACCCTCTGGTTCGATGCTCCCTTTTATTTAGCGATTTCCTGCTTTAGTTAGCGGATGTTATCAACTTCGGTTGATCCGGCCCTCTGGTTCGATGCTCGCTTTTATTTAGCGATTGCCACCTTTAGGTAGCGGATGTTATCAACTTCGGTTGATCCGGCCCTCTGGTTCGATGCTTGCTTCTATTTAGCGATTGCCACCTTTAGGTAGCGGATGTTATCAACTTCGGTTGATTCGGCCCCCTGGTTCGATGCTCGCTTTTATTTAGCGATTTCCTGCTTTAGGTAGCGGATGTTATCAACTTCGGTTGATCCGACCCTCTGGTTCGATGCTCGCTTTTATTTAGCGATTGCCTGCTTTAGGTAGCGAATGTTATCAACATTAGTTGATCCGGCCCTCTTGTTCGATGCTTGCTTTCATTTAGCGATTGCCTACTTTAGTTAGCGAATGTTATCAGCTTCGGTTGATCCGGCCCTCTGGTTCCATGCTCGCTTTTATTTAGCGATTGCCTGCTTTAGGTAGCGGATGTTATCAACATCAGTTGATCCGGCCCTCTGGTTCGATGCTTGCTTTTATTTAGCGATTTCCTACTTTAGTTAGTGGATGTTATCAACTTCGGTTGATCCGGACCTCTGGTTCGATGCTCGCTTTTATTTAGCGATTGCCTGGTTTAGGTAGCGGATGTTATCAACATCGGTTGATCCGGCCCTCTGGTTCGATGCTTGATTTTATTTAGCGATTGCCTACTTTAGTTTGTGGATGTTATCAACTGCGGTTGATCCGACCCTCTGGTTCGATGCTCGCTTTTATTTAGCGATTTCCTGCTTTAGGTAGCGGATGTTATCAACATCGGTTGATCCGACCCTCAGGTTCGATGCTCGCTTTTATTTAGCGAGTGTCTGCTTTAGGTAGCGAATGTTATCAACATCGGTTGATCCGGCCCTCTGGTTCGATGCTCGCTTTTATTTAGCGATTGCCTGCTTTAGGTAGAGGATGTTATCAACTTCGGTTGATCCGGCCCTCTGGTTTGATGCTCCCTTTTATTTAGCGATTTCCTGCTTTATTTAGCGGATGTTATCAACTTCGGTTGATCCGGCCCTCTGGTTCGATGCTCGCTTTTATTTAGCGATTGCCACCTTTAGGTAGCGGATGTTATCAACTTCGGTTGATCCGGCCCTCTGGTTCGATGCTTGCTTCTATTTAGCGATTGCCACCTTTAGGTAGCGGATGTTATCAACTTCGGTTGATCCGACCCCGTGGTTCGATGCTCGCTTTTATTTAGCGATTGCCTGCTTTAGGTAGCGGATGTTATCAACTTTGGTTGATCCGACCCTCTGGTTCGATGCTCGCTTTTATTTAGCGATTGCCTGCTTTAGGTAGCGAATGTTATCAACATCGGTTGATCCGACCCTCTTGTTCGATGCTTGCTTTCATTTAGCGATTGCCTACTTTAGTTAGCGAATGTTATCAGGTTCGGTTGATCCGGCCCTCTGGTTCGATGCTCGCTTTTATTTAGCAATTTCCTGCTTTAGGTAGCGGATGTTATCAACTTCGGTTGATCCGACCCTCTGGTTCGATGCTCGCTTTTATTTAGCCATTGCCACCTTTAGGTAGCGGATATTATCAACTTCGGTTGATCCGGCCCTCTGGTTCGATGCTTGCTTCTATTTAGCGATTGTCATCTTTAGGTAGCGGATGTTATCAACTTCGGTTGATCTGGCCCTCTAGTTCGATGCTCGCTTTTATTTAGCGATTGCCTGCTTTAGGTAGCGGATGTTATCAACTTCGGTTGATCCGGCCCTCTGGTTCGATGCTCGCTTTTATTTAGCGATTGCCTGCTTTAGGTAGAGGATGTTATCAACTTCGGTTGATCCGGCCCTCTGGTTCGATGCTCCCTTTTATTTTGCGATTTCCTGCTTTAGTTAGCGGATGTTATCAACTTCGGTTGATCCGGCCCTCTGGTTCGATGCTCACTTTTATTTAGCGATTGCCACCTTTAGGTAGCGGATGTTATCAACTTCGGTTGATCCGGCCCTCTGGTTCGATGCTTGCTTCTATTTAGCGATTGCCACCTTTAGGTAGCCGATGTTATCAACTTCGGTTGATCCGGCCCCCTGGTTCGATGCTCGCTTTTATTTAGCGATTTCCTGCTTTAGGTAGCGGATGTTATCAACTTCGGTTGATCCGACCCTCTGGTTCGATGCTCGCTTTTATTTAGCGATTGCCTGCTTTAGGTAGCGAATGTTATCAACATCAGTTGATCCGGCCCTCTTGTTCGATGCTTGCTTTCATTTAGCGATTGCCTACTTTAGTTAGCGAATGTTATCAGCTTTGGTTGATCCGGCCCTCTGGTTCCATGCTCGCTTTTATTTAGCGATTGCCTGCTTTAGGTAGCGGACGTTATCAACATCAGTTGATCCGGCCCTCTGGTACGATGCTTGCTTTTATTTAGCGATTTCCTACTTTAGTTAGTGGATGTTATCAACTTCGGTTGATCCGGACCTCTGGTTCGATGCTCGCTTTTATTTAGCGATTGTCTGGTTTAGGTAGCGGATGTTATCAACATCGGTTCATCCGGCCCTCTGGTTCGATGCTTGATTTTATTTAGCGATTGCCTACTTTAGTTTGTGGATGTTATCAACTTCGGTTGATCCGACCCTCTGGTTCGTTGCTCGCTTTTATTTAGCGATTTCCTGCTTTAGGTAGCGGATGTTATCAACTTCGGTTGATCCGACCCTCTGGTTCGATGCTCGCTTTTATTTAGCGAGTGTCTGCTTTAGGTAGCGAATGTTATCAACATCGGTTGATCCGGCCCTCTGGTTCGATGCTCGCTTTTATTTAGCGATTGCCTGTTTTAGGTAGAGGATGTTATCAACTTCGGTTGATCCGGCCCTCTGGTTCGATGCTCCCTTTTATTTAGCGATTTCCTGCTTTAGTTAGCGGATGTTATCAACTTCGGTTGATCCGACCCTCTGGTTCGATGCTCGCTTTTATTTAGCGATTGCCACCTTTAAGTAGCGGATGTTATCAACTTCGGTTGATCCGGCCCTCTGGTTCGATGCTTGCTTCTATTTAGCGATTGCCACCTTTAGGTAGCGGATGTTATCAACTTCGGTTGATCCGGCCCCCTGGTTCGATGCTCGCTTTTATTTAGCGATTGCCTGCTTTAGGTAGCGGATGTTATCAACTTCGGTTGATCCGACCCTCTGGTTCGATGCTCGCTTTTATTTAGCGATTGCCTGCTTTAGGTAGCGAATGTTATCAACATCGGTTGATCCGACCCTCTTGTTCGATGCTTGCTTTCATTTAGCAATTGCCTACTTTAGTTAGCGAATGTTATCAGCTTCGGTTGATCCGGCCCTCTGGTTCCATGCTCGCTTTTATTTAGCGATTGCCTGCTTTAGGTAGCGGATGTTATCAACATCAGTTGATCCGGCCCTCTGGTTCGATGCTTGCTTTTATTTAGCGATTTCCTACTTTAGTTAGTGGGTGTTATCAACTTCGGTTGATCCGGACCTCTGGTTCGATGCTCGCTTTTATTTAGCGATTGCCTGCTTTAGGTAGCGGATGTTATCAACATCGGTTGATCCGGCCCTCTGGTTCGATGCTTGATTTCATTTAGCGATTGCCTACTTTTGTTTGTGGATGTTATCAACTTCGGTTGATCCGACCCTCTGGTTCGATGCTCGCTTTTATTTAGCGATTTCCTGCTTTAGGTAGCGGATGTTATCAACTTCGGTTGATCCGACCCTCTGGTTCGATGCTCGCTTTTATTTAGCGAGTGTCTGCTTTAGGTAGCGAATGTTATCAACATCGGTTGATCCGGCCCTCTGGTTCGATGCTCGCTTTTATTTAGCGATTGCCTGCTTTAGGTAGAGGATGTTATCAACTTCGGTTGATCCGGCCCTCTGGTTCGATGCTCCCTTTTATTTAGCGATTTCCTGCTTTAGTTAGCGGATGTTATCAACTTCGGTTGATCCGGCCCTCTGGTTCGATGCTCGCTTTTATTTAGCGATTGCCACCTTTAGGTAGCGGATGTTATCAACTTCGGTTGATCCGGCCCTCTGGTTCGATGCTTACTTCTATTTAGCGATTGCCACCTTTAGGTAGCGGATGTTATCAACTTCGGTTGATCCGGCCCCCTGGTTCGATGCTCGCTTTTATTTAGCGATTGCCTGCTTTAGGTAGCGGATGTTATCAACTTCGGTTGATCCGACCCTCTGGTTCGATGCTCGCTTTTATTTAGCGATTGCCTGCTTTAGGTAGCGAATGTTATCAACATCAGTTGATCCGGCCCTCTTGTTCGATGCTTGCTTTCATTTAGCGATTGCCTACTTTAGTTAGCGAATGTTATCAGCTTCGGTTGATCCGGCCCTCTGGTTCCATGCTCGCTTTTATTTAGCGATTGCCTGCTTTAGGTAGCGGACGTTATCAACATCAGTTGATCCGGCCCTCTGGTACGATGCTTGCTTTTATTTAGCGATTTCCTACTTTAGTTAGTGGATGTTATCAACTTCGGTTGATCCGGACCTCTGGTTCGATGCTCGCTTTTATTTAGCGATTGCCTGGTTTAGGTAGCGGATGTTATCAACATCGGTTGATCCGGCCCTCTGGTTCGATGCCTTATTTTATTTAGCGATTGCCTACTTTAGTTTGTGGATGTTATCAACTTCGGTTGATCCGACCCTCTGGTTCGATGCTCGCTTTTATTTAGCGATTTCCTGCTTTAGGTAGCGGATGTTATCAACTTCGGTTGATCCGACCCTCTGGTTCGATGCTCGCTTTTATTTAGCGATTGCCTGCTTTAGGTAGCGAATGTTATCAACATCAGTTGATCCGGCCCTCTTGTTCGATGCTTGCTTTCATTTAGCGATTGCCTACTTTAGTTAGCGAATGTTATCAGCTTCGGTTGATCCGGCCCTCTGGTTCCATGCTCGCTTTTATTTAGCGATTGCCTGCTTTAGGTAGCGGACGTTATCAACATCAGTTGATCCGGCCCTCTGGTACGATGCTTGCTTTTATTTAGCGATTTCCTACTTTAGTTAGTGGATGTTATCAACTTCGGTTGATCCGGACCTCTGGTTCGATGCTCGCTTTTATTTAGCGATTGCCTGGTTTAGGTAGCGGATGTTATCAACATCGGTTGATCCGGCCCTCTGGTTCGATGCTTGATTTTATTTAGCGATTGCCTACTTTAGTTTGTGGATGTTATCAACTTCGGTTGATCCGACCCTCTGGTTCGATGCTCGCTTTTATTTAGCGATTTCCTGCTTTAGGTAGCGGATGTTATCAACTTCGGTTGATCCGACCCTCTGGTTCGATGCTCGCTTTTATTTAGCGAGTGTCTGCTTTAGGTAGCGAATGTTATCAACATCGGTTGATCCGGCCCTCTGGTTCGATGCTCGCTTTTATTTAGCGATTGCCTGTTTTAGGTAGAGGATGTTATCAACTTCGCTTGATCCGGCCCTCTGGTTCGATGCTCCCTTTTATTTAGCGATTTCCTGCTTTAGTTAGCGGATGTTATCAACTTCGGTTGATCCGGCCCTCTGGTTCGATGCTCGCTTTTATTTAGCGATTGCCACCTTTAGGTAGCGGATGTTATCAACTTCGGTTGATCCGGCCCTCTGGTTCGATGCTTGCTTCTATTTAGCGATTGCCACCTTTAGGTAGCGGATGTTATCAACTTCGGTTGATCCGGCCCCCTGGTTCGATGCTCGCTTTTATTTAGCGATTGCCTGCTTTAGGTAGCGGATGTTATCAACTTCGGTTGATCCGACCCTCTGGTTCGATGCTCGCTTT
Source organism: Lathyrus sativus (assembly GCA_963859935.3). NCBI lineage: Eukaryota > Viridiplantae > Streptophyta > Magnoliopsida > Fabales > Fabaceae > Lathyrus > Lathyrus sativus. Next base: position 361,707,857 of record OZ012737.1, read on the forward strand.
TATTTAGCGATTGCCTGCTTTAGGTAGCGAATATTATCAACATCGGTTGATCCAACCCTCTTGTTCGATGCTTGCTTTCATTTAGCGATTGCCTACTTTAGTTAGCGAATGTTATCAGCTTCGGTTGATCCGGCCCTCTGGTTCCATGCTCGCTTTTATTTAGCGATTGCCTGCTTTAGGTAGCGGATGTTATCAACATCAGTTGATTCGGCCCTCTGGTTCGATGCTTGCTTTTATTTAGCGATTTCCTACTTTAGTTAGTGGGTGTTATCAACTTCGGTTGATCCGGACCTCTGGTTCGATGCTCGCTTTTATTTAGCGATTGCCTGCTTTAGGTAGCGGATGTTATCAACATCGGTTGATCCGGCCCTCTGGTTCGATGCTTGATTTTATTTAGCGATTGCCTACTTTTGTTTGTGGATGTTATCAACTTCGGTTGATCCGACCCTCTGGTTCGATGCTCGCTTTTATTTAGCGATTTCCTGCTTTAGGTAGCGGATGTTATCAACTTCGGTTGATCCGACCCTCTGGTTCGATGCTCGCTTTTATTTAGCGAGTGTCTGCTTTAGGTAGCGAATGTTATCAACATCGGTTGATCCGGCCCTCTGGTTCGATGCTCGCTTTTATTTAGCGATTGCCTGCTTTAGGTAGAGGATGTTATCAACTTCGGTTGATCCGGCCCTCTGGTTCGATGCTCCCTTTTATTTAGCGATTTCCTGCTTTAGTTAGCGGATGTTATCAACTTCGGTTGATCCGGCCCTCTGGTTCGATGCTCGCTTTTATTTAGCGATTGCCACCTTTAGGTAGCGGATGTTATCAACTTCGGTTGATCCGGCCCTCTGGTTCGATGCTTGCTTCTATTTAGCGATTGCCACCTTTAGGTAGCTGATGTTATCAACTTCGGTTGATCCGGCCCCCTGGTTCGATGCTCGCTTTTATTTAGCGATTTCCTGCTTTAGGTAGCGGATGTTATCAACTTCGGTTGATCCGACCCTCTGGTTCGATGCTCGCTTTTATTTAGCGATTGCCTGCTTTAGGTAGCGAATGTTATCAACATCAGTTGATCCGACCCTCTTGTTCGATGCTTGCTTTCATTTAGCGATTGCCTACTTTAGTTAGCGAATGTTATCAGCTTCGGTTGATCCGGCCCTCTGGTTCCATGCTCGCTTTTATTTAGCGATTGCCTGCTTTAGGTAGCGGACGTTATCAACATCAGTTGATCCGGCCCTCTGGTACGATGCTCGCTTTTATTTAGCGATTGCCTGCTTTAGGTAGCGGATGTTATCAACTTCGGTTGATCCGACCCTCTGGTTCGATGCTCGCTTTTATTTAGCGATTGCCTGCTTTAGGTAGCGAATGTTATCAACATCGGTTGATCCGGCCCTCTAGTTCGATGCTTGCTTTCATTTAGCGATTGCCTACTTTAGTTTGTGGATGTTATCAACTTCGGTTGATCCGACCCTCTGGTTCGATGCTCGCTTTTATTTAGCGATTTCCTGCTTTAGGTAGCGGATGTTATCAACTTCGGTTGATCCGACCCTCTGGTTCGATGCTCGCTTTTATTTAGCGAGTGTCTGCTTTAGGTAGCGAATGTTATCAACATCGGTTGATCCGGCCCTCTGGTTCGATGCTCGCTTTTATTTAGCGATTGCCTGTTTTAGGTAGAGGATGTTATCAACTTCGGTTGATCCGGCCCTCTGGTTCGATGCTCCCTTTTATTTAGCGATTTCCTGCTTTAGTTAGCGGATGTTATCAACTTCGGTTGATCCGACCCTCTGGTTCGATGCTCGCTTTTATTTAGCGATTGCCACCTTTAGGTAGCGGATGTTATCAACTTCGGTTGATCCGGCCCTCTGGTTTGATGCTTGCTTCTATTTAGCGATTGCCACCTTTAGGTAGCGGATGTTATCAACTTCGGTTGATCCGGCCCCCTGGTTCGATGCTCGCTTTTATTTAGCGATTGCCTGCTTTAGGTAGCGGATGTTATCAACTTCGGTTGATCCGACCCTCTGGTTCGATGCTCGCTTTTATTTAGCGATTGCCTGCTTTAGGTAGCGAATGTTATCAACATCGGTTGATCCGGCCCTCTTGTTCGATGCTTGCTTTCATTTAGCGATTGCCTACTTTAGTTAGCGAATGTTATCAGCTTCGGTTGATCCGGCCCTCTGGTTCCATGCTCGCTTTTATTTAGCGATTGCCTGCTTTAGGTAGCGGATGTTATCAACATCAGTTGATCCGGCCCTCTGGTTCGATGCTTGCTTTTATTTAGCGATTTCCTACTTTAGTTAGTGGATGTTATCAACTTCGGTTGATCCGGACCTCTGGTTCGATGCTCGCTTTTATTTAGCGATTGCCTGCTTTAGGTAGCGGATGTTATCAACATCGGTTGATCCGGCCCTCTGGTTCGATGCTTGATTTTATTTAGCGATTGCCTACTTTAGTTTGTGGATGTTATCAACTTCGGTTGATCCGACCCTCTGGTTCGATGCTCGCTTTTATTTAGCGATTTCCTGCTTTAGGTAGCGGATGTTATCAACTTCGGTTGATCCGACCCTCTGGTTCGATGCTCGCTTTTATTTAGCGAGTGTCTGCTTTAGGTAGCGAATGTTATCAACATCGGTTGATCCGGCCCTCTGGTTCGATGCTCGCTTTTATTTAGCGATTGCCTGTTTTAGGTAGAGGATGTTATCAACTTCGGTTGATCCGGCCCTCTGGTTCGATGCTCCCTTTTATTTAGCGATTTCCTGCTTTAGTTAGCGGATGTTATCAACTTCGGTTGATCCGGCCCTCTGGTTCGATGCTCGCTTTTATTTAGCGATTGCCACCTTTAGGTAGCGGATGTTATCAACTTCGGTTGATCCGGCCCTCTGGTTCGATGCTTGCTTCTATTTAGCGATTGCCACCTTTAGGTAGCGGATGTTATCAACTTCGGTTGATCCGGCCCCCTGGTTCGATGCTCGCTTTTATTTAGCGATTGCCTGCTTTAGGTAGCGGATGTTATCAACTTCGGTTGATCCGACCCTCTGGTTCGATGCTCGCTTTTATTTAGCGATTGCCTGCTTTAGGTAGCGAATGTTATCAAGATCGGTTGATCCGGCCCTCTTGTTCGATGCTTGCTTTCATTTAGCGATTGCCTACTTTAGTTAGCGAATGTTATCAGCTTCGGTTGATCCGGCCCTCTGGTTCCATGCTCGCTTTTATTTAGCGATTGCCTGCTTTAGGTAGCGGATGTTATCAACTTCGGTTGATCCGACCCTCTGGTTCGATGCTCGCTTTTATTTAGCGATTTCCTGCTTTAGGTAGCGGATGTTATCAACTTCGGTTGATCCGACCCTCTGGTTCGATGCTCGCTTTTATTTAGCGATTGCCTGCTTTAGGTAGCGGATGTTATCAACATCGGTTGATCCGGCCCTCTGGTTCGATGCTTGATTTTATTTAGCGATTGCCTACTTTAGTTTGTGGATGTTATCAACTTCGGTTGATCCGACCCTCTGGTTCGATGCTCGCTTTTATTTAGCGATTTCCTGCTTTAGGTAGCGGATGTTATCAACTTCGGTTGATCCAACCCTCTGGTTCGATGCTCGCTTTTATTTAGCGAGTGTCTGCTTTAGGTAGCGAATGTTATCAACATCGGTTGATGCGGCCCTCTGGTTCGATGCTCGCTTTTATTTAGCGATTGCCTGCTTTAGGTAGAGGATGTTATCAACTTCGGTTGATCCGGCCCTCTGGTTCGATGCTCCCTTTTATTTAGCGATTTCCTGCTTTAGTTAGCGGATGTTATCAACTTCGGTTGATCCGGCCCTCTGGTTCGATGCTCGCTTTTATTTAGCGATTGCCTGCTTTAGGTAGCGGATGTTATCAACTTCGGTTGATCCGACCCTCTGGTTCGATGCTCGCTTTTATTTAGCGATTGCCTGCTTTAGGTAGCGAATGTTATCAACATCGGTTGATCCGGCCCTCTTGTTCGATGCTTGCTTTCATTTAGCGATTGCCTACTTTAGTTAGCGAATGTTATCAGCTTCGGTTGATCCGGCCCTCTGGTTCCATGCTCGCTTTTATTTAGCGATTGCCTGCTTTAGGTAGCGGATGTTATCAACATCAGTTGATCCGGCCCTCTGGTTCGATGCTTGCTTTTATTTAGCGATTTCCTACTTTAGTTAGTGGATGTTATCAACTTCGGTTGATCCGGACCTCTGGTTCGATGCTCGCTTTTATTTAGCGATTGCCTGCTTTAGGTAGCGGATGTTATCAACATCGGTTGAGCCGGCCCTCTGGTTCGATGCTTGATTTTATTTAGCGATTGCCTACTTTAGTTTGTGGATGTTATCAACTTCGGTTGATCCGACCCTCTGGTTCGATGCTCGCTTTTATTTAGCGATTTCCTGCTTTAGGTAGCGGATGTTATCAACTTCGGTTGATCCAACCCTCTGGTTCGATGCTCGCTTTTATTTAGCGAGTGTCTGCTTTAGGTAGCGAATGTTATCAACATCGGTTGATGCGGCCCTCTGGTTCGATGCTCGCTTTTATTTAGCGATTGCCTGCTTTAGGTAGAGGATGTTATCAACTTCGGTTGATCCGGCCCTCTGGTTCGATGCTCCCTTTTATTTAGCGATTTCCTGCTTTAGTTAGCGGATGTTATCAACTTCGGTTGATCCGGCCCTCTGATTCGATGCTCGCTTTTATTTAGCGATTGCCTGCTTTAGGTAGCGGATGTTATCAACTTCGGTTGATCCGACCCTCTGGTTCGATGCTCGCTTTTATTTAGCGATTGCCTGCTTTAGGTAGCGAATGTTATCAACATCGGTTGATCCGGCCCTCTTGTTCGATGCTTGCTTTCATTTAGCGATTGCCTACTTTAGTTAGCGAATGTTATCAGCTTCGGTTGATCCGGCCCTCTGGTTCCATGCTCGCTTTTATTTAGCGATTGCCTGCTTTAGGTAGCGGATGTTATCAACATCAGTTGATCCGGCCCTCTGGTTCGATGCTTGCTTTTATTTAGCGATTTCCTACTTTAGTTAGTGGATGTTATCAACTTCGGTTGATCCGGACCTCTGGTTCGATGCTCGCTTTTATTTAGCGATTGCCTGCTTTAGGTAGCGGATGTTATCAACATCGGTTGATCCGGCCCTCTGGTTCGATGCTTGATTTTATTTAGCGATTGCCTACTTTAGTTTGTGGATGTTATCAACTTCGGTTGATCCGACCCTCTGGTTCGATGCTCGCTTTTATTTAGCGATTTCCTGCTTTAGGTAGCGGATGTTATCAACTTCGGTTGATCCAACCCTCTGGTTCGATGCTCGCTTTTATTTAGCGAGTGTCTGCTTTAGGTAGCGAATGTTTTCAACATCGGTTGATTCGGCCCTCTGGTTCGATGCTCGCTTTTATTTAGCGATTGCCTGCTTTAGGTAGAGGATGTTATCAACTTCGGTTGATCCGGCCCTCTGGTTTGATGCTCCCTTTTATTTAGCGATTTCCTGCTTTAGTTAGCGGATGTTATCAACTTCGGTTGATCCGGCCCTCTGGTTCGATGCTCGCTTTTATTTAGCGATTGCCACCTTTAGGTAGCGGATGTTATCAACTTCGGTTGATCCGGCCCTCTGGTTCGATGCTTGCTTCTATTTAGCGATTGCCACCTTTAGGTAGCTGATGTTATCAACTTCGGTTGATCCGGCCCCCTGGTTCGATGCTCGCTTTTATTTAGCGATTTCCTGCTTTAGGTAGCGGATGTTATCAACTTCGGTTGATCCGACCCTCTGGTTCGATGCTCGCTTTTATTTAGCGATTGCCTGCTTTAGGTAGCGAATGTTATCAACATCAGTTGATCCGGCCCTCTTGTTCGATGCTTGCTTTCATTTAGCGATTGCCTACTTTAGTTAGCGAATGTTATCAGCTTCGGTTGATCCGGCCCTCTGGTTCCATGCTCGCTTTTATTTAGCGATTGCCTGCTTTAGGTAGCGGACGTTATCAACACCAGTTGATCCGGCCCTCTGGTACGATGCTTGCTTTTATTTAGCGATTTCCTACTTTAGTTAGTGGATGTTATCAACTTCGGTTGATCCGGACCTCTGGTTCGATGCTCGCTTTTATTTAGCGATTGCCTGGTTTAGGTAGTGGATGTTATCAACATCGGTTGATCCGGCCCTCTGGTTCGATGCTTGATTTTATTTAGCGATTGCCTACTTTAGTTTGTGGATGTTATCAACTTCGGTTGATCCGACCCTCTGGTTCGATGCTCGCTTTTATTTAGCGATTTCCTGCTTTAGGTAGCGGATGTTATCAACTTCGGTTGATCCGACCCTCTGGTTCGATGCTCGCTTTTATTTAGCGAGTGTCTGCTTTAGGTAGCGAATGTTATCAACATCGGTTGATCCGGCCCTCTGGTTCCATGCTCGCTTTTATTTAGCGATTGCCTGTTTTAGGTAGAGGATGTTATCAACTTCGGTTGATCCGGCCCTCTGGTTCGATGCTCCCTTTTATTTAGCGATTTCCTGCTTTAGTTAGCGGATGTTATCAACTTCGGTTGATCCGGCCCTCTGGTTCGATGCTCGCTTTTATTTAGCGATTGCCACCTTTAGGTAGCGGATGTTATCAACTTCGGTTGATCCGGCCCTCTGGTTCGATGCTTGCTTCTATTTAGCGATTGCCACCTTTAGGTAGCGGATGTTATCAACTTCGGTTGATCCGGCCCCCTGGTTCGATGCTCGCTTTTATTTAGCGATTGCCTGATTTAGGTAGCGGATGTTATCAACTTCGGTTGATCCGACCCTCTGGTTCGATGCTCGCTTTTATTTAGCGATTGCCTGCTTTAGGTAGCGAATGTTATCAACATCGGTTGATCCGGCCCTCTTGTTCGATGCTTGCTTTCATTTAGCGATTGCCTACTTTAGTTAGCGAATGTTATCAGCTTCGGTTGATCCGGCCCCCTGGTTCGATGCTCGCTTTTATTTAGCGATTGCCTGCTTTAGGTAGCGGATGTTATCAACTTCGGTTGATCCGACCCTCTGGTTCGATGCTCGCTTTTATTTAGCGATTGCCTGCTTTAGGTAGCGAATGTTATCAACATCGGTTGATCCGGCCCTCTTGTTCGATGCTTGCTTTCATTTAGCGATTGCCTACTTTAGTTAGCGAATGTTATCAGCTTCGGTTGATCCGGCCCTCTGGTTCCATGCTCGCTTTTATTTAGCGATTGCCTGCTTTAGGTAGCGGATGTTATCAACATCAGTTGATCCGGCCCTCTTGTTCGATGCTTGCTTTCATTTAGCGATTGCCTACTTTAGTTAGCGAATGTTATCAGCTTCGGTTGATCCGGCCCTCTGGTTCCATGCTCGCTTTTATTTAGCGATTGCCTGCTTTAGGTAGCGGATGTTATCAACATCAGTTGATCCGGCCCTCTGGTTCGATGCTTGCTTTTATTTAGCGATTGCCTGCTTTAGGTAGCGGATGTTATCAACATCGGTTGATCCGACCCTCTGGTTCGATGCTTGATATTATTTAGCGATTGCCTACTTTTGTTTGTGGATGTTATCAACTTCGGTTGATCCGACCCTCTGGTTCGATGCTCGCTTTTATTTAGCGATTTCCTGCTTTAGGTAGCGGATGTTATCAACTTCGGTTGATCCGACCCTCTGGTTCGATGCTCGCTTTTATTTAGCGAGTGTCTGCTTTAGGTAGCGAATGTTATCAACATCGGTTGATCCGACCCTCTGGTTCGATGCTCGCTTTTATTTAGCGATTGCCTGCTTTAGGTAGAGGATGTTATCAACTTCGGTTGATCCGGCCCTCTGGTTCGATGCTCCCTTTTATTTAGCGATTTCCTGCTTTAGTTAGCGGATGTTATCAACTTCGGTTGATCCGGCCCTCTGGTTCGATGCTCGCTTTTATTTAGCGATTGCCACCTTTAGGTAGCGGATGTTATCAACTTCGGTTGATCCGGCCCTCTGGTTCGATGCTTGCTTCTATTTAGCGATTGCCACCTTTAGGTAGCGGATGTTATCAACTTCGGTTGATCCGGCCCCCTGGTTCGATGCTCGCTTTTATTTAGCGATTGCCTGCTTTAGGTAGCGGATGTTATCAACTTCGGTTGATCCGACCCTCTGGTTCGATGCTCGTTTTTATTTAGCGATTGCCTGCTTTAGGTAGCGAATGTTATCAACATCGGTTGATCCGGCCCTCTTGTTCGATGCTTGCTTTCATTTAGCGATTGCCTACTTTAGTTAGCGAATGTTATCAGCTTCGGTTGATCCGGCCCTCTGGTTCCATGCTCGCTTTTATTTAGCGATTGCCTGCTTTAGGTAGCGGATGTTATCAACATCAGTTGATCCGGCCCTCTGGTTCGATGCTTGCTTTTATTTAGCGATTTCCTACTTTAGTTAGTGGATGTTATCAACTTCGGTTGATCCGGACCTCTGGTTCGATGCTCGCTTTTATTTAGCGATTGCCTGCTTTAGGTAGCGGATGTTATCAACATCGGTTGATCCGGCCCTCTGGTTTGATGCTTGATTTAATTTAGTGATTGCCTACTTTAGTTTGTGGATGTTATCAACTTCGGCTGATCCGACCCTCTGGTTCGATGCTCGCTTTTATTTAGCGATTTCCTGCTTTAGGTAGCGGATGTTATCAACTTCGGTTGATCCAACCCTGTGGTTCGATGCTCGCTTTTATTTAGCGAGTGTCTGCTTTAGGTAGCGAATGTTATCAACATCGGTTGATCCGGCCCTCTGGTTCGATGCTCGCTTTTATTTAGCGATTGCCTGCTTTAGGTAGAGGATGTTATCAACTTCGGTTGATCCGGCCCTCTGGTTCGATGCTCCCTTTTATTTAGCGATTTCCTGCTTTAGTTAGCGGATGTTATCAACTTCGGTTGATCCGGCCCTCTGGTTCGATGCTCGCTTTTATTTAGCGATTGCCACCTTTAGGTAGCGGATGTTATCAACTTCGGTTGATCCGGCCCTCTGGTTCGATGCTTGCTTCTATTTAGCGATTGCCACCTTTAGGTAGCGGATGTTATCAACTTCGGTTGATCCGGCCCCCTGGTTCGATGCTCGCTTTTATTTAGCGATTGCCTGCTTTAGGTAGCGGATGTTATCAACTTCGGTTGATCCGACCCTCTGGTTCGATGCTCGCTTTTATTTAGCGATTGCCTGCTTTAGGTAGCGAATGTTATCAACATCGGTTGATCCGGCCCTCTTGTTCGATGCTTGCTTTCATTTAGCGATTGCCTACTTTAGTTAGAGAATGTTATCAGCTTCTGTTGATCCGGCCCTCTGGTTCCATGCTCGCTTTTATTTAGCGATTGCCTGCTTTAGGTAGCGGATGTTATCAACATCAGTTGATCCGGCCCTCTGGTTCGATGCTTGCTTTTATTTAGCGATTTCCTACTTTAGTTAGTGGATGTTATCAACTTCGGTTGATCCGGACCTCTGGTTCGATGCTCGCTTTTATTTAGCGATTGCCTGCTTTAGGTAGCGGATGTTATCAACATCGGTTGATCCGGCCCTCTGGTTCGATGCTTGATTTTATTTAGCGATTACCTACATTAGTTTGTGGATGTTATCAACTTCGGTTGATCCGACCCTCTGGTTCGATGCTCGCTTTTATTTAGCGATTTCCTGCTTTAGGTAGCGGATGTTATCAACATCGGTTGATCCGGCCCTCTGGTTCGATGCTCGCTTTTATTTAGCGATTGCCTGCTTTAGGTAGAGGATGTTATCAACTTCGGTTGATCCGGCCCTCTGGTTCGATGCTCCCTTTTATTTAGCGATTTCCTGCTTTAGTTAGCGGATGTTATCAACTTCGGTTGATCCGGCCCTCTGGTTCGATGCTCGCTTTTATTTAGCGATTGCCACCTTTAGGTAGCGGATGTTATCAACTTCGGTTGATCCGGCCCTCTGGTTCGATGCTTGCTTCTATTTAGCGATTGCCACCTTTAGGGAGCGGATGTTATCAACTTCGGTTGATCCGGCCCCCTGGTTCGATGCTCGCTTTTATTTAGCGATTGCCTGCATTAGGTAGCGGATGTTATTAACTTCGGTTGATCCGATCCTCTAGTTAGATGCTCGCTTTTATTTAGCGAGTGTCTGCTTTAGGTAGCGATTGTTATCAACATCGGTTGAACCGGCCCTCTTGTTCGATGCTTGCTTTCATTTAGCGATTGCCTACAATAGTTAGCGAATGTTATCAGCTTCGGTTGATCCGGCCCTCTGGTTCGATGATCGCTTTTATTTAGCGATTGCCTGCTTTAGGTAGCGGATGTTATCAACATCAGTTGATCCGGCCCTCTGGTTCGATGCTTGCTTTTATTTAGCGATTGCCTACTTTAGTTAGTGAATGTTATCAACTTCGGTTGATCCGGACCTCTGGTTCGATGCTCGCTTTTATTTAGCGATTCCCTGCTTTAGGTAGCGGATATTATCAACATCGGTTGATCCGGCCCTCTGGTTTGATGCTTGATTTTATTTAGCGATTGCGTACTTTAGTTTGTGGATGTTATCAACTTCGGTTGATCCGACCCTCTGGTTCGATGCTCGCTTTTATTTAGCGATTTCCTGCTTTAGGTAGCGGATGTTATCAACTTCGGTTGATCTAACCCTCTGGTTCGATGCTCGCTTTTATTTAGCGAGTGTCTGCTTTAGGTAGCGAATGTTATCAACATCGGTTGATCCGGCCCCCTGGTTCGATGCTCGCTTTTATTTAGCGATTGCCTCCTTTAGGTAGCGGATGTTATCAACTTCGGTTGATCCGACCCTCTGGTTCGATGCTCGCTTTTATTTAGCGATTGCCTGCTTTAGGTAGCGAATGTTATCAACATCGGTTGATCCGTCCCTCTTGTTCGATGCTTGCTTTCATTTAGCGATTGCCTACTTTAGTTAGCGAATGTTATCAGCTTCGGTTGATCCGGCCCTCTGGTTCCATGCTCGCTTTTATTTAGCGATTGCCTGCTTTAGGTAGCGGATGTTATCAACATCAGTTGATCCGGCCCTCTGGTTCGATGCTTGCTTTTATTTAGCGATTTCCTACTTTAGTTAGTGGATGTTATCAACTTCGGTTGATCCGGACCTCTGGTTCGATGCTCGCTTTTATTTAGTGATTGCCTGCTTTAGGTAGCGGATGTTATCAACATCAGTTGATCCGGCCCTCTGGTTCGATGCTTGATTTTATTTAGCGATTGCCTACTTTTGTTTGTGGATGTTATCAACTTCGGTTGATCCGACCCTCTGGTTCGATGCTCGCTTTTATTTAGCGATTTCCTGCTTTAGGTAGCGGATGTTATCAACTTCGGTTGATCCGACCCTCTGGTTCGATGCTCGCTTTTATTTAGCGAGTGTCTGCTTTAGGTAGCGAATGTTATCAACATCGGTTGATCCGGCCCTCTGGTTCGATGCTCGCTTTTATTTAGCGATTGCCTGCTTTAGGTAGAGGATGTTATCAACTTCGGTTGATCCGGCCCTCTAGTTCGATGCTCCCTTTTATTTAGCGATTTCCTGCTTTAGTTAGCGGATGTTATCAACTTCGGTTGATCCGGCCCTCTGGTTCGATGCTCGCTTTTATTTAGCGATTGCCACCTTTAGGTAGCGGATGTTATCAACTTCGGTTGATCCGGCCCTCTGGTTCGATGCTTGCTTCTATTTAGCGATTGCCACCTTTAGGTAGCGAATGTTATCAACATCGGTTGATCCGGCCCCCTGGTTCGATGCTCGCTTTTATTTAGCGATTGCCTCCTTTAGGTAGCGGATGTTATCAACTTCGGTTGATCCGACCCTCTGGTTCGATGCTCGCTTTTATTTAGCGATTGCCTGCTTTAGGTAGCGAATGTTATCAACATCGGTTGATCCGACCCTCTTGTTCGATGCTTGCTTTCATTTAGCGATTGCCTACTTTAGTTAGCGAACGTTATCAGCTTCGGTTGATCCGGCCCTCTGGTTCCATGCTCGCTTTTATTTAGCGATTGCCTGCTTTAGGTAGCGGATGTTATCAACATCAGTTGATTCGGCCCTCTGGTTCGATGCTTGCTTTTATTTAGCGATTTCCTACTTTAGTTAGTGGATGTTATCAACTTCGGTTGATCCGGACCTCTGGTTCGATGCTCGCTTTTATTTAGTGATTGCCTGCTTTAGGTAGCGGATGTTATCAACATCGGTTGATCCGGCCCTCTGGTTCGATGCTTGATTTTATTTAGCGATTGCCTACTTTTGTTTGTGGATGTTATCAACTTCGGTTGATCCGACCCTCTGGTTCGATGCTCGCTTTTATTTAGCGATTTCCTGCTTTAGGTAGCGGATGTTATCAACTTCGGTTGATCCGACCCTCTGGTTCGATGCTCGCTTTTATTTAGCGAGTGTCTGCTTTAGGTAGCGAATGTTATCAACATCGGTTGATCCGACCCTCTGGTTCGATGCTCGCTTTTATTTAGCGATTGCCTGCTTTAGGTAGAGGATGTTATCAACTTCGGTTGATCCGGCCCTCTGGTTCGATGCTCCCTTTTATTTAGCGATTTCCTGCTTTAGTTAGCGGATGTTATCAACTTCGGTTGATCCGGCCCTCTGGTTCGATGCTCGCTTTTATTTAGCGATTTCCACCTTTAGGTAGCGGATGTTATCAACTTCGGTTGATCCGGCCCTCTGGTTCGATGCTTGCTTCTATTTAGCGATTGCCACCTTTAGGTAGCGGATGTTATCAACTTCGGTTGATCCGGCCCCCTGGTTCGATGCTCGCTTTTATTTAGCGATTTCCTGCTTTAGGTAGAGGATGTTATCAACTTCGGTTGATCCGACCCTCTGGTTCGATGCTCGCTTTTATTTAGCGATTGCCTGCTTTAGGTAGCGAATGTTATCAACATCGGTTGATCCGGCCCTCTTGTTCGATGCTTGCTTTCATTTAGCGATTGCCTACTTTAGTTAGCGAATGTTATCAGCTTCGGTTGATCCGGCCCTCTGGTTCCATGCTCGCTTTTATTTAGCGATTGCCTGCTTTAGGTAGCGGATGTTATCAACATCAGTTGATCCGGCCCTCTGGTTCGATGCTTGCTTTTATTTAGCGATTTCCTACTTTAGTTAGTGGATGTTATCAACTTCGGTTGATCCGGACCTCTGGTTCGATGCTCGCTTTTATTTAGCGATTGCCTGCTTTAGGTAGCGGATGTTATCAACATCGGTTGATCCGGCCCTCTGGTTCGATGCTTGATTTTATTTAGCGATTGCCTACTTTAGTTTGTCGATGTTATCAACTTCGGTTGATCCGACCCTCTGGTTCGATACTTGCTTTTATTTAGCGATTTCCTGCTTTAGGTAGCGGATGTTATCAACTTCGGTTGATCCAACCCTCTGGTTCGATGCTCGCTTTTATTTAGCGAGTGTCTGCTTTAGGTAGCGAATGTTATCAACATCGGTTGATCCGGCCCTCTGGTTCGATGCTCGCTTTTATTTAGCGATTGCCTGCTTTAGGTAGAGGATGTTATCAACTTCGGTTGATCCGGCCCTCTGGTTCGATGCTCCCTTTTATTTAGCGATTTCCTGCTTTAGTTAGCGGATGTTATCAACTTCGGTTGATCCGGCCCTCTGGTTCGATGCTCGCTTTTATTTAGCGATTGCCACCTTTAGGTAGCGGATGTTATCAACTTCGGTTGATCCGACCCTCTGGTTCGATGCTTGCTTCTATTTAGCGATTGCCACCTTTAGGTAGCGGATGTTATCAACTTCGGTTGATCCGGCCCCCTGGTTCGATGCTCGCTTTTATTTAGCGATTGCCTGCTTTAGGTAGCGGATGTTATCAACTTCGGTTGATCCGACCCTCTGGTTCGATGCTCGCTTTTATTTAGCGATTGCCTGCTTTAGGTAGCGAATGTTATCAACATCGGTTGATCCGGCCCTCTTGTTCGATGCTTGCTTTCATTTAGCGATTGCCTACTTTAGTTAGAGAATGTTATCAGCTTCGGTTGATCCGGCCCTCTGGTTCCATGCTCTCTTTTATTTAGCGATTGCCTGCTTTAGGTAGCGGATGTTATCAACATCAGTTGATCCGGCCCTCTAGTTCGATGCTTGCTTTTATTTAGAGATTTCCTACTTTAGTTAGTGGATGTTATCAACTTCGGTTGATCCGGACCTCTGGTTCGATGCTCGCTTTTATTTAGCGTTTGCCTGCTTTAGGTAGTGGATGTTATCAACATCGGTTGATCCGGCCCTCTGGTTCGATGCTTGATTTTATTTAGCGATTGCCTACTTTAGTTTGTGGATGTTATCAACTTCGGTTGATCCGACCCTCTGGTTCGATGCTCGCTTTTATTTAGCGATTTCCTGCTTTAGGTAGCGGATGTTATCAACATCGGTTGATCCAGCCCTCTGGTTCGATGCTCGCTTTTATTTAGCGATTGCCTGCTTTAGGTAGAGGATGTTATCAACTTCGGTTGATCCGGCCCTCTGGTTCGATGCTCCCTTTTATTTAGCGATTGCCTGCTTTAGGTAGCGGATGTCATCAACTTCGTTTGATCCGACCCTATGGTTCGATGCTCGCTTTTATTTAGCGATTGCCTGCTTTAGTTTGCGGATGTTATCAATTTCGGTTGATCCGACCCTCTGGTTCGATGCTCGTTTTTATTTAGCGATTGTCTGCTTTAGGTAGCGAATGTCATCAACTTCGGTTGATCCGGCCCCCTGGTTCGATGCTCACTTTTATTTAGCGATTGCCTGCATTAGGTAGCGGATGTTATCAACTTCGGTTGATCCAATCCTCTAGTTCGATGCTCGCTTTTATTTAGCGAGTGTCTGCTTTAGGTAGCGAATGTTATCAACATCGGTTGATCCGGCCCTCTTGTTCGATGCTTGCTTTCATTTAGCGATTGCCTACTTTAGTTAGCGAATGTTATCAGCTTCGGTTGATCCGGCCCTCTGATTCGATGATCGCTTTTATTTAGCGATTGCCTGCTTTAGGTAGCGGATGTTATCAACATCAGTTGATCCGGCCCTCTGGTTCGATGCTTGCTTTTATTTAGCGATTGCCTACTTTAGTTAGTGAATGTTATCAACTTCGGTTGATCCGGACCTCTGGTTCGATGCTCGCTTTTATTTAGCGATTCCCTGCTTTAGGTAGCGGATATTATCAACATCGGTTGATCCGGCCCTCTGGTTCGATGCTTGATTTTATTTAGCGATTGCGTACTTTAGTTTGTGGATGTTATCAACTTCGGTTGATCCGACCCTCTGGTTCGATGCTCGCTTTTATTTAGCGATTGCCTGCATTAGGTAGCGGATGTCATCAACTTCGGTTGATCCGGCGCTATGGTTCGATGCTCGCTTTTATTTAGCGATTGCCTGCTTTAGTTTGCGGATGTTATCAACTTCGGTTGATCCAGCCCTCTGGTTCGATGCTCGCTTTTATTTAGCGATTGTCTGCTTTAGGTAGCGAATGTTATCAACTTTCGTAGATCCGGCCCTCTGGTTCGATGCTCGCTTTTATTTAGCGATTGCAAGCTTTAGGTAGCGGATGTCATCAACTTCGGTTGATCCGGCCCTATGGTTCGCTGCTCGCTCTTATTTAGTGATTGCCTGCTTTAGTTTGCGGATGTTATCATCTTTGGTTGATCCGGCCCTCTGGTTCGATGCTCGCTTTTATTTAGCGATTGTCTGCTTTAGGTAGCGGATGTCGTCAACTTCGGTTGATCCGACCCTATGGTTCGATGGTCGCTTTTATTTAGCGATTTCCTGCTTTAGTTAGTGGATGTTATCAACTTCGGTTGATCCGGCCCTCTGGTTCGACGCTCGCTTTAATATAGCGATTACCTACTTTAGTTAGCGGATGTTATCAACTTCGGTTGATCCGGCCCTCTGGTTCGATGCTCACTTTTATTTAGCGATTGCCTTCTTTATGTAGAGGATGTTATCAACTTCGATTGATCCGGCCCTCTGGTTCGATGCTCGCTTTTATTTAGCGATTGCCTGCTTTAGGTAGCGGATGTCATCAACTTCGGTTGATCCGGCCCTATGGTTCGATGCTCGCTTTTATTTAGCAATTGCCTGCTTTAGTTTGCGGATGTTATCAACTTCGGTTGATCCGGCCCTCTGGTTCGATGCTCGCTTTTATTTAGCAATTGTCTACTTTAGGTAGCGAATGTTATCATTTTCGGTTGATCCGGCCCTATGGTTCGATGCTCGCTTTTATTTAGCGGTTGCCTGCTCTAGGTAGCGGATGTTATCAACTTCGTTTGATCCGGCCCACTGGTTAGATGCTCGCTTTAATTTAGCGATTTCCTGCTTTAGGTAGTGGATGTTATCAACTTCGATTGATCCGGCCCTCTGGTTCGATACTTGCAATTATTTACCGATTGCCTACTTTAGTTAGCGGATGTTATCAACTTCGGTTGATCCAGCCCTCTGGTTTGATGCTCGCTTTAATTTAGCGATTGCCTACTTTAGTTAGCGGATGTTATCAACTTCGGTGTATCCGGCCCTCTGGTTCGACGCTCGCTTTTATTTTGCAATTTCCTGCTTGAGGTAGAAGATGTTATCAACTTTGGTTGATCCGGCCCTCTGGTTCGATTCTTGCTTTTATTTAGCGATTGCCTGCTTTAGTTAGCGGATGTTATCAACTTCGGTTGATCCGGCCCTCTGGTTCGATGCCTTCTTTTATTTAGCGATTGCAACCTTTAGGTAGCGGATGTTATCAACTTCGATTGATCCGGCCCTCTGGTTCGATGCTTGCTTCTATTTAGCGATTTCCACCTTCAGGTAGCGGATGTTATCAACTTCGGTTGATCTGGTCCTCTGGTTCGATGCTTGCTTTTGTTTAGCGATTGCCTGCTTTAGTTAGCGGATGTTATCAACTTCGGTTGATCCGGCCCTTTGGTTCGATTATCGCTTTTATTTAGCGATTGCCTGCTTTAGGTAGCGGATGTCATCAACTTCGGTTGATCCGACCCTATGGTTCGATGCTCGCTTTTATTTAGTGATTTCCTGCTTTAGTTAGTGGATGTTATCAACTTCGGTTGATCCGGCCCTCTGGTTCGACGCTCGCTTTAATATGGCGATTACCTACTTTAGTTAGCGGATGTTATCAACTTCAGTTGATCCGGCCCTCTGGTTCGATGCTCGCTTTTATTTAGCGATTGCCTTCTTTAGGTAGAGGATGTTATCAACTTCGATTGATCTGGCCCTCTGGTTCGATGCTCGGTTTTATTTAGCGATTTCCTTCTTTAGGTAGAGGATGTTATCAACTTCGGTTGATCCGGCCCTCTGGTTCGACGCTCACTTTTATTTAGCGATTTCCTGCTTTAGTTAGCGGATGTTATCAACTACGGTTGATTCGGCCCTCTGGTTCGATGCTCGCTTTTATTTAGCGATTGCCTGCTTTAGGTAGCGAATGTTATCAACATCGGTTGATCCGGCCCTCTGGTTCGATGCTTGCTTTCATTTAGCGATTGCCTACTTTAGTTAGCGCATGTTATCAGCTTCGGTTGATCCGGCCCTCTGGTTCGATGCTCGCTTTTATTTAGCGATTGCCTGCTTTAGGTAGCGGATGTTATCAATATCAGTTGATCCGGCCCTCTGGTTCGATGCTTGCTTTTATTTAGCGATTGCCTACTTTAGTTAGTGAATGTTATCAACTTCGGTTGATCCGGACCTCTGGTTCGATGCTCGCTTTTATTTAGCGATTGCCTGCTTTAGGTAGCGGATGTTATCAACATCGGTTGATCCGGCCCTACTGGTTCGATGCTTGATTTTATTTAGCGATTGCCTACTTTAGTTTGTGAATGTTATCAACTTCGGTTGATCCGACCCTCTAATTCGATGCTCGCTTTTATTTAGCGATTTCCTGCTTTAGGTAGCGGATGTCATCAACTTCGGTTGATCCGGCGCTATGGTTCGATGCTCGCTTTTATTTAGCGATTGCCTGCTTTAGTTTGCGGATGTTTTCAACTTCGGTTGATCCAGCCCTCTGGTTCGACGCTCGCTTTAATATAGCGATTACCAACTTTAGTTAGCGGATGTTATCAACTTCGGTTGATCCGGCCCTCTGGTTCGATGCTCGCTTTTATTTAGCGATTGCCTTCTTTTGGTAGAGGATGTTATCAACTTCGATTGATCCGGCCCTCTGGTTCGATGCTCGCTTTTATTTAGCGATTGCCTGCTTTAGGTAGCGGATGTCATCAACTTCGGTTGATCCGGCACTATGGTTCGATGCTCGCTTTTATTTAGCAATTGCCTGCTTTAGTTTGCGGATGTTATGAACTTCGGTTGATCCGGCCCTCTGGTTCGATGTTCGCTTTTATTTAGCGATTGTCTGCTTTAGGTAGCGAATGTTATCAACTTCGGTTGATCCGGCCCTATGGTTCGATGCTCGCTTTTATTTAGCGGTTTCCTGCTCTAGGTAGCGGATGTTATCATTTTCGTTTAATCCGGCCCTCTGGTTCGATGCTCGCTTTTATTTACCGATTGCCTACTTTAGTTAGCGGATGTTATCAACTTCGGTTGATCCAGCCCTTTGGTTTGATGCTCGCTTTAATTTAGCGATTGCCTACTTTAGTTAGCGGATGTTATCAACTTTTTTTGATCCGGCCCTCTGGTTCGATGCTTGCTTTTATTTAGCGATTGCCTGCTTTAGTTAGCGGATGTTATCAACTTCGGTTGATCCGGCCCTCTGGTTCGATGCTCGCTTTTATTTAGCGATTGCCACCTTTAGGTAGCGGATGTTATCAATTTCGATTGATCCGGCCCTCTGGTTCGATGCTTGCTTCTATTTAGCGATTGCCACCTTTAGGTAGCGGATGTTATCAACTTCGGTTGATCCGGTCCTCTGGTTCGATGCTTGCTTTTGTTTAGCGATTGCCTGCTTTAGTTAGCGGATGTTATCAACTTCGGTTGATCCGGCCCTCTGGTTCGATGCTCACTTTTATTTAGCGATTGCCTGCTTTAGGTAGCGGATGTCATCAACTTCGGTTGATCCGACCCTATGGTTCGATGCTCGCTTTTATTTAGCGATTTCCTGCTTTAGTTAGTGGATGTTATTAACTTCGGTTGATCCGACCCTCTGGTTCGAACCTCGCTTTAATATGGCGATTACCTACTTTAGTTAGCGGATGTTATCAACTTCAGTTGATCCGGCCCTCTGGTTCGATGCTCGCTTTTATTTAGCGATTACCTTTTTTAGGTAGAGGATGTTATCAACTTCGATTGATCCGGCCCTTTTGTTCGATGCTTGGATTTATTTAGCGATTGCCTTCTTTAGGTAGAGGATGTTATCAACTTCTATTGATCCGGCCCTCTTGTTTGATGCTCGCCTTTATTTAGCGATTGCCTGCTTTAGGTAGCGGATGTCATCAACTTCGGTTGATGCGACCCTATGGTTCGATGCTCGCTTTTATTTAGCGATTGCCTGCTTTAGTTTGCAGATGTTATCAATTTCGGTTGATCCGACCCTCTGGTTCGATGCTCGCTTTTATTTAGCGATTATCTGCTTTAGGTAGCGAATGTTATCAACTTCGGTTGATCCGGCCCTCTGGTTCGATGCTCGCTTTTATTTAGCGATTGCCTGCTTTAGTTAGCGGATGTTATCAACTTCGGTTGATCCAGACCTTTGGTTTGACGCTCGCTTTAATTTTGCGATTGCCTACTTTAGTTAGCGGATGTTATCAACTTCGGTTGATCCAGCCCTCTAGTTTGATGCTCGCTTTAATTTTGCGATTGCCTACTTTAGTTAGCGGATGTTATTAACTTCGGTTGATCCGGCCCTCTCGTTCGACGCTCGCTTTTATTTAGCAATTGCCTGCTTTAGGTAGAAGATGTTATCAACTTCGGTTGATCCGGCCCTCTGGTTCGATGCTCGCTTTTATTTAGCGATTGCCTGGTTTAGTTTGCGGATGTTATCAACTTCGGTTGATCCGGCCCTCTGGTTCGATGCCCGCTTTTATTTAGCGATTGGCAGCTTTAGGTAGCGGATGTTATCAACTTCGATTGATCCGGCCCTCTGGTTCGATGCTTGCTTCTATTTAGCGATTGCCGCCTTTAGGTAGCGGATGTTATCAACTTCGGTTGATCCGGTCCTCTGGTTCGATGCTCGCTTTTGTTTAGCGATTACCTGCTTTAGTTAGCGGATGTTATCAACTTCGGTTGATCAGGCCCTCTGGTTCGATGCTCGCTTTTATTTAGCGATTGCCTGCTTTAGGTAGCGGATGTCATCAACTTCGGTTGATCCGACCCTATGGTTCGATGCTCGCTTTTATTTAGCGATTTCCTGCTTTAGTTAGTGGATGTTATCAACTTCGGTTGATCCGGCCCTCTGGTTCAACGCTCGCTTTAATATAGTGATTACCTACTTTGGTTAGCGGATGTTATCAACTTCGGTTGATCTGGCCCTGTGGTTCGATGCTCGCTTTTATTTAGCGATTGCCTTCTTTAGGTAGAGGATGTTATCAACTTTGATTGATCCGGCCCTCTGGTTTGATGCTCGATTTTATTTAGCGATTGCCTTCTTTAGGTAGAGGATGTTATCAACTTCGATTGATCCGGCCCTCTTGTTTGATGCTCGCTTTTATTTAGCGATTGCCTGCTTTAGGTAGCGGATGTCATCAACTTCGTTTGATCCGACCCTATGGTTCGATGCTCGCTTTTATTTAGCGATTGCCTGCTTTAGTTTGCGGATGTTATCAATTTCGGTTGATCCGACCCTCTGGTTCGATGCTCGCTTTTATTTAGCGATTGTCTGCTTTAGGTAGCGAATGTTACCAACTTCGGTTGATCCGGCCATCTGGTTCGATGCTCGCTTTTATTTAGCGATTGCCTGCTTTAGGTAGCGGATGTTATCAACTTCAGTTGATCCGACCCTCTGGTTCGACGCTCGCTTTTATTTAGCGATTGCCTGCTTTAGGTAGCGGATGTTATCAACTTAGGTTGATCCGGCCCTCTGGTTCGATGCTCGCTTTTATTTACCGATTGCCTACTTTAGTTAGCGAATGTTATCAACTTCGGTTGATCCAGCCCTCTGGTTTGATGCTCGCTTTAATTTTGCGATTGCCTACTTTAGTTTGCGGATGTTATCAACTTCGGTTGATCCAGCCCTCTGGTTCGACGCTCGCTTTTATTTCGCAATTGCCTGCTTTAGGTAGAAGATGTTATCAACTTCGGTTGATCCGACCCTCTGGTTCGATGCTTGCTTTTATTTAGCGATTGCCTGGTTTAGTTAGCGGATGTTATCAACTTCGGTTGATCCGACCCTCTGGTTCGATGCTCGCTTTTATTTAGCGATTGCCAACTTTAGGTAGCGGATGTTATCAACTTCGATTGATCCGGCCTTCTGGTTCGATGCTTGCTTCTATTTAGCGATTGCCACCTTTAGGTAGCGGATGTCATCAACTTCGGTTGATCCGACCCTATGGTTCGATGCTCTCTTTTATTTAGCGATTTCCTGCTTTAGTTAGCGGATGTTATCAACTTCGGTTGATCTGGCCCTCTGGTTCGATGCTCGCTTTTATTTAGCGATTACCTTCTTTAGGTAGAGTATGTTATCAACTTCGATTGATCCGGCCCTCTGGTTCGATGCTCGTTTTTATTTAGCGATTGCCTTCTTTAGGTAGAGGATGTTATCAACTTCGATTTATCTGACCCTCTTGTTTGATGCTCGCTTTTATTTAGCGATTGCCTGCTTTAGGTAGCGGATGTCATTAACTGCGGTTAATCCGACCCAATGGTTCGATGCTCGATTTTATTTAGCGATTGCCTGCTTTATTTTGCGGATGTTATCAATTTCGGTTGATCCGACCCTCTGGTTCGATGCTCACTTTGATTTAGGGATTGTCTGCTTTAGGTAGCGAATGTTATTAACTTCGGTTGATCCAGCCCTCTGGTTCGATGCTCGCTTTTATTTAGCGATTGCCCGCTTTAGGTAGCGTATGTTATCAACTTCGGTTGATCCGGCCCTCTGGTTCGATGCTCGCTTTTATTTAGCGATTGCCTGCTTTAGGTAGCGGATGTTATCAACTTCGGTTAATCAGGCACTCTGGTTCGATGCTCGCTTTTATTTACCGATTGCCTACTTTAGTTAGCGGATGTTATCAACTTCGGTTGATCCATCCCTCTGGTTTGATGCTCGCTTTAATTTAGCGATTGCCCACTTTAGTTAGCGGATGTTATCAACTTCGGTTGATCCGACCCTCTGGTTCGATGCTCGCTTTTATTTAGCGATTGCCTGCTTTAGGTAGCGGATGTTATCAACTTCGGTTGATCAGGCCCTCTGGTTCGATGCTCGCTTTTATTTACCGATTGCCTACTTTAGTTAGCGGATGTTATCAACTTCGGTTGATCCATCCCTCTGGTTTGATGCTCGCTTTAATTTAGCGATTGCCTACTTTAGTTAGCGGATGTTATCAACTTCGGTTGATCCGACCCTCTGGTTCGATGCTCGGTTTTAATTAGCGATTGCCTGCTTTAGGTAGCGGATGTTATCAACTTCGGTTGATCCGGCGCTCTGGTTTGATGCTTGCTTTTATTTACCGATTGCCTACTTTAGTAAGCGAATGTTATCAACTTCGGTTGATCCAGCCCTCTGGTTTGATGCTCGCTTTAATTTTGCGATTGCCTACTTTAGTTAGCGGATGTTATCAACTTCGGTTGATCCGGCCCTCTGGTTCGACGCTCGCTTTTATTTAGGAATTGCCTGCTTTAGGTAGAAGATGTTATCAACTTCGGTTGATCCGGCCCTCTGGTTCGATGCTTGCTTCTATTTAGCGATTGCCTGCTTTAGGTAGCGGATGCTATCAACTTCGGTTGATCCGACCCTATGATTCGATGCTCGCTTTTATTTAGCGATTTCCTGCTTTAGTTAGTGGATATTATCAACTTCGGTTGATCCGGCCCTCTGGTTTGATGCTCGCTTCTATTTAGCGATTTCCTGCTTTAGGTAGCGGATGTCATCAACTTCGGTTGATCCAGCCCTATGGTTCGATGCCCGCTTTTATTTAGCGATTGCCTGCTTTAGTTTGCAGATGTTATCAATTTCAATTGATCCAGCCCTCTGGTTCGATGCTCGCTTTTATTTAGCGATTGTCTGCTTTAGGTAGCGAATGTTATCAACTTTCGTAGATCCGGCCCTCTGGTTCGATGCTCGCTTTTATTTAGCGATTCCCTGCTTTAGGTAGCGGATGTCATCAACTTCGGTTGATCCGGCCCTATGGTTTGATGCTCGTTTTTATTTAGCGATTGCCTGCTTTAGGTTGCGGATGTTATCAACTTCGATTGATCCGGCCCTCTGGTTCGATGCTCGCTTTTATATAGCGGTTGTCTGCTTTAGTTAGCGGATGTTATCAACTTTCGTAGAACCGGCCCTCTGGTTCGATGCTTGCTTCTATTTAGCGATTGCCACCTTTAGGTAGCGAATGTTATCAACTTCGGTTGATCCAGCCCTCTGGTTCGATGCTCGCTTTTATTTAGCGATTGCCTGCTATAGGCAGCGGATGTTATCAACTTCGGTTGATTCGGCCCTCTAGTTCGATGCTCGCTTTTATTTAGCGATTGCCACCTTTAGGTAGCGGATGTTATCAACTTCAGTTGATCCGGCCCTCTGGTTCGATGCTTGCTTCTATTTAGCGATTGCCACCTTTAGGTAGCGGATGTTATCAACTTCGGTTGATCTGGCCCTCTGGTTCGATGCTAGCTTTTATTTAGCGATTGCCTGCTTTAGGTAGCGGATGTCATCAACTTCGGTTGATCCGGCCCTATGGTTCGATGCTCGTTTTTATTTAGCGATTGCCTGCTTTAGGTTGCGGATGTTATCAACTTCGGTTGATCCGGCCCTCTGGTTCGATGCTCGCTTTTATATAGCGGTTGTCTGCTTTAGTTAGCGGATGTTATCAACTTTCGTAGAACCGGCCCTCTGGTTCGATGCTTGCTTCTATTTAGCGATTGCAACCTTTAGGTAGAGGATGTTATCAACTTCGGTTGATCCGGCCCTCTGGTTCGATGCTCGCTTTTATTTAGCGATTGCCTGCTATAGGCAGCGGATGTTATCAAGTTCGGTTGATTCGGCCCTCTAGTTCGATGCTCGCTTTTATTTAGCGATTGCCACCTTTAGGTAGCGGATGTTATCAACTTCAGTTGATCCGGCCCTCTGGTTCGATGCTTGCTTCTATTTAGCGATTGCCACCTTTAGGTAGCGGATGTTATCAACTTCAGTTGATCTGGCCCTCTGGTTCGATGCTCGCTTTTATTTAGCGATTGCCTGCTTTAGGTAGCGGATGTTATCAACTTTGGTTGATCCGGCCCTCTGGTTCGATGCTCGCTTTTTTTAGCGATTGCCTACATTAGTTAGCGGATGTTATCAACTTCGATTGATCCGGACCTCTGGTTCGATGCTCGGTTTTATTTAGCGATTGCCTACTTTAGGTAGAGGATGTTATCAACTTCGGTTAATCCGGCCCTCTGGTTCGACGCTCGCTTTTATTTAGCGATTTCCTGCTTTAGTTAGCGGATGTTATCAAGTACGGTTGATCCGGCCCTCTGGTTCGATGCTCGCTTTTATTTAGCGATTGCCTACTTTAGGTAGCGAATGTAATCAACATCGGTTGATCCGGCCCTCTGGTTCGATGCTTTCTTTCATTTAGCGATTTCCTACTTTAGTTAGCGAATGTTATCAACTTCGGTTGATCCGACCCTCTGGTTCGATGCTCGCTTTTATTTAGTGATTGCCTGCTTTAGGTAGCGGATGTTATCAACATCAGTTGATCCGGCCCTCTGGTTCAATGCTTGCTTTTATTTAGCGATTGCCTACTTTAGTTAGTGAATGTTATCAACTTCGGTTGATCCGCACCTCTGGTTCGATGCTCGCTTTTATTTAGCGATTGCCTGCTTTAGGTAGCGGATGTTATCAACATCAGTTGATCCAGCCCTCTGGTTCGATGCTTGATTTTATTTAGCGATTGCCTACTTTAGTTAGTGGATGTTATCAACTTCGGTTGATCCGGCCCTCTGGCTCGATGCTCGCTTTTATATAGCGATTTCCTGATTTAGGTAGCGGATGTCATCAACTTCGGTTGATCCGGCCCTATGGTTCGATGCTCGCTTTTATTTAGCGATTGCCTGCTTTAGTTTGCGGATGTTATCAACTTCGGTTGATCCAGCCCTCTGGTTCGATGCTCGCTTTTATTTAGCGATTGTCTGCTTCAGGTAGCGAATGTTATCAACTTTCGTAGATCCGACCCTCTGGCTCGATGCTCGCTTTTATTTAGCGATTGCCTGCTTTAGGTAGCGGATGTCATCAACTTCGGTTGATCCGGCCCTATGGTTCGATGCTCGCTTTTATTTAGCGATTACCTGCTTTAGGTTGCGGATGTTATCAACTTCGGTTGATCCGGCCCTCTGGTTTGATGCTCGCTTTTATTTAGCGATTGTCTGCTTTAGTTAGCGGATGTTATCAACTTTCGTAGATTCGGCCCTCTGGTTCGATGCTCGCTTTTATTTAGCGATTGCCTGCTTTAGGTAGCGGATGTTATCAACTTCGGTTGATTCGGCCCTCTAGTTCGATGCTCGCTTTTATTTAGCGATTGCCACCTTTAGGTAGCGGATTTTATCAACTTCAGTTGATCCAGCCCTCTGCTTTGATGCTCACTTTAGTTTAGCGATTGCCTATTTTAGTTAGCGGATGTTATCAACTTCGGTTGATCCGGCCCTCTGGTTCGATGCTCGCATTTATTTAGCGATTCCCTGCTTTAGGTAGCAGATGTTATCAACTTCGGTAGATCCGGCCCTCTGGTTCGATGCTTGCTTTTATTTAGCGATTGCCTGCTTTAGTTAGCGGATGTTATCAACTTCGGTTGATCCGGCCCTCTGGTTCGATGCTCGCTTTTATTTAGCAATTGCAACCTTTAGGAAGCGGATGTTATCAACTTTGGTTGATCCGGCCCTCTGGTTCGATGCTTGCTTGTATTTAGCGATTGCCACCTTTAAGTAGCGGATGTTATCAACTTTGGTTGATCTGGCCCTCTGGCTCGATGCTCGCTTTTATTTAGTGATTCCCTGCTTTAGGTAGCGGATGTTATCAACTTCGGTTGATCCGGCCCTCTGTTTCGATGCTCGCTTTTATTTAGCGATTGCGTGCTTTAGGTAGCTGATGTTATCAACTTCGGTTGATCCGGCCCTCTGGTTCGATGCTCGCTTTTATTTAGCGATTGCCACCTTTATGTAGCGGATGTAATCAACTTCGGTTGATCCGGCCCTCTGGTTCGATGCTTGCTTCTATTTAGCGATTTCCACCTTTAGGTAGCGAATGTTATCAACTTCGGTTGATCCGGCCCTCTGGTTTGATGCTCGCTTCTATTTAGCGATTTCCTGCTTTAGGTAGCGGATGTCATCAACTTCGGTTGATCCAGCCCTATGGTTCGATGCCCGCTTTTATTTAGCGATTGCCTGCTTTAGTTTGCGGATGTTATCAACTTCGGTTGATCCAGCCCTCTAGTTCGATGCTCGCTTTTATTTAGCGATTGTCTGCTTTAGGTAGCGAATGTTATCAACTTTCGTATATCCGGCCCTCTGGTTCGATGCTCGCTTTTATTTAGCGATTGCCTGCTTTAGGTAGCGGATGTCATCAACTTCGGTTGATCCGGCCCTATGGTTCGATGCTCGTTTTTATTTAGCGATTGCCTGCTTTAGGTTGCGGATGTTATCAACTTCGGTTGATCCGGCCCTCTGGTTCGATGCTCGCTTTTATATAGCGGTTGTATGCTTTAGTTAGCGGATTTTATCAACTTTCGTAGAACCGGCCCTCTGGTTCGATGCTTGCTTCTATTTAGCGATTGCCACCTTTAGGTAGCGGATGTTATCAACTTCGGTTGATCCGGCCCTCTGGTTCGATGCTCGCTTTTATTTAGCGATTGCCTGTTATAGGCAGCGGATGTTATCAACTTCGGTTGATTCGGCCCTCTAGTTCGATGCTCGCTTTTATTTAGCGATTGCCACCTTTAGGTAGCGGATGTTATCAACTTCAGTTGATCCGGCCCTCTGGTTCGATGCTTGCTTCTATTTAGCGATTGCCACCTTTAGGTAGCGGATGTTATCAACTTCGGTTGATCTGGCCCTCTGGTTCGATGCTCGCTTTTATTTAGCGATTGCCTGCTTTAGGTAGCGGATGTCATCAACTTCGGTTGATCCGGCCCTATGGTTCGATGCTCGTTTTTATTTAGCGATTGCCTGCTTTAGGTTGCGGATGTTATCAACTTCGGTTGATCCGGCCCTCTGGTTCGATGCTCGCTTTTATATAGCGGTTGTCTGCTTTAGTTAGCGGATGTTATCAACTTTCGTAGAACCGGCCCTCTGGTTCGATGCTCGCTTTTATTTAGCGATTGCCTGCTTTAGGTAGCGGATGTTATCAACTTCGGTTGATCCGGCCCTCTAGTTCGATGCTCGCTTTTTTTTAGCGATTGCCTACATTAGTTAGCGGATGTTATCAACTTCGATTGATCCGGACCTCTGGTTCGATGCTCGGTTTTATTTAGCGGTTGCCTACTTTAGGTAGAGGATGTTATCAACTTCGGTTAATCCGGCCCTCTGGTTCGACGCTCGCTTTTATTTAGCGATTTCCTGCTTTAGTTAGCGGATGTTATAAAGTTCGGTTGATCCGGCCCTCTGGTTCGATGCTCGCTTTTATTTAGCGATTGCCTACTTTAGGTAGAGAATGTTATCAACTCGGTTGATCCGGCCCTCTGGTTCGATGCTTGCTTTCATTTAGCGATTTCCTACTTTAGTTAGCGAATGTTATCAACTTCGGTTGATCCGACCCTCTGGTTCGATGCTCGCTTTTATTTAGTGATTGCCTGCTTTAGGTAGCGGATGTTATCAACATCAGTTGATCCGGCCCTCTGGTTCAATGCTTGCTTTTATTTAGCGATTGCCTACTTTAGTTAGTGAATGTTATCAACTTCGGTTGATCCGCACCTCTGGTTCGATGCTCGCTTTTATTTAGCGATTGCCTGCTTTAGGTAGCGGATGTTATCAACATCGGTTGATCCAGCCCTCTGGTTCGATGCTTGATTTTATTTAGCGATTGCCTACTTTAGTTAGTGGATGTTATAAACTTCGGTTGATCCGGCCCTCTGGCTCGATGCTCGCTTTTATATAGCGATTTCCTGATTTAGGTAGCGGATGTCATCAACTTCGGTTGATCCGCCCCTATGGTTCGATGCTCGCTTTTATTTAGCGATTGCCTGCTTTAGTTTGCGGATGTTATCAACTTCGGTTGATCCAGCCCTCTGGTTCGATGCTCGCTTTTATTTAGCGATTGTCTGCTTCAGGTAGCGAATGTTATCAACTTTCGTAGATCCGACCCTCTGGCTCGATGCTCGCTTTTATTTAGCGATTGCCTGCTTTAGGTAGCGGATGTCATCAACTTCGGTTGATCCGGCCCTATGGTTCGATGCTCGTTTTTATTTAGCGATTGCCTGCTTTAGGTTGCGGATGTTATCAACTTCGGTTGATCCGGCCCTCTGGTTTGATGCTCGCTTTTATATAGCAGTTGTCTGCTTTAGTTAGCGGATGTTATCAACTTTCGTAGAACCGGCCCTCTGGTTCGATGCTTGCTTCTATTTAGCGATTGCCACCTTTAGGTAGCGGATGTTATCAACTTCGGTTGATCCGGCCCTCTGGTTCGATGCTCGCTTTTATTTAGCGATTGCCTATTATAGGCAGCGGATGTTATCAACTTCGGTTGATTCGGCCCTCTAGTTCGATGCTCGCTTTTATTTAGCGATTGCCACCTTTAGGTAGCGGATGTTATCAACTTCAGTTGATCCGGCCCTCTGGTTCGATGCTTGCTTCTATTTAGCGATTGCCACCTTTAGGTAGCGGATGTTATCAACTTCGGTTGATCTGGCCCTCTGGTTCGATGCTCGCTTTTATTTAGCGATTGCCTGCTTTAGGTAGCGGATGTTATCAACTTCGGTTGATCCGGCCCTCTGGTTCGATGCTCGCTTTTTTTTAGCGATTGCCTACATTAGTTAGCGGATGTTATCAACTTCGATTGATCCGGACCTCTGGTTCGATGCTCGGTTTTATTTAGCGATTGCCTACTTTAGGTAGAGGATGTTATCAACTTCGGTTAATCCGGCCCTCTGGTTCGACGCTCGCTTTTATTTAGCGATTTCCTGCTTTAGTTAGCGGATGTTATCATGTTCGGTTGATCCGGCCCTCTGGTTCGATGCTCGCTTTTATTTAGCGATTGCCTACTTTAGGTAGCGAATGTTATCAACATCGGTTGATCCGGCCCTCTGGTTCGATGCTTGCTTTCATTTAGCGATTTCCTACTTTAGTTAGCGAATGTTATAAACTTCGGTTGATCCGACCCTCTGGTTCGATGCTCGCTTTTATTTAGTGATTGCCTGCTTTAGGTAGCGGATGTTATCAACATCAGTTGATCCGGCCCTCTGGTTCAATGCTTGCTTTTATTTAGCGATTGCCTACTTTAGTTAGTGAATGTTATCAACTTCGGTTGATCCGCACCTCTGGTTCGATGCTCGCTTTTATTTAGCGATTGCCTGCTTTAGGTAGCGGATGTTATCAACATCGGTTGATCCAGCCCTCTGGTTCGATGCTTGATTTTATTTAGCGATTGCCTACTTTAGTTAGTGGATGTTATCAACTTCGGTTGATCCGGCCCTCTGGCTCGATGCTCGCTTTTATATAGCGATTTCCTGATTTAGGTAGCGGATGTCATCAACTTCGGTTGATCCGGCCCTATGGTTCGATGCTCGCTTTTATTTAGCGATTGCCTGCTTTAGTTTGCGGATGTTATCAACTTCGGTTTATCCAGCCCTCTGGTTCGATGCTCGCTTTTATTTAGCGATTGTCTGCTTCAGGTAGCGAATGTTATCAACTTTCGTAGATCCGACCCTCTGGCTCGATGCTCGGTTTTATTTAGCGATTGCCTGCTTTAGGTAGCGGATGTCATCAACTTCGGTTGATCCGGCCCTCTGGTTCGATGCTCGTTTTTATTTAGCGATTGCCTGCTTTAGGTTGCGGATGTTATCAACTTCGGTTGATCCGGCCCTCTGGTTCGATGCTCGCTTTTATATAGCAGTTGTCTGCTTTAGTTAGCGGATGTTATCAACTTTCGTAGAACCGGCCCTCTCGTTCGATGCTTGCTTCTATTTAACGATTGCCACCTTTAGGTAGCGGATGTTATCGACTTCGGTTGATCCGGCCCTCTGGTTCGATGCTCGCTTTTATTTAGCGATTGCCTGTTATAGGCAGCGGATGTTATCAACTTCGGTTGATTCGGCCCTCTAGTTCGATGCTCGCTTTTATTTAGCGATTGCCACCTTTAGGTAGCGGATGTTGTAACGCCCCGATTTCGATTTTCACTTTTATTGGGCCCCAATTTAATTAAATTGGGTGAATAATATATGGATGTAGAATTTGTGTGGAAATATGTTATATTTACATATTATCATATTTTTAACCGGTATTGGGGGGTTTCGGAGGAAATAGTTTGGAAGGGTATTTTGGACATTTCCTATTTAATATTAAGTGAGATATTTGTGAGATATTGAATTAATAGATGTTTTGGAAAAATAATGGAAAAGATATTAAAGGGGAAATAGAAGGGAAAGAAAGGATAGTAAGAAGGAGAGAAAGAAAGGAGAAAGAAAGAAGAGGAGGAGAAAGAGAAGAGAAAGAGGAAAACCTAGAATCATCAAGAATCGATCAAAGCTTGCGATTAATCAGGTAAGGGTGAGAAGTTTTATCATCTTAATAATGTATAGCATCATATATGTATTAGTTTGGGGCTTGTTGGTAGTTTTCTACACTATCCATTTTTAGGGCAAAAGTTGGAATAATCGGTAGATTGAGGATTTAATCGGTTGAAACTGAGTAATAACGCCGTAGAATAGTCGGGTAACATGTATTGATGCTATTTGTACTGATTTAGATGTTTAAGAGATGGTTGATGATGGATTGGTGAAGGAGAGACAGAACAGAATGCTGTTCTGCGCAGGTTCGCTGGCTCTCGCCAGGCGAGCGAAGGCGAAGCTTCGCCAGGCGAAGCCCAGCGAATGCTGGCGAGTAATTATGTTTAAGTCCCAGTGGACTTCGCTGGTGAGTTCGCCAGGCGAAGGTGGATAGCGAAGGTTCGCCCAGCGAAGGTGCTGGCGAATGGTGGCGAATGAAGTCAGTAGCTACTGACTTGGGCTCGCTGGCGAGTTCGCCAGGCGAAGCCTAGCGAAGGTTCGCTGCGGGGGTTCGCCAGGCGAATAAAGGCGAACGTGACAGCATTTTTCTTGTGCTGTGTTGCTCATGTGGTGATTGTTTGGTTGATTCACATAGGTTAATACCTCTATGATATGAATAAGTATGGGATCTATTGTGATAACATGTGCTGTGGGTAGCCTTTGTGCGTAAATCCTCGATTGTGAATTGTGGCCGTTTGGGCAAATATGTGCATTGTTTAAATTGATTTAAAATGCATGATAATGAGGTGAATGACTAATGTGTCGTGTAATATACATTGCGATGTATGATGATTGTATGAAATTGAATGAGGTGAAGATGCATGAACATATTATGTGTATGTGTGTGCATTTCAAGAATTGTATAGAATACATTCTTGTGTTGTTGATTCCTAGGAGAATCTGATGAGTGATAGGACCCTTAGGGGAGCCTGAGGAGAGACATGACTCTTAGGAGAGTCTGATGAGAGGTGTGATTCCTTGGAGAGTCTGCTGTATGACCTGATTCCTCGGAGAATCTGATGGATGGTGTGATTCCTCGGAGAATCTGCTGAATGAATTGATTCCTCGGAGAATCTGACGAGATATGTGATTCCTTGGAGAGTCTGCTGATTAACCTGATTCCTTGGAGAATATGATGAACAGTGTGATTCCTCGGAGAATCTGACGAGTGGCGTGATTCCTTGGAGAATCTGATGAATGGTGTGATTCCTAGGAGAGTCTGATGAGTGTTGTGATTCCTAGGAGAATCTGACAAGTGATAGAATACCCATGAGGGGTGAGAGTAGATTGATCCTTAGGAGGATCTGACGATCGACTAGATCGATGTTGTGTTGCATTTACATAGAGTAGCGAGTTGTCCTCTATGATTTGCATTTGTCATCTGTATATGATGTATAGTGAAATAAACATGTTGTGTATGTTTATTGAATTAACGTGAAATGTATGTTTTGGTATAACGTAGATACTGGAGGATATATATATATATATATATATATATATATATATAGATATATATATATATGTGGTTGCATGTTTATGAGAAGATATAAACATTGATGATACATATTGAGTATGCTTGGTGATATATAGTTGTATATAGATATATTATATTGTACAAGGTGAGTTGTGGTGAGAATGCGTAGAATGCATAATTGTTGATACGAGATATTTATATATGTCTTTATGCATTATTTATTATGATATTGTTTCTCACCCTTCTGCTGTTTGATAATGCCCTATGAGGCATTGCAGATTAGATGGCTGGAGACATTTTTGTGAAGCGTGACTTCATTCTTTTTGGTCGGTCGGCTCTGATATGTAGCACCGGGTAGATAGGAGTTATTTTGATTCTTTTGTGATACATTTGTGTATGTATCTGCTGATGTTATGTTTTGTTAACATGTTGGATGACAATTGTATATGTGAATACATGTCTTGGAAATATGGAATATTTAGATGTTTCCGCCTTGTTCTAAATATTTTCTTGTGGGTGTTGA
This sequence comes from Lathyrus sativus, assembly GCA_963859935.3. Classification (NCBI taxonomy): domain Eukaryota; kingdom Viridiplantae; phylum Streptophyta; class Magnoliopsida; order Fabales; family Fabaceae; genus Lathyrus; species Lathyrus sativus. The sequence continues at coordinate 361,740,545 of OZ012737.1, forward strand.
CCCGTTGTTGCATATCTGATTGAGCAGGTGTTGTATGCGTTGAATTCTTTTGTGATAATGTGACATACCCCTTTTATGCCATGACTTATATGTACTCTGATAAAAATTTGAATTATGCTTAAATGATTAATTGAATTATTTTGGGGTAGGAATAAGGGGGGTGTTACAAGTGGTATCAGAGCCAGTGTTGAGTCAGTTGTGTTTGTCTTATTGTTTTGTTGGTTGAGCGGTTGTTTAACCTTGTTGCTGTTTTTGCGATTAAGAAGATTATGGCAGGTCGTAATGACAGTGCTATGGCTGCGGCATTGGAGGCGATGGCTAGGGCGGTGCAGGGTGCGCCGAATGTGAACGCAAATGATGAGTTTAGAAAGAATAAGCCACCGGTGTTCAAAGGAAGGTTTAATCCGGACGGTGCCCAAAATTGGTTGAAAGAGATCGAGAGGATCTTCAGAGTTATGAACTGTGCTGAGGGCAATAAGGTAAGGCTTGGATCTCACATGTTGCGGGAAGAAGCCGATGACTGGTGGATCGGCATGAGGCAAGTGCTTGAAGTAGATGACGAGGAAATAACTTGGGATTTATTTCGTGCTGAATTCTTGAGGAAGTATTATCCTGAGAGTGTGAAAGGAAGGAAGGAAATGGAATTTCTTGAGTTGAAACAAGGCAATATGTCTGTGGTGGATTACACGGCTAAGTTTATGGAGTTAGTAAAATTTCATCCTCACTATGATGCGGTGACGGCAGAATTCTCTAAGTGTGTTAAGTATGAGAACGGCTTGCGTCCCGAGATCAAACAAGCGGTGGGCTATCAGAGGATAAGGAGATTTTCGGACTTGACCGAATGTTGTCGAATTTTTGAAGAAGATCGCAAAGCTCGTTCTACTCACTACAAGAGTTTGAAGGAGGAGAAAGAAAAGCGACAAGTAAGGAGTGAACCTTATGAGACACCAGCTGATAAGGGCAAGCATAAGGGAAACTTTGTTAAGGGATCTGGAGGAGGGAGTTCTGGATCCATTAAATGCTACAAGTGTGGCGAGATGGGTCATAAGTCTTTTATGTGTGGAAAGCACAAGATCAAATGCTCTAATTGTGGAGTTCTTGGACATGATGTTAAGGATTGTAGAATGGGTGCAGTGAAGTGCTACAATTATGGAGAAGTGGGTCACATCAGTGCGAAGTGTCCTAAACCGAAGCAAGCTTCAGTAAGTGGGAAAGTGTTTGCATTGGCAGGGTCAGACACTACCAATGCGGATCGTTTGATTTGAGGTATGTGCTTTAATTATGTTGCACCTTTAGTTGTTATATTTGATATCGGAGCGACTCATTTGTTCGTTTCTTTTGAGTACGCTTAGTGTTTGGTTTTGATTTTCCGTTGATGCGATGGTAATTGAGAGTGAAGACTTTACGATGGTGACGTTGGACAACGTACGTGTTAGAGATTTGAGCTCATTGGAGTAGAATGACTAGTATGTTATTCCTGATGAGGTATAAGTATCATGGTTGTATTCGCTAGGGTAGAATGGCTATGTGTCGTTCCTAGTGGAAAGAATCACCGGGGTAGAATGACCTAGATGTTGTTCCTGGTGAAGTACGAGTGATGTACCCGTAATCTCCAATGGGAGTTGATGAGGGTGACAGTCTTTTATGAGCCACGTGGCATGGCTGTGATTGTGATAAGGAAGTATGCATGTGGACGATTGTGTGTAACTTGGGAATTCAGGAAAGGACGCAGAAATCGTGTCCGGTGTGTTTTGAATCAAGTGATATTTTCGAGGACGAAAATTTCTAAAGTGGGGGAGAGTTGTAACGCCCCGATTTCGATTTTCACTTTTATTGGGCCCCAATTTAATTAAATTGGGTGAATAATATATGGATGTAGAATTTGTGTGGAAATATGTTATATTTACATATTATCATATTTTTAACCGGTATTGGGGGGTTTCGGAGGAAATAGTTTGGAAGGGTATTTTGGACATTTCCTATTTAATATTAAGTGAGATATTTGTGAGATATTGAATTAATAGATGTTTTGGAAAAATAATGGAAAAGATATTAAAGGGGAAATAGAAGGGAAAGAAAGGATAGTAAGAAGGAGAGAAAGAAAGGAGAAAGAAAGAAGAGGAGGAGAAAGAGAAGAGAAAGAGGAAAACCTAGAATCATCAAGAATCGATCAAAGCTTGCGATTAATCAGGTAAGGGTGAGAAGTTTTATCATCTTAATAATGTATAGCATCATATATGTATTAGTTTGGGGCTTGTTGGTAGTTTTCTACACTATCCATTTTTAGGGCAAAAGTTGGAATAATCGGTAGATTGAGGATTTAATCGGTTGAAACTGAGTAATAACGCCGTAGAATAGTCGGGTAACATGTATTGATGCTATTTGTACTGATTTAGATGTTTAAGAGATGGTTGATGATGGATTGGTGAAGGAGAGACAGAACAGAATGCTGTTCTGCGCAGGTTCGCTGGCTCTCGCCAGGCGAGCGAAGGCGAAGCTTCGCCAGGCGAAGCCCAGCGAATGCTGGCGAGTAATTATGTTTAAGTCCCAGTGGACTTCGCTGGTGAGTTCGCCAGGCGAAGGTGGATAGCGAAGGTTCGCCCAGCGAAGGTACTGGCGAATGGTGGCGAATGAAGTCAGTAGCTACTGACTTGGGCTCGCTGGCGAGTTCGCCAGGCGAAGCCTAGCGAAGGTTCGCTGCGGGGGTTCGCCAGGCGAATAAAGGCGAACGTGACAGCATTTTTCTTGTGCTGTGTTGCTCATGTGGTGATTGTTTGGTTGATTCACATAGGTTAATACCTCTATGATATGAATAAGTATGGGATCTATTGTGATAACATGTGCTGTGGGTAGCCTTTGTGCGTAAATCCTCGATTGTGAATTGTGGCCGTTTGGGCAAATATGTGCATTGTTTAAATTGATTTAAAATGCATGATAATGAGGTGAATGACTAATGTGTCGTGTAATATACATTGCGATGTATGATGATTGTATGAAATTGAATGAGGTGAAGATGCATGAACATATTATGTGTATGTGTGTGCATTTCAAGAATTGTATAGAATACATTCTTGTGTTGTTGATTCCTAGGAGAATCTGATGAGTGATAGGACCCTTAGGGGAGCCTGAGGAGAGACATGACTCTTAGGAGAGTCTGATGAGAGGTGTGATTCCTTGGAGAGTCTGCTGTATGACCTGATTCCTCGGAGAATCTGATGGATGGTGTGATTCCTCGGAGAATCTGCTGAATGAATTGATTCCTCGGAGAATCTGACGAGATATGTGATTCCTTGGAGAGTCTGCTGATTAACCTGATTCCTTGGAGAATATGATGAACAGTGTGATTCCTCGGAGAATCTGACGAGTGGCGTGATTCCTTGGAGAATCTGATGAATGGTGTGATTCCTAGGAGAGTCTGATGAGTGTTGTGATTCCTAGGAGAATCTGACAAGTGATAGAATACCCATGAGGGGTGAGAGTAGATTGATCCTTAGGAGGATCTGACGATCGACTAGATCGATGTTGTGTTGCATTTACATAGAGTAGCGAGTTGTCCTCTATGATTTGCATTTGTCATCTGTATATGATGTATAGTGAAATAAACATGTTGTGTATGTTTATTGAATTAACGTGAAATGTATGTTTTGGTATAACGTAGATACTGGAGGATATATATATATATATATATAGATATATATATATATGTGGTTGCATGTTTATGAGAAGATATAAACATTGATGATACATATTGAGTATGCTTGGTGATATATAGTTGTATATAGATATATTATATTGTACAAGGTGAGTTGTGGTGAGAATGCGTAGAATGCATAATTGTTGATACGAGATATTTATATATGTCTTTATGCATTATTTATTATGATATTGTTTCTCACCCTTCTGCTGTTTGATAATGCCCTATGAGGCATTGCAGATTAGATGGCTGGAGACATTTTTGTGAAGCGTGACTTCATTCTTTTTGGTCGGTCGGCTCTGATATGTAGCACCGGGTAGATAGGAGTTATTTTGATTCTTTTGTGATACATTTGTGTATGTATCTGCTGATGTTATGTTTTGTTAACATGTTGGATGACAATTGTATATGTGAATACATGTCTTGGAAATATGGAATATTTAGATGTTTCCGCCTTGTTCTAAATATTTTCTTGTGGGTGTTGACCCGTTGTTGCATATCTGATTGAGCAGGTGTTGTATGCGTTGAATTCTTTTGTGATAATGTGACATACCCCTTTTATGCCATGACTTATATGTACTCTGATAAAAATTTGAATTATGCTTAAATGATTAATTGAATTATTTTGGGGTAGGAATAAGGGGGGTGTTACAGATGTTATCAACTTCGGTTGATCCGGCCCTCTGGTTCGATGCTCGCTTTTATTTAGCGATTGCCTGCTATAGGCAGCGGATGTTATCAACTTCGGTTGATTCGGCCCTCTAGTTCGATGCTCGCTTTTATTTAGCGATTGCCACCTTTAGGTAGCGGATGTTATCAACTTCAGTTGATCCGGCCCTCTGGTTCGATGCTTGCTTCTATTTAGCGATTGCCACCTTTAGGTAGCGGATGTTATCAACTTCGGTTGATCTGGCCCTCTGGTTCGATGCTCGCTTTTATTTAGCGATTGCCTGCTTTAGGTAGCGGATGTCATCAACTTCGGTTGATCCGGCCCTATGGTTCGATGCTCGTTTTTATTTAGCGATTGCCTGCTTTAGGTTTTGGATGTTATCAACTTCGGTTGATCCGGCCCTCTGGTTCGATGCTCGCTTTTATATAGCAGTTGTCTGCTTTAGTTAGCGGATGTTATCAACTTTCGTAGAACCGGCCCTCTGGTTCGATGCTTGCTTCTATTTAGCGATTGCCACCTTTAGGTAGCGGATGTTATCAACTTCGGTTGATCCGGCCCTCTGGTTCGATGCTCGCTTTTATTTAGCGATTGCCTATTATAGGCAGCGGATGTTATCAACTTCGGTTGATTCGGCCCTCTAGTTCGATGCTCGCTTTTATTTAGCGATTGCCACCTTTAGGTAGCGGATGTTATCAACTTCAGTTGATCCGGCCCTCTGGTTCGATGCTTGCTTCTATTTAGCGATTGCCACCTTTAGGTAGCGGATGTTATCAACTTCGGTTGATCTGGCCCTCTGGTTCGATGCTCGCTTTTATTTAGCGATTGCCTGCTTTAGGTAGCGGATGTTATCAACTTCGGTTGATCCGGCCCTCTGGTTCGATGCTCGCTTTTTTTAGCGATTGCCTACATTAGTTAGCGGATGTTATCAACTTCGATTGATCCGGACCTCTGGTTCGATGCTCGGTTTTATTTAGCGATTGCCTACTTTAGGTAGAGGATGTTATCAACTTCGGTTAATCCGGCCCTCTGGTTCGACGCTCGCTTTTATTTAGCGATTTCCTGCTTTAGTTAGCGGATGTTATCAAGTTCGGTTGATCCGGCCCTCTGGTTCGATGCTCGCTTTTATTTAGCGATTGCCTACTTTAGGTAGCGAATGTTATCAACATCGGTTGATCCGGCCCTCTGGTTCGATGCTTGCTTTCATTTAGCGATTTCCTACTTTAGTTAGCGAATGTTATCAACTTCGGTTGATCCGACCCTCTGGTTCGATGCTCGCTTTTATTTAGTGATTGCCTGCTTTAGGTAGCGGATGTTATCAACATCAGTTGATCCGGCCCTCTGGTTCAATGCTTGCTTTTATTTAGCGATTGCCTACTTTAGTTAGTGAATGTTATCAACTTCGATTGATCCGCACCTCTGGTTCGATGCTCGCTTTTATTTAGCGATTGCCTGCTTTAGGTAGCGGATGTTATCAACATCGGTTGATCCAGCCCTCTGGTTCGATGCTTGATTTTATTTAGCGATTGCCTACTTTAGTTAGTGGATGTTATCAACTTCGGTTGATCCGGCCCTCTGGCTCGATGCTCGCTTTTATATAGCGATTTCCTGATTTAGGTAGCGGATGTCATCAACTTCGGTTGATCCGGCCCTATGGTTCGATGCTCGCTTTTATTTAGCGATTGCCTGCTTTAGTTTGCGGATGTTATCAACTTCAGTTGATCCAGCCCTCCGGTTCGATGCTCGCTTTTATTTAGCGATTGTCTGCTTCAGGTAGCGAATGTTATCAACTTTCGTAGATCCGACCCTCTGGCTCGATGCTCGGTTTTATTTAGCGATTGCCTGCTTTAGGTAGCGGATGTCATCAACTTCGGTTGATCCGGCCCTATGGTTCGATGCTCGTTTTTATTTAGCGATTGCCTGCTTTAGGTTGCGGATGTTATCAACTTCGGTTGATCCGACCCTCTGGTTCGATGCTCGCTTTTATATAGCAGTTGTCTGCTTTAGTTAGCGGATGTTATCAACTTTCGTAGAACCGGCCCTCTGGTTCGATGCTTGCTTCTATTTAGCGATTGCCACCTTTAGGTAGCGGATGTTATCAACTTCGGTTGATCCGGCCCTCTGGTTCGATGCTCGCTTTTATTTAGCGATTGCCTGTTATAGGCAGCGGATGTTATCAACTTCGATTGATTCGGCCCTCTAGTTCGATGCTCGCTTTTATTTAGCGATTGCCACCTTTAGGTAGCGGATGTTATCAACTTCAGTTGATCCGGCCCTCTGGTTCGATGCTTGCTTCTATTTAGCGATTGCCACCTTTAGGTAGCGGATGTTATCAACTTCGGTTGATCTGGCCCTCTGGTTCGATGCCCCCTTTTATTTAGCGATTGCCTGCTTTAGGTAGCGGATGTCATCAACTTCGGTTGATCCGGCCCTATGGTTCGATGCTCGTTTTTATTTAGCGATTGCCTGCTTTAGGTTGCGGATGTTATCAACTTCGGTTGATCCGGCCCTCTGGTTCGATGCTCGCTTTTATATAGCGGTTGTCTGCTTTAGTTAGCGGATGTTATCAACTTTCGTAGAACCGGCCCTCTGGTTCGATGCTTGCTTCTATTTAGCGATTGCCACCTTTAGGTAGCGGATGTTATCAACTTCGGTTGATCCGGCCCTCTGGTTCGATGCTCGCTTTTATTTAGCGATTGCCTGCTATAGGCAGCGGATGTTATCAACTTCGGTTGATTCGGCCCTCTAGTTCGATGCTCGCTTTTATTTAGCGATTGCCACCTTTAGGTAGCGGATGTTATCAACTTCAGTTGATCCGGCCCTCTGGTTCGATGCTTGCTTCTATTTAGCGATTGCCACCTTTAGGTAGCGGATGTTATCAACTTCGGTTGATCTGGCCCTCTGGTTCGATGCTCGCTTTTATTTAGCGATTGCCTGCTTTAGGTAGCGGATGTTATCAACTTCGGTTGATCCGGCCCTCTGGTTCGATGCTCGCTTTTTTTTAGCGATTGCCTACATTAGTTAGCGGATGTTATCAACTTCGATTGATCCGGACCTCTGGTTTGATGCTCGGTTTTATTTAGCGATTGCCTACTTTAGGTAGAGGATGTTATCAACTTCGGTTAATCCGGCCCTCTGGTTCGACGCTCGCTTTTATTTAGCGATTTCCTGCTTTAGTTAGCGGATGTTATCAAGTTCGGTTGATCCGGCCCTCTGGTTCGATGCTCGCTTTTATTTAGCGATTGCCTACTTTAGGTAGCGAATGTTATCAACATCGGTTGATCCGGCCCTCTGGTTCGATGCTTGCTTTCATTTAGCGATTTCCTACTTTAGTTAGCGAATGTTACCAACTTCGGTTGATCCGACCCTCTGGTTCGATGCTCGCTTTTATTTAGTGATTGCCTGCTTTAGGTAGCGGATGTTATCAACATCAGTTGATCCGGCCCTCTGGTTCAATGCTTGCGTTTATTTAGCGATTGCCTACTTTAGTTAGTGAATGTTATCAACTTCGGTGGATCCGCACCACTGGTTCGATGCTCGCTTTTATTTAGCGATTGCCTGGTTTAGGTAGCGGATGTTATCAACATCGGTTGATCCAGCCCTCTGGTTCGATGCTTGATTTTATTTAGCGATTGCCTACTTTAGTTAGTGGATGTTATCAACTTCGGTTGATCCGGCCCTCTGGCTCGATGCTCGCTTTTATATAGCGATTTCCTGATTTAGGTAGCGGATGTCATCAACTTCGGTTGATCCGGCCCTATGGTTCGATGCTCGCTTTTATTTAGCGATTGCCTGCTTTAGTTTGCGGATGTTATCAACTTCGGTTGATCCAGCCCTCTGGTTCGATGCTCGCTTTTATTTAGCGATTGTCTGCTTCAGGTAGCGAATGTTATCAACTTTCGTAGATCCGACCCTCTGGCTCGATGCTCGCTTTTATTTAGCGATTTCCTGCTTTAGGTAGCGGATGTCATCAACTTCGGTTGATCCGGCCCTATGGTTCGATGCTCGCTTTTATTTAGCGATTACCTGCTTTAGGTTGCGGATGTTAGCAACTTCGGTTGATCCGGCCCTCTGGTTTGATGCTCGCTTTTATTTAGCGATTGTCTGCTTTAGTTAGCGGATGTTATCAACTTTCGTAGATCCGGCCCTCTGGTTCGATTCTCGCTTTTATTTAGCGATTGCCTGCTTTAGGTAGCGGATGTTATCAACTTCGGTTGATTCGGCCCTCTAGTTCGATGCTCGCTTTTATTTAGCGATTGCCACCTTTAGGTAGCGGATTTTATCAACTTTAGTTGATCCAGCCCTCTGCTTTGATGCTCACTTTAGTTTAGCGATTGCCTATTTTAGTTAGCGGATGTTATCAACTTTGGTTGATCCGGCCCTCTGGTTCGATGCTCGCATTTCTTTAGCGATTCCCTGCTTTAGGTAGCAGATGTTATCAACTTCGGTTGATCCGGCCCTCTGGTTCGATGCTTGCTTTTATTTAGCGATTGCCTGCTTTAGTTAGCGGATGTTATCAACTTCGGTTGATCCGGCCCTCTGGTTCGATGCTCGCTTTTATTTAGCAATTGCAACCTTTAGGAAGCGGATGTTATCAACTTTGGTTGATCTGGCCCTCTGGTTCGATGCTTGCTTGTATTTAGCGATTGCCACCTTTAAGTAGCGGATGTTATCAACTTTGGTTGATCTGGCCCTCTGGTTCGATGCTCGCTTTTATTTAGTGATTGCCTGCTTTAGGTAGCGGATGTTATCAACATCAGTTGATCCGGCCCTCTGGTTCAATGCTTGCTTTTATTTAGCGATTGCCTACTTTAGTTAGTGAATGTTATCAACTTCGGTTGATCCGCACCTCTGGTTCGATGCTCGCTTTTATTTAGCGATTGCCTGCTTTAGGTAGCGGATGTTATCAACATCGGTTGATCCAGCCCTCTGGTTCGATGCTTGATTTGATTTAGCGATTGCCTACTTTAGTTAGTGGATGTTATCAACTTCGGTTGATCCGGCCCTCTGGCTCGATGCTCGCTTTTATATAGCGATTTCCTGATTTAGGTAGCGGATGTCATCAACTTCGGTTTATCCGGCCCTATGGTTCGATGCTCGCTTTTATTTAGCGATTGCCTGCTTTAGTTTGCGGATGTTATCAACTTCGGTTGATCCAGCCCTCCGGTTCAATGCTCGGTTTTATTTAGCGATTGTCTGCTTTAGGTAGCGAATGTTATCAACTTTCGTAGATCCGACCCTCTGGCTCGATGCTCGCTTTTATTTAGCGATTGCCTGCTTTAGGTAGCGGATGTCATCAACTTCGGTTGATCCGACCCTATGGTTCGATGCTCGTTTTTATTTAGCGATTGCCTGCTTTAGGTTGCGGATGTTATCAACTTCGGTTGATCCGGCCCTCTGGTTCGATGCTCGCTTTTATATAGCGATTGTCTGCTTTAGTTAGCGGATGTTATCAACTTTCGTAGAACCGGCCCTCTGGTTCGATGCTTGCTTCTATTTAGCGATTGCCACCTTTAGGTAGCGGATGTTATCAACATCGGTTGATTCGGCCCTCTGGTTCGATGCTCGCATTTATTTAGCGATTGCCTGTTATAGGCAGCGGATGTTATCAACTTAGGTTGATTCGGCCCTCTAGTTCGATGCTCGCTTTTATTTAGCGATTGCCACCTTTAGGTAGCGGATGTTATCAACTTCAGTTGATCCGGCCCTCTGGTTCGATGCTTGCTTCTATTTAGCGATTGCCACCTTTAGGTAGCGGATGTAATCAACTTCGGTTGATCTGGCCCTCTGGTTCGATGCTCGCTTTTATTTAGCGATTGCCTGCTTTAGGTAGCGGATGTCATCAACTTCGGTTGATCCGGCCCTATGGTTCGATGCTCGTTTTTATTTAGCGATTGCCCGCTTTAGGTTGCGGATGTTATCAACTTCGGTTGATCCGGCCCTCTGGTTCGATGCTCGCTTTTATATAGCGGTTGTCTGCTTTAGTTAGCGGATGTTATCAACTTTCGTAGAACCGGCCCTCTGGTTCGATGCTTGCTTCTATTTAGCGATTGCCACCTTTAGGTAGCGGATGTTATCAACTTCGGTTGATCCGACCCTCTGGTTCGATGCTCGCTTTTATTTAGCGATTGCCTGCTATAGGCAGCGGATGTTATCAACTTCGATTGATTCGGCCCTCTAGTTCGATGCTCGCTTTTATTTAGCGATTGCCACCTTTAGGTAGCGGATGTTATCAACTTCAGTTGATCCGGCCCTCTAGTTCGATGCTTGCTTCTATTTAGCGATTGCCACCTTTAGGTAGCGGATGTTATCAACTTCGGTTGATCTGGCCCTCTGGTTCGATGCTCGCTTTTATTTAGCGATTTCCTGCTTTAGGTAGCGGATGTTATCAACTTCGGTTGATCCGGCCCTCTGGTTCGATGCTCGCTTTTTTTTAGCGATTGCCTACATTAGTTAGCGGATGTTATCAACTTCGATTGATCCGGACCTCTGGTTTGATGCTCGGTTTTATTTAGCGATTGCCTACTTTAGGTAGAGGATGTTATCAACTTCGGTTAATCCGGCCCTCTGGTTCGACGCTCGCTTTTATTTAGCGATTTCCTGCTTTAGTTAGCGGATGTTATCAAGTTCGGTTGATCCGGCCCTCTGGTTCGATGCTCGCTTTTATTTAGCGATTGCCTACTTTAGGTAGCGAATGTTATCAACATCGGTTGATCCGGCCCTCTGGTTCGATGCTTGCTTTCATTTAGCGATTTCCTACTTTAGTTAGCGAATGTTACCAACTTCGGTTGATCCGACCCTCTGGTTCGATGCTCGCTTTTATTTAGTGATTGCCTGCTTTAGGTAGCGGATGTTATCAACATCAGTTGATCCGGCCCTCTGGTTCAATGCTTGCGTTTATTTAGCAATTGCCTACTTTAGTTAGTGAATGTTATCAACTTCGGTGGATCCGCACCACTGGTTCGATGCTCGCTTTTATTTAGCGATTGCCTGGTTTAGGTAGCGGATGTTATCAACATCGGTTGATCCAACCCTCTGGTTCGATGCTTGATTTTATTTAGCGATTGCCTACTTTAGTTAGTGGATGTTATCAACTTCGGTTGATCCGGCCCTCTGGCTCGATGCTCGCTTTTATATAGCGATTTCCTGATTTAGGTAGCGGATGTCATCAACTTCGGTTGATCCGGCCCTATGGTTCGATGCTCGCTTTTATTTAGCGATTGCCTGCTTTAGTTTGCGGATGTTATCAACTTCGGTTGATCCAGCCCTCTGGTTCGATGCTCGCTTTTATTTAGCGATTGTCTGCTTCAGGTAGCGAATGTTATCAACTTTCGTAGATCCGACCCTCTGGCTCGATGCTCGCTTTTATTTAGCGATTTCCTGCTTTAGGTAGCGGATGTCATCAACTTCGGTTGATCCGGCCCTATGGTTCGATGCTCGCTTTTATTTAGCGATTACCTGCTTTAGGTTGCGGATGTTAGCAACTTCGGTTGATCCGGCCCTCTGGTTTGATGCTCGCTTTTATTTAGCGATTGTCTGCTTTAGTTAGCGGATGTTATCAACTTTCGTAGATCCGGCCCTCTGGTTCGATTCTCGCTTTTATTTAGCGATTGCCTGCTTTAGGTAGCGGATGTTATCAACTTCGGTTGATTCGGCCCTCTAGTTCGATGCTCGCTTTTATTTAGCGATTGCCACCTTTAGGTAGCGGATTTTATCAACTTTAGTTGATCCAGCCCTCTGCTTTGATGCTCACTTTAGTTTAGCGATTGCCTATTTTAGTTAGCGGATGTTATCAACTTTGGTTGATCCGGCCCTCTGGTTCGATGCTCGCATTTCTTTAGCGATTCCCTGCTTTAGGTAGCAGATGTTATCAACTTCGGTTGATCCGGCCCTCTGGTTCGATGCTTGCTTTTATTTAGCGATTGCCTGCTTTAGTTAGCGGATGTTATCAACTTCGGTTGATCCGGCCCTCTGGTTCGATGCTCGCTTTTATTTAGCAATTGCAACCTTTAGGAAGCGGATGTTATCAACTTTGGTTGATCTGGCCCTCTGGTTCGATGCTTGCTTGTATTTAGCGATTGCCACCTTTAAGTAGCGGATGTTATCAACTTTGGTTGATCTGGCCCTCTGGTTCGATGCTCGCTTTTATTTAGTGATTGCCTGCTTTAGGTAGCGGATGTTATCAACATCAGTTGATCCGGCCCTCTGGTTCAATGCTTGCTTTTATTTAGCGATTGCCTACTTTAGTTAGTGAATGTTATCAACTTCGGTTGATCCGCACCTCTGGTTCGATGCTCGCTTTTATTTAGCGATTGCCTGCTTTAGGTAGCGGATGTTATCAACATCGGTTGATCCAGCCCTCTGGTTCGATGCTTGATTTGATTTAGCGATTGCCTACTTTAGTTAGTGGATGTTATCAACTTCGGTTGATCCGGCCCTCTGGCTCGATGCTCGCTTTTATATAGCGATTTCCTGATTTAGGTAGCGGATGTCATCAACTTCGGTTGATCCGGCCCTATGGTTCGATGCTCGCTTTTATTTAGCGATTGCCTGCTTTAGTTTGCGGATGTTATCAACTTCGGTTGATCCAGCCCTCCGGTTCAATGCTCGCTTTTATTTAGCGATTGTCTGCTTTAGGTAGCGAATGTTATCAACTTTCGTAGATCCGACCCTCTGGCTCGATGCTCGCTTTTATTTAGCGATTGCCTGCTTTAGGTAGCGGATGTCATCAACTTCGGTTGATCCGACCCTATGGTTCGATGCTCGTTTTTATTTAGCGATTGCCTGCTTTAGGTTGCGGATGTTATCAACTTCGGTTGATCCGGCCCTCTGGTTCGATGCTCGCTTTTATATAGCGATTGTCTGCTTTAGTTAGCGGATGTTATCAACTTTCGTAGAACCGGCCCTCTGGTTCGATGCTTGCTTCTATTTAGCGATTGCCACCTTTAGGTAGCGGATGTTATCAACATCGGTTGATTCGGCCCTCTGGTTCGATGCTCGCATTTATTTAGCGATTGCCTGTTATAGGCAGCGGATGTTATCAACTTAGGTTGATTCGGCCCTCTAGTTCGATGCTCGCTTTTATTTAGCGATTGCCACCTTTAGGTAGCGGATGTTATCAACTTCAGTTGATCCGGCCCTCTGGTTCTATGCTTGCTTCTATTTAGCGATTGCCACCTTTAGGTAGCGGATGTAATCAACTTCGGTTGATCTGGCCCTCTGGTTCGATGCTCGCTTTTATTTAGCGATTGCCTGCTTTAGGTAGCGGATGTCATCAACTTCGGTTGATCCGGGCCTATGGTTCGATGCTCGTTTTTATTTAGCGATTGCATGCTTTAGGTTGCGGATGTTATCAACTTCGGTTGATCCGGCCCTCTGGTTCGATGCTCGCTTTTATATAGCGGTTGTCTGCTTTAGTTAGCGGATGTTATCAACTTTCGTAGAACCGGCCCTCTGGTTCGATGCTTGCTTCTATTTAGCGATTGCCACCTTTAGGTAGCGGATGTTATCAACTTCGGTTGATCCGACCCTCTGGTTCGATGCTCGCTTTTATTTAGCGATTGCCTGCTATAGGCAGCGGATGTTATCAACTTCGGTTGATTCGGCCCTCTAGTTCGATGCTCGCTTTTATTTAGCGATTGCCACCTTTAGGTAGCGGATGTTATCAACTTCAGTTGATCCGGCCCTCTAGTTCGATGCTTGCTTCTATTTAGCGATTGCCACCTTTAGGTAGCGGATGTTATCAACTTCGGTTGATCTGGCCCTCTGGTTCGATGCTCGCTTTTATTTAGCGATTTCCTGCTTTAGGTAGCGGATGTTATCAACTTCGGTTGATCCGGCCCTCTGGTTCGATGCTCGCTTTTTTTTAGCGATTGCCTACATTAGTTAGCGGATGTTATCAACTTCGATTGATCCGGACCTCTGGTTTGATGCTCGGTTTTATTTAGCGATTGCCTACTTTAGGTAGAGGATGTTATCAACTTCGGTTAATCCGGCCCTCTGGTTCGACGCTCGCTTTTATTTAGCGATTTCCTGCTTTAGTTAGCGGATGTTATCAAGTTCGGTTGATCCGGCCCTCTGGTTCGATGCTCGCTTTTATTTAGCGATTGCCTACTTTAGGTAGCGAATGTTATCAACATCGGTTGATCCGGCCCTCTGGTTCGATGCTTGCTTTCATTTAGCGATTTCCTACTTTAGTTAGCGAATGTTACCAACTTCGGTTGATCCGACCCTCTGGTTCGATGCTCGCTTTTATTTAGTGATTTCCTGCTTTAGGTAGCGGATGTTATCAACATCAGTTGATCCGGCCCTCTGGTTCAATGCTTGCGTTTATTTAGCAATTGCCTACTTTAGTTAGTGAATGTTATATACTTCGGTGGATCCGCACCACTGGTTCGATGCTCGCTTTTATTTAGCGATTGCCTGGTTTAGGTAGCGGATGTTATCAACATCGGTTGATCCAACCCTCTGGTTCGATGCTTGATTTTATTTAGCGATTGCCTACTTTAGTTAGTGGATGTTATCAACTTCGGTTGATCCGGCCCTCTGGCTCGATGCTCGCTTTTATATAGCGATTTCCTGATTTAGGTAGCGGATGTCATCAACTTCGGTTGATCCGGCCCTATGGTTCGATGCTCGCTTTTATTTAGCGATTGCCTGCTTTAGTTTGCGGATGTTATCAACTTCGGTTGATCCAGCCCTCTGGTTCGATGCTCGCTTTTATTTAGCGATTGTCTGCTTCAGGTAGCGAATGTTATCAACTTTCGTAGATCCGACCCTCTGGCTCGATGCTCGCTTTTATTTAGCGATTTCCTGCTTTAGGTAGCGGATGTCATCAACTTCGGTTGATCCGGCCCTATGGTTCGATGCTCGCTTTTATTTAGCGATTACCTGCTTTAGGTTGCGGATGTTAGCAACTTCGGTTGATCCGGCCCTCTGGTTTGATGCTCGCTTTTATTTAGCGATTGTCTGCTTTAGTTAGCGGATGTTATCAACTTTCGTAGATCCGGCCCTCTGGTTCGATTCTCGCTTTTATTTAGTGATTGCCTGCTTTAGGTAGCGGATGTTATCAACTTCGGTTGATTCGGCCCTCTAGTTCGATGCTCGCTTTTATTTAGCGATTGCCACCTTTAGGTAGCGGATTTTATCAACTTTAGTTGATCCAGCCCTCTGCTTTGATGCTCACTTTAGTTTAGCGATTGCCTATTTTAGTTAGCGGATGTTATCAACTTTGGTTGATCCGGCCCTCTGGTTCGATGCTCGCATTTCTTTAGCGATTCCCTGCTTTAGGTAGCAGATGTTATCAACTTCGGTTGATCCGGCCCTCTGGTTCGATGCTTGCTTTTATTTAGCGATTGCCTGCTTTAGTTAGCGGATGTTATCAACTTCGGTTGATCCGGCCCTCTGGTTTGATGCTCGCTTTTATTTAGCAATTGCAACCTTTAGGAAGCGGATGTTATCAACTTTGGTTGATCTGGCCCTCTGGTTCGATGCTTGCTTGTATTTAGCGATTGCCACCTTTAAGTAGCGGATGTTATCAACTTTGGTTGATCTGGCCCTCTGGTTCGATGCTCGCTTTTATTTAGCGATTCCCTGCTTTAGGTAGCGGATGTTATCAACTTCGGTTGATCCGGCCCTCTGTTTCGATGCTCGCTTTTATTTAGCGATTGCGTGCTTTAGGTAGCTGATGTTATCAACTTCGGTTGATCCGGCCCTCTGGTTCGATGCTCGCTTTTATTTAGCGATTGCCACCTTTATGTAGCAGATGTTATCAACTTCGGTTGATCCGGCCCTCTGGTTCGATGCTTGCTTCTATTTAGCAATTTCCACCTTTAGGTAGCGGATGTTATCAACTTCGGTTGATCCGGCCCTCTAGTTTGACGCTCGCTTTTATTTAGCGATTGCCACATTTAGGTAGCGGATATTATCAAATTAGGTTGATCCGGCACTTTGGTTCGATGCTTGCTTCTATTTAGCGATTGCCACCTTTAGGTAGCGGATGTTATCGACTTCGGTTGATCCGGCCCTCTGGTTCGATGCTCGCTTTTATTTAGCGATTGCCTGCTTTAGGTAGCGGATGTTATCAACTTTGGTTGATTCGGCCCTCTAGTTCGATGCTCGCTTTTATTTAGCGATTGCCACCTTTAGGTAGCGGATGTTATCAACTTCGGTTGATCCGGCCCTCTGGTTCGATGCTTGCTTCTATTTAGCGATTGCCACCTTTAGGTAGCGGATGTTATCAACTTCGGTTGATCTGGCCCTCAGGTTCGATGCTCGCTTTTATTTAGCGATTGCCTTCTTTAG
The DNA here is from genome assembly GCA_963859935.3 of Lathyrus sativus. Lineage (NCBI taxonomy): Eukaryota > Viridiplantae > Streptophyta > Magnoliopsida > Fabales > Fabaceae > Lathyrus > Lathyrus sativus. The sequence continues at coordinate 361,757,209 of OZ012737.1, forward strand.
GTAGCGGATGTTATCAACTTCGGTTGATCCGGCCCTCTGTTTCGATGCTCGCTTTTTCTTAGCGATTGCCTACATTAGTTACCGGATGTTATCAACTTCGATTGATTCGGACCTCTGGTTCGATGCTCGGTTTTATTTAGCGATTGCCTGCTTTAGGTAGAGGATGTTATCAACTTCGGTTGATCCGGCCCTCTGGTTCGACGCTCGCTTTTATTTAGCGATTTCCTGCTTTATTTAGCGGATGTTATCAAGTTCGGTTGATCCGTCCCTCTGGTTCGATGCTCGCTTTTATTTAGCGATTGCCTGCTTTAGGTAGCGAATGTTATCAACATCGGTTGATCCAGCCCTCTTGTTCGATTCTTGCTTTCATTTAGCGATTTCCTACTTTAGTTAGCGAATGTTATCAACTTCGGTTGATCCGACCCTCTGGTTCGATGCTCGCTTTTATTTAGCGATTGCCTGCTTTAGGTAGCAGATGTAATCAACATCCGTTGATCCGGCCCTCTGGTTCGATGCTTGCTTTTATTTAGCGATTGCCTACTTTAGTTAGTGAATGTTATCAACTTCGGTTGATCCGCACCTCTGGTTCGATGCTCGCTTTTATTTAGCGATTGCCTGCTTTAGGTAGCGGATGCTATCAACATCGGTTGATCCGGCCCTCTGGTTCGATGCTTGATTTTATTTAGTGATTGCCTACTTTACTTAGTGGATGTTATCAACTTCGGTTGATCCGGCCCTCTGGTTCGATGCTCGCTTTTATATAGAGATTTCCTGCTTTAGGTAGCGGATGTCATCAACTTCGGTTGATCCGGACCTATGGTTCGATGCTCGCTTTTATTTAGCGATTGCCTGCTTTAGTCTGCGGATGTTATCAACTTCGGTGGATCCAGCCCTCTGGTTCGATGCTCGCTTTTATTTATCGATTGTCTGCTTTAGGTAGCGAATGTTATCAACTTTCGTAGATCCGACCCTCTGGTTCGATGCTCGCTTTTATTTAGCGATTGCTTGCTTTAGGTAGCGGATGTCATCAACTTCGGTTGATCCGGCCATATGGTTCGATGCTCGCTTTTATTTAGCGATTGCGTGCTTTAGGTTGCGGATGTTATAAACTTCGGTTTATTCGGCCCTCTTGTTCGATGCTCGCTTTTATTTAGCGATAGTCTGCTTTAGTTAGCGGATGTTATCAACTTTCGTAGATCCGGCCCTCTGGTTCGATGCTCGGTTTTATTTAGCGATTGCCTGCTTTAGGTAGCGGATGTTATCAACTTCGGTTGATCCGGCCCCATGGTTCGATGCTCGCTTTTATTTACCGATTGCCTATTTTAGTTAGCGGATGTTATCAACTTCAGTTGATCCAGCCCTCTGCTTTGATGCTCACTTTAGTTTAGCGATTGCCTATTTTAGTTAGCGGATGTTATCAACTTTGGTTGATCCGGCCCTCTGGTTCGATTCTCGCATTTATTTAGCGATTGCCTGCTTTAGGTAGCAGATGTTATCAACTTCGGTTGATCCGGCCCTCTGGTTGGATGCTTGCTTTTATTTAGCGATTGCCTGCTTTAGTTAGCGGATGTTATCAACTTCGGTTGATCCGGCCCTCTGGTTCGATGCTCGCTTTTATTTAGCAATTGCAACCTTTAGGTAGCGGATGTTATCAACTTTTGTTGATCCGGTCCTCTGGTTCGATGCTTGCTTCTATTTAGCGATTGCCACCTTTAGGTAGCGGATGTTATCAACTTCGGTTGATCTGGCTCTCTGGTTCGATGCTCGCTTTTATTTAGCGATTCCCTGCTTTAGGTAGCGGATGTTATCAACTTCGATTGATCCGGCCCTCTGTTTCGATGCTCGCTTTTATTTAGCGATTTCCTGCTTTAGGTAGCGGATGTTATCAACTTCGGTTGATCCGACCCTCTGGTTCGATGCTCGCTTTTATTTAGCGATTGCCACCTTTAGGTAGCGGATGTTATCAACTTCGGTTGATCCGGCCCTCTGGTTCGATGCTTGCTTCTATTTAGCGATTGCCACCTTTAGGTAGCGAATGTTATCAACTTCGGTTGATACGGCCCTCTGGTTCGATGCTCGCTTTTATTTAGCGATTGCCACCTTTAGGTAGCGGATGTTATCAACTTCGATTGATCCGGCCCTCTGGTTCGATGCTTGCTTCTATTTAGCGATTGCCACCTTTAGGTAGCGGATGTTATCAACTTCGGTTGATCCGACCCTCTGGTTCGATGCTTGCTTTTGTTTAGTGATTGCCTGCTTTAGTTAGCGGATGTTATCAACTTCGGTTGATCCGGCCCTCTGGTTCGATGCTCGCTTTTATTTAGCGATTGCCAGCTTTAGGTAGCGGATGTCATCAACTTCGGTTGATCTGACCCTATGGTTTGATGCTCGCTTTTATTTAGAGATTTCCTGCTTTAGTTAGTGGATGTTATCAACTTCGGTTGATCCGGCCCTCTGGTTCGACGCTCGCTTTAATATAGCGATTACCTACTTTAGTTAGCGGATGTTATCAACTTCGGTTGATCCGGCCCTCTAGTTCGATGCTTGCTTTTATTTAGCGATTGCCTTCTTTAGGTAGAGGATGTTATCAACTTTGATTGATCCGGCCCTCTGGTTCGATGCTCGGTTTTATTTAGCGATTGCCTTCTTTAGGTAGAGGATGTTATCAGCTTCGATTGATCCGGCCCTCTTGTTTAATGCTCGCTTTTATTTAGCGATTTCCTGCCTTAGGTAGCGGATTTCATCAACATTGGTTGATCCGACCCTATGGTTCGATGATCGCTTTTATTTAGCGATTGCCTGCTTTAGTTTGGGGATGTTATCAATTCCGGTTGATCCAACCCTCTGGTTCGATGCTCGCTTTCATTTAGCGATTGTCTGCTTTAGGTAGCGAATGTTATCAACTTCGGTTGATCCGGCCCTCTGATTTGATGCTCGCTTTTATTTAGCGATTCCCTGCTTTAGGTAGCAGATATTATCAACTTCGGGTGATCCGGCCCTCTGGTTCGATGCTCGCTTTTATTTAGCGATTGCATGCTTTAGGTAGCGGATGTTATCAACTTCAGTTGATCCGGCCCTCTGGTTCGATGCTCACTTTTATTTACCGATTGCCTACTTTAGTTAGCAGATGTTATCAACTTCGGTTGATCCAGCCCTCTGGTTTGATGCTCGCTTTAATTTTGCGATTGCCTACTTTAGTTAGCGGATGTTATCAACTTCGGTTGATCCAGCCCTCTGGTTCGACGCTCGCTTTTATTTAGCAATTGCCTGCTTTAGGTAGAAGATGTTATCAACTTCGGTTGATCCGGCCCTCTGGTTCGATGCTTGCTTTTATTTAGCGATTGCCTGGTTTAGTTAGCGGATGTTATCAACTTCGGTTGATCCGGCCCTCTGGTTCGATGCTCGCATTTATTTAGCGATTGCCTGCTTTGGGTAGCAGATGTTATCAACTTCAATTGATCCGGCCCTCTGGTTCGATGCTTGCTTTTATTTAGCGATTGCCTGCTTTATTTAGCGGATGTTATCAACTTCGGTTGATCCGGCCCTCTGGTTCGATGCTCGTTTTTATTTAGCGATTGCCACCTTTAGTTAGTGGATGTTATCAACTTCGGTTGATCCAGCCCTCTGGTTCGATGCTTGCTTCTATTTAGCGATTGCCACCTTTAGGTAGCGGATGTTATCAAGTTCAGTTGATCCGACCCTCTGGTTTGATGCTCGCTTTTATTTAGCGATTGCCTGCTTTAGTTAGCGAATGTTATCAACTTCGGTTGATCTGGCCCTCTGGTTCGATGCTCGCATTTAATTAGCAATTGCAACCTTTAGGTAGCGGATGTTATCAACTTTGGTTGATCCGGCCCTCTGGTTCGATGCTTGCTTCTATTTAGCGATTGCCACCTTTAGGTAGCGGATGTTATCAACTTCGGTTGATCTGGCTCTCTGGTTCGATGCTCGCATTTATTTAGCGATTCGCTGCTTTAGGTAGCGGATGTTATCAACTTCGGTTGTTCCGGCCCTCTGTTTCGATGCTCGCTTTTATTTAGCGATTTCATGCTTTAAGTAGCCGATGTTATCAACTTCGGTTGATCTGGCCCTCTGGTTCGATGCTCGCTTTTATTTAGCGATTGCCACCTTTAGGTAGCGGATGTTATCAACTTCGGTTGATCCGGCCCTCTGGTTCAATGCTTGCTTCTATTTAGCGATTGCCACCTTTAGGTAGCGAATGTTATCAACTTCGGTTGATCCGGCCCTCTGGTTCGATGCTCGCTTTTATTTAGCGATTGCCACCTTTAGGTAGCGGATGTTATCAACTTCGATTGATCCGGCCCTCTGGTTCGATGCTTGCTTCTATTTAGCGATTGCCACCTTTAGGTAGCGGATGTTATCAACTTCGGTTGATCCGACCCTCTGGTTCGATGCTTGCTTTTGTTTAGTGATTGCCTGCTTTAGTTAGCGGATGTTATCAACTTCGGTTGATCCGGCCCTCTGGTTCGATGCTCGCTTTTATTTAGAGATGTCCAGCTTTAGGTAGCGGGTGTCATCAACTTCGGTTGATCCGACCCTATGGTTCGATACTCGCTTTTATTTAGAGATTTCCTTCTTTAGTTAGTGGATGTTATCAACTTCGGTTGATCCGGCCCTCTGGTTCGACGCTCGCTTTAATATAGCGATTACCTACTTTAGTTAGCGGATGTTATCAACTTCGGTTGATCCGGCCCTCTGGTTCAATGCTTGCTTTTATTTAGCGATTGCCTTCTTTAGGTAGAGGATGTTATCAACTTCGATTGATCCAGCACTCTGGTTCGATGCTCGGTTTTATTTAGCGATTTCCTTCTTTAGGAAGAGGATGTTATCAACTTCGATTGATCCGGCCCTCTTGTTTAATGCTCGCTTTTATTTAGCGATTTCCTGCTTTAGGTAGCGGATGTCATCAACATTGGTTGATCCGACCCTATGGTTCGATGCTAGATTTTATTTAGCGATTTCCACCTTTAGGTAGCGGATATTATCAACTTCGGTTTATCCGTCCCTCTGGTTCGATGCTTGCTTCTATTTAGCGATTGCCACCTTTAGGTAGCGGATGTTATCAACTTCGGTTGATCCGGCCTTCTGGTTCTATGCTCGCTTTTATTTAGCGATTCCCTACTTTAGGTAGCAGATATTATCAACTTCGGTTGATCCGGCCCTCTGGTTCGATGCTCGCTTTTATTTAGCGATTGTCTGCTTTAGGTAGCGGATGTTATCAACTTCGGTTGATCCGGCCCTCTGGTTCGATGCTCACATTTATTTAGCGATTGCCTGCTTTGGGTAGCAGATGTTATCAACTTCAATTGATCCGGCCCTCTGGTTCGATGCTTGCTTTTATTTAGCGATTGCCTGCTTTATTAACGGATGTTATCAACTTCGGTTGATCCGGCCCTCTGGTTCGATGCTCGTTTTTATTTAGCGATTGCCACCTTTAGTTAGCGGATATTATCAACTTCGGTTGATCCGGCCCTCTGGTTCGATGCTTGCTTCTATTTAGCGATTGCCATCTTTAGGTAGCGGATGTTATCAACTTCGGTTGATCCGGCCCTCTGGTTTGATGCTCGCTTTTATTTAGCGATTGCCTGCTTTAGTTAGCGGATGTTATCAACTTCGGTTGATCTGGCCCTCTGGTTCGATGCTCGCATTTATTTAGCAATTGCAACCTTTAGGTAGCGGATGTTATCAACTTTGGTTGATCCGGCCCTCTGGTTCGATGCTTGCTTCTATTTAGCGATTGCCACCTTTAGGTAGCGGATGTTATCAACTTCGGTTGATCTGGCTCTCTGGTTCGATGCTCGCATTTATTTAGCGATTCGCTGCTTTAGGTAGCGGATGTTATCAACTTCGGTTGTTCCGGCCCTCTGTTTCGATGCTCGCTTTTATTTAGCGATTTCATGCTTTAAGTAGCCGATGTTATCAACTTCGGTTGATCTGGCCCTCTGGTTCGATGCTCGCTTTTATTTAGCGATTGCCACCTTTAGGTAGCGGATGTTATCAACTTCGGTTGATCCGGCCCTCTGGTTCAATGCTTGCTTCTATTTAGCGATTGCCACCTTTAGGTAGCGAATGTTATCAACTTCGGTTGATCCGGCCCTCTGGTTCGATGCTCGCTTTTATTTAGCGATTGCCACCTTTAGGTAGCGGATGTTATCAACTTCGATTGATCCGGCCCTCTGGTTCGATGCTTGCTTCTATTTAGCGATTGCCACCTTTAGGTAGCGGATGTTATCAACTTCGGTTGATCCGACCCTCTGGTTCGATGCTTGCTTTTGTTTAGTGATTGCCTGCTTTAGTTAGCGGATGTTATCAACTTCGGTTGATCCGGCCCTCTGGTTCGATGCTCGCTTTTATTTAGAGATGTCCAGCTTTAGGTAGCGGGTGTCATCAACTTCGGTTGATCCGACCCTATGGTTCGATACTCGCTTTTATTTAGAGATTTCCTTCTTTAGTTAGTGGATGTTATCAACTTCGGTTGATCCGGCCCTCTGGTTCGACGCTCGCTTTAATATAGCGATTACCTACTTTAGTTAGCGGATGTTATCAACTTCGGTTGATCCGGCCCTCTGGTTCAATGCTTGCTTTTATTTAGCGATTGCCTTCTTTAGGTAGAGGATGTTATCAACTTCGATTGATCCAGCACTCTGGTTCGATGCTCGGTTTTATTTAGCGATTTCCTTCTTTAGGAAGAGGATGTTATCAACTTCGATTGATCCGGCCCTCTTGTTTAATGCTCGCTTTTATTTAGCGATTTCCTGCTTTAGGTAGCGGATGTCATCAACATTGGTTGATCCGACCCTATGGTTCGATGCTAGATTTTATTTAGCGATTTCCACCTTTAGGTAGCGGATATTATCAACTTCGGTTTATCCGTCCCTCTGGTTCGATGCTTGCTTCTATTTAGCGATTGCCACCTTTAGGTAGCGGATGTTATCAACTTCGGTTGATCCGGCCTTCTGGTTCTATGCTCGCTTTTATTTAGCGATTCCCTACTTTAGGTAGCAGATATTATCAACTTCGGTTGATCCGGCCCTCTGGTTCGATGCTCGCTTTTATTTAGCGATTGTCTGCTTTAGGTAGCGGATGTTATCAACTTCGGTTGATCCGGCCCTCTGGTTCGATGCTCACATTTATTTAGCGATTGCCTGCTTTGGGTAGCAGATGTTATCAACTTCAATTGATCCGGCCCTCTGGTTCGATGCTTGCTTTTATTTAGCGATTGCCTGCTTTATTAACGGATGTTATCAACTTCGGTTGATCCGGCCCTCTGGTTCGATGCTCGTTTTTATTTAGCGATTGCCACCTTTAGTTAGCGGATATTATCAACTTCGGTTGATCCGGCCCTCTGGTTCGATGCTTGCTTCTATTTAGCGATTGCCATCTTTAGGTAGCGGATGTTATCAACTTCGGTTGATCCGGCCCTCTGGTTTGATGCTCGCTTTTATTTAGCGATTGCCTGCTTTAGTTAGCGGATGTTATCAACTTCGGTTGATCTGGCCCTCTGGTTCGATGCTCGCATTTATTTAGCAATTGCAACCTTTAGGTAGCGGATGTTATCAACTTTGGTTGATCCGGCCCTCTGGTTCGATGCTTGCTTCTATTTAGCGATTGCCACCTTTAGGTAGCGGATGTTATCAACTTCGGTTGATCTGGCTCTCTGGTTCGATGCTCGCATTTATTTAGCGATTCGCTGCTTTAGGTAGCGGATGTTATCAACTTCGGTTGTTCCGGCCCTCTGTTTCGATGCTCGCTTTTATTTAGCGATTTCCTGCTTTAAGTAGCCGATGTTATCAACTTCGGTTGATCCGGCCCTCTGGTTCGATGCTCGCTTTTATTTAGCGATTGCCACCTTTAGGTAGCGGATGTTATCAACTTCGGTTGATCCGGCCCTCTGGTTCAATGCTTGCTTCTATTTAGCGATTGCCACCTTTAGGTAGCGAATGTTATCAACTTCGGTTGATCCGGCCCTCTGGTTCGATGCTCGCTTTTATTTAGCGATTGCCACCTTTAGGTAGCGGATGTTATCAACTTCGATTGATCCGGCCCTCTGGTTCGATGCTTGCTTCTATTTAGCGATTGCCACCTTTAGGTAGCGGATGTTATCAACTTCGGTTGATCCGACCCTCTGGTTCGATGCTTGCTTTTGTTTAGTGATTGCCTGCTTTAGTTAGCGGATGTTATCAACTTCGGTTGATCCGGCCCTCTGGTTCGATGCTCGCTTTTATTTAGAGATTGCCAGCTTTAGGTAGCGGATGTCATCAAATTCAGTTGATCTGACCCTATGGTTCGATGCTCGCTTTTATTTAGAGATTTCCTGCTTTAGTTAGTGGATGTTATCAACTTCGGTTGATCCGGCCCTCTGGTTCGACGCTCGCTTTAATATAGCGATTACCTACTTTAGTTAGCGGATGTTATCAACTTCGGTTGATCCGGCCCTCTGGTTCGATGCTCGCTTTTATTTAGCGATTGCCTTCTTTAGGTAGAGGATGTTATCAACTTCGATTGATCCGGCCCTCTGGTTCGATGCTCGGTTTTATTTAGCGATTGCCTTCTTTAGGTAGAGGATGTTATCAACTTCGATTGATCCGACTCTCTTGTTTAATGCTCGCTTTTATTTAGCGATTTCCTGCTTTAGGTAGCGGATGTCATCAACAATGGTTGGTCCGACCCTATGGTTCGATGATTGCTTTTATTTAGCGATTGCCTGCTTTAGTTAGCCGATGTTATCAATTTCGGTTGATCCAACCCTCTGGTTCGATGCTCGCTTTCATTTAGCGATTGTCTGCTTTAGGTAGCGAATGTTATCAACTTCGGTTGATCCGGCCTTCTGGTTCGATGCTCGCTTTTATTTAGCGATTCCCTTCTTTAGGTAGCAGATATTATCAACTTCGGTTGATCCGGCCCTCTGGTTCGATGCTCGCTTTTATTTAGTGATTGTCTGCTTTAGTTAGCGGATGTTATCAACTTCGGTTGATCCGGCCCTCTGGTTAGATGCTCGCTTTTATTTACCGATTGCCTACTTTAGTTAGCGGATGTTATCAACTTCGGTAGATCCAGCCCTCTGGTTTGATGCTCTCTTTAATTTAGCGATTGGCTACTTTAGTTAGCGGATGTTATCAACTTCGGTTGATCCAAACCTCTGGTTCGATGCTCGCATTTATTTAGCGATTGCCTGCTTTAGGTAGCGGATGTTATCAACTTCAGTTGATCCGGCGCTCTGGTTTGATGCTCGCTTTTATTTAGCAATTTCCACCTTTAGGTAGCGGATGTTATCAACTTCGGTTGATCCGGCCCTATGGTTCAATGCTTGCTTCTATTTAGCGATTGCCACCTTTAGGTAGCGAATGTTATCAACTTCGGTTGATCCGGCCCTCTGGTTCGATGCTCGCTTTTATTTAGTGATTGCCACCTTTAGGTAGCGGATGTTATCAATTTCGATTGATCCGACCCTCTGGTTCGATGCTTGCTTCTATTTAGCGATTGCCACCTTTAGGTAGCGGATGTTATCAACTTCGGTTGATCCGACCCTCTGGTTCGATGCTTGCTTTTGTTTAGTGATTGCTTGCTTTAGTTAGCGGATGTTATCAACTTCGGTTGATCCGGCCCTCTGGTTCGATGCTCGCTTTTATTTAGAGATTGCCAGCTTTAGGTAGCGGATGTCATCAACTTCGGTTGATCTGACCCTATGGTTCGATGCTCGCTTTTATTTAGAGATTTCCTGCTTTAGTTAGTGGATGTTATCAACTTCGGTTGATCCAACCCTCTGGTTCGATGCTCGCTTTTATTTAGCGATTGCCTACTTTAGTTAGCGGATGTTATCAACTTCGATTGATCCGGACCTCTGGTTCGATGCTCGCTTTTATTTAGCGATTGCCTGCTTTAGGTAGAGGATGTTATCAACTTCGGTTGATCCGGCCCTCTGGTTCGATCCTCGCTTTTATTTAGCGATTTCCTGCTTTAGTTAGCAGATGTTATTAACTTCGGTTGATCCGGCCCTCTGGTTCGACGCTCGCTTTAATATAGCGATTACCTACTTTAGTTAGCGGATGTTATCAACTTCGGTTGATCCGGCCCTCTGGTTCGATGCTCGCTTTTATTTAGCGATTGCCTTCTTTAGGTAGAGGATGTTATCAACTTCGATTGATCCGGCCCTCTGGTTCGATGCTCGGTTTTATTTAGCGATTGCCTTCTTTAGGTAGAGGATGTTATCAACTTCGATTGATCCGACTCTCTTGTTTAATGCTCGCTTTTATTTAGCGATTTCCTGCTTTAGGTAGCGGATGTCATCAACATTGGTTGGTCCGACCCTATGGTTCGATGATCGCTTTTATTTAGCGATTGCCTGCTTTAGTTAGCCGATGTTATCAATTTCGGTTGATCCAACCCTCTGGTTCGATGCTCGCTTTCATTTAGCGATTGTCTGCTTTAGGTAGCGAATGTTATCAACTTCGGTTGATCCGGCCTTCTGGTTCGATGCTCGCTTTTATTTAGCGATTCCCTTCTTTAGGTAGCAGATATTATCAACTTCGGTTGATCCGGCCCTCTGGTTCGATGCTCGCTTTTATTTAGTGATTGTCTGCTTTAGTTAGCGGATGTTATCAACTTCGGTTGATCCGACCCTCTGGTTAGATGCTCGCTTTTATTTACCAATTGCCTACTTTAGTTAGTGGATGTTATCAACTTCGGTAGATCCAGCCCTCTGGTTTGATGCTCTCTTTAATTTAGCGATTGCCTACTTTAGTTAGCGGATGTTATCAACTTCGGTTGATCCAGCCCTCTGGTTCGATGCTCGCATTTATTTAGCGATTGCCTGCTTTAGGTAGCAGATGTTATCAACTTCAATTGATCCGGCCCTCTGGTTCGATGCTTGCTTTTATTTAGCGATTGCCTGCTTTATTTAGCGGATGTTATCAACTTCGGTTGATCCGGCCCTCTGGTTCGATGCTCGTTTTTATTTAGCGATTGCCACCTTTAGGTAGCGGATGTTATCAACTTCGGTTGATCCGGCCCTCTGGTTCGATGCTTGCTTCTATTTAGCGATTGCCACCTTTAGGTAGCGGATGTTATCAACTTCGGTTGATCCGGCCCTCTGGTTTGATGCTCGCTTTTATTTAGCGATTGCTTGCTTTAGGTAGCGGATGTTATCAACTTCGGTTGATCTGGCCCTATGGTTCGATGCTAGATTTTATTTAGCGATTTCCACCTTTAGGTAGCGGATATTATCAACTTCGGTTTATCCGTCCCTCTGGTTCGATGCTTGCTTCTATTTAGCGATTGCCACCTTTAGGTAGCGGATGTTATCAACTTCGGTTGATCTGGCCCTCTGGTTCGATGCTCGCTTTTATTTAGCGATTGCCTGCTTTAGGTAGTGGATGTTATCAACTTCAGTTGATCCGGCCCTCTGGTTCGATGCTCGCTTTTATTTAGCGATTGCCTACTTTAGTTAGCGGATGTTATCAACTTCGATTGATCCGGACCTCTGGTTCGATGCTCGCTTTTATTTAGCGATTGCCTGCTTTAGGTAGAGGATGTTATCAACTTCGGTTGATCCGGCCCTCTGGTTCGATCCTCGCTTTTATTTAGCGATTTCCTGCTTTAGTTAGCAGATGTTATTAACTTCGGTTGATCCGGCCCTCTGGTTCGATGCTCGCTTTTATTTAGCGATTGCCTGCTTTAGTTAGCGGATGTTATCAACTTCGGTTGATCTGGCACTCTGGTTCGATGCTCGCATTTATTTAGCAATTGCAACCTTTAGGTAGCGGATGTTATCAACTTTGGTTGATCCGGCCCTCTGGTTCGATGCTTGCTTCTATTTAGCGATTGCCACCTTTAGGTAGCGGATGTTATCAACTTCGGTTGATCCGACCCTCTGGTTCGATGCTTGCTTTTGTTTAGTGATTGCCTGCTTTAGTTAGCGGATGTTATCAACTTCGGTTGATCCGGCCCTCTGGTTCGATGCTCGCTTTTATTTAGCGATTGCCTACTTTAATTAGCGGATGTTATCAACTTCGATTGATCCGGACCTCTGGTTCGATGCTCGCTTTTATTTAGCGATTGCCTGCTTTAGGTAGAGGATGTTATCAACTTCGGTTGATCTGGCCCTCTGGTTCGATCCTCGCTTTTATTTAGCGATTTCCTGCTTTAGTTAGCAGATGTTATTAACTTCGGTTGATCCGACCCTCTGGTTCGATGCTCGCTTTTATTTAGCGATTGCCTGCTTTAGTTAGCGGATGTTATCAACTTCGGTTGATCTGGCACTCTGGTTCGATGCTCGCATTTATTTAGCAATTGCAACCTTTAGGTAGCGGATGTTATCAACTTTGGTTGATCCGGCCCTCTGGTTCGATGCTTGCTTCTATTTAGCGATTGCCACCTTTAGGTAGCGGATGTTATCAACTTCGGTTGATCCGGCCCTCTGGTTCGATGCTCGCTTTTATTTACCGATTGCCTACTTTAGTTAGCGGATGTTATCAACTTCGGTTGATCCAGCCCTCTGGTTTGATGCTCGCTTTAATTTAGCGATTGCCTACTTTAATTAGCGGATGTTATCAACTTCGGTTGATCCGGCGCCCTGGTTCGATGCTCGCTTGTATTTAGCGATTGTCTGCTTTAGGTAGCAGATGTTATCAACTTCGATTGATCCGGACCTCTGGTTCGATGCTTGCTTTTATTTAGCGATTGCCTGCTTTAGTTAGCGGATGTTATCAACTTCGGTTGATCCGGCCCTCTGGTTCGATGCTCGTTTTTATTTAGCGATTGCCACCTTTAGGTAGCGGATGTTATCAACTTCGGTTGATCCGGCCCTCTGGTTCGATGCTTGCTTCTATTTAGCGATTGCCACCTTTAGGTAGAAGATGTTATCAACTTCGGTTGATCCGGCCCTCTGGTTCGATCCTCGCTTTTATTTAGCGATTTCCTGCTTTAGTTAGCAGATGTTATTAACTTCGGTTGATCCGGCCCTCTGGTTCGACGCTCGCTTTAATATAGCGATTACCTACTTTAGTTAGCGGATGTTATCAACATCGGTTGATCCGGCCCTCTGGTTCGATGCTCGCTTTTATTTAGCGATTGCCTTTTTTAGGTAGAGGATGTTATCAACTTCGATTGATCCGGCCCTCTGGTTCGATGCTCGGTTTTATTTAGCGATTGCCTTCTTTAGGTAGAGGATGTTATCAACTTCGATTGATCCGACTCTCTTGTTTAATGCTCGCTTTTATTTAGCGATTTCCTGCTTTAGGTAGCGGATGTCATCAACATTGGTTGGTCCGACCCTATGGTTCGATGATCGCTTTTATTTAGCGATTGCCTGCTTTAGTTAGCCGATGTTATCAATTTCGGTTGATCCAACCCTCTGGTTCGATGCTCGCTTTCATTTAGCGATTGTCTGCTTTAGGTAGCGAATGTTATCAACTTCGGTTGATCCGGCCTTCTGGTTCGATGCTCGCTTTTATTTAGCGATTCCCTTCTTTAGGTAGCAGATATTATCAACTTCGGTTGATCCGGCCCTCTGGTTCGATGCTCGCTTTTATTTAGTGATTGTCTGCTTTAGTTAGTGGATGTTATCAACTTCGGTTGATCCGGCCCTCTGGTTAGATGCTCGCTTTTATTTACCGATTGCCTACTTTAGTTAGCGGATGTTATCAACTTCGGTAGATCTAGCCCTCTGGTTTGATGCTCTCTTTAATTTAGCGATTGCCTACTTTAGTTAGCGGATGTTATCAACTTCGGGTGATCCAGCCCTCTGGTTCGATGCTCGCATTTATTTAGCGATTGCCTGCTTTAGGTAGCAGATGTTATCAACTTCAATTGATCCGGCCCTCTGGTTCGATGCTTGCTTTTATTTAGCGATTGCCTGCTTTATTTAGCGGATGTTATCAACTTCGGTTGATCCGGCCCTCTGGTTCGATGCTCGTTTTTATTTAGCGATTGCCACCTTTAGGTAGCGGATGTTATCAACTTCGGTTGATCCGGCCCTCTGGTTCGATGCTTGCTTCTATTTAGCGATTGCCACCTTTAGGTAGCGGATGTTATCAACTTCGGTTGATCCGGCCCTCTGGTTCGATGCTCGCTTTCATTTAGCGATTGTCTGCTTTAGGTAGCGAATGTTATCAACTTCGGTTGATCCGGCCTTCTGGTTCGATGCTCGCTTTTATTTAGCGATTCCCTTCTTTAGGTAGCAGATATTATCAACTTCGGTTGATCCGGCCCTCTGGTTCGATGCTCGCTTTTATTTAGTGATTGTCTGCTTTAGTTAGCGGATGTTATCAACTTCGGTTGATCCGGCCCTCTGGTTAGATGCTCGCTTTTATTTACCGATTGCCTACTTTAGTTAGCGGATGTTATCAACTTCGGTAGATCCAGCCCTCTGGTTTGATGCTCTCTTTAATTTAGCGATTGCCTACTTTAGTTAGCGGATGTTATCAACTTCGGGTGATCCAGCCCTCTGGTTCGATGCTCGCATTTATTTAGCGATTGCCTGCTTTAGGTAGCAGATGTTATCAACTTCAATTGATCCGGCCCTCTGGTTCGATGCTTGCTTTTATTTAGCGATTGCCTGCTTTATTTAGCGGATGTTATCAACTTCGGTTGATCCGGCCCTCTGGTTCGATGCTCGTTTTTATTTAGCGATTGCCACCTTTAGGTAGCGGATGTTATCAACTTCGGTTGATCCGGCCCTCTGGTTCGATGCTTGCTTCTATTTAGCGATTGCCACCTTTAGGTAGCGGATGTTATCAACTTCGGTTGATCCGGCCCTCTGGTTTGATGCTCGCTTTTATTTAGCGATTGCTTGCTTTAGGTAGCGGATGTTATCAACTTCGGTTGATCTGGCCCTATGGTTCGATGCTAGATTTTATTTAGCGATTTCCACCTTTAGGTAGCGGATATTATCAACTTCGGTTTATCCGTCCCTCTGGTTCGATGCTTGCTTCTATTTAGCGATTGCCACCTTTAGGTAGCGGATGTTATCAACTTCGGTTGATCTGGCCCTCTGGTTCGATGCTCGCTTTTATTTAGCGATTGCCTGCTTTAGGTAGTGGATGTTATCAACTTCAGTTGATCCGGCCCTCTGGTTCGATGCTCGCTTTTATTTAGCGATTGCCTACTTTAGTTAGCGGATGTTATCAACTTCGATTGATCCGGACCTCTGGTTCGATGCTCGCTTTTATTTAGCGATTGCCTGCTTTAGGTAGAGGATGTTATCAACTTCGGTTGATCCGGCCCTCTGGTTCGATCCTCGCTTTTATTTAGCGATTTCCTGCTTTAGTTAGCAGATGTTATTAACTTCGGTTGATCCGGCCCTCTGGTTCGATGCTCGCTTTTATTTAGCGATTGCCTGCTTTAGTTAGCGGATGTTATCAACTTCGGTTGATCTGGCACTCTGGTTCGATGCTCGCATTTATTTAGCAATTGCAACCTTTAGGTAGCGGATGTTATCAACTTTGGTTGATCCGGCCCTCTGGTTCGATGCTTGCTTCTATTTAGCGATTGCCACCTTTAGGTAGCGGATGTTATCAACTTCGGTTGATCCGACCCTCTGGTTCGATGCTTGCTTTTGTTTAGTGATTGCCTGCTTTAGTTAGCGGATGTTATCAACTTCGGTTGATCCGGCCCTCTGGTTCGATGCTCGCTTTTATTTAGCGATTGCCTACTTTAATTAGCGGATGTTATCAACTTCGATTGATCCGGACCTCTGGTTCGATGCTCGCTTTTATTTAGCGATTGCCTGCTTTAGGTAGAGGATGTTATCAACTTCGGTTGATCTGGCCCTCTGGTTCGATCCTCGCTTTTATTTAGCGATTTCCTGCTTTAGTTAGCAGATGTTATTAACTTCGGTTGATCCGACCCTCTGGTTCGATGCTCGCTTTTATTTAGCGATTGCCTGCTTTAGTTAGCGGATGTTATCAACTTCGGTTGATCTGGCACTCTGGTTCGATGCTCGCATTTATTTAGCAATTGCAACCTTTAGGTAGCGGATGTTATCAACTTTGGTTGATCCGGCCCTCTGGTTCGATGCTTGCTTCTATTTAGCGATTGCCACCTTTAGGTAGCGGATGTTATCAACTTCGGTTGATCCGGCCCTCTGGTTCGATGCTCGCTTTTATTTACCGATTGCCTACTTTAGTTAGCGGATGTTATCAACTTCGGTTGATCCAGCCCTCTGGTTTGATGCTCGCTTTAATTTAGCGATTGCCTACTTTAATTAGCGAATGTTATCAACTTCGGTTGATCCGGCGCCCTGGTTCGATGCTCGCTTGTATTTAGCGATTGTCTGCTTTAGGTAGCAGATGTTATCAACTTCGATTGATCCGGCCCTCTGGTTCGATGCTTGCTTTTATTTAGCGATTGCCTGCTTTAGTTAGCGGATGTTATCAACTTCGGTTGATCCGGCCCTCTGGTTCGATGCTCGTTTTTATTTAGCGATTGCCACCTTTAGGTAGCGGATGTTATCAACTTCGGTTGATCCGGCCCTCTGGTTCGATGCTTGCTTCTATTTAGCGATTGCCACCTTTAGGTAGCGGATGTTATCAACTTCGGTTGTTCCGGCCCTCTGGTTTGATGCTCGCTTTTATTTAGCGATTGCTTGCTTTAGGTAGCGGATGTTATCAACTTCGGTTGATCTGGCCCTATGGTTCGATGCTAGATTTTATTTAGCGATTTCCACCTTTAGGTAGCGGATATTATCAACTTCGGTTTATCCGTCCCTCTGGTTCGATGCTTGCTTCTATTTAGCGATTTCCACCTTTAGGTAGCGGATGTTATCAACTTCGGTTGATCTGGCCCTCTGGTTCGATGCTCGCTTTTATTTAGCGATTGCCTGCTTTAGGTAGTGGATGTTATCAACTTCAGTTGATCCGGCCCTCTGGTTCGATCCTCGCTTTTATTTAGCGATTTCCTGCTTTAGTTAGCAGATGTTATTAACTTCGGTTGATCCGGCCCTCTGGTTCGATGCTCGCTTTTATTTAGCGATTGCCTGCTTTAGTTAGCGGATGTTATCAACTTCGGTTGATCTGGCACTCTGGTTCGATGCTCGCATTTATTTAGCAATTGCAACCTTTAGGTAGCGGATGTTATCAACTTTGGTTGATCCGGCCCTCTGGTTCGATGCTTGCTTCTATTTAGCGATTGCCACCTTTAGGTAGCGGATGTCAACTTCGGTTGATCCGGCCCTCTGGTTCGATGCTCGCTTTTATTTACCGATTGCCTACTTTAGTTAGCGGATGTTATCAACTTCGGTTGATCCAGCCCTCTGGTTTGATGCTCGCTTTAATTTAGCGATTGCCTACTTTAATTAGCGAATGTTATCAACTTCGGTTGATCCGGCGCCCTGGTTCGATGCTCGCTTGTATTTAGCGATTGTCTGCTTTAGGTAGCAGATGTTATCAACTTCGATTGATCCGGCCCTCTGGTTCGATGATTGCTTTTATTTAGCGATTGCCTGCTTTAGTTAGCGGATGTTATCAACTTCGGTTGATCCGGCCCTCTGGTTCGATGCTCGTTTTTATTTAGCGATTGCCACCTTTAGGTAGCGGATGTTATCAACTTCGGTTGATCCGGCCCTCTGGTTCGATGCTTGCTTCTATTTAGCGATTGCCACCTTTAGGTAGCGGATGTTATCAACTTCGGTTGTTCCGGCCCTCTGGTTTGATGCTCGCTTTTATTTAGCGATTGCTTGCTTTAGGTAGCGGATGTTATCAACTTCGGTTGATCTGGCCCTATGGTTCGATGCTAGATTTTATTTAGCGATTTCCACCTTTAGGTAGCGGATATTATCAACTTCGGTTTATCCGTCCCTCTGGTTCGATGCTTGCTTCTATTTAGCGATTTCCACCTTTAGGTAGCGGATGTTATCAACTTCGGTTGATCTGGCCCTCTGGTTCGATGCTCGCTTTTATTTAGCGATTGCCTGCTTTAGGTAGTGGATGTTATCAACTTCAGTTGATCCGGCCCTCTGGTTCGATCCTCGCTTTTATTTAGCGATTTCCTGCTTTAGTTAGCAGATGTTATTAACTTCGGTTGATCCGGCCCTCTGGTTCGATGCTCGCTTTTATTTAGCGATTGCCTGCTTTAGTTAGCGGATGTTATCAACTTCGGTTGATCTGGCACTCTGGTTCGATGCTCGCATTTATTTAGCAATTGCAACCTTTAGGTAGCGGATGTTATCAACTTTGGTTGATCCGGCCCTCTGGTTCGATGCTTGCTTCTATTTAGCGATTGCCACCTTTAGGTAGCGGATGTTATCAACTTCGGTTGATCCGACCCTCTGGTTCGATGCTTGCTTTTGTTTAGTGATTGCCTGCTTTAGTTAGCGGATGTTATCAACTTCGATTGATCCGGACCTCTGGTTCGATGCTCGCTTTTATTTAGCGATTGCCTTCTTTAGGTAGAGGATGTTATCAACTTCGGTTGATCCGGCCCTCTGGTTCGATCCTCGCTTTTATTTAGCGATTTCCTGCTTTAGTTAGCAGATGTTATTAACTTCGGTTGATCCGGCCCTCTGGTTCGATGCTCGCTTTGATTTAGCGATTGCCTGCTTTAGTTAGAGGATGTTATCAACTTCGGTTGATCTGGCACTCTGGTTCGATGCTCGCATTTATTTAGCAATTGCAACCTTTAGGTAGCGGATGTTATCAACTTTGGTTGATCCGGCCCTCTGGTTCGATGCTTGCTTCTATTTAGCAATTGCCACCTTTAGGTAGCGGATGTTATCAACTTCGGTTGATCCGACCCTCTGGTTCGATGCTTGCTTTTGTTTAGTGATTGCCTGCTTTAGTTAGCGGATGTTATCAACTTCGGTTGATCCGGCCCTCTGGTTCGATGCTCGCTTTTATTTAGCGATTGCCTACTTTAGTTAGCGGATGTTATCAACTTCGATTGATCCGGACCTCTGGTTCGATGCTCGCTTTTATTTAGCGATTGCCTGCTTTAGGTAGAGGATGTTATCAACTTCGGTTGATCCGGCCCTCTGGTTCGATCCTCGCTTTTATTTAGAGATTTCCTGCTTTAGTTAGCAGATGTTATTAACTTCGGTTGATCCGGCCCTCTGGTTTGATGCTCGCTTTTATTTAGCGATTGCCTGCTTTAGTTAGCGGATGTTATCAACTTCGGTTGATCTGGCACTCTGGTTCGATGCTCGCATTTATTTAGCAATTGCAACCTTTAGGTAGCGGATGTTATCAACTTTGGTTGATCCGGCCCTCTGGTTCGATGCTTGCTTCTATTTAGCGATTGCCACCTTTAGGTAGCGGATGTTATCAACTTCGGTTGATCCGGCCCTCTGGTTCGATGCTCGCTTTTATTTACCGATTGCCTACTTTAGTTAGCGGATGTTATCAACTTCGGTTGATCCAGCCCTCTGGTTTGATGCTCGCTTTAATTTAGATTTTTTGCCTACTTTAGTTAGCGGATGTTATCAACTTCGGTTGATCCGGCGCCCTGGTTCGATGCTCGCTTGTATTTAGCGATTGTCTGCTTTAGGTAGCAGATGTTATCAACTTCGATTGATCCGGCCCTCTGGTTCGATGCTTGCTTTTATTTAGCGATTGCCTGCTTTAGTTAGCGGATGTTATCAACTTCGGTTGATCCGGCCCTCTGGTTCGATGCTCGCTTTTATTGAGCGATTGCCACCTTTAGGTAGCGGATGTTATCAACTTCGGTTGATTATGCCCTCTGGTTCGATGCTTGCTTCTATTTAGCGATTTCCGCCTTTAGGTAGCGGATGTTATCAACTTCGGTTGATCCGGCCCTCTGGTTCGATGCTTGCTTTTATTTCGCGATTGCCTGCTTTAGGTAGCGGATGTTATCAACTTCGGTTGATCTGGCCCTCTGGTTCGATGCTCGCTTTTATTTAGCGATTGCATGCTTTAGGTAGCGGATGTTATCAACTTCGGTTAATCCGGCCCTCTGGTTCGATGCTCGCTTTTATTTCGCAATTGCCTACTTTAGTTAGCGGATGTTATCAACTTCGATTGATCCGGACCTCTGGTTCGATGCTCGCTTTTATTTAGCGATTGCCTGCTTTAGGTAGAGGATGTTATCAACTTCGGTTGAACGGCCCTCTGGTTCGATCCTCGCTTTTATTTAGCCATTTCCTGCTTTAGTTAGCGGATGTTATCAACTTCGGTTGATCCGGCCCTCTGGTTCGATGCTCGCTTTTATTTAGCGATTGCCTGCTTTAGGTAGCGAATGTTATCAGCATCGGTTGATCCGGCCCTCTGGTTCGATGCTTGCTTTCATTTAGCGATTGCCTACTTTAGTTAGCGAATGTTATCAACTTCGGTTGATTCGGCCCTCTGGTTCGATGCTCGCTTTTATTTAGCGATTGCCTGCTTTAGGTAGCGGATGTTATCAACTTTGGTTGATCCGGCCCTCTGGTTCGATGCTTGCTTTTATTTAGCGATTGCCTGCTTTAGTTAGCGGATGTTATCAACTTCGGTTGATCCGGCCCTCTAGTTCGATGCTCGCTTTTATTTACCGATTGCCTACTTTAGTTAGCGGATGTTATTAACTTCGGTTGATCCAGCCCTCTGGTTTGATGCTCCCTTTAATTTAGCGATTGCCTACTTTAGTTAGCGGATGTTATCAACTTCGGTTGATCCGGCGCTCTGGTTCGATGCTCGCTTTTATTTAGCGATTGTCTGCTTTAGGTAGCAGATGTTATCAACTTCGATTGATCCGGCCCTCTGGTTCGATGCTTGCTTTTATTTAGCGATTGCCTGCTTTAGTTAGCGGATGTAATCAACTTCGGTTGATCTGGCCCTCTGGTTCGATGCTTGCTTCTATTTAGCGATTGCCGCCTTTAGGTAGCGGATGTTATCAACTTCGGTTGATCCGGCTCTCTGCTTCGATGCTCGCTTTTATTTCGCGGTTGCCTGCTTTAGGTAGCGGATGTTATCAACTTCGGTTGATCTGGCCCTCTGGTTCGATGCTAGATTTTATTTAGCGATTTTCACCTTTAGGTAGCGGATATTATCAACTTCGGTTTATCCGGCCCTCTGGTTCGATGCTCGCTTTCATTGAGCGATTGCCTGCTTTAGGTAGCGGATGTTATCAACTGCGGTTGATCCGGCCCTCTGGTTCGATGCTCGGTTTTATTTAGCAATTGCCTACTTTAGTTAGCGGATGTTATCAACTTCGATTGATCCGGACCTCTGGTTCGATGCTCGCTTTTATTTAGCGATTGCCTGCTTTAGGTAGAGGATGTTATCAACTTCGGTTGATCCGACCCTCTGGTTCAATGCTCGCTTTTATTTAGCGATTGCCTGCTTTAGGTAGCGGATGTTATCAACTTCGATTGATCTGGCCCTCTGGTTCGATGCTTGCTTTTATTTAGCGATTGCCTGCTTTAGTTAGCGGATGTTATCAACTTCGGTTGATCCGGCCCTCTGGTTGGATGCTCGATTTTATTTAGCGATTGCCTGCTTTAGGTAGCGGATGTTATCAAAATCGGTTGATCCGGCCCTCTGGTTCGATGCTTGCTTTTATTTAGCGATTGCCTACTTTAGTTAGTAAATGTTATCAACTTCAGTTGATCCGGACCTCTGGTTCGATGCTCGCTTTTATTTAGCGATTGCCTGCTTTAGGTAGCGGATGTTATCAACTTCGGTTGATCCGGCCCTCTGGTTCAATGCTCGCTTTTATTTTGCGATTGCCTGCTTTAGGTAGCGGATGTTATCAACTTCGGTTGATCCGGCCCTCTGGTTCGATGCTCGCTTTTATTTACCGATTGCCTACTTTAGTTAGCGGATGTTATCAACTTCGGTTGATCCATCCCTCTGGTTTGATGCTCGCTTTTATTTAGCGATTGCCTGCTTTAGGTAGAGGATGTTATCAACTTCGGTTGCTCCGGCCCTCTGGTTCGATGCTCGCTTTTATTTAGCGATTGGCTGCTTTAGGTAGCGGATGTTATCAACTTCGATTGATCCGGCCCTCTGGTTCGATGCTTGCTTTTATTTAGCGATTGCCTGCTTTAGTTAGCGGATGTTATCAACTTCGATTGATCCGGCCCTCTGGTTCGATGCTCGATTTTATTTAGCGATTGCCACCTTTAGGTAGCGGATGTTATCAACTTCGGTTGATCTGGCCCTCTGGTTCGATGCTCGCTTTTATTTAGCGATTGCCTGCTTTAGGTAGCGGATGTTATCAACTTCGATTGATCCGGCCCTCTGGTTCGATGCTCGCTTTTTTTAGAGATTGCCACCTTTAGGTAGCGGATGTTATCAACTTCGGTTGATCCGTCCCTCTGGTTCGATGCTTGCTTCTATTTAGCGATTGCCACCTTTAGGTAGCGGATGTTATCAACTTCGGTTGATCTGGCCCTCTGGTTCGATGCTCGCTTTCATTTAGCGATTGCCTGCTTTAGGTAGCGGATGTTATCAACTTCGATTGATCCGGCCCTCTGGTTGGATGCTCGCTTTTATTTAGCGATAGCCTACTTTAGTTAGCGGATGTTATCAACTTCGATTGATCCGGACCTCTAGTTCGATGCTCGCTTTCATTTAGCGATTGCCTGCTTTAGGTAAAGGATGTTATCAACTTCGGTTGATCCGGCCCTCTGGTTCGATGCTCGCTTTTATTTAGCGATTGCCTGCTTTAGGTAGCGGATGTTATCAACATCGGTTGATCCGGCCCTCCGGTTCGATGCTTGCTTTTATTTAGCGATTGCCTACTTTAGTTAGTGAATGTTATCAACTTCGGTTGATCCGGACCTCTGGTTCGATGCTCCATTTTATTTAGCGATTGCCTGCTTTTCGTAGCGGATGTTATCAACTTAGGTTGATTCGGCCCTCTGGTTCGATGCTCGCTTTTATTTAGCGATTGCCTACTTTAGTTAGCGGATGTTATCAAATTCGATTGATCCGGACCTCGTGTTCGATGCTCGCTTTTATTTAGCGATCGCCTGCTTTAGGTAGCGGATGTTATCAACATCGGTTAATCCGGCCCTCTGGTTCGATGCTTGCTTTTATTTAGAAATTGCCTACTTTAGTTAGTGAATGTTATCAACTTCGGTTGATCCGGACCTCTGGTTCGATGCTCGCTTTTATTTAGCGATTGCCTGCTTTAGGTAGCGGATGTTATCAACTTCGGTTGATCCGGCCCTCTGGTTCAATGCTCGCTTTTATTTTGCGATTGCCTGCTTTAGGTAGCGGATGTTATCAACTTCGGTTGATCCGGCCCTCTGGTTCGATGCTCGCTTTTATTTACCGATTGCCTACTTTAGTTAGCGGATGTTATCAACTTCGGTTGATCCAGCCCTCTGGTTTGATGCTCGCTTTTATTTAGCGATTGCCTGCTTTAGGTAGAGGATGTTATCAACTTCGGTTGCTCCGGCCCTCTGGTTCGATGCTCTCTTTTATTTAGCGATTGGCTGCTTTAGGTAGCGGATGTTATCAACTTCGATTAATCCGGCCCTCTGGTTCGATGCTTGCTTTTATTTAGCGATTGCCTGCTTTAGTTAGCGGATGTTATCAACTTCGGTTGATCCGGCCCTCTGGTTCGATGCTCGATTTTATTTAGCGATTGCCACCTTTAGGTAGCGGATGTTATCAACTTCGGTTGATCTGGCCCTCTGGTTCGATGCTCGCTTTTATTTAGCGATTGTCTGCTTTAGGTAGCGGATGTTATCAACTTCGATTGATCCGGCCCTCTGGTTCGATGCTCGCTTTTTTTAGAGATTGCCACCTTTAGGTAGCGGATGTTATCAACTTCGGTTGATCCGTCCCTCTGGTTCGATGCTTGCTTCTATTTAGCGATTGCCACCTTTAGGTAGCGGATGTTATCAACTTCGGTTGATCTGGCCCTCTGGTTCGATGCTCGCTTTCATTTAGCGATTGCCTGCTTTAGGTAGCGGATGTTATCAACTTCGATTGATCCGGCCCTCTGGTTGGATGCTCGCTTTTATTTAGCGATAGCCTACTTTAGTTAGCGGATGTTATCAACTTCAATTGATCCGGACCTCTAGTTCGATGCTCGCTTTCATTTAGCGATTGCCTGCTTTAGAAGGATGTTATCAACTTCGGTTGATCCGGCCCTCTGGTTCGATGCTCGCTTTTATTTAGCGATTGCCTGCTTTAGGTAGCGGATGTTATCAACATCGGTTGATCCGGCCCTCCGGTTCGATGCTTGCTTTTATTTAGCGATTGCCTACTTTAGTTAGTGAATGTTATCAACTTCGGTTGATCCGGACCTCTGGTTCGATGCTCCATTTTATTTAGCGATTGCCTGCTTTTCGTAGCGGATGTTATCAACTTAGGTTGATTCGGCCCTCTGGTTCGATGCTCGCTTTTATTTAGCGATTGCCTACTTTAGTTAGCGGATGTTATCAAATTCGATTGATCCGGACCTCGTGTTCGATGCTCGCTTTTATTTAGCGATCGCCTGCTTTAGGTAGCGGATGTTATCAACATCGGTTAATCCGGCCCTCTGGTTCGATGCTTGCTTTTATTTAGAAATTGCCTACTTTAGTTAGTGAATGTTATCAACTTCGGTTGATCCGGACCTCTGGTTCGATGCTCGCTTTTATTTAGCGATTGCCTGCTTTAGGTAGCGGATGTTATCAACTTCGGTTGATCCGGCCCTCTGGTTCAATGCTCGCTTTTATTTTGCGATTGCCTGCTTTAGGTAGCGGATGTTATCAACTTCGGTTGATCCGGCCCTCTGGTTCGATGCTCGCTTTTATTTACCGATTGCCTACTTTAGTTAGCGGATGTTATCAACTTCGGTTGATCCAGCCCTCTGGTTTGATGCTCGCTTTTATTTAGCGATTGCCTGCTTTAGGTAGAGGATGTTATCAACTTCGGTTGCTCCGGCCCTCTGGTTCGATGCTCTCTTTTATTTAGCGATTGGCTGCTTTAGGTAGCGGATGTTATCAACTTCGATTAATCCGGCCCTCTGGTTCGATGCTTGCTTTTATTTAGCGATTGCCTGCTTTAGTTAGCGGATGTTATCAACTTCGGTTGATCCGGCCCTCTGGTTCGATGCTCGATTTTATTTAGCGATTGCCACCTTTAGGTAGCGGATGTTATCAACTTCGGTTGATCTGGCCCTCTGGTTCGATGCTCGCTTTTATTTAGCGATTGTCTGCTTTAGGTAGCGGATGTTATCAACTTCGATTGATCCGGCCCTCTGGTTCGATGCTCGCTTTTTTTAGAGATTGCCACCTTTAGGTAGCGGATGTTATCAACTTCGGTTGATCCGTCCCTCTGGTTCGATGCTTGCTTCTATTTAGCGATTGCCACCTTTAGGTAGCGGATGTTATCAACTTCGGTTGATCTGGCCCTCTGGTTCGATGCTCGCTTTCATTTAGCGATTGCCTGCTTTAGGTAGCGGATGTTATCAACTTCGATTGATCCGGCCCTCTGGTTGGATGCTCGCTTTTATTTAGCGATAGCCTACTTTAGTTAGCGGATGTTATCAACTTCAATTGATCCGGACCTCTAGTTCGATGCTCGCTTTCATTTAGCGATTGCCTGCTTTAGAAGGATGTTATCAACTTCGGTTGATCCGGCCCTCTGGTTCGATGCTCGCTTTTATTTAGCGATTGCCTGCTTTAGGTAGCGGATGTTATCAACATCGGTTGATCCGGCCCTCCGGTTCGATGCTTGCTTTTATTTAGCGATTGCCTACTTTAGTTAGTGAATGTTATCAACTTCGGTTGATCCGGACCTCTGGTTCGATGCTCGATTTTATTTAGCGATTGCCTGCTTTTCGTAGCGGATGTTATCAACTTCGGTTGATCCGGCCCTCTGGTTCGATGCTCGCTTTTATTTAGCGATTGCCTACTTTAGTTAGCGGATGTTATCAAATTCGATTGATCCGGACCTCGTGTTCGATGCTCGCTTTTATTTAGCGATCGCCTGCTTTAGGTAGCGGATGTTATCAACATCGGTTAATCCGGCCCTCTGGTTCGATGCTTGCTTTTATTTAGAAATTGCCTACTTTAGTTAGTGAATGTTATCAACTTCGGTTGATACGGACCTCTGGTTCGATGCTCGCTTTTATTTAGAGATTTCCTGCTTTAGGTAGCAGATGTTATCAACTTCGATTGATCCGGCCCTCTGGTTCGATGCTTGCTTTTATTTAGCGATTGCCTGCTTTAGTTAGCGGATGTTATCAACTTCGTGTGATCCGGCCCTCTGGTTCGATGCTCGCTTTTATTTAGCAATTGCCACCTTTAGGTAGCGGATGTTATCAACTTCGGTTGATCCGTCCCTCTGGTTCGATGCTTGCTTCTATTTAGCGATTGCCACCTTTACGTAGCGGATGTTATCAACTTCGGTTGATCCGTCCCCCTGGTTCGATGCTCGCTTTTATTTAGCGATTGCCTGCTTTAGGTAGCGGATGTTATCAACATCGGTCGATCCGGCCCTCTGGTTCGATGCTCGCTTTTATTTAGCGATTGCCACCTTTAGGTAGCGGATGTTATCAACTTCGGTTGATCCGGCCCTCTAGTTCGATGCTTGCTTCTATTTAGCGATTGCCACCTTTAGGTAGCGGATGTTATCAACTTCGGTTGATCCGGCCCTCTGGTTCGATGCTCGCTTTTATTTAGCAATTGCATACTTTAGTTAGCGGATGTTATCAACTTCGATTGATCCGGACCTCTGGTTCGATGCTCGCTTTTATTTAGCGATTGCCTGCTTTAGGTAGAGGATGTTATCAACTTCGGTTGATCCGGCCCTCTAGTTCGATGCTCGCTTTTATTTAGCGATTTCCTGCTTTAGTTAGCGGATGTTATCAACTTCGGTTGATCCGGCCCTCTGGTTCGATGCTCGCTTTTATTTAGCGATTGCCTGCTTTAGGTAGCGAATGTTATCAACATCGGTTGATCCGGCCCTCTGGTTCGATGCTTGCATTCATTTAGCGATTGCCTACTTTAGTTGGTGAACGTTATCAACTTCGGTTGATCCGGACCTCTGGTTAGATGCTCGCATTTATTTAGCGATTGCCTGGTTTAGGTAGAGGATGTTATCAACTTCGGTTGATCCGGCCCTCTAGTTCGATGCTCGCTTTTATTTAGCGATTTCCTGCTTCAGATAGCAAATGTTATCAACTTCGGTTGATCCGGCCCTCTGGTTCGATGCTCGCTTTTATTTAGCGATTCCCTGCTTTAGGTAGCGGATGTTATCAACATCGGTTGATCCGGCCCTCTGGTTCGATGCTTGCTTTTATTTAGCGATTTCCTACTTTAGTTGGTGAATGTTATCAACTTCGGTTGATTCGGACCTCTGGTTAGATGCTCGCTTTTATTTAGCGATTGCCTGCTTTAGGTAGCGGATGTTATCAACTTCGGTTGATCCGGCCCTCTGGTTCGATGCTCGCTTTTATTTAGCGATTGCCTGCTTTAGGTAGCGGATGTTATCAACTTCGGTTGATCCGGCCCTCTGGTTCGATGCTCGCTTTTATTTACCGATTGCCTACTTTAGTTAGCGGATGTTATCAACTTCGGTTGATCCAGCCCTCTGGTTTGATGCTCGCTTTAATTTAGCGATTGCCTACTTATTTAGCGGATGTTATCAACTTCGGTTGATCCGGCCTTCTGGTTCGATGCTCGCTTTTATTTAGCGATTGCCTGCTTTAGGTAGCAGATGTTATCAACTTCGATTGATCCGGCCCTCTGGTTCGATGCTTGCTTTTATTTAGCGATTGCCTGCTTTAGTTAGCGGATGTTATCAACTTCGGTTGATTCGGCCCTCCGGTTCGATGCTCGCTTTTATTTAGCGATTGCCACCTTTAGGTAGCGGATGTTATCAACTTCGGTTGATCCGGCCCTCTGGTTCGATGCTTGCTTCTATTTAGCGATTGCCACCTTTAGGTAGCGGAGGTTATCAACTTCGGTTGATCCGGCCCTCTGGTTCGATGCTCGCTTTTATTTAGCGATTGCCTGCTTTAGGTAGTGGATGTTATCAACTTCGGTTGATCCGGCCCTCTTGTTCGATGCTCGCTTTTATTTAGCGATTGCCACCTTTAGGTAGTGGATGTTATCAACTTCGGTTGATCCGGCCCTCTGGTTCGATGCTGGCTTCTATTTAGCGATTGCCACCTTTATGTAGCGGATGTTATCAACTTTGGTTGATCTGGCCCTCTGGTTCGAAGCTCGCTTTTATTTAGCGATTGCCTGCTTTAGGTAGCGGATGTTATCAACTTCGGTTGATCCGGCCCTCTGGTTCGATGCTCGCTTTTATTTAGCGATTGCCTACTTTAGTTAGCGGATGTTATCAAATTCGATTGATCCGGACCTCTGGTTCGATGCTCGCTTTTATTTAGCGATTGCCTGCTTTAGGTAGAGGATGTTATCAACTTCGGTTGATCCGGCCCTCTAGTTCGATGCTCGCTTTTATTTAGCGATTTCCTGCTTTAGTTAGCGGATGTTATCAACTTCGGTTGATCCGGCCCTCTGGTTCGATGCTCGCTTTTATTTAGCGATTGCCTGCTTTAGGTAGCGAATGTTATCAACATCGGTTGATCCGGCCCTCTGGTTCGATGCTTGCATTCATTTAGCGATTGCCTACTTTAGTTGGTGAACGTTATCAACTTCGGTTGATCCGGACCTCTGGTTAGATGCTCGCATTTATTTAGCGATTGCCTGGTTTAGGTAGAGGATGTTATCAACTTCGGTTGATCCGGCCCTCTAGTTCGATGCTCGCTTTTATTTAGCGATTTCCTGCTTCAGTTAGCAAATGTTATCAACTTCGGTTGATCCGGCCCTCTGGTTCGATGCTCGCTTTTATTTAGCGATTCCCTGCTTTAGGTAGCGGATGTTATCAACATCGGTTGATCCGGCCCTCTGGTTCGATGCTTGCTTTTATTTAGCGATTTCCTACTTTAGTTGGTGAATGTTATCAACTTCGGTTGATTCGGACCTCTGGTTAGATGCTCGCTTTTATTTAGCGATTGCCTGCTTTAGGTAGCGGATGTTATCAACTTCGGTTGATCCGGCCCTCTGGTTCGATGCTCGCTTTTATTTAGCGATTGCCTGCTTTAGGTAGCGGATGTTATCAACTTCGGTTGATCCGGCCCTCTGGTTCGATGCTCGCTTTTATTTACCGATTGCCTACTTTAGTTAGCGGATGTTATCAACTTCGGTTGATCCAGCCCTCTGGTTTGATGCTCGCTTTAATTTAGCGATTGCCTACTTATTTAGCGGATGTTATCAACTTCGGTTGATCCGGCCTTCTGGTTCGATGCTCGCTTTTATTTAGCGATTGCCTGCTTTAGGTAGCAGATGTTATCAACTTCGATTGATCCGGCCCTCTGGTTCGATGCTTGCTTTTATTTAGCGATTTCCTGCTTTAGTTAGCGGATGTTATCAACTTCGGTTGATCCGGCCCTCTGGTTCGATGCTCGCTTTTATTTAGCGATTGCCTGCTTTAGGTAGCGAATGTTATCAACATCGGTTGATCCGGCCCTCTGGTTCGATGCTTGCATTCATTTAGCGATTGCCTACTTTAGTTGGTGAACGTTATCAACTTCGGTTGATCCGGACCTCTGGTTAGATGCTCGCATTTATTTAGCGATTGCCTGGTTTAGGTAGAGGATGTTATCAACTTCGGTTGATCCGGCCCTCTAGTTCGATGCTCGCTTTTATTTAGCGATTTCCTGCTTCAGTTAGCAAATGTTATCAACTTCGGTTGATCCGGCCCTCTGGTTCGATGCTCGCTTTTATTTAGCGATTCCCTGCTTTAGGTAGCGGATGTTATCAACATCGATTGATCCGGCCCTCTGGTTCGATGCTTGCTTTTATTTAGCGATTTCCTACTTTAGTTGGTGAATGTTATCAACTTCGGTTGATTCGGACCTCTGGTTAGATGCTCGCTTTTATTTAGCGATTGCCTGCTTTAGGTAGCGGATGTTATCAACTTCGGTTGATCCGGCCCTCTGGTTCGATGCTCGCTTTTATTTAGCGATTGCCTGCTTTAGGTAGCGGATGTTATCAACTTCGGTTGATCCGGCCCTCTGGTTCGATGCTCGCTTTTATTTACCGATTGCCTACTTTAGTTAGCGGATGTTATCAACTTCGGTTGATCCAGCCCTCTGGTTTGATGCTCGCTTTAATTTAGCGATTGCCTACTTATTTAGCGGATGTTATCAACTTCGGTTGATCCGGCCTTCTGGTTCGATGCTCGCTTTTATTTAGCGATTGCCTGCTTTAGGTAGCAGATGTTATCAACTTCGATTGATCCGGCCCTCTGGTTCGATGCTTGCTTTTATTTAGCGATTTCCTGCTTTAGTTAGCGGATGTTATCAACTTCGGTTGATTCGGCCCTCCGGTTCGATGCTCGCTTTTATTTAGCGATTGCCAACTTTAGGTAGCGGATGTTATCAACTTCGGTTGATCCGGCCCTCTGGTTCGATGCTTGCTTCTATTTAGCGATTGCCACCTTTAGGTAGCGGAGGTTATCAACTTCGGTTGATCCGGCCCTCTGGTTCGATGCTCGCTTTTATTTAGCGATTGCCTGCTTTAGGTAGTGGATGTTATCAACTTCGGTTGATCCGGCCCTCTTGTTCGATGCTCGCTTTTATTTAGCGATTGCCACCTTTAGGTAGCGGATGTTATCAACTTCGGTTGATCCGGCCCTCTGGTTCGATGCTTGCTTCTATTTAGCGATTGCCACCTTTATGTAGCGGATGTTATCAACTTTGGTTGATCTGGCCCTCTGGTTCGAAGCTCGCTTTTATTTAGCGATTGCCTGCTTTAGGTAGCGGATGTTATCAACTTCGGTTGATCCGGCCCTCTGGTTCGATGCTCGCTTTTATTTAGCGATTGCCTACTTTAGTTAGCGGATGTTATCAAATTCGATTGATCCGGACCTCTGGTTCGATGCTCGCTTTTATTTAGCGATTGCCTGCTTTAGGTAGAGGATGTTATCAACTTCGGTTGATCCGGCCCTCTGGTTCAATGCTTGCTTTTATTTAGCGATTGCCTGCTTTAGTTAGCGGATGTTAACAACTTCGGTTGATTCGGCTCTCTGGTTCGATACTCGCTTTTATTTAGCGATTGCCACCTTTAGGTAGCGGATGTTATCAACTTCGGTTGATCCGGACCTCTGGTTCGATGCTTGCTTCTATTTAGCGATTGCCACCTTTAGGTAGCAAAGGTTATCAACTTCAGTTGATCCGGCCCTCTAGTTTGATGCTCGCTTTTATTTAGCGATTGCCTGCTTTAGGTAGCGAATGTTATAAACGTCGGTTGATCCGGCCCTCTGGTTCGATGCTCGCTTTTATTTAGCGATTGCCACCTTTAGGTAGCGGATGTTATCAACTTCGGTTGATCCGGCCCTCTGGTGCGATGCTTGCTTCTATTTAGCGATTGCCACCTTTATGTAGCGGCTGTTAT
The DNA here is from genome assembly GCA_963859935.3 of Lathyrus sativus. NCBI lineage: Eukaryota > Viridiplantae > Streptophyta > Magnoliopsida > Fabales > Fabaceae > Lathyrus > Lathyrus sativus. The sequence continues at coordinate 361,788,563 of OZ012737.1, forward strand.
CAACTTTGGTTGATCTGGCCCTCTGGTTCGATGCTCGCTTTTATTTAGCGATTGCCTGCTTTAGGTAGCGGATGTTATCAACATCGGTTGATCCGGCCCTCTGGTTCGATGCTCGCTTTTATTTAGCGATTGCCTACTTTAGTTAGCGGATGTTATCAACTTCGATTGATCCGGACCTCTGGTTCGATGCTCGCTTTTATTTAGCGATTGCCTGCTTTAGGTAGAGGATGTTATCAACTTCGGTTGATCCGGCCCTCTGGTTTGATGCTTGCTTTCATTTAGCAATTGCCTACTTTAGTCAGCGAATGTTATCAACTTCGGTTGATCCGGCCCTCTGGTTCGATGCTCGCTTTTATTTAGCGATTCCCTGCTTTAGGTAGCGGATGTTATCAACATCGGTTGATCCGGCCCTCTGGTTCGATGCTTGCTTTTATTTAGCAATTGCCTACTTTAGTCAGCGAATGTTATCAACTTCGGTTGATCCGGCCCTCTGGTTCGATGCTCGCTTTTATTTAGCGATTCCCTGCTTTAGGTAGCGGATGTTATCAACATCGGTTGATCCGGCCCTCTGGTTCGATGCTTGGTTTTATTTAGCGGTTTCCTACTTTAGTTAGTGAATGTTATCAACTTCGGTTGATCCGGACCTCTGGTTCAATGCTCGCTTTTATTTAGCGATTTCCTGCTTTAGGTAGCGGATGTTATCAACTTCAGTTGATCCGTCCCTCTGGTTCGATGCTCGCTTTTATTTAGAGATTGCCTACTTTAGGTAGCGGATGTTATCAACTTCGGTTGATCCAGCCCTCTGGTTCGATGCTCGCTTTTATTTACCGATTGCCTATTTTAGTTAGCGGATGTTATCAAGTTCGGTTGATCCTGCCCTCAGGTTCGATGCTCGCTTTTATTTAGCGATTGCCTGCTTTAGGTAGCAGATGTTATCAACTTCGATTGATCCGGCCCTCTGGTTCAATGCTTGCTTTTATTTAGCGATTGCCTGCTTTAGTTAGCGGATGTTATCAACTTCGGTTGATTCGGCCCTCTAGTTCAATGCTCGCTTTTATTTAGCGATTGCCACCTTTAGGTAGCGGATGTTATCAACATCGGTTGATCCGGCCCTCTGGTTCGATGCTCGCTTTTATTTAGCGATTGCCTACTTTAGTTAGCGGATGTTATCAACTTCGATTGATCCGGACCTCTGGTTCGATGCTCGCTTTTATTTAGCGATTGCCTGCTTTAGGTAGAGGATGTTATCAACTTCGGTTGATCCGGCCCTCTGGTTCGATGCTCGCTTTTATTTAGAGATTGCCACCTTTAGGTAGCGGATGTTATCAACTTCGGATGATCCGGCCCTCTGGTTCGATGCTCGCTTTTATTTAGCGATTGCCTGCTTTAGGTAGCGAATGTTATCAACATCGGTTGATCCAGCCCTCTGGTTCGATGCTTGCTTTCATTTAGCAATTGCCTACTTTAGTCAGTGAATGTTATCAACTTCGGTTGATCCGGCCCTCTGGTTCGATGCTCGCTTTTATTTAGCGATTCCCTGCTTTAGGTAGCGGATGTTATCAACATCGGTTGATCCGGCCCTCTGGTTCGATGCTCGCTTTTATTTAGCGGTTTCCTACTTTAGTTAGTGAATGTTATCAACTTCGGTTGATCCGGACCTCTGGTTCAATGCTCGCTTTTATTTAGGGATTGCCTGCTTTAGGTAGCGGATGTTATCAACTTCAGTTGATCCGTCCCTCTGGTTCGATGCTCGCTTTTATTTACCGATTGCCTACTTTAGTTAGCGGATGTTATCAACTTCGGTTGATCCGGCCCTCTGGTTCGATGCTCGCTTTTATTTAGCGATTGCCTATTTTAGTTAGCAGATGTTATCAACTTCGGTTGATCCGGCCCTCTGGTTCGATGCTCGCTTTTATTTAGCGATTGCCTGCTTTAGGTAGCAGATGTTATCAACTTCGATTGATTCGGCCCTCTGGTTCGATGCTTGCTTTTATTTAGCGATTGCCTGCTTTAGTTAGCGGATGTTATCAACTTCGGTTGATTCGGCCCTCCGGTTCGATGCTCGCTTTTATTTAGCGATTGCCACCTTTAGGTAGCGGATGTTATCAACTTCGGTTGATCCGGCCCTCTGGTTCGATGCTTGCTTCTATTTAGCGATCGCCACCTTTAGGTAGCGGAGGTTATCAACTTCGGTTGATCCGGCCCTCTGGTTCGATGCTCGCTTTTATTTAGCGATTGCCTGCTTTAGGTAGTGGATGTTATCAACTTCGGTTGATCTGGCCCTCTGGTTCGATGCTCGCTTTTATTTAGCGATTGCCACCTTTAGGTAGCGGATGTTATCAACTTCGGTTGATCCGGCCCTCTGGTTCGATGCTTGCTTCTATTTAGCGATTGCCACCTTTATGTAGCGGATGTTATCAACTTTGGTTGATCTGGCCCTCTGGTTCGATGCTCGCTTTTATTTAGCGATTGCCTGCTTTAGGTAGCGGATGTTATCAACTTCGGTTGATCCGGCCCTCTGGTTCGATGCTCGCTTTTATTTAGCGATTGCCTACTTTAGTTCGCGGATGTTATCAAATTCGATTGATCCGGACCTCTGGTTCGATGCTCGCTTTTATTTAGCGATTGCCTACTTTAGGTAGAGGATGTTATCAACTTCGGTTGATCCGGCCCTCTGGTTCGATGCTCGCTTTTATTTAGCGATTTCCTGCTTTAGGTAGCGGATGTTATCAACTTCGGTTGATCCGGCCTTCTGGTTCGATGTTCGCTTTTATTTAGCGATTGCCTGCTTTAGGTAGCAGATGTTATCAACTTCGATTGATCCGGCCCTCTGGGTCAATGCTTGCTTTTATTTAGCGATTGCCTGCTTTAGTTAGCGGATGTTATCAACTTCGGTTGATTCGGCTCTCTGGTTCGATGCTCGCTTTTATTTAGCGATTGCCACCTTTAGGTAGCCGATGTTATCAACTTCGGTTGATCCGGACCTCTGGTTCGATGCTTGCTTCTATTTAGCGATTGCCACCTTTAGGTAGCGGAGGTTATCAATTTCAGTTGATCCGGCCCTCTGGTTTGATGCTCGCTTTTATTTAGCGATTGCCTGCTTTAGGTAGCGGATGTTATCAACTTCGGTTGATCCGGCCCTCTGGTTCGATGCTCGCTTTTATTTTGCGATTGCCACCTTTAGGTAGCGGATGTTATCAACTTCGGTTGATCCGGCCCTCTGGTGCGATGCTTGCTTCTATTTAGCGATTGCCACCTTTATGTAGCGGATGTTATCAACTTTGGTTGATCTTGAAGGTGAGAAAATACTTAGAAGGGGGGGTTGAATAAGTATGACAGAAAATAATCAAAGATAAAAACACAAGTATTTTTATCCTGGTTCGTTGAACTCAACTACTCCAGTCCACCCTTTTCAAGAGTGATTTGCCTTTCTCAACAAGGACTTAATCCACTATTCAAATCAACTGATTACAAATAGCACACCTAAGAACAACTGTTCTTAGTCTTCTTAAGAGCTACTGATCTAACCTAGATCCTCTTAAGGAAAACTTCCTTTACAAATTAATGTAATACAATGAAAGAGTAAGAAATGCTTCTATGAAAGCTATAAACACAACTGTGTTATTTCTCTAAGTTTAGAACAAAGTATGAACAGTGAAGAATATGAGAGCTTGTGAGTTTTTCGCGTTAGAGAAGATTTTCAATATTCGTCTTAATTCAGCACTTGAAGAATGAGCTATGATATCCTTTATATAGCCACTTGAATATTGGAGAGAATATTTTACCGTTAGAGAAGATATTTCCAATATCAAAATAGTACTGTCCTTTGTACTATTGCAGCAGAGAGACGGCGCACAAATAGTGGGTGTAGCAATTGTCTGCTGAGCTGTGATTATACCATATATGGAATGTACCAGAGGAATAATATTCTTGCAGAGAATTTTGTCTATCCCAATTAAGGAAAGATTTGCTGGCATATTCCAACGGATATATTAAAATAATCTTCTTCAAATAATTCTTCAGATAGTTCAGATCAACAATCAATATCAGAGTCTTCAGTCTTCAGAACCTTCTGGAAACTTCAGAGCCTAAGATGTTCTTTAGATGTTGATGAATCAGAGTCTGATGCAGCTGTGTGCTTGAAGCGTAACATGCTCTTAGATCAGAGTCTTCACTCAGATCAGAGTCTTCTCTCATTCAGAGTCTCTTCACTCAGAGTCTTCTTTCATTCAGATTCTTGATAATATAAGCAGCGTGTTGAATCTTCAGAATCTTGATAACTAAGCTCTTATACTTCAGATTCTTCTAATCTTCAGATGCTCTTGAGCCATTCAGAATTCATTGTTCACATCAAATTTGCTCTTTAAGATTAAAATCTTTTGTGCCTGTAGAAAACAGTTTAGAACAAATTTAGAGAGCATAATTCTTGTATACAAATTATCATTAATGTTATCATCAAAACATAGAGATATTACTAAGACACAATCTGTGCTCTTACAATCTCCCCCTTTTTGATGATGACAAAACATGAGCAATTTGTTCAATAAAAATGAATTAAAATTACTCCCCCTGAGATTAACAATCTCCCCCTGAAATGAATACTCTAATGGAATTAGATACTTCCCTTTCTGGTTGAGTACATTTCAGATTCAGAGCCTGATTTCATTTCAGATTCAGAGCCTGATTGCATTTTGGGTTCAGAGCCTGATTAACATCCTGATTGAAGCCTGGTTGACAAATCCTGGTTGACATATGTTTGACTTCTAGAGTCAAAGCTTGATGCCATATTAAAGCTTGATGCCAAAGTTTGATGTCATATTAAAGCTTGATGCCAGATGAACAACTTCAGAACACTTGGTTGTTTATCTTGCCATATCCTGTCTTGAGTTATCTTTCAGATCATAGTACTCAAGGTTAGATATCAGAGTCTGGTCTACTCAGATTTAGCTATTTTTGATCAGGTTCTGAAAAGATAGATCTCAGGAAAAACTTCAATGAAATTTGTCAGAGTCTGGTTAGATAAATTTGTCAGAGTCTGGTTAGATTCAAAGAATGTTAGTAACATGTCTGACTTAGTTCAGATAATTGCTTATAGATTTGAACAATCAGATTCTATTTTGTTTCTCCCCCTTTTTGTCATAATCAAAAAGAATTTTAAAAGACAGTAAAGATGCAGAAGAAACACATATCCAGATAAGCAAAAGATCATTGTCATTAAGATAACATCCAGATTCAGATAGAAGCAAACAAAACATATCAGAAGAAAATCAAAAACAAAACAAAACATGAAGAACTTGTGCAAAACATCAAGAAGGTTTAGCAGATGAGGCTTGTTGAGAAGCAATGAGGTGCAGCAGTGCTGTAATCCTTTCTGAGTTTTCATCTTGCTTAGCCATCCAAGTTTTTATTTCTTCATTTGTTTTCTTTTGATCAACCATGAAGTCCTTTAGTTCTTTGACATCCTTCTGAAGATTTGTAGAGTCTGAAATAGAAGATTCTGGAACAGTGGATTCTGAAACAATCTGAGTAACATCAGGTGCAGGAATTTCTGGAGGTGGAGGAGCTTCTAGAAGAAGAATAGGAGGAGGGTTTCTCTTAATCCGTTTCTGATAAGCAGCAAACCTTACTTTTGACAATCTAAGACATTGAGTCCTGATTTTCAAAGCCTCCCTATTCAGTCTGTAAAGATATTTCTTCCAAACAGCATTAGCAGCCTCTTTGTCCATAGTAGTCATGCACACATCCATGATGTCAGCAAAGTCTGAGACATTATCCTTGTCAAAATCTTTTAACATAGTATAAACACTTGATCCCAATTCTGCTTCATCAGGGATTCTGGGTTGGGTTGGTTGTGTTTGTGGTGTTTGTTTTGAAGGTTGAGGTTGTGAGGATGGATGTTCAGATGTTTGTGGTTCAGAAGTTTGTTGGTTGGTTGGTTCAGATGTTGGTTGGTTGGTTGGTTCAGATGTTTGTTGGGTTTCTGTTGGTTGTTGAGTGTTTTGGATTTCAAGATGTTGGGTGGTTTGAGTTGGGGAATTTTGTGGAGAAGGTGGATGTTCAGAGGTTGGGGATTTAAAAAGTTGTTTCCAAACACTCTCAGTACGAGGTTGTTTGAGATCATTCAAGCATTCATTAATGAAACCAGATGATTCATCATCAGATGATGTATCAGATTGGTTAGATTTTTCAGAAGTTGAGGATAAAATGATAGAACGGTTTAAAGGTGTTATATCTAATATCTCATTAGGATTAATGAAATTTTCAGGTTGGTCAGGGTGTTCAGGGTGAACATCCTCTGGAATGGTAGATTCTGGGATGGTGTTTTGTGGTTGTGGTGTTGTTTGTTGAGTTTGTTTGGATTGTGGTGTTTGAATGTTTGTTGGTTGTGGTGTATGAGTCTCAGATGGTCTAGATCTTTTAAATATGAGGGGTGAGTCAGATGGTGTGGGGGTAGCAGAATGATGAACAGGATTAGAATCAGTGTTAAATACCTGTTTCAGAGTATCTCTTATCTCTTCAAAAGTTGCTGCAGGAGGATCTTGTTGAACCTTCTTCAGCTTCTTTCTTTTCTTCTTCTTCTCAGCATCTGAATGCTTTCTTTTCTTCTAATGACCTTCTTTATCAGCTTTTCTCTTACGTCTTCTTTCCCTTGTCAACTCAGGAAGAACTTGGCCTTCCTTCTGCACAAGATTGGCAGGAATCTCAACACCATCTCTGATGCAGCGAGCAACATATTCAGCAATAAGTTCTCTGCGTTCATCTGAGGTGAATAAGGGAAAATCCTCAACAGGAATCCTTCTCCCCCTAACTTCTTCAGAGTTAGTTTTCCTTGGTTTCTCAGATAAATCTTCAACCAATTTCATCCTTCTCAGAGTTAAACCATTTATTTCAGAGCCAATGATGAAATTCAGATCTTCTGTCAGCCCAGCCTCTTGCAGATGCGCCACAAGTTGGTTTTCTATCAGAATATCTGAAATCAGTCTTCCCATAGGGATCCATGTTCTGACTCTTCCAGTTTTATCTCTGGCAGTTTCCCTTGTTTCCTTGACGTGAGATACCAGATGATTAAACAACAGGTATGGAAGATCAATCTGAATGTTTTGATGTAAACAATACATGAAGTAAAGTTGTTCAGCATTAACATAATCAGATGAGTTTGAAGAGGGTCTATGAAAAATGGTGTTCAAGAAAATCTTAGCCCAAATCTTGTAAGTGGGTTTCAAAAACTTAACCTTCTTACAAGGTTCACCAGTGGTACAGATTTCTTGACAAACATCTTTCAGATCTTCACGCGCAGAAGACAGAGAGGTTACTCCATCAGTTGCCTTGAAACCTATGAGTTTCCTGATCAGATTTTCAGTGATAACAATCTTCTTACCCAGCACAGAAGAATGAACGAACTTTGGAGTAGCGAATGCATGGATCCAAAACTCCTTCACTAACTTTGGATATACAGGACCCATAAGCCTGTCAAAATAACCGTCCCAGCCTTGTGCTTTGATAGAAGGAATCAGATCAAACCCATTTTCAGCAAGATCTTCCAAATCCACGAAACTTTCACACAACACTTCAAGTGAATCAACAGGAGTCAGGAGAGTGCGTACTGGTTCAATGATAGTGGTAGCATCTTTGGTAGTAACTGCTTTTGAAGTGGATGCCATTGTTGATGATGAAGAAGGAGATGAAGGTTTCTGGGTTCTTTTAGGGTTTGCGAAGAGAGAGAACAACAAGCAAAAACGCATATGTGTTTGAGAATGTGAAAAGTGTGAATGTGTTAAGAGAGTGGTTTATATAGAAAAATAAAACACGCATGGGAAACACAACAGACATACATAGGACACATACGCACGTTTGCATTTAATGAAAAGTAATCATTTTTAATTATGATATGACATTTGGGGGGAAAATCAAGACAGATTGAGATTTTCAAAGCAATACCTTAAACGTCATAATCAGTAGGTGTACTCCATCTTTTCAGATTCTGAGTGACACGTGTTTGCTTGCATGTGATTCTGTAACTCTTAAGAAATGAAACGTTTTCAACTTTCAGATCCTCTGAGATGGTCAGTACAGAGTTTCACACAAAAAATAAATCACAGATAAAATAAACAAGCAAAACAGATGAAATACTTCAGAGTGTTAAACACTCAGCATCTGAGAAGTTGACTCTGAGAAATATTACTCTGGACAAAAATCCATACAAATATTTTTCAGAATAAACTTAAACCTATCTTCAGCAAGGGGTTTTGTGAAAATATCTGCCCATTGATGATCTGTATCAACAAAGGCTAAATTTATTACACCCTTCTGAACATAGTCTCTGATGAAATGATGTTTAATCTCTATATGTTTGGCCTTAGAGTGTAAAATTGGATTTTTGGATAAACATATAGCTGAAGTATTGTCACAGAAGATAGAAAGATTACTCTCATAGATTTGATAATCTTCTAGTTGACTCTTCATCCAGAGCATCTGAGTGGAACACCCAGCAGCAGCAATGTATTCTGCCTCTGTGGTTGATAGTGCAATTGTTGGTTGCTTCTTGCTGTACCAGGAGATCAGATGACTTCCAAGAAACTGACAGCTTCCAGAAGTACTTTTGCGCTCAACTCTATCTCCAGCATAGTCAGCATCACAGAATCCAACTAGTGAATAATTGTCAGATCTTCTGTAACACAAACTAACATTAGCAGTACCTTTCAGATACCTTAGAATCCTCTTAACAGCAGTTAAGTGTGATTCTCTAGGATCTGATTGGAATCTAGCACATAAACAAACACTAAACAGAATGTCTGGTCTAGAAGCAGTCAAATAAAGAAGAGATCCTATCATACCTCTGTAGAGTTTCTGATCTACCTTCTTACTTACCTCTTCCTTACCTAGAGTGCTTGTAGGATGCATTGGAGTCTTTGCCATTTTGCTATCCAGCATGTTAAACTTCTTCAGAAGCTCTTTAACATACTTGGTCTGATGTATGTAGGTGCACTCTGGAGTCTGATTTACTTGGATTCCCAGAAAGAATTTCAGTTCTCCCATCATGCTCATCTCAAATTCTTCCTGCATACATTTAGCAAACTCCTTTCCAAGCATAATATTTGTTGATCCAAAAATAATATCATCCACATAAATTTGACAAATCAACAAATCTTTCTTAATGGTTTTACAAAATAGTGTGGTATCCACTTTTCCTCTGATGAAATTTTTCTTCAAAAGAAAACTACTCAACCTCTCATACCAAGCTCTGGGAGCTTGTTTTAGTCCATAAAGAGATTTTTTCAGTTTGTAAACATGATCTGGAAAATTTTCATTTTCAAAACCAGGAGGTTGGTGGACATACACTTCCTCTTCTATAATTCCATTAAGAAAAGCACTTTTAACATCCATCTGATAAAGAGTGATGTTATGTTGTGCAGCAAATGAAATAAGCAAGCGTATAGACTCTAACCTTGCAACAGGAGCATATGTTTATGTGTAGTCTATGCCTTCTTGTTGACTGTAGCCTTGAGCAACTAGTCTTGCTTTGTTCCTTTCAACTTCTCCTTTTTCATTCAGTTTATTTCTGAAAACCCATTTTGTTCCAATAACATTGAAACCTTTAGGTCTTGGAACCAGATCCCAGACTTCATTCCTTGTGAATTGATTCAGCTCCTCTTGCATAGCTAAAATCCATTCATTATCTTCCAGAGCCTCATCAACAGATGTTGGTTCTATAATTGACACTAAGCCACAGAAGGAAGATTCAGAAGTTCTGAGAAATGCTCTTGTCCTTATTGGATCATCTTTCTTTCCAATTATCACATCCTCTGGATGAGAAGCTTTCATTCTGGAAGAAGATCCTCTGACTATTGGTCTTTCAGAAATATGCAGATTGTCATGTTGGGAAGTTAGAGGCGTAGCATCTGGGTTTGCTTCAGAGTCTTTGTCTTTAGTCTTGTCTGCCTCTGAGCCTTCAGAGTCTGTGAGAATAACTTCTCTATCTGCAGAACTTTCAACTTGCTTTGGCTTTTCAGAGCCAAGCTTATCATCAAATCTAACATGAATAGATTCTTCCACAATCTGTGTTTCAGTATTGAATACTCTGTAGCCTTTAGAGCGTTCAGAATAACCAAGCATGAAACACTTCTGTGCTTTGGAATCAAACTTGTTTAGATGATCTTTAGTGTTAAGCAAATAACAAATACATCCAAATGGATGAAAATAAGCAATGTTGGGCTTTCTGTTTCTCCACAATTCATAGGGAGTCTTTTCCAGAAGAGGTCTTACAGACACTCTGTTCTGAATATAACATGCTGTATTTATTGCTTCTGACCAAAAATGTTTTGCCAGATTTGTCTCGTTGATCATGGTTCTGGCCATTTCTTGCAATGTTCTATTTTTCCTCTCTACAACTCCATTTTGTTGTGGAGTTCTAGGACAGGAGAAATCATGTGCAATTCCTTTTTCAGAAAAATATTTTTCAAAATATTTGTTTTCAAATTCGCCACCATGATCACTTCTGACTTTAATAATTTTGCATTCTTTTTCAGTCTGGACTTGATTGCAGAAGTCAATGAACACAGAATGAGACTCATCCTTGTGTTTTAGAAACTTTACCCATGTCCATCTGCTGTAGTCATCTACAATGACTAACCCATACTTCTTGCCTCTGATGGATGCAGTTTTCACTGGTCCAAACAGATCAATGTGAAGTAATTCCAATGGTCTAGAGGTGGAAACAACATTTTTTGGTTTAAAATGAGATTTTGAAAATTTACCCTTTTGACATGCGCCACACAGAGCATCTGAATTGAACTTCAGATTAGGGAGTCCTCTGACCAGATTGAGTTTATTAATCTGAGATATACGTCTCATATTAATATGTCCCAATCTTCTATGCCAGACCCATTGCTCATCATTCACAGATAAAAGGCATTTTACATTTTGAACTTTAAGTTCTGAAAGGTTAATTTTGTAAATGTTGTTTTTCCTCTTTCCACTGAATAGAATTGAGCCATTCTTTTGACATACAGCTTTGCAACATTTTTGATTAAAAATGATATCATAACCATTGTCACTTAATTGGCTTATGGACAATAGATTATGTTTCAATCCTTCAACTAACAGAACATTAGAAATAGAGGGTAGGTTACCATTACCTATTGTACCAGAGCCAATGATCTTGCCCCTCTGGTTCCCTCCAAATTTCACGTCCCCTCCAGATCTAAGTTCCAGGCTTTGGAACATAGACCTTTCGCCCGTCATATGTCGTGAGCATCCAGAGTCCAGGTACCATGATTGGTGTCTGGATTTTGCTGCTAAGGATATCTGCAACAGGTATTATTTGACTTTTAGGTACCCAGATCTTCTTGGGTCCTTTGGGGTTAGATGTTCTGTGGTTTTGCCTAAACTTCTGTTTTTCAACATAGTGTTTATTCTGGCTAACCCTTGGCTTAAACACATAAGTACTCTTTTCATAGCTTGTATGTTTAATATCATTCAGATGACCAAACTTGAAATGAGAATACAGAGGAGTCTTCTTGATGAAGAGTTTATCAACAGACTTTGGATTGCTTCCAGAGGAGGATTCACATCCAATGCCTCTTCTGTTGTTCCCACTAACACCATAGATCATAGAAGCCATTTTGCTTCTGTCTATGCTTTTAGTGAGAAATCTTCTAAAACTGGAGTCATATTTTTCTAAAATATTTTCACTAGACTCTGTTTCAGTATCAGATTCTTGTTGAGTTGTTTCTAAATCATTTTTGAGTTTTAAATTTATTTCTTTCTGCTCAACAAGTTCTGTTCTCAGAAGATTAATCTCAGATTCAAGATTGCTTTTCAGCTTCTTGTATTTGAGTTTAATCTTGCTGTAGCTTTCCAACATGTCAGATAAACTTTCAACAAGTTCAGCTCTGGAGAGTTCAGAAAATACCTCTTCAGAGTCAGAGTCTGATTCTGACTCAGATTCAGATGATGACGTTCCTTCATCTTGATCACTTGTGTTGGCCATCAGCGCAACATTTGCACATTCTTCCTCAGATTCAGAAGATGATTCAGATTCATCTGAGTCATCCCATGTAGCCATCAGAACCTTTTTCTTTTTATCAAACTTCCTTTTGGGTTTTTCCTTTTGAAGTTTGGGACATTCACTCTTGTAGTGTCCAGGTTCTTTACATTCAAAGCAAGTGATCTCTTTCTTGCCAGATCTTCTGTGTCCAGAAGATTCTCTCTTTTGATCAGATTTTCTGAAATTGTTGAACTTCTTCCCTTTGTGCTTCCAGAGTTTGTTGATCCTTCTGGACAGCATAGATAGTTCATCTTCTTCTTCAGAAGAAGATTCCTCAGAGCTTTCTTCATTAACCTGCAAGGCTTTAACAGATTTGTTAGATTTAAAAGCTAAGGATTTACCTTTATCTTTCTTCTGGGGTTCATCTTCCTCCAGCTCAATCTCATGGCTTCTCAAAGAACTGATGAGTTCTTCTAATGAGATTTTGTTCAGATCCTTGGCCAGCTTCAATGCAGTCACCATAGGTCTCCATCTGGTAGGAAGACTTCTGATGATCTTCTTGACATGATCAGATGTTGAGTAGCCCTTGTCCAGAACTTTCAACCCAGCTGTTAGAATCTGAAATCTGGAAAACATAGTCTCAATGTTCTCAGATTCTTCCATTTTGAACGCTTCATATTTCTGTATCAGTGCCAGAGCCTTTGTTTCTTTCACCTGAGAATTTCCCTCATGAGTCATTTTGAGAGACTCAAACATATCATGAGCAGTTTCTCTGTTGGTAATCTTCTCGTACTCTGTATGAGAGATTGCATTCAGAAGTATGGTTCTGGCTTTGTGATGATTCTTGAATTCTTTCTTCTGCTCCTCAGTCATTGATTTTCTATCAATCTTTTTGCCATCCTTAGTAGGATGTTCATACCCATCAATGACTAAATCCCAGAGATCAGCATCATACCCCAAGAAAAAACTTTCAAGTCTATCCTTCCAATAATCAAATTTTTCTCCATCAAACATTGGAGGTTTGGTGCTGATTCTGTCTCCTTCATATTTGTTGCTTGATGTAGGAATATCACCCATATTAGCAACCAAATAAATAACAGAGTATTTTTCTCACTGGATCTTTATCTGTCACGGTTAAGCGAATGCACACTCAGAACCAGGCTCTGATACCAACTGAAGGTGAGAAAATACTTAGAAGGGGGGGTTGAATAAGTATGACAGAAAATAATCAAAGATAAAAACACAAGTATTTTTATCCTGGTTCGTTGAACTCAACTACTCCAGTCCACCCTTTTCAAGAGTGATTTGCCTTTCTCAACAAGGACTTAATCCACTATTCAAATCAACTGATTACAAATAGCACACCTAAGAACAACTGTTCTTAGTCTTCTTAAGAGCTACTGATCTAACCTAGATCCTCTTAAGGAAAACTTCCTTTACAAATTAATGTAATACAATGAAAGAGTAAGAAATGCTTCTATGAAAGCTATAAACACAACTGTGTTATTTCTCTAAGTTTAGAACAAAGTATGAACAGTGAAGAATATGAGAGCTTGTGAGTTTTTCGCGTTAGAGAAGATTTTCAATATTCGTCTTAATTCAGCACTTGAAGAATGAGCTATGATATCCTTTATATAGCCACTTGAATATTGGAGAGAATATTTTACCGTTAGAGAAGATATTTCCAATATCAAAATAGTACTGTCCTTTGTACTATTGCAGCAGAGAGACGGCGCACAAATAGTGGGTGTAGCAATTGTCTGCTGAGCTGTGATTATACCATATATGGAATGTACCAGAGGAATAATATTCTTGCAGAGAATTTTGTCTATCCCAATTAAGGAAAGATTTGCTGGCATATTCCAACGGATATATTAAAATAATCTTCTTCAAATAATTCTTCAGATAGTTCAGATCAACAATCAATATCAGAGTCTTCAGTCTTCAGAACCTTCTGGAAACTTCAGAGCCTAAGATGTTCTTTAGATGTTGATGAATCAGAGTCTGATGCAGCTGTGTGCTTGAAGCGTAACATGCTCTTAGATCAGAGTCTTCACTCAGATCAGAGTCTTCTCTCATTCAGAGTCTCTTCACTCAGAGTCTTCTTTCATTCAGATTCTTGATAATATAAGCAGCGTGTTGAATCTTCAGAATCTTGATAACTAAGCTCTTATACTTCAAATTCTTCTAATCTTCAGATGCTCTTGAGCCATTCAGAATTCATTGTTCACATCAAATTTGCTCTTTAAGATTAAAATCTTTTGTGCCTGTAGAAAACAGTTTAGAACAAATTTAGAGAGCATAATTCTTGTATACAAATTATCATTAATGTTATCATCAAAACATAGAGATATTACTAAGACACAATCTGTGCTCTTACAGATCTGGCCCTCTGGTTCGATGCTCGCTTTTATTTAGCGATTGCCTGCTTTAGGTAGCGGATGTTATCAACATCGGTTGATCCGGCCCTCTGGTTCGATGCTCGCTTTTATTTAGCGATTGCCTACTTTAGTTAGGGGATGTTATCGACTTCGATTGATCCGAACCTCTGGTTCGATGCTCGCTTTTATTTAGCGATTGCCTGCTTTAGGTAGAGGATGTTATCAACTTCGGTTGATCCGGCCCTCTGGTTCGATGCTCGCTTTTATTTAGCGATTTCCTGCTTTAGTTAGCGGATGATATCAACTTCGGTTGATCCGGCCCTCTGGTTCGATGCTCGCTTTTATTTAGCGATTGCCTACTTTAGGTAGCGAATGTTATCAACATCGGTTGATCCGGCCCTCTGGTTCGATGCTTGCTTTCATTTAGCAATTGCCTACTTTAGTCAGCGAATGTTATCAACTTCGGTTGATCCGGCCCTCTGGTGCGATGCTTGCTTCTATTTAGCGATTGCCACCTTTATGTAGCGGATGTTATCAACTTTGGTTTATCTGGCCCTCTGGTTCGATGCTCGCTTTTATTTAGCGATTGCCTGCTTTAGGTAGCGGATGTTATCAACACCGGTTGATCCGGCCCTCTGGTTCGATGCTAGCTTTTATTTAGCAATTGCCTACTTTAGTTAGCGGATGTTATCAACTTCGATTGATCCGGACCTCTGGTTCGATGCTCGCTTTTATTTAGCGATTTCCTGCTTTAGGTAGAGGATGTTATCAACTTCGGTTGATCCGGCCCTCTGGTTCGATGCTCGCTTTTATTTAGCGATTTCCTGCTTTAGTTAGCGGATGTTATCAACTTCGGTTGATCCGGCCCTCTGGTTCGATGCTCGCTTTTATTTAGCGATTGCCTGCTTTAGGTAGCGAATGTTATCAACATCGGTTGATCCGGCCCTCTGGTTCGATGCTTGCTTTCATTTAGCAATTGCCTACTTTAGTCAGCGAATGTTATCAACTTCGGTTGATCCGGCCCTCTGGTTTGATGCTCGCTTTTATTTAGCGATTCCCTGCTTTAGGTAGCGGATGTTATCAACATCGGTTGATCCGGCCCTCTGGTTCGATGCTTGCTTTTATTTAGCGGTTTCCTACTTTAGTTAGTGAATGTTATCAACTTCGGTTGATTCGGACCTCTGGTTCGATGCTCGCTTTTATTTAGCGATTGCCTGCATTAGGTAGCGGATGTTATCAACTTCAGTTGATCCGGCCCTCTGGTTCGATGCTCGCTTTTATTTAGAGATTGCCGGCTTTAGGTAGGGGATGTTATCAACTTCGGTTGATCCGGCCCTCTGGTTCGATGCTCGCTTTTATTTACCGATTGCCTATTTTAGTTAGCGGATATTATCAAGTTCGGTTGATCCAGCCCTCAGGTTTGATGCTCGCTTTAATTTAGCGATTGCCTACTTATTTAGCGGATGTTATCAACTTCGGTTGATCCGGCCCTCTGGTTCGATGCTCTCTTTTATTTAGCGATTGCCTGCTTTAGGTAGCAGATGTTATAAACTTCGATTGATTCGGCCCTATGGTTCAATGCTCGCTTTTATTTAGCGATTGCCACCTTTAGGTAGCGGATGTTATCAACTTCGGTTGATCCGGCCCTCTGGTTCGATGCTTGCTTCTATTTAGCGATCGCCACCTTTAGGTAGCGGAGGTTATCAACTTCGGTTGATCCGGCCCTCTGGTTCGATGCTCGCTTTTATTTAGCGATTGCCTGCTTTAGGTAGTGGATGTTATCAACTTCGGTTGATCTGGCCCTCTGGTTCGATGCTCGCTTTTATTTAGCGATTGCCTGCTTTAGGTAGAGGATGTTATCAACTTCGGTTGATCCGGCCCTCTGGTTCGATGCTCCCTTTTATTTAGCGATTTCCTGCTTTAGGTAGCGGATGTTATCAACTTCGGTTGATCCGGCCCTCTGGTTCGATGTTCGCTTTTATTTAGCGATTGCCTGCTTTAGGTAGCAGATGTTATCAACTTCGATTGATCCGGCCCTCTGGGTCAATGCTCGCTTTTATTTAGCGATTGCCTGCTTTAGGTAGCGGATGTTATCAACTTCGGTTGATCCGGCCCTCTGGTTCGATGCTCGCTTTTATTTAGCGATTGCCACCTTTAGGTAGCGGATGTTATCAACTTCGGTTGATCCGGCCCTCTGGTGCGATGCTTGCTTCTATTTAGCGATTGCCACCTTTATGTAGCGGATGTTATCAACTTTGGTTGATCTGGCCCTCTGGTTCGATGCTCGCTTTTATTTAGCGATTGCCTGCTTTAGGTAGCGGATGTTATCAACATCGGTTGATCCGGCCCTCTGGTTCGATGCTCGCTTTTATTTAGCGATTGCCTACTTTAGTTAGCGGATGTTATCGACTTCGATTGATCCGGACCTCTGGTTCGATGCTCGCTTTTATTTAGCGATTGCCTGCTTTAGGTAGAGGATGTTATCAACTTCGGTTGATCCGGCCCTCTGGTTGGATGCTCGCTTTTATTTAGCGATTTCCTGCTTTAGTTAGCGGATGTTATCAACTTCGGTTGATCCGGCCCTCTGGATCGATGCTCGCTTTTATTTAGCGATTGCCTACTTTAGGTAGCGAATGTTATCAACATCGGTTGATCCGGCCCTCTGGTTCGATGCTTGCTTTCATTTAGCAATTGCCTACTTTAGTCAGCGAATGTTATCAACTTCGGTTGATCCGGCCCTCTGGTGCGATGCTTGCTTCTATTTAGCGATTGCCACCTTTATGTAGCGGATGTTATCAACTTTGGTTTATCTGGCCCTCTGGTTCGATGCTCGCTTTTATTTAGCGATTGCCTGCTTTAGGTAGCGGATGTTATCAACACCGGTTGATCCGGCCCTCTGGTTCGATGCTAGCTTTTATTTAGCAATTGCCTACTTTAGTTAGCGGATGTTATCAACTTCGATTGATCCGGACCTCTGGTTCGATGCTCGCTTTTATTTAGAGATTTCCTGCTTTAGGTAGAGGATGTTATCAACTTCGGTTGATCCGGCCCTCTGGTTCGATGCTCGCTTTTATTTAGCGATTTCCTGCTTTAGTTAGCGGATGTTATCAACTTCGGTTGATCCGGCCCTCTGGTTCGATGCTCGCTTTTATTTAGCGATTGCCTGCTTTAGGTAGCGAATGTTATCAACATCGGTTGATCCGGCCCTCTGGTTCGATGCTTGCTTTCATTTAGCAATTGCCTACTTTAGTCAGCGAATGTTATCAACTTCGGTTGATCCGGCCCTCTGGTTTGATGCTCGCTTTTATTTAGCGATTCCCTGCTTTAGGTAGCGGATGTTATCAACATCGGTTGATCCGGCCCTCTGGTTCGATGCTTGCTTTTATTTAGCGGTTTCCTACTTTAGTTAGTGAATGTTATCAACTTCGGTTGATTCGGACCTCTGGTTCGATGCTCGCTTTTATTTAGCGATTGCCTGCATTAGGTAGCGGATGTTATCAACTTCAGTTGATCCGGCCCTCTGGTTCGATGCTCGCTTTTATTTAGAGATTGCCTGCTTTAGGTAGGGGATGTTATCAACTTCGGTTGATCCGGCCCTCTGGTTCGATGCTCGCTTTTATTTACCGATTGCCTATTTTAGTTAGCGGATATTATCAAGTTCGGTTGATCCAGCCCTCAGGTTTGATGCTCGCTTTAATTTAGCGATTGCCTACTTATTTAGCGGATGTTATCAACTTCGGTTGATCCGGCCCTCTGGTTCGATGCTCTCTTTTATTTAGCGATTGCCTGCTTTAGGTAGCAGATGTTATCAACTTCGATTGATTCGGCCCTCTGGTTCAATGCTCGCTTTTATTTAGCGATTGCCACCTTTAGGTAGCGGATGTTATCAACTTCGGTTGATCCGGCCCTCTGGTTCGATGCTTGCTTCTATTTAGCGATCGCCACCTTTAGGTAGCGGAGGTTATCAACTTCGGTTGATCCGGCCCTCTGGTTCGATGCTCGCTTTTATTTAGCGATTGCCTGCTTTAGGTAGTGGATGTTATCAACTTCGGTTGATCTGGCCCTCTGGTTCGATGCTCGCTTTTATTTAGCGATTGCCACCTTTAGGTAGCGGATGTTATCAACTTCGGCTGATCCGGCCCTCTGGTTCGATGCTTGCTTCTATTTAGCGATTGCCACCTTTATGTAGCGGATGTTATCAACTTTGGTTGATCTGGCCCTCTGGTTCGATGCTCGCTTTTATTTAGCGATTGCCTGCTTTAGGTAGCGGATGTTATCAACTTCGGTTGATCCGGCCCTCTGGTTCGATGCTCGCTTTTATTTAGCGATTGCCTACTTTAGTTCGCGGATGTTATCAAATTCGATTGATCCGGACCTCTGGTTCGATGCTCGCTTTTATTTAGCGATTGCCTGCTTTAGGTAGAGGATGTTATCAACTTCGGTTGATCCGGCCCTCTGGTTCGATGCTCCCTTTTATTTAGCGATTTCCTGCTTTAGGTAGCGGATGTTATCAACTTCGGTTGATCCGGCCCTCTGGTTCGATGTTCGCTTTTATTTAGCGATTGCCTGCTTTAGGTAGCAGATGTTATCAACTTCGATTGATCCGGCCCTCTGGGTCAATGCTTGCTTTTATTTAGCGATTGCCTGCTTTAGTTAGCGGATGTTATCAACTTCGGTTGATTCGGCTCTCTGGTTCGATGCTCGCTTTTATTTAGCGATTGCCACCTTTAGGTAGCAGATGTTATCAACTTCGGTTGATCCGGACCTCTGGTTCGATGCTTGCTTCTATTTAGCGATTGCCACCTTTAGGTAGCGGAGGTTATCAATTTCAGTTGATCCGGCCCTCTGGTTTGATGCTCGCTTTTATTTAGCGATTGCCTGCTTTAGGTAGCGGATGTTATCAACTTCGGTTGATCCGGCCCTCTGGTTCGATGCTCGCTTTTATTTAGCGATTGCCACCTTTAGGTAGCGGATGTTATCAACTTCGGTTGATCCGGCCCTCTGGTGCGATGCTTGCTTCTATTTAGCGATTGCCACCTTTATGTAGCGGATGTTATCAACTTTGGTTGATCTGGCCCTCTGGTTCGATGCTCGCTTTTATTTAGCGATTGCCTGCTTTAGGTAGCGGATGTTATCAACATCGGTTGATCCGGCCCTCTGGTTCGATGCTCGCTTTTATTTAGCAATTGCCTACATTAGTTAGCGGATGTTATCGACTTCGATTGATCCGGACCTCTGGTTCGATGCTCGCTTTTATTTAGCGATTGCCTGCTTTAGGTAGAGGATGTTATCAACTTCGGTTGATCCGGCCCTCTGGTTCGATGCTCGCTTTTATTTAGCGATTTCCTGCTTTAGTTAGCGGATGTTATCAACTTCGGTTGATCCGGCCCTCTGGTTCGATGCTCGCTTTTATTTAGCGATTGCCTGCTTTAGGTAGCGAATGTTATCAACATCGGTTGATCCGACCCTCTGGTTCGATGCTTGCTTTCATTTAGCAATTGCCTACTTTAGTCAGCGAATGTTATCAACTTCGGTTGATCCGGCCCTCTGGTTTGATGCTCGCTTTTATTTAGCGATTCCCTGCTTTAGGTAGCGGATGTTATCAACATCGGTTGATCCGGCCCTCTGGTTCGATGCTTGCTTTTATTTAGCGGTTTCCTACTTTAGTTAGTGAATGTTATCAACTTCGGTTGATTCGGACCTCTGGTTCGATGCTCGCTTTTATTTAGCGATTGCCTGCATTAGGTAGCGGATGTTATCAACTTCAGTTGATCCGGCCCTCTGTTTCGATGCTCGCTTTTATTTAGAGATTGCCTGCTTTAGGTAGGGGATGTTATCAACTTCGGTTGATCCGGCCCTCTGGTTCGATGCTCGCTTTTATTTACCGATTGCCTATTTTAGTTAGCGGATATTATCAAGTTCGGTTGATCCAGCCCTCAGGTTTGATGCTCGCTTTAATTTAGCGATTGCCTACTTATTTAGCGGATGTTATCAACTTCGGTTGATCCGGCCCTCTGGTTCGATGCTCGCTTTTATTTAGCGATTGCCTGCTTTAGGTAGCAGATGTTATCAACTTCGATTGATTCGGCCCTCTGGTTCAATGCTTTCTTTTATTTAGCGATTGCCTGCTTTAGTTAGCGGATGTTATCAACTTCGGTTGATTCGGCTCTCTAGTTCAATGCTCGCTTTTATTTAGCGATTGCCACCTTTAGGTAGCGGATGTTATCAACTTCGGTTGATCCGTACCTCTGGTTCGATGCTTGCTTCTATTTAGCGATTGCCACCTTTAGGTAGCGGAAGTTATCAACTTCAGTTGATCCGGCCCTCTGGTTCGATTCTCGCTTTTATTTAGCGATTGCCTGCTTTAGGTAGCGGATGTTATCAACTTCGGTTGATCCGGCCCTCTGGTTCGATGCTCGCTTTTATTTAGCGATTGCCACCTTTAGGTAGCGGATGTTATCAACTTCGGTTGATCCGGCCCTCTGGTGCGATGCTTGCTTCTATTTAGCGATTGCCACCTTTATGTAGCGGATGTTATCAACTTTGGTTGATCTGGCCCTCTGGTTCGATGCTCACTTTTATTTAGCGATTGCCTGCTTTAGGTAGCGGATGCTATCAACATCGGTTGATCCAGCCCTCTGGTTCGATGCTCGCTTTTATTTAGCGATTACCTACTTTAGTTAGCGGATGTTATCAACTTCGATTGATCCGGACCTCTGGTTCGATGCTCGCTTTTATTTAGCGATTGCCTGCTTTAGGTAGCGAATGTTATCAACTTCGGTTGATCCGGCCCTCTGGTTCGATGCTCGCTTTTATTTAGCGATTGTCTGCTTTAGGTAGCGGATGTTATCAACTTCGGTTGATCCGACCCTCTGGTTCGATGCTCGCTTTTATTTACCGATTGCCTACTTTAGTTAGCGGATGTTATCAACTTCGGTTGATCCAGCCCTCTGGTTTGATGCTCGCTTTAATTTAGCGATTGCCTACTTATTTAGAGGATGTTATCAACTTCAGTTGATCCAGCCCTCTGGTTCGATGCTCGCTTTTATTTAGCGATTGCCTGCTTTAGGTAGCGGATGTTATCAACTTCGGTTGATCCGGCCCTCTGGTTCGATGCTCGCTTTTATTTAGCGATTGCCACCTTTAGGTAGCGGATGTTATCAACTTCGGTTGATCCGGCCCTCTGGTGCGATGCTTGCTTCTATTTAGCGATTGCCACCTTTATGTAGCGGATGTTATCAACTTTGGTTGATCTGGCCCTCTGGTTCGATGCTCGCTTTTATTTAGCGATTGCCTGCTTTAGGTAGCGGATGCTATCAACATCGGTTGATCCAGCCCTCTGGTTCGATGCTCGCTTTTATTTAGCGATTACCTAATTTAGTTAGCGGATGTTATCAACTTCGATTGATCCGGACCTCTGGTTCGATGCTCGCTTTTATTTAGCGATTGCCTGCTTTAGGTAGCGAATGTTATCAACTTCGGTTGATCCGGCCCTCTGGTTCGATGCTCGCTTTTATTTAGCGATTTCCTGCTTTAGTTAGCGGATGTTATCAACTTCGGTTGATCCGGCCCTCTGGTTCGATGCTCGCTTTTATTTAGCGATTGCCTGCTTTAGGTAGCGAATGTTATCAACATCGGTTGATCCGGCCCTCTGGTTCGATGCTTGCTTTCATTTAGCAATTGCCTACTTTAGTCAGCGAATGTTATCAACTTCGGTTGATCCGGCCCTCTGGTTTGATGCTCGCTTTTATTTAGCGATTCCCTGCTTTAGGTAGCGGATGTTATCAACATCGGTTGATCCGGCCCTCTGGTTCGATGCTTGCTTTTATTTAGCGGTTTCCTACTTTAGTTAGTGAATGTTATCAACTTCGGTTGATTCGGACCTCTGGTTCGATGCTCGCTTTTATTTAGCGATTGCCTGCATTAGGTAGCGGATGTTATCAACTTCAGTTGATCCGGCCCTCTGTTTCGATGCTCGCTTTTATTTAGAGATTGCCTGCTTTAGGTAGGGGATGTTATCAACTTCGTTTGATCCGGCCCTCTGGTTCGATGCTCGCTTTTATTTACCGATTGCCTATTTTAGTTAGCGGATATTATCAAGTTCGGTTGATCCAGCCCTCAGGTTTGATGCTCGCTTTAATTTAGCGATTGCCTACTTATTTAGCGGATGTTATCAACTTCGGTTGATCCGGCCCTCTGGTTCGATGCTCGCTTTTATTTAGCGATTGCCTGCTTTAGGTAGCAGATGTTATCAACTTCGATTGATTCAGCCCTCTGGTTCAATGCTTGCTTTTATTTAGCGATTGCCTGCTTTAGTTAGCGGATGTTATCAACTTCGGTTGATTCGGCTCTCTAGTTCAATGCTCGCTTTTATTTAGCGATTGCCACCTTTAGGTAGCGGATGTTATCAACTTCGGTTGATCCGTACCTCTGGTTCGATGCTTGCTTCTATTTAGCGATTGCCACCTTTAGGTAGCGGAAGTTATCAACTTCAGTTGATCCGGCCCTCTGGTTCGATTCTCGCTTTTAATTAGCGATTGCCTGCTTTAGGTAGCGGATGTTATCAACTTCGGTTGATCCGGCCCTCTGGTTCGATGCTCGCTTTTATTTAGCGATTGCCACCTTTAGGTAGCGGATGTTATCAACTTCGGTTGATCCGGCCCTCTGGTGTGATGCTTGCTTCTATTTAGCGATTGCCACCTTTATGTAGCGGATGTTATCAACTTTGGTTGATCTGGCCCTCTGGTTCGATGCTCACTTTTATTTAGCGATTGCCTGCTTTAGGTAGCGGATGCTATCAACATCGGTTGATCCAGCCCTCTGGTTCGATGCTCGCTTTTATTTAGCGATTACCTACTTTAGTTAGCGGATGTTATCAACTTCGATTGATCCGGACCTCTGGTTCGATGCTCGCTTTTATTTAGCGATTGCCTGCTTTAGGTAGCGAATGTTATCAACTTCGGTTGATCCGGCCCTCTGGTTCGATGCTCGCTTTTATTTAGCGATTGTCTGCTTTAGGTAGCGGATGTTATCAACTTCGGTTGATCCGACCCTCTGGTTCGATGCTCGCTTTTATTTACCGATTGCCTACTTTAGTTAGCGGATGTTATCAACTTCGGTTGATCCAGCCCTCTGGTTTGATGCTCGCTTTAATTTAGCGATTGCCTACTTATTTAGAGGATGTTATCAACTTCAGTTGATCCAGCCCTCTGGTTCGATGCTCGCTTTTATTTAGCGATTGCCTGCTTTAGGTAGCGGATGTTATCAACTTCGGTTGATCCGGCCCTCTGGTTCGATGCTCGCTTTTATTTAGCGATTGCCACCTTTAGGTAGCGGATGTTATCAACTTCGGTTGATCCGGCCCTCTGGTGCGATGCTTGCTTCTATTTAGCGATTGCCACCTTTATGTAGCGGATGTTATCAACTTTGGTTGATCTGGCCCTCTGGTTCGATGCTCGCTTTTATTTAGCGATTGCCTGCTTTAGGTAGCGGATGCTATCAACATCGGTTGATCCAGCCCTCTGGTTCGATGCTCGCTTTTATTTAGCGATTACCTAATTTAGTTAGCGGATGTTATCAACTTCGATTGATCCGGACCTCTGGTTCGATGCTCGCTTTTATTTAGCGATTGCCTGCTTTAGGTAGCGAATGTTATCAACTTCGGTTGATCCGGCCCTCTGGTTCGATGCTCGCTTTTATTTAGCGATTGCCTGCTTTAGGTAGCGGATGTTATCAACTTCGGTTGATCCGACCCTCTGGTTCGATGCTCGCTTTTATTTACCGATTGCCTACTTTAGTTAGCGGATATTATCAACTTCGGTTGATCCAGCCCTTTGGTTTGATGCTCGCTTTAATTTAGCGATTGCCTACTTATTTAGAGGATGTTATCAACTTCAGTTGATCCAGCCCTCTGGTTCGATGCTCGCTTTTATTTAGCGATTGCATGCTTTAGGTAGCGGATGTTATCAACTTCGGTTGATCCGGCCCTCTGGTTCGATGCTCGCTTTTATTTAGCGATTGCCACCTTTAGGTAGCGGATGTTATCAACTTCGGTTGATCCGGCCCTCTGGTGCGATGCTTACTTCTATTTAGCGATTGCCACCTTTATGTATCGGATGTTATCAACTTTGGTTGATCTGGCCCTCTGGTTCGATGCTCGCTTTTATTTAGCGATTGCATGCTTTAGGTAGCGGATGCTATCAACATCGGTTGATCCAGCCCTCTGGTTCGATGCTCGCTTTTATTTAGCGATTACCTACTTTAGTTAGCGGATGTTATCAACTTCGATTGATCCAGACCTCTGGTTCGATGCTCGCTTTTATTTAGCGATTGCCTGCTTTAGGTAGCGAATGTTATCAACTTCGGTTGATCCGGCCCTCTGGTTCGATGCTCGCTTTTATTTAGCGATTGCCTGCTTTAGGTAGCGGATGTTATCAACTTCGGTTGATCCGGCCCTCTGGTTCGATGCTCGCTTTTATTTAGCGATTGCCACCTTTAGGTAGCGGATGTTATCAACTTTGGTTGATCCGGCCCTCTGGTTCGATGCTTGCTTCTAATTAGCGATTGCCACCTTTAGGTAGCGGATGTTATCAACTTCGGTTGATCTGGCCCTCTGGTTCGATGCTCGCTTTTATTTAGCGATTGCCTGCTTTAGGTAGCAGATGTTATCAACTTCGGTTGATCCGGCCCTCTGGTTCGATGCTCGCTTTTATTTAGCGATTGCCACCTTTAGGTAGCAGATGTTATCAACTTCGGTTGATCCGGCCCTCTGGTTCGATGCTTGCTTCTATTTAGCGATTTCCACCTTTATGTAGCGGATGTTATCAACTTTGGTTGATCTGGCCCTCTGGTTCGATGCTCGCTTTTATTTAGCGATTGCCTGCTTTAGGTAGCGAATGTTATCAACTTCGGTTGATCCGGTCCTCTGGTTCGATGCTCGCTTTTATTTAGCGATTGCCACCTTTAGGTAGCGGATGTTATCAACTTCGGTTGATCCGGCCCTCTGGTGCGATGTTTGCTTCTATTTAGCGATTGCCACCTTTATGTAGCGGATGTTATCAACTTTGGTTGATCTGGCCCTCTGGTTCGATGCTCGCTTTTATTTAGCGATTGCCTGCTTTAGGTAGCGGATGCTATCAACATCGGTTGATCCAGCCCTCTGGTTCGATGCTCGCTTTTATTTAGCGATTACCTACTTTAGTTAGCGGATGTTATCAACTTCGATTGATCCGGACCTCTGGTTCGATGCTCGCTTTTATTTAGCGATTGCCTGCTTTAGGTAGCGAATGTTATCAACTTCGGTTGATCCGGCCCTCTGGTTCGATGCTCGCTTTTATTTAGCGATTGCCTGCTTTAGGTAGCGGATGTTATCAAATTCGGTTGATCCGACCCTCTGGTTCGATGCTCGCTTTTATTTACCGATTGCCTACTTTAGTTAGCGGATGTTATCAACTTCGGTTGATCCAGCCCTCTGGTTTGATGCTCGCTTTAATTTAGCGATTGCCTACTTATTTAGAGGATGTTATCAACTTCGGTTGATCCGGCCCTCTGGTTCGATGCTCGCTTTTATTTAGCGATTGCCTGCTTTAGGTAGCAGATGTTATCAACTTCGGTTGATCCGGCCCTCTGGTTCGATGCTCGCTTTTATTTAGCGATTGCCACCTTTAGGTAGCAGATGTTATCAACTTCGGTTGATCCGGCCCTCTGGTTCGATGCTTGCTTCTATTTAGCGATTTCCACCTTTATGTAGCGGATGTTATCAACTTTGGTTGATCTGTCCCTCTGGTTCGATGCTCGCTTTTATTTAGCGATTGCCTGCTTTAGGTAGCGAATGTTATCAACTACGGTTGATCCGGTCCTCTGGTTCGATGCTCGCTTTTATTTAGCGATTGCCTACTTTAGTTAGCGGATGTTATAAACTTCGATTGATCCGGACCTCTGGTTCGATGCTCGCTTTTATTTAGCGATTGCCTGCTTTAGGTAGAGGATGTTATCAACTTCGGTTGATCCGGCCCTCTGGTTCGATGCTCGCTTTTATTTAGCGATTGCCTACTTTAGTTAGCGGATCTTATCAACTTTGATTGATCCGGACCTCTGGTTCGATGCTCGCTTTTATTTAGCGATTTCCTGCTTTAGGTAGAGGATGTTATCAACTTCGGTTGATCCGGCCCTCTGGTTCGATGCTCGCTTTTATTTAGCGATTTCCTGGTTTAGTTAGCGGATGTTATCAACTTCGGTTGATCCGGCCCTCTGGTTCGATGCTCGCTTTTATTTACCGATTTCCTGCTTTTGGTAGCGAATGTTATCAACATCGGTTGATCCGGCCCTCTGGTTCGATGCTCGCTTTAATTTAGCGATTGCCACCTTTAGGTAGCGGATGTTATCAACTTCGGTTGATCCAGCCCTCTAGTTCGATGCTTGCTTCTATTTAGCGATTTCCACCTTTATGTAGCGGATGTTATCAACTTTGGTTGATCTGGCCCTCTGGTTCGATGCTCGCTTTTATTTAGCGATTGCCACCATTAGGTAGCGGATGTTATCAACTTCGGTTGATCCAGCCCTCTGGTTCGATGCTTGCTTCTATTTAGTGATTTCCAGCTTTATGTAGCGGATGTTATCAACTTTGGTTGATCTGGCCCTCTGGTTCGATGCTCGCTTTTATTTAGCGATTGCCTGCTTTAGGTAGCGGATGTTATCAACTTCGGTTGATCCGGCCCTCTGGTTCGATGCTCGCTTTTATTTAGCGATTGCCTACTTTAGTTAGTGGGTGTTATAAACTTCGATTGATCCGGACCTCTGGTTTGATGCTCGCTTTTATTTAGCGATTGCCTGCTTTAGGTAGAGGATGTTATCAACTTCGGTTGATCCGGCCCTCTGGTTCGATGCTCGCTTTTATTTAGCGATTGCCTACTTTAGTTAGCGGATCTTATCAACTTTGATTGATCCGGACCTCTGGTTCGATGCTCGCTTTTATTTAGCGATTTCCTGCTTTAGGTAGAGGATGTTATCAACTTCGGTTGATCCGGCCCTCTGGTTCGATGCTCGCTTTTATTTAGCGATTTCCTGCTTTAGTTAGCGGATGTTATCAACTTCGGTTGATCCGGCCCTCTGGTTCGATGCTCGCTTTTATTTACCGATTTCCTGCTTTTGGTAGCGAATGTTATCAACATCGGTTGATCCGGCCCTCTGGTTCGATGCTCGCTTTTATTTAGCGATTGCCACCTTTAGATAGCGGATGTTATCAACTTCGGTTGATCCAGCCCTCTAGTTCGATGCTTGCTTCTATTTAGCGATTTCCACCTTTATGTAGCGGATGTTATCAACTTTGGTTGATCTGGCCCTCTGGTTCGATGCTCGCTTTTATTTAGCGATTGCCACCATTAGGTAGCGGATGTTATCAACTTCGGTTGATCCAGCCCTCTGGTTCGATGCTTGCTTCTATTTAGCGATTTCCACCTTTATGTAGCGGATGTTATCAACTTTGGTTGATCTGGCCCTCTGGTTCGATGCTCGCTTTTATTTAGCGATTGCCTGCTTTAGGTAGCGGATGTTATTAACTTCGGTTGATCCGACCCTCTGGTTCGATGCTCGCTTTTATTTAGCGATTGCCTACTTTAGTTAGCGGATGTTATAAACTTCGATTGATCCGGACCTCTGGTTCGATGCTCGCTTTTATTTATCGATTGCCAGCTTTAGGTAGAGGATGTTATCAACTTCGGTTGATCCGGCCCTCTGGTTCGATGCTCGCTTTTATTTAGCAATTGCCTACTTTAGTTAGCGAATGTTATCAACTTCGATTGATCCGGACCTCTGGTTCGATGCTCGCTTTTATTTAGCGATTGCATGCTTTAGGTAGCGGATGCTATCAACATCGGTTGATCCAGCCCTCTGGTTCGATGCTCGCTTTTATTTAGCGATTACCTACTTTAGTTAGCGGATGTTATCAACTTCGATTGATCCGGACCTCTGGTTCGATGCTCGCTTTTATTTAGCGATTGCCTGCTTTAGGTAGCGAATGTTATCAACTTCGGTTGATCCGGCCCTCTGGTTCGATGCTCGCTTTTATTTAGCGATTGCCTGCTTTAGGTAGCGGATGTTATCAACTTCGGTTGATCCGGCCCTCTGGTTCGATGCTCGCTTTTATTTAGCGATTGCCACCTTTAGGTAGCGGATGTTATCAACTTTGGTTGATCCGGCCCTCTGGTTCGATGCTTGCTTCTAATTAGCGATTGCCACCTTTAGGTAGCGGATGTTATCAACTTCGGTTGATCTGGCCCTCTGGTTCGATGCTCGCTTTTATTTAGCGATTGCCTGCTTTAGGTAGCAGATGTTATCAACTTCGGTTGATCCGGCCCTCTGGTTCGATGCTCGCTTTTATTTAGCGATTGCCACCTTTAGGTAGCAGATGTTATCAACTTCGGTTGATCCGGCCCTCTGGTTCGATGCTTGCTTCTATTTAGCGATTTCCACCTTTATGTAGCGGATGTTATCAACTTTGGTTGATCTGGCCCTCTGGTTCGATGCTCGCTTTTATTTAGCGATTGCCTGCTTTAGGTAGCGAATGTTATCAACTTCGGTTGATCCGGTCCTCTGGTTCGATGCTCGCTTTTATTTAGCGATTGCCACCTTTAGGTAGCGGATGTTATCAACTTCGGTTGATCCGGCCCTCTGGTGCGATGTTTGCTTCTATTTAGCGATTGCCACCTTTATGTAGCGGATGTTATCAACTTTGGTTGATCTGGCCCTCTGGTTCGATGCTCGCTTTTATTTAGCGATTGCCTGCTTTAGGTAGCGGATGCTATCAACATCGGTTGATCCAGCCCTCTGGTTCGATGCTCGCTTTTATTTAGCGATTACCTACTTTAGTTAGCGGATGTTATCAACTTCGATTGATCCGGACCTCTGGTTCGATGCTCGCTTTTATTTAGCGATTGCCTGCTTTAGGTAGCGAATGTTATCA
Source organism: Lathyrus sativus (assembly GCA_963859935.3). NCBI lineage: Eukaryota > Viridiplantae > Streptophyta > Magnoliopsida > Fabales > Fabaceae > Lathyrus > Lathyrus sativus. The sequence goes on from OZ012737.1 coordinate 361,817,889, forward strand.
ACTTCGGTTGATCCGGCCCTCTGGTTCGATGCTCGCTTTTATTTAGCGATTGCCTGCTTTAGGTAGCGGATGTTATCAAATTCGGTTGATCCGACCCTCTGGTTCGATGCTCGCTTTTATTTACCGATTGCCTACTTTAGTTAGCGGATGTTATCAACTTCGGTTGATCCAGCCCTCTGGTTTGATGCTCGCTTTAATTTAGCGATTGCCTACTTATTTAGAGGATGTTATCAACTTCGGTTGATCCGGCCCTCTGGTTCGATGCTCGCTTTTATTTAGCGATTGCCTGCTTTAGGTAGCAGATGTTATCAACTTCGGTTGATCCGGCCCTCTGGTTCGATGCTCGCTTTTATTTAGCGATTGCCACCTTTAGGTAGCAGATGTTATCAACTTCGGTTGATCCGGCCCTCTGGTTCGATGCTTGCTTCTATTTAGCGATTTCCACCTTTATGTAGCGGATGTTATCAACTTTGGTTGATCTGTCCCTCTGGTTCGATGCTCGCTTTTATTTAGCGATTGCCTGCTTTAGGTAGCGAATGTTATCAACTACGGTTGATCCGGTCCTCTGGTTCGATGCTCGCTTTTATTTAGCGATTGCCTACTTTAGTTAGCGGATGTTATAAACTTCGATTGATCCGGACCTCTGGTTCGATGCTCGCTTTTATTTAGCGATTGCCTGCTTTAGGTAGAGGATGTTATCAACTTCGGTTGATCCGGCCCTCTGGTTCGATGCTCGCTTTTATTTAGCGATTGCCTACTTTAGTTAGCGGATCTTATCAACTTTGATTGATCCGGACCTCTGGTTCGATGCTCGCTTTTATTTAGCGATTTCCTGCTTTAGGTAGAGGATGTTATCAACTTCGGTTGATCCGGCCCTCTGGTTCGATGCTCGCTTTTATTTAGCGATTTCCTGGTTTAGTTAGCGGATGTTATCAACTTCGGTTGATCCGGCCCTCTGGTTCGATGCTCGCTTTTATTTACCGATTTCCTGCTTTTGGTAGCGAATGTTATCAACATCGGTTGATCCGGCCCTCTGGTTCGATGCTCGCTTTAATTTAGCGATTGCCACCTTTAGGTAGCGGATGTTATCAACTTCGGTTGATCCAGCCCTCTAGTTCGATGCTTGCTTCTATTTAGCGATTTCCACCTTTATGTAGCGGATGTTATCAACTTTGGTTGATCTGGCCCTCTGGTTCGATGCTCGCTTTTATTTAGCGATTGCCACCATTAGGTAGCGGATGTTATCAACTTCGGTTGATCCAGCCCTCTGGTTCGATGCTTGCTTCTATTTAGTGATTTCCAGCTTTATGTAGCGGATGTTATCAACTTTGGTTGATCTGGCCCTCTGGTTCGATGCTCGCTTTTATTTAGCGATTGCCTGCTTTAGGTAGCGGATGTTATCAACTTCGGTTGATCCGGCCCTCTGGTTCGATGCTCGCTTTTATTTAGCGATTGCCTACTTTAGTTAGTGGGTGTTATAAACTTCGATTGATCCGGACCTCTGGTTTGATGCTCGCTTTTATTTAGCGATTGCCTGCTTTAGGTAGAGGATGTTATCAACTTCGGTTGATCCGGCCCTCTGGTTCGATGCTCGCTTTTATTTAGCGATTGCCTACTTTAGTTAGCGGATCTTATCAACTTTGATTGATCCGGACCTCTGGTTCGATGCTCGCTTTTATTTAGCGATTTCCTGCTTTAGGTAGAGGATGTTATCAACTTCGGTTGATCCGGCCCTCTGGTTCGATGCTCGCTTTTATTTAGCGATTTCCTGCTTTAGTTAGCGGATGTTATCAACTTCGGTTGATCCGGCCCTCTGGTTCGATGCTCGCTTTTATTTACCGATTTCCTGCTTTTGGTAGCGAATGTTATCAACATCGGTTGATCCGGCCCTCTGGTTCGATGCTCGCTTTTATTTAGCGATTGCCACCTTTAGGTAGCGGATGTTATCAACTTCGGTTGATCCAGCCCTCTAGTTCGATGCTTGCTTCTATTTAGCGATTTCCACCTTTATGTAGCGGATGTTATCAACTTTGGTTGATCTGGCCCTCTGGTTCGATGCTCGCTTTTATTTAGCGATTGCCACCATTAGGTAGCGGATGTTATCAACTTCGGTTGATCCAGCCCTCTGGTTCGATGCTTGCTTCTATTTAGCGATTTCCACCTTTATGTAGCGGATGTTATCAACTTTGGTTGATCTGGCCCTCTGGTTCGATGCTCGCTTTTATTTAGCGATTGCCTGCTTTAGGTAGCGGATGTTATTAACTTCGGTTGATCCGACCCTCTGGTTCGATGCTCGCTTTTATTTAGCGATTGCCTACTTTAGTTAGCGGATGTTATAAACTTCGATTGATCCGGACCTCTGGTTCGATGCTCGCTTTTATTTATCGATTGCCAGCTTTAGGTAGAGGATGTTATCAACTTCGGTTGATCCGGCCCTCTGGTTCGATGCTCGCTTTTATTTAGCAATTGCCTACTTTAGTTAGCGAATGTTATCAACTTCGATTGATCCGGACCTCTGGTTCGATGCTCGCTTTTATTTAGCGATTGCCTGCTTTAGGTAGAGGATGTTATCAACTTTGGTTGATCTGGACCTCTGGTTCGATGCTTGCTTCTATTTAGCGATTGCCACCTCTAGGTAGCGGAGGTTATCAACTTCAGTTAATCCAGCCCTCTGGTTCGATGCTCGCTTTTATTTAGCGATTGCCTGCTTTAGGTAGCGGATGTTATCAACTTCGGTTGATCCGGCCCTCTGGTTCGATGCTCGCTTTTATTTAGCGATTGCCTGCTTTAGGTAGCAGATGTTATCAACTTCGGTTGATCTGGACCTCTGGTTCGATGCTTGCTTCTATTTAGCGATTGCCACCTCTAGGTAGCGGAGGTTATCAACTTCAGTTAATCCAGCCCTCTGGTTCGATGCTCGCTTTTATTTAGCGATTGCCTGCTTTAGGTAGCGGATGTTATCAACTTCGGTTGATCCGGCCCTCTGGTTCGATGCTCGCTTTTATTTAGCGATTGCCACCTTTAGGTAGCGGATGTTATCAACTTCGGTTGATCCGGCCCTCTGGTGCGATGCTTGCTTCTATTTAGCGATTGCCACCTTTATGTAGCGGATGTTATCAACTTTGGTTGACCTGGCCCTCTGGTTCGATGCTCGCTTTTATTTAGCGATTGCCTGCTTTAGGTAGCGGATGCTATCAATTTTGGTTGATCCGGCCCTCTGGTTCGCTGCTCGCTTTTATTTAGCGATTACCTACTTTAGTTAGCGGATGTTATCAACTTCGTTTGATCCGGACCTCTGGTTCGATGCTCGCTTTTATTTAGCGATTGCCTGCTTTAGGTAGCGGATGTTATCAACTTCGGTTGATCCGGCCCTCTGGTTCGATGCTCGCTTTTATTTAGCGATTGCCTGCTTTAGGTAGCGGATGTTATCAACTTCGGTTGATCCGGCCCTCTGGTTCGATGCTCGCTTTTATTTAGCGATTGTCTGCTTTAGGTAGAGGATGTTATCAACTTCGGTTGATCCGGCCCTCTGGTTCGATGCTCGCTTTTATTTAGCAATTGCCTACTTAGTTAGCGAATGTTATCAACTTCGATTGATCTGGACCTCTGGTTCGATGCTCGCTTTTATTTAGCGATTGCCTGCTTTAGGTAGAGGATGTTATCAACTTTGGTTGATCTGGACCTCTGGTTCGATGCTTGCTTCTATTTAGCGATTGCCACCTCTAGGTAGCGGAGGTTATCAACTTCAGTTAATCCAGCCCTCTGGTTCGATGCTCGCTTTTATTTAGCGATTGCCTGCTTTAGGTAGCGGATGTTATCAACTTCGGTTGATCTGGCCCTCTGGTTCGATGCTCGCTTTTATTTAGCGATTGCCTGCTTTAGGTAGCAGATGTTATCAACTTCGGTTGATCTGGACCTCTGGTTCGATGCTTGCTTCTATTTAGCGATTGCCACCTCTAGGTAGCAGAGGTTATCAACTTCAGTTAATCCAGCCCTCTGGTTCGATGCTCGCTTTTATTTAGCGATTGCCTGCTTTAGGTAGCGGATGTTATCAACTTCGGTTGATCCGGCCCTCTAGTTCGATGCTCGCTTTTATTTAGCGATTGCCACCTTTAGGTAGCGGATGTTATCAACTTCGGTTGATCCGGCCCTCTGGTGCGATGCTTGCTTCTATTTAGCGATTGCCACCTTTATGTAGCGGATGTTATCAACTTTGGTTGACCTGGCCCTCTGGTTCGATGCTCGCTTTTATTTAGCGATTGCCTGCTTTAGGTAGCGGATGCTATCAATTTCGGTTGATCTGGCCCTCTGGTTCGCTGCTCGCTTTTATTTAGCGATTACCTACTTTAGTTAGCGGATATTATCAACTTCGTTTGATCCGGACCTCTGGTTCGATGCTCGCTTTTATTTAGCGATTGCCTGCTTTAGGTAGCGGATGTTATCAACTTCGGTTGATCCGGCCCTCTGGTTCGATGCTCGCTTTTATTTAGCGATTGCCTGCTTTAGGTAGCGGATGTTATCAACTTCGGTTGATCCGGCCCTCTGGTTCGATGCTCGCTTTTATTTAGCGATTGTCTGCTTTAGGTAGAGGATGTTATCAACTTCGGTTGATCCGGCCCTCTGGTTCGATGCTCGCTTTTATTTAGCGATTTCCTGCTTTAGTTAGCGGATGTTATCAACTTCGGTTGATCCGGCCCTCTGGTTCGATGCTCGCTTTTATTTAGCGATTGCCTGCTTTTGGTAGCGAATGTTATGAACATCGGTTGATTTGGCCCTATGGTTCGATGCTTGCTTTCATTTAGCAATTGCCTACTTTAGTCAGCGAATGTTATCAACATCGGTTGATCCGGCCCTCTGGTTCGATGCTCGCTTTTATTTAGCGATTCCCTGCTTTAGGTAGCGGATGTTATCAACATCGGTTGATCCGGCCCTCTGGTTCGATGCTTGCTTTTATTTAGCGATTTCCTACTTTAGTTAGTGAATGTTATCAACTTCGGTTGATCCGGACCTCTGGTTCGATGCTCGCTTTTATTTAGCGATTGCCTGCTTTAGGTAGCGGATGTTATCAACTTCAGTTGATCCGGCCCTCTGGTTCGATGCTCGCTTTTATTTAGCGATTGCCTGCTTTAGGTAGCGGATGTTATCAACTTCGGTTGATCCGGCCCTCTGGTTCGATGCTCGCTTTTATTTACCGATTGCCTACTTTAGTTAGCGGATGTTATCAACTTCGGTTGATCCAGCCCTCTGGTTTGATGCTCGCTTTAATTTAGCGATTGCCTACTTATTTAGCGGATGTTATCAACTTCGGTTGATCCGGCCCTCTGGTTCGATGCTCGCTTTTGTTTAGCGATTGTCTGCTTTAGGTAGCAGATGTTATCAACTTCGATTGATCCGGCCCTCTGGTTCAATGCTTGCTTTTATTTAGTGATTGCCTGCTTTAGGTAGCGGATGTTATCAACTTCGGTTGATCCGGCCCTCTGGTTCGATGCTCGCTTTTATTTACCGATTGCCTACTTTAGTTAGCGGATGTTATCAACTTCGGTTGATCCAGCCCTCTGGTTTGATGCTCGCTTTAATTTAGCGATTGCCTACTTATTTAGCAGATGTTATCAACTTCGGTTGATCCGGCCCTCTGGTTCGATGCTCGCTTTTTTTAGCGATTGCCTGGTTTAGGTAGCAGATGTTATCAACTTCGGTTGATCCGGCCCTCTGGTTCGATGCTCGCTTTTATTTAGCGATTGCCACCTTTAGGTAGCGGATGTTATCAACTTCGTTTGATCCGGCCCTCTGGTGCGATGCTTCCTTCTATTTAGCGATTGCCACCTTTATGTAGCGGATGTTATCAACTTTGGTTGATCCGACCCTCTGGTTCGATGCTCGCTTTTATTTAGCGATTGCCTGCTTTAGATAGCGGATGTTATCAACTTCGGTTGATCCGGCCCTCTGGTTCGATGCTCGCTTTTATTTAGCGATTGCCACCTTTAGGTAGCGGATGTTATCAACTTCGTTTGATCCGGCCCTCTGGTGCGATGCTTGCTTCTATTTAGCGATTGCCACCTTTATGTAGTGGATGTTATCAACTTTGGTTGATCCGGCCCTCTGGTTCGATGCTCTCTTTTATTTAGCGATTGCCTGCTTTAGGTAGCGGATGTTATTAACTTCGGTTGATCCGGCCCTCTGGTTCGATGCTCGCTTTTATTTACCGATTGCCTACTTTAGTTTGCGTATGTTATCAACTTCGGTTGATCCAGCCCTCTGGTTTGATGCTCGCTTTAATTTAGCGATTGCCTACTTATTTAGCGGATGTTATCAACTTCGGTTGATCCGGCCCTCTGGTTCGATGCTCGCTTTTATTTAGCGATTGCTTGCTTTAGGTAGCAGATGTTATCAACTTCGGTTGATCCGGCCCTCTGGTTCGATGCTCGCTTTTATTTAGCGATTGCCACCTTTAGGTAGCGGATGTTATTAACTTCGGTTGATCCGGACCTCTGGTTCGATGCTTGTTTCTATTTAGCGATTGCCACCTTTAGGTAGCGGAGGTTATCAACTTCAGTTGATCCGGCCCTCTGGTTCGATACTCGCTTTTATTTACCGATTGCCTGCTTTAGGTAGAGGATGTTATCAACTTCGGTTGATCCGGCCCTCTGGTTCGATGCTCGCTTTTATTTAGCGATTGCCTACTTTAGTTAGCGGATCTTATCAACTTTGATTGATCCGGACCTCTGGTTCGATGCTCGCTTTTATTTAGCGATTTCCTGCTTTAGGTAGAGGATGTTATCAACTTCGGTTGATCCGGCCCTCTGGTTCGATGCTCGCTTTTATTTAGCGATTTCCTGCTTTAGTTAGCGGATGTTATCAACTTCGGTTGATCCGGCCCTCTGGTTCGATGCTCGCTTTTATTTACCGATTTCCTGCTTTTGGTAGCGAATGTTATCAACATCGGTTGATCCGGCCCTCTGGTTCGATGCTCGCTTTTATTTAGCGATTGCCACCTTTAGGTAGCGGATGTTATCAACTTCGGTTGATCAGGCCCTCTGGTTCGATGCTCGCTTTTATTTACCGATTGCCTACTTTAGTTAGCGGATGTTATCAACTTCGGTTGATCCGGCCCTCTGGTTCGATGCTCGCTTTTATTTACCGATTTCCTGCTTTTGGTAGCGAATGTTATCAACATCGGTTGATCCGGCCCTCTGGTTCGATGCTCGCTTTTATTTAGCGATTGCCACCTTTAGGTAGCGGATGTTATCAACTTCGGTTGATCCGGCCCTCTGGTTCGATGCTCGCTTTTATTTAGCTATTGCCTGCTTTAGGTAGCAGATGTTATCAACTTCAATTGATTCGGCCCTCTGGTTCAATGCTTGCTTTTATTTAGCGATTGCCTGCTTTAGTTAGCGGATGTTATCAACTTCGGTAGATTCGGCTCTCTGGTTCGATGCTCGCTTTTATTTAGCGATTGCCACCTTTAGGTAGCGGATGTTATCAACTTCGGTTGATCCGGACCTCTGGTTCGATGCTTGCTTCTATTTAGCGATTGCCACCTTTAGGTAGCGGAGGTTATCAACTTCAGTTGATCCGGCCCTCTGGTTCGATGCACGTTTTTATTTAGCGATTGTCTGCTTTAGGTAGCGGATGTTATCAACTTCGTTTGATCCGGCCCTCTGGTTCGATGCTCGCTTTTATTTAGCGATTGCCTACTTTAGTTAGCGGATCTTATCAACTTTGATTGATCCGGACCTCTGGTTCGATGCTCGCTTTTATTTAGCGATTTCCTGCTTTAGGTAGAGGATGTTATCAACTTCGGTTGATCCGGCCCTCTGGTTCGATGCTCGCTTTTATTTAGCGATTTCCTGCTTTAGTTAGCGGATGTTATCAACTTCGGTTGATCCGGCCCTCTGGTTCGATGCTCGCTTTTATTTACCGATTTCCTGCTTTTGGTAGCGAATGTTATCAACATCGGTTGATCCGGCCCTCTGGTTCGATGCTCGCTTTTATTTAGCGATTGCCACCTTTAGGTAGCGGATGTTATCAACTTCGGTTGATCAGGCCCTCTGGTTCGATGCTCGCTTTTATTTACCGATTGCCTACTTTAGTTAGCGGATGTTATCAACTTCGGTTGATCCGGCCCTCTGGTTCGATGCTCGCTTTTATTTACCGATTTCCTGCTTTTGGTAGCGAATGTTATCAACATCGGTTGATCCGGCCCTCTGGTTCGATGCTCGCTTTTATTTAGTGATTGCCACCTTTAGGTAGCGGATGTTATCAACTTCGGTTGATCCGGCCCTCTGGTTCGATGCTCGCTTTTATTTAGCTATTGCCTGCTTTAGGTAGCAGATGTTATCAACTTCAATTGATTCGGCCCTCTGGTTCAATGCTTGCTTTTATTTAGCGATTGCCTGCTTTAGTTAGCGGATGTTATCAACTTCGGTAGATTCGGCTCTCTGGTTCGATGCTCGCTTTTATTTAGCGATTGCCACCTTTAGGTAGCGGATGTTATCAACTTCGGTTGATCCGGACCTCTGGTTCGATGCTTGTTTCTATTTAGCGATTGCCACCTTTAGGTAGCGGAGGTTATCAACTTCAGTTGATCCGGCCCTCTGGTTCGATACTCGCTTTTATTTACCGATTGCCTGCTTTAGGTAGAGGATGTTATCAACTTCGGTTGATCCGGCCCTCTGGTTCGATGCTCGCTTTTATTTAGCGATTGCCTACTTTAGTTAGCGGATCTTATCAACTTTGATTGATCCGGACCTCTGGTTCGATGCTCGCTTTTATTTAGCGATTTCCTGCTTTAGGTAGAGGATGTTATCAACTTCGGTTGATCCGGCCCTCTGGTTCGATGCTCGCTTTTATTTAGCGATTTCCTGCTTTAGTTAGCGGATGTTATCAACTTCGGTTGATCCGGCCCTCTGGTTCGATGCTCGCTTTTATTTACCGATTTCCTGCTTTTGGTAGCGAATGTTATCAACATCGGTTGATCCGGCCCTCTGGTTCGATGCTCGCTTTTATTTAGCGATTGCCACCTTTAGGTAGCGGATGTTATCAACTTCGGTTGATCAGGCCCTCTGGTTCGATGCTCGCTTTTATTTACCGATTGCCTACTTTAGTTAGCGGATGTTATCAACTTCGGTTGATCCGGCCCTCTGGTTCGATGCTCGCTTTTATTTACCGATTTCCTGCTTTTGGTAGCGAATGTTATCAACATCGGTTGATCCGGCCCTCTGGTTCGATGCTCGCTTTTATTTAGCGATTGCCACCTTTAGGTAGCGGATGTTATCAACTTCGGTTGATCCGGCCCTCTGGTTCGATGCTCGCTTTTATTTAGCTATTGCCTGCTTTAGGTAGCAGATGTTATCAACTTCAATTGATTCGGCCCTCTGGTTCAATGCTTGCTTTTATTTAGCGATTGCCTGCTTTAGTTAGCGGATGTTATCAACTTCGGTAGATTCGGCTCTCTGGTTCGATGCTCGCTTTTATTTAGCGATTGCCACCTTTAGGTAGCGGATGTTATCAACTTCGGTTGATCCGGACCTCTGGTTCGATGCTTGCTTCTATTTAGCGATTGCCACCTTTAGGTAGCGGAGGTTATCAACTTCAGTTGATCCGGCCCTCTGGTTCGATGCACGTTTTTATTTAGCGATTGTCTGCTTTAGGTAGCGGATGTTATCAACTTCGTTTGATCCGGCCCTCTGGTGCTATGCTTGCTTCTATTTAGCGATTGCCACCTTTATGTAGCGGATGTTATCAACTTTGGTTGATCTGGCCCTCTGGTTTGATGCTCGCTTTTATTTAGCGATTGCCTGCTTTAGGTAGCGGATGCTATCAACTTCGGTTGATCCGTCCCTCTGGTTCGATGCTCGCTTTTATTTAGCGATTACCTACTTTAGTTAGCGGATGTTATCAATTTCGATTGATCCGGACCTTTGGTTCGATGCTTGCTTTTATTTAGCGATTGTTTGCTTTAGGTAGCGGATGTTATCAACTTCGGTTGATCCGGCCCTCTGGTTCGATGGTCGCTTTTATTTAGCGATTGCCTACTTTAGGTAGCGGATGTTATAAACTTTGGTTGATCCGGCCCTCTGGTTCGATGCTCGCTTTATTTACCGATTGCCTACTTTAGTTAGCGGATGTTATCAACTTCGGTTGATCCAGCCCTCTGGTTTGATGCTCGCTTTTATTTAGCGATTGCCTGCTTATTTAGCGGATGTTATCAACTTTGGTTGATCCGGCCCTCTGGTTCGATGCTCGCTTTTATTTAGCGATTTCCTGCTTTAGTTAGCGGTTGTTATCAACTTCAGTTGATCCGGCCCTCTGGTTCAATGCTCGCTTTTATTTAGCCATTGCCTACTTTAGGTAGCGAATGTTATCAACATCGGTTGATCCGGCCCTTTGGTTCGATGCTTGCTTTCATTTAGCAATTGCCTACTTTAGTTAGGGAATGTTATCAACTTCGGTTAATCCGGCCCTCGGGTTCGATGCTCGCTTTTATTTAGCGATTCCCTGCTTTAGGTAGCGGATGTTATCAACATCGGTTGATTCGGCCCTCTGGTTCGATGCTTGCTTTTATTTAGTGATTTCCTACTTTAGTTAGTGAATGTTATCAACTTCGGTTGATCCGGACCTCTGGTTCGATGCTCGCTTTTATTTAGCGATTGCCTGCTTTAGGTAGCGGATGTTATCAACTTCAGTTGATCCGGCCCTCTGGTTCGATGCTCGCTTTTATTTAGCGATTTCCTGCTTTAGGTAGCGGATGTTATCAACTTTGGTTGATCCGGCCCTCTGGTTCGATGCTCGCTTTATTTACCGATTGCCTACTTTAATTAGCGGATGTTATCAACTTCGGTTGATCCAGCCCTCTGGTTTGATGCTCGCTTTTATTTAGCGATTGCCTGCTTATTTAGCGGATGTTATCAACTTTGGTTGATCCGGCCCTCTGGTTCGATGCTCGCTTTTATTTAGCGATTTCCTGCTTTAGTTAGCGGTTGTTATCAACTTCAGTTGATCCGGCCCTCTGGTTCGATGCTCGCTTTTATTTAGCCATTGCCTGCTTTAGGTAGCGAATGTTATCAACATCGGTTGATCCGGCCCTTTGGTTCGTTGCTTGCTTTCATTTAGCAATTGCCTACTTTAGTTAGCGAATGTTATCAACTTCGGTTAATCCGGCCCTCTGGTTCGATGCTCGCTTTTATTTAGCGATTCCCTGCTTTAGGTAGCAGATGTTATCAACATCGGTTGATCCGGCCCTCTGGTTCGATGCTTGCTTTTATTTAGTGATTTCCTACTTTAGTTAGTGAATGTTATCAACTTCGGTTGATCCGGACCTCTGGTTCGATGCTCACTTTTATTTAGCGATTGCCTGCTTTAGGTAGCGGATGTTATCAACTTCAGTTGATCCGGCCCTCTGGTTCGATGCTCGCTTTTATTTAGCGATTTCCTGCTTTAGGTAGCGGATGTTATCAACTTTGGTTGATCCGGCCCTCTGGTTCGATGCTCGCTTTATTTACCGATTGCCTACTTTAGTTAGCGGATGTTATCAACTTCGGTTGATCCAGCCCTCTGGTTTGATGCTCGCTTTTATTTAGCGATTGCCTGCTTATTTAGCGGATGTTATCAACTTTGGTTGATCCGGCCCTCTGGTTCGATGCTCGCTTTTATTTAGCGATTTCCTGCTTTAGTTAGCGGTTGTTATCAACTTCAGTTGATCCGGCCCTCTGGTTCGATGCTCGCTTTTATTTAGCCATTGCCTGCTTTAGGTAGCGAATGTTATCAACATCGGTTGATCCGGCCCTCTGGTTCGATGCTTGCTTTCATTTAGCAATTGCCTACTTTAGTTAGCGAATGTTATCAACTTCGGTTAATCCGGCCCTCTGGTTCGATGCTCGCTTTTATTTAGCGATTCCCTGCTTTAGGTAGCGGATGTTATCAACATCGGTTGATCCGGCCCTCTGGTTCGATGCTTGCTTTTATTTAGTGATTTCCTACTTTAGTTAGTGAATGTTATCAACTTCGGTTGATCCGGACCTCTGGTTCGATGCTCGCTTTTATTTAGCGATTGCCTGCTTTAGGTAGCGGATGTTATCAACTTCAGTTGATCCGGCCCTCTGGTTCGATGCTCACTTTTATTTAGCGATTTCCTGCTTTAGGTAGCGGATGTTATCAACTTCGGTTGATCCGGCCCTCTGGTTCGATGCTCGCTTTTATTTACCGATTGCCTACTTTAGTTAGCGGATGTTATCAACTTCGGTTGATCCAGCCCTCTGGTTTGACGCTCGCTTTAATTTAGCGATTGCCTACTTATTTAGCGGATGTTATCAACTTCGGTTGATCCGGCCCTCTGGTTCGATGCTCGCTTTTACTTAGCGATTGCCTGCTTTAGGTAGTAGATGTTATCAACTTCGATTGATCCGGCCCTCTGGTTCAATGCTTGCTTTTATTTAGCGATTGCCTGCTTTAGTTAGCGGATGTTATCAACTTCGGTTGATTCGGCTCTCTGGTTCGATGCTCGCTTTTATTTAGCGATTGCCACGTTTAGGTAGCGGATGTTATCAACTTCGGTTGATCCGGACCTCTGGTTCGATGCTTGCTTCTATTTAGCGATTGCCACCTTTAGGTAGCGGAGGTTATCAACTTCGGTTGATCCGGCCCTCTGGTTCGATGCTCGCTTTTATTTAGCGATTGCCACCTTTAGGTAGCGGATGCTATCAACTTCGGTTGATCCGTCCCTCTGGTTCGATGCTCACTTTTATTTAGCGATTGCCTACTTTAGTTAGCGGATGTTATCAACTTTGATTAATCCGGACCTCTGGTTCGATGCTCGCTTTTATTTAGCGATTGCCTGCTTTAGGTAGAGGATGTTATCAACTTCAGTTGATCCGGCCCTCTGGTTCGACGCTCGCTTTTATTTAGCGATTTCCTGCTTTAGTTAGCGGATGTTATCAACTTCGGTTGATCCGGCCCTCTGGTTCGATGCTCGCTTTTATTTAGCCATTGCCTTCTTTAGGTAGCGAATGTTATCAACATCGGTTGATCCGGCCCTCTGGTTCGATGCTTGCTTTCATTTAGCAATTGCCTACTTTAGTTAGCGAATGTTATCAACTTCGGTTAATCCGGCCCTCTGGTTCGATGCTCGCTTTTATTTAGCGATTCCCTGCTTTAGGTAGCGGATGTTATCAACATCGGTTGATCCGGCCCTCTGGTTCGATGCTTGCTTTTATTTAGCGATTTCCTACTTTAGTTAGTGAATGTTATCAACTTCGGTTGATCCGGACCTCTGGTTCGATGCTCGCTTTTATTTTGCGATTGCCTGCTTTAGGTAGCGGATGTTATCAACTTCAGTTGATCCGGCCCTCTGGTTCGATGCTCGCTTTTATTTAGCGATTTCCTGCTTTAGGTAGCGGATGTTATCAACTTCGGTTGATCCGGCCCTCTGGTTCGATGCTCGCTTTTATTTACCGATTGCCTACTTTAGTTAGCGGATGTTATCAACTTCGGTTGATCCAGCCCTCTGCTTTGATGCTCGCTTTAATTTAGCGATTGCCTTCTTATTTAGCGGATGTTATCAACATCGGTTGATCCGGCCCTCTGGTTCGATGCTTGCTTTTATTTAGTGATTTCCTACTTTAGTTAGTGAATGTTATCAACTTCGGTTGATCCGGACCTCTGGTTCGATGCTCGCTTTTATTTAGCGATTGCCTGCTTTAGGTAGCGGATGTTATCAACTTCAGTTGATCCGGCCCTCTGGTTCGATGCTCGCTTTTATTTAGCGATTTCCTGCTTTAGGTAGCGGATGTTATCAACTTCGGTTGATCCGGCCCTCTGGTTCGATGCTCGCTTTTATTTACCGATTGCCTACTTTAGTTAGCGGATGTTATCAACTTCGGTTGATCCAGCCCTCTGGTTTGCGCTCGCTTTAATTTAGCGATTGCCTACTTATTTAGCGGATGTTATCAACTTCGGTTGATCCGGCCCTCTGGTTCGATGCTCGCTTTTACTTAGCGATTGCCTGCTTTAGGTAGCAGATGTTATCAACTTCGATTGATCCGGCCCTCTGGTTCAATGCTTGCTTTTATTTGGCGATTGCCTGCTTTAGTTAGCGGATGTTATCAACTTCGGTTGATTCGGCTCTCTGGTTCGATGCTCGCTTTTATTTAGCGATTGCCACCTTTAGGTAGCGGATGTTATCAACTTCGGTTGATCCGGACCTCTGGTTCGATGCTTGCTTCTATTTAGCGATTGCCACCTTTAGGTAGCGGAGGTTATCAACTTCAGTTGATCCGGCCCTCTGGTTCGATGCTCGCTTTTATTTAGCGATTGCCTGCTTTAGGTAGCGGATGTTATCAACTTCGGTTGATCCGGCCCTCTGGTTTGATGCTCGCTTTTATTTAGCGATTGCCACCTTTAGGTAGCAGATGCTATCAACTTCGGTTGATCCGTCCCTCTGGTTCGATGCTCACTTTTATTTAGCGATTGCCTACTTTAGTTAGCGGATGTTATCAACTTTGATTAATCCGGACCTCTGGTTCGATGCTCGCTTTTATTTAGCGATTGCCTGCTTTAGGTAGAGGATGTTATCAACTTCGGTTGATCTGGCCCTCTGGTTCGACGCTCGCTTTTATTTAGCGATTTCCTGCTTTAGTTAGCGGATGTTATCAACTTCGGTTGATCCGGCCCTCTGGTTCGATGCTCGCTTTTATTTAGCCATTGCCTTCTTTAGGTAGCGAATGTTATCAACATCGGTTGATCCGGCCCTCTGGTTCGATGCTTGCTTTCATTTAGCAATTGCCTACTTTAGTTAGCGAATGTTATCAACTTCGGTTAATCCGGCCCTCTGCTTTGATGCTCGCTTTAATTTAGCGATTGCCTTCTTATATAGCGGATGTTATCAACATCGGTTGATCCGGCCCTCTGGTTCGATGCTTGCTTTTATTTAGTGATTTCCTACTTTAGTTAGTGAATGTTATCAACTTCGGTTGATCCGGACCTCTGGTTCGATGCTCGCTTTTATTTAGCGATTGCCTGCTTTAGGTAGCGGATGTTATCAACTTTAGTTGATCCGGCCCTCTGGTTCGATGCTCGCTTTTATTTAGCGATTTCCTGCTTTAGGTAGCGGATGTTATCAACTTCGGTTGATCCGGCCCTCTGGTTCGATGCTCGCTTTTATTTACCGATTGCCTACTTTAGTTAGCGGATGTTATCAACTTCGGTTGATCCAGCCCTCTGGTTTGCGCTCGCTTTAATTTAGCGATTGCCTACTTATTTAGCGGATGTTATCAACTTCGGTTGATCCGGCCCCCTGGTTCGATGCTCGCTTTTACTTAGCGATTGCCTGCTTTAGGTAGCAGATGTTATCAACTTCGATTGATCCGGCCCTCTGGTTCAATGCTTGCTTTTATTTGGCGATTGCCTGCTTTAGTTAGCGGATGTTATCAACTTCGGTTGATTCGGCTCTCTGGTTCGATGCTCGCTTTTATTTAGCGATTGCCACCTTTAGGTAGCGGATGTTATCAACTTCGGTTGATCCGGACCTCTGGTTCGATGCTTGCTTCTATTTAGCGATTGCCACCTTTAGGTAGCGGAGGTTATCAACTTCAGTTGATCCGGCCCTCTGGTTCGATGCTCGCTTTTATTTAGCGATTCCCTGCTTTAGGTAGCGGATGTTATCAACATCGGTTGATCCGGCCCTCTGGTTCGATGCTTGCTTTTATTTAGCGATTTCCTACTTTAGTTAGTGAATGTTATCAACTTCGGTTGATCCGGACCTCTGGTTCGATGCTCGCTTTTATTTTGCGATTGCCTGCTTTAGGTAGCGGATGTTATCAACTTCAGTTGATCCGGCCCTCTGGTTCGATGCTCGCTTTTATTTAGCGATTTCCTGCTTTAGGTAGCGGATGTTATCAACTTCGGTTGATCCGGCCCTCTGGTTCGATGCTCGCTTTTATTTACCGATTGCCTACTTTAGTTAGCGGATGTTATCAACTTCGGTTGATCCAGCCCTCTGCTTTGATGCTCGCTTTAATTTAGCGATTGCCTTCTTATTTAGCGGATGTTATCAACATCGGTTGATCCGGCCCTCTGGTTCGATGCTTGCTTTTATTTAGTGATTTCCTACTTTAGTTAGTGAATGTTATCAACTTCGGTTGATCCGGACCTCTGGTTCGATGCTCGCTTTTATTTAGCGATTGCCTGCTTTAGGTAGCGGATGTTATCAACTTCAGTTGATCCGGCCCTCTGGTTCGATGCTCGCTTTTATTTAGCGATTTCCTGCTTTAGGTAGCGGATGTTATCAACTTCGGTTGATCCGGCCCTCTGGTTCGATGCTCGCTTTTATTTACCGATTGCCTACTTTAGTTAGCGGATGTTATCAACTTCGGTTGATCCAGCCCTCTGGTTTGCGCTCGCTTTAATTTAGCGATTGCCTACTTATTTAGCGGATGTTATCAACTTCGGTTGATCCGGCCCTCTGGTTCGATGCTCGCTTTTACTTAGCGATTGCCTGCTTTAGGTAGCAGATGTTATCAACTTCGATTGATCCGGCCCTCTGGTTCAATGCTTGCTTTTATTTGGCGATTGCCTGCTTTAGTTAGCGGATGTTATCAACTTCGGTTGATTCGGCTCTCTGGTTCGATGCTCGCTTTTATTTAGCGATTGCCACCTTTAGGTAGCGGATGTTATCAACTTCGGTTGATCCGGACCTCTGGTTCGATGCTTGCTTCTATTTAGCGATTGCCACCTTTAGGTAGCGGAGGTTATCAACTTCAGTTGATCCGGCCCTCTGGTTCGATGCTCGCTTTTATTTAGCGATTGCCTGCTTTAGGTAGCGGATGTTATCAACTTCGGTTGATCCGGCCCTCTGGTTTGATGCTCGCTTTTATTTAGCGATTGCCACCTTTAGGTAGCAGATGCTATCAACTTCGGTTGATCCGTCCCTCTGGTTCGATGCTCACTTTTATTTAGCGATTGCCTACTTTAGTTAGCGGATGTTATCAACTTTGATTAATCCGGACCTCTGGTTCGATGCTCGCTTTTATTTAGCGATTGCCTGCTTTAGGTAGAGGATGTTATCAACTTCGGTTGATCTGGCCCTCTGGTTCGACGCTCGCTTTTATTTAGCGATTTCCTGCTTTAGTTAGCGGATGTTATCAACTTCGGTTGATCCGGCCCTCTGGTTCGATGCTCGCTTTTATTTAGCCATTGCCTTCTTTAGGTAGCGAATGTTATCAACATCGGTTGATCCGGCCCTCTGGTTCGATGCTTGCTTTCATTTAGCAATTGCCTACTTTAGTTAGCGAATGTTATCAACTTCGGTTAATCCGGCCCTCTGCTTTGATGCTCGCTTTAATTTAGCGATTGCCTTCTTATATAGCGGATGTTATCAACATCGGTTGATCCGGCCCTCTGGTTCGATGCTTGCTTTTATTTAGTGATTTCCTACTTTAGTTAGTGAATGTTATCAACTTCGGTTGATCCGGACCTCTGGTTCGATGCTCGCTTTTATTTAGCGATTGCCTGCTTTAGGTAGCGGATGTTATCAACTTTAGTTGATCCGGCCCTCTGGTTCGATGCTCGCTTTTATTTAGCGATTTCCTGCTTTAGGTAGCGGATGTTATCAACTTCGGTTGATCCGGCCCTCTGGTTCGATGCTCGCTTTTATTTACCGATTGCCTACTTTAGTTAGCGGATGTTATCAACTTCGGTTGATCCAGCCCTCTGGTTTGCGCTCGCTTTAATTTAGCGATTGCCTACTTATTTAGCGGATGTTATCAACTTCGGTTGATCCGGCCCCCTGGTTCGATGCTCGCTTTTACTTAGCGATTGCCTGCTTTAGGTAGCAGATGTTATCAACTTCGATTGATCCGGCCCTCTGGTTCAATGCTTGCTTTTATTTGGCGATTGCCTGCTTTAGTTAGCGGATGTTATCAACTTCGGTTGATTCGGCTCTCTGGTTCGATGCTCGCTTTTATTTAGCGATTGCCACCTTTAGGTAGCGGATGTTATCAACTTCGGTTGATCCGGACCTCTGGTTCGATGCTTGCTTCTATTTAGCGATTGCCACCTTTAGGTAGCGGAGGTTATCAACTTCAGTTGATCCGGCCCTCTGGTTCGATGCTCGCTTTTATTTAGCGATTGCCTGCTTTAGGTAGCGGATGTTATCAACTTCGGTTGATCCGGCCCTCTGGTTTGATGCTCGCTTTTATTTAGCGATTGCCACCTTTAGGCAGCAGATGCTATCAACTTCGGTTGATCCGTCCCTCTGGTTCGATGCTCACTTTTATTTAGCGATTGCCTACTTTAGTTAGCGGATGTTATCAACTTTGATTAATCCGGACCTCTGGTTCGATGCTCGCTTTTATTTAGCGATTGCCTGCTTTAGGTAGAGGATGTTATCAACTTCGGTTGATCTGGCCCTCTGGTTCGACGCTCGCTTTTATTTAGCGATTTCCTGCTTTAGTTAGCGGATGTTATCAACTTCGGTTGATCCGGCCCTCTGGTTCGATGCTCGCTTTTATTTAGCCATTGCCTTCTTTAGGTAGCGAATGTTATCAACATCGGTTGATCCGGCCCTCTGGTTCGATGCTTGCTTTCATTTAGCAATTGCCTACTTTAGTTAGCGAATGTTATCAACTTCGGTTAATCCGGCCCTCTGGTTCGATGCTCGCTTTTATTTAGCGATTCCCTGCTTTAGGTAGTGGATGTTATCAACATTGGTTGATCCGGCCCTCTGGTTCGATGCTTGCTTTTATTTAGCGATTTCCTACTTTAGTTAGTGAATGTTATCAACTTCGGTTGATCCGGACCTCTGGTTCGATGCTCGCTTTTATTTTGCGATTGCCTGCTTTAGGTAGCGGATGTTATCAACTTCAGTTGATCCGGCCCTCTGGTTCGATGCTCGCTTTTATTTAGCGATTTCCTGCTTTAGGTAGCGGATGTTATCAACTTCGGTTGATCCGGCCCTCTGGTTCGATGCTCGCTTTTATTTACCGATTGCCTACTTTAGTTAGCGGATGTTATCAACTTCGGTTGATCCAGCCCTCTGCTTTGATGCTCGCTTTAATTTAGCGATTGCCTTCTTATTTAGCGGATGTTATCAACTTCGGTTGATCCGGCCCTCTGGTTCGATGCTCGCTTTTATTTAGCGATTGCCTGCTTTAGGTAGCAGATGTTATCAACTTCGATTGATCCGGCCCTCTGGTTCAATGCTTGCTTTTATTTAGCGATTTCCTGCTTTAGTTAGCGGATGTTATCAACTTCGGTTGATTCGGCTCTCTGGTTCGATGCTCGCTTTTATTTAGCGATTTCCACCTTTAGGTAGCGGATGTTATCAACTTCGGTTGATCCGGACCTCTGGTTCGATGCTTGCTTCTATTTAGCGATTTCCACCTTTAGGTAGCGGAGGTTATCAACTTCAGTTGATCCGGCCCTCTGGTTCGATGCTCGCTTTTATTTAGCGATTGCCTACTTTAGTTAGCGGATGTTATCAACTTTGATTGATCCGGACCTCTGGTTCGATGCTCGCTTTTATTTAGCGATTGCCTGCTTTAGGTAGAGGATGTTATCAACTTCGGTTGATCCGGCCCTCTGGTTCGACGCTCGCTTTTATTTAGCGATTTCCTGCTTTAGTTAGCGGATGTTATCAACTTCGGTTGATCCGTCCCTCTGGTTCGATGCTCACTTTTATTTAGCGATTGCCTACTTTAGTTAGCGGATGTTATCAACTTTGATTGATCCGGACCTCTGGTTCGATGCTCGCTTTTATTTAGCGATTGCCTGCTTTAGGTAGAGGATGTTATCAACTTCGGTTGATCCGGCCCTCTGGTTCGACGCTCGCTTTTATTTAGCGATTTCCTGCTTTAGTTAGCGGATGTTATCAACTTCGGTTGATCCGGCCCTCTGGTTCGATGCTCGCTTTTATTTAGCCATTGCCTTCTTTAGGTAGCGAATGTTATCAACATCGGTTGATCCGGCCCTCTGGTTCGATGCTTGCTTTCATTTAGCAATTGCCTACTTTAGTTAGCGAATGTTATCAACTTCGGTTAATCCGGCCCTCTGGTTCGATGCTCGCTTTTATTTAGCGATTCCCTGCTTTAGGTAGCGGATGTTATCAACATCGGTTGATCCGGCCCTCTGGTTCGATGCTTGCTTTTATTTAGCAATTTCCTACTTTAGTTACTGAATGTTATCAACTTCGGTTGATCCGGACCTCTGGTTCGATGCTCGCTTTTATTTAGCGATTGCCTGCTTTAGGTAGCGGATGTTATCAACTTCAGTTGATCCGGCCCTCTGGTTCGATGCTCGCTTTTATTTAGCGATTTCCTGCTTCAGGTAGCGGATGTTATCAACTTCGGTTGATCCGGCCCTCTGGTTCGATGCTCGCTTTTATTTACCGATTGCCTACTTTAGTTAGCGGATGTTATCAACTTCGGTTGATCCAACCCTCTGCTTTGATGCTCGCTTTAATTTAGCGATTGCCTACTTATTTAGCGGATGTTATCAACTTCGGTTGATCCGGCCCTCTGGTTCGATGCTCGCTTTTATTTAGCGATTGCCTGCTTTAGGTAGCAGATGTTATCAACTTCGATTGATCCGGCCCTCTGGTTCAATGCTTGCTTTTATTTAGCGATTGCCTGCTTTAGTTAGCGGATGTTATCAACTTCGGTTGATTCGGCTCTCTGGTTCGATGCTCGCTTTTATTTAGCGATTGCCACCTTTAGGTAGCGGATGTTATCAACTTCGGTTGATCCGGACCTCTGGTTCGCTGCTTGCTTCTATTTAGCGATTTCCACCTTTAGGTAGCGGAGGTTATCAACTTCAGTTGATCCGGCCCTCTGGTTCGATGCTCGCTTTTATTTAGCGATTGCCTGCTTTAGGTAGCGGATGTTATCAACTTCGGTTGATCCGGCCCTCTGGTTCAATGCTCGCTTTTATTTAGCGATTGCCACCTTTAGGTGGCGGATGTTATCAACTTCGGTTGATCCGGACCTCTGGTGCTATGCTTGCTTCTATTTAGCGATTGCCACCTTTATGTAGCGGATGTTATCAACTTTGGTTGATCTAGCCCTCTGGTTTGATGCTCGCTTTTATTTAGCGATTTCCTGCTTTAGGTAGCGGATGCTATCAACTTCGGTTGATCCGTCCCTCTGGTTCGATGATCGCTTTTATTTAGCGATTAACTACTTTAGTTAGCGGATGTTATCAACTTCGATTGATCCGGACCTTTGGTTCGATGCTCGCTTTTATTTAGCGATTGCCTGCTTTAGGTAGCGGATGTTATCAACTTCGGTTGATCCGGACCTCTGGTTCGATGCTCGCTTTATTTACCGATTGCCTACTTTAGTTAGCGGATGTTATCAACTTCGGTTGATCCAGCCCTCTGGTTTGATGCTCGCTTTTATTTAGCGATTTCCTGCTTATTTAGCGGATGTTATCAACTTCGGTTGATCCGGCCCTCTGGTTCGATGCTCGCTTTTATTTAGCGATTGCCTGCTTTAGGTAGCAGATGTTATCAACTTCGATTGATCCGGCCCTCTGGTTCGATGCTCGCTTTTATTTACCGATTGCCTACTTTAGTTAGCGGATGTTATCAACTTCGGTTGATCCAGCCCTCTGGTTTGCGCTCGCTTTAATTTAGCGATTTCCTACTTATTTAGCGGATGTTATCAACTTCGGTTGATCCGGCCCTCTGGTTCGATGCTCGCTTTTACTTAGCGATTGCCTGCTTTAGGTAGCAGATGTTATCAACTTCGATTGATCCGGCCCTCTGGTTCAATGCTTGCTTTTATTTGGCGATTGCCTGCTTTAGTTAGCGGATGTTATCAACTTCTGTTGATTCGGCTCTCTGGTTCGATGCTCGCTTTTATTTAGCGATTGCCACCTTTAGGTAGCGGATGTTATCAACTTCGGTTGATCCGGACCTCTGGTTCGATGCTTGCTTCTATTTAGCGATTGCCACCTTTAGGTAGCGGAGGTTATCAACTTCAGTTGATCCGGCCCTCTGGTTCGATGCTCGCTTTTATTTAGCGATTGCCTGCTTTAGGTAGCGGATGTTATCAACTTCGGTTGATCCGGCCCTCTGGTTTGATGCTCGCTTTTATTTAGCGATTGCCACCTTTAGGTAGCGGATGCTATCAACTTCGGTTGATCCGTCCCTCTGGTTCGATGCTCACTTTTATTTAGCGATTGCCTACCTTAGTTAGCGGATGTTATCAACTTTGATTAATCCGGACCTCTGGTTCGATGCTCGCTTTTATTTAGCGATTGCCTGCTTTAGGTAGAGGATGTTATCAACTTCGGTTGATCCGGACCTCTGGTTCGACGCTCGCTTTTATTTAGCGATTTCCTGCTTTAGTTAGCGGATGTTATCAACTTCGGTTGATCCGGCCCTCTGGTTCGATGCTCGCTTTTATTTAGCCATTGCCTTCTTTAGGTAGCGAATGTTAT
The DNA here is from genome assembly GCA_963859935.3 of Lathyrus sativus. NCBI lineage: Eukaryota > Viridiplantae > Streptophyta > Magnoliopsida > Fabales > Fabaceae > Lathyrus > Lathyrus sativus. The sequence continues at coordinate 361,840,320 of OZ012737.1, forward strand.
CAACATCGGTTGATCCGGCCCTCTGGTTCGATGCTTGCTTTCATTTAGCAATTGCCTACTTTAGTTAGCGAATGTTATCAACTTCGGTTAATCCGGCCCTCTGGTTCGATGCTCGCTTTTATTTAGCGATTCCCTGCTTTAGGTAGCGGATGTTATCAACATCGGTTGATCCGGCCCTCTGGTTCGATGCTTGCTTTTATTTAGCGATTTCCTACTTTAGTTAGTGAATGTTATAAACTTCGGTTGATCCGGACCTCTGGTTCGATGCTCGCTTTTATTTTGCGATTGCCTGCTTTAGGTAGCGGATGTTATCAACTTTAGTTGATCCGGCCCTCTGGTTCGATGCTCGCTTTTATTTAGCGATTTCCTGCTTTAGGTAGCGGATGTTATCAACTTCGGTTGATCCGGCCCTCTGGTTCGATGCTCGCTTTTATTTACCGATTGCCTACTTTAGTTAGCGGATGTTATCAACTTCGGTTGATCCAGCCCTCTGCTTTGATGCTCGCTTTAATTTAGCGATTGCCTTCTTATTTAGCGGATGTTATCAACTTCAGTTGATCCGGCCCTCTGGTTCGATGCTCGCTTTTATTTAGCGATTGCCTGCTTTAGGTAGCAGATGTTATCAACTTCGATTGATCCGGCCCTCTGGTTCAATGCTTGCTTTTATTTAGCGATTTCCTGCTTTAGTTAGCGGATGTTATCAACTTCGGTTGATTCGGCTCTCTGGTTCGATGCTCGCTTTTATTTAGCGATTGCCACCTTTAGGTAGCGGATGTTATCAACTTCGGTTGATCCGGACCTCTGGTTCGATGCTTGCTTCTATTTAGCGATTTCCACCTTTAGGTAGCGGAGGTTATCAACTTCAGTTGATCCGGCCCCCTGGTTCGATGCTCGCTTTTATTTAGCGATTGCCTACTTTAGTTAGCGGATGTTATCAACTTTGATTGATCCGGACCTTTGGTTCGATGCTCGCTTTTATTTAGCGATTGCCTGCTTTAGGTAGAGGATGTTATCAACTTCGGTTGATCCGGCCCTCTGGTTCGACGCTCGCTTTTATTTAGCGATTTCCTGCTTTAGTTAGCGGATGTTATCAACTTCGGTTGATCCGTCCCTCTGGTTCGATGCTCACTTTTATTTAGCGATTGCCTACTTTAGTTAGCGGATGTTATCAACTTTGATTGATCCGGACCTCTGGTTCGATGCTCACTTTTATTTAGCGATTGCCTGCTTTAGGTAGAGGATGTTATCAACTTCGGTTGATCCGGCCCTCTGGTTCGATGCTCGCTTTTATTTAGCCATTGCCTTCTTTAGGTAGCGAATGTTATCAACATCGGTTGATCCGGCCCTCTGGTTCGATGCTTGCTTTCATTTAGCAATTGCCTACTTTAGTTAGCGAATGTTATCAACTTCGGTTAATCCGGCCCTCTGGTTCGATGCTCGCTTTTATTTAGCGATTCCCTGCTTTAGGTAGCGGATGTTATCAACATCGGTTGATCCGGCCCTCTGGTTCGATGCTTGCTTTTATTTAGCAATTTCCTACTTTAGTTACTGAATGTTATCAACTTCGGTTGATCCGGACCTCTGGTTCGATGCTCGCTTTTATTTAGCGATTGCCTGCTTTAGGTAGCGGATGTTATCAACTTCAGTTGATCCGGCCCTCTGGTTCGATGCTCGCTTTTATTTAGCGATTTCCTGCTTTAGGTAGCGGATGTTATCAACTTCGGTTGATCCGGCCCTCTGGTTCGATGCTCGCTTTTATTTACCGATTGCCTACTTTAGTTAGCGGATGTTATCAACTTCGGTTGATCCAGCCCTCTGCTTTGATGCTCGCTTTAATTTAGCGATTGCCTACTTATTTAGCGGATGTTATCAACTTCGGTTGATCCGGCCCTCTGGTTCGATGCTCGCTTTTATTTAGCGATTGCCTGCTTTAGGTAGCAGATGTTATCAACTTCGATTGATCCGGCCCTCTGGTTCAATGCTTGCTTTTATTTAGCGATTGCCTGCTTTAGTTAGCGGATGTTATCAACTTCGGTTGATTCGGCTCTCTGGTTCGATGCTCGCTTTTATTTAGCGATTGCCACCTTTAGGTAGCGGATGTTATCAACTTCGGTTGATCCGGACCTCTGGTTCGCTGCTTGCTTCTATTTAGCGATTTCCACCTTTAGGTAGCGGAGGTTATCAACTTCAGTTGATCCGGCCCTCTGGTTCAATGCTCGCTTTTATTTAGCGATTGCCTGCTTTAGGTAGCGGATGTTATCAACTTCGGTTGATCCGGCCCTCTGGTTCAATGCTCGCTTTTATTTAGCGATTGCCACCTTTAGGTGGCGGATGTTATCAACTTCGGTTGATCCGGACCTCTGGTGCTATGCTTGCTTCTATTTAGCGATTGCCACCTTTATGTAGCGGATGTTATCAACTTTGGTTGATCTAGCCCTCTGGTTTGATGCTCGCTTTTATTTAGCGCTTTCCTGCTTTAGGTAGCGGATGCTATCAACTTCGGTTGATCCGTCCCTCTGGTTCGATGCTCGCTTTTATTTAGCGATTACCTACTTTAGTTAGCGGATGTTATCAACTTCGATTGATCCGGACCTTTGGTTCGATGCTCGCTTTTATTTAGCGATTGCCTGCTTTAGGTAGCGGATGTTATCAACTTCGGTTGATCCTGCCCTCTGGTTCGATGCTCGCTTTTATTTAGCGATTGCCTGCTTTAGGTAGCGGATGTTATCAACTTCGGTTGATCCGGACCTCTGGTTCGATGCTCGCTTTATTTACCGATTGCCTACTTTAGTTAGCGGATGTTATCAACTTCGGTTGATCCAGCCCTCTGGTTTAATGCTCGCTTTTATTTAGCGATTTCCTGCTTATTTAGCGGATGTTATCAACTTCGGTTGATCCGGCCCTCTGGTTCGATGCTCGCTTTTATTTAGCGATTGCCTGCTTTAGGTAGCAGATGTTATCAACTTCGATTGATCCGGCCCTCTGGTTCAATGCTTGCTTTTATTTAGCGATTGCCTGCTTTAGTTAGCGGATGTTATCAACTTCGGTTGATTCGGCTCTCTGGTTCAATGCTCGCTTTTATTTTGCGATTGCCACCTTTAGGTAGCGGATGTTATCAACTTCGGTTGATCCGGACCTCTGGTTCGATGCTTGCTTCTATTTAGCGATTGCCACCTTTAGGTAGCGGAGGTTATCAACTTCAGTTGATCCGGCCCTCTGGTTCGATGCTCGCTTTTATTTAGCGATTGCCTGCTTTAGGTAGCGGATGTTATCAACTTCGGTTGATCCGGCCCTCTGGTTCGATGCTCGCTTTTATTTAGCGATTGCCACCTTTAGGTAGCGGATGTTATCAACTTCGGTTGATCCGGCCCTCTGGTGCTATGCTTGCTTCTATTTAGCGATTGCCACCTTTATGTAGCGGATGTTATCAACTTTGGTTGATCTGGCCCTCTGGTTTGATGCTCGCTTTTATTTAGCGATTGCCTGCTTTAGGTAGCGGATGCTATCAACTTCGGTTGATCTGTCCCTCTGGTTCGATGCTCGCTTTTATTTAGCGATTATCTACTTTAGTTAGCGGATGTTATCAACTTCGATTGATCCGGACCTTTGGTTCGATGCTCGCTTTTATTTAGCGATTGCCTGCTTTAGGTAGCGGATGTTATCAACTTCGGTTGATCCGGCCCTCTGGTTCGATGCTCGCTTTTATTTAGCGATTGCCTGCATTAGGTAGCCGATGTTATCAACTTCGGTTGATCCGGCCCTCTGGTTCGATGCTCGCTTTATTTACCGATTGCCTACTTTAGTTAGCGGATGTTATCAACTTCGGTTGATCCAGCCCTCTGGTTTGATGCTCGCTTTTATTTAGCGATTGCCTGCTTATTTAGCGGATGTTATCAACTTCGGTTGATCCGGCCCTCTGGTTCGATGCTCGCTTTTATTTAGCGATTTCCTGCTTTAGTTAGCGGATGTTATCAACTTCAGTTGATCCGGCCCTCTGGTTCGATGCTCGCTTTTATTTAGCGATTTCCACCTTTAGGTAGCGGATGTTATCAACTTCGGTTGATCCGGCGCTCTGGTGCTATGCTTGCTTCTATATAGCGATTGCCACCTTTATGTAGCGGATGTTATCAACTTTGGTTGATCTGGCCCTCTGGTTTGATGCTCGCTTTTATTTAACGATTGCCTGCTTTAGGTAGCGGATGCTATCAACTTAGGTTGATCCGTCCCTCTGGTTCGATGCTCGCTTTTATTTAGCGATTACCTACTTTAGTTAGCGGATGTTATCAACTTCGATTGATCCGGACCTTTGGTTCGATGCTCGCTTTTATTTAGCGATTGCCTGCTTTGGGTAGCGGATGTTATCAACTTCAGTTGATCCAGCCCTCTGGTTTGATGCTCGCTTTTATTTAGCGATTGCCTACTTTAGGTAGCGGATGTTATCAACTTCGGTTGATCCGGCCCTCTGGTTCGATGCTCGCTTTATTTACCGATTGCCTACTTTAGTTAGCGGATGTTATCAACTTCGGTTGATCCAGCCCTCTGGTTTGATGCTCGCTTTTATTTAGCGATTGCCTGCTTATTTAGCGGATGTTATCAACTTCGGTTGATCCGGTCCTCTGGTTCGATGCTCACTTTTATTTAGCGATTGCCTGCTTTAGGTAGCAGATGTTATCAACTTTGATTGATCCGGCCCTCTGGTTCAATGCTTGCTTTTATTTAGCGATTTCCTGCTTTAGTTAGCGGATGTTATCAACTTCGGTTGATTCGGCTCTCTAGTTCGATGCTCGCTTTTATTTAGCGATTTCCACCTTTAGGTAGCGGATGTTATCAACTTCGGTTGATCCGGACCTCTGGTTCGATGCTTGCTTCTATTTAGCGATTGCCACTTTTAGGTAGCGGAGGTTATCAACTTCAGTTGATCCGGCCCTCTGGTTCGATGCTCGCTTTTATTTAGCGATTGCCTGCTTTAGGTAGCGGATGTTATCAACTTCGGTTGATCCGGCCCTCTGGTTCGATGCTCGCTTTTATTTAGCGATTGCCACCTTTAGGTAGTGGATGTTATCAACTTCGGTTGATCCGGCCCTCTGGTGCTATGCTTGCTTCTATTTAGCGATTTAGACCTTTATGTAGCGGATGTTATCAACTTTGGTTGATCTGGCCCTCTGGTTTGATGCTCGCTTTTATTTAGCGATTGCCTGCTTTAGGTAGCGGATGCTATCAACTTCGGTTGATCCGTCCCTCTGGTTCGATGCTCAATTTTATTTAGTGATTACCTACTTTAGTTAGCGGATGTTATCAACTTCGATTGATCCGGACCTTTGGTTCGATACTCGCTTTTATTTAGCGATTGCCACCTTTAGGTAGCGATGTTATCAACTTCGGTTGATCCGGACCTCTGGTTCGATGCTTGCTTCTATTTAGCGATTGCCACCTTTAGGTAGCGGAGGTTATCAACTTCAGTTGATCCGACCCTCTGGTTCGATGCTCGCTTTTATTTAGCGATTTCCTGCTTTAGGTAGCGGATATTATCAACTTCGGTTGATCCGGCCCTCTGGTTCGATGCTCGCTTTTATTTACCGATTGCCTACTTTAGTTAGCGGATGTTATCAACTTCGGTTGATCCAGCCCTCTGGTTTGATGCTCACTTTAATTTAGGGATTGCCTACTTATTTAGCGGATGTTATCAACTTCGGTTGATTCGGCCCTCGGGTTCGATGCTCGCTTTTATTTAGCGATTGCCTGCTTTAGGTAGCAGATGTTATCAACTTCGATTGATCCGGCCCTCTGGTTCAATGCTTGCTTTTATTTAGCGATTGCCTGCTTTAGTTAGCGGATGTTATCAACTTCGGTTGATTCGGCTCTCTGGTTCGATGCTCGCTTTTATTTAGCGATTGCCACCTTTAGGTAGCGGATGTTATCAACTTCGGTTGATCCGGACCTCTGGTTCGATGCTTGCTTCTATTTATCGATTGCCACCTTTAGGTAGCGGAGGTTATCAACTTCAGTTGATCCGGCCCTCTGGTTCGATGCTCGCTTTTATTTAGCGATTGCCTGCTTTAGGTAGCGGATATTATCAACTTCGGTTGATCCGACCCTCTGGTTCGATGCTCGCTTTTATTTAGCGATTGCCACCTTTAGGTAGCGGATGTTATCAACTTCGGTTGATCCGGCGCTCTGGTGCTATGCTTGCTTCTATATAGCGATTGCCACCTTTATGTAGCGGATGTTATCAACTTTGGTTGATCTGGCCCTCTGGTTTGATGCTCGCTTTTATTTAGCGATTGCCTGCTTTAGGTAGCGGATGCTATCAACTTCGGTTGATCCGTCCCTCTGGTTCGATGCTCGCTTTTATTTAGCGATTGCCTACTTTAGTTAGCGGATGTTATCAACTTCGATTGATCCGGACCTTTGGTTCGATGCTCGCTTTTATTTAGCGATTGCCTGCTTTAGGTAGCGGATGTTATCAACTTCGGTTGATCCGGCCCTCTGGTTCGATGCTCGCTTTTATTTAGCGATTGCCTGCTTTAGGTAGCGGATGTTATCAACTTCGGTTGATCCGGCCCTCTTGTTCGATGCTCGCTTTATTTACCGATTGCCTACTTTAGTTAGCGGATGTTATCAACTTCGGTTGATCCAGCCCTCTGGTTTGATGCTCGATTTTATTTAGCGATTGCCTGCTTATTTAGCGGATGTTATCAACTTCGGTTGATCCGGCCCTCTGGTTCGATGCTCGCTTTTATTTAGCGATTTCCTGCTTTAGTTAGCGGATGTTATCAACTTCAGTTGATCCGGCCCTCTGGTTCGATGCTCGCTTTTATTTAGCCATTGCCTGTTTTAGGTAGCGAAAGTTATCAACTTCGGTTGATCCGGCCCTCTGGTTCGATGCTCGCTTTTATTTAGCAATTGCCTACTTTAGTTAGCGAATGTTATCAACTTCGGTTAATCCGGCCCTCTGGTTCGATGCTAGCTTTTATTTAGCGATTCCCTGCTTTAGGTAGCGGATGTTATCAACATCGGTTGATCCGGCCCTCTGGTTCGATGCTTGCTTTTTTTTAGCGATTTCCTACTTTACTTAGTGAATGTTATCAACTTCGGTTGATCCGGACCTCTGGTTCGATGCTCGCTTTTATTTAGCGATTTCCTGCTTTAGGTAGCGGATGTTATCAACTTCAGTTGATCCGGCCCCCTGGTTCGATGCTCGCTTTTATTTAGCGATTTCCTGCTTTAGGTAGCGGATGTTATCAACTTCGGTTGATCCGGCCCTCTGGTTCGATGCTCGCTTTTATTTACCGATTGCCTACTTTAGTTAGCGAATGTTATCAACTTCAGTTGATCCAGCCCTCTGGTTTGATGCTCCCTTTAATTTAGCGATTGCCTACTTATTTAGCGGATGTTATCAACTTCAGTTGATCCGGCCCACTGGTTCGATGCTCGCTTTTATTTAGCGATTTCCTGCTTTAGGTAGCAGATGTTATCAACTTCGATTGATCCGGCCCTCTGGTTCAATGCTTGCTTTTATTTAGCGATTGCCTGCTTTAGTTAGCGGATGTTATCAACTTCGATTGATTCGGCTCTCTGGTTCGATGCTCGCTTTTATTTAGCGATTGCCACCTTTAGGTAGCGGATGTTATAAACTTCGGTTGATCCGGACCTCTGGTTCGATGATTGCTTCTATTTAGCAATTGCCACCTTTAGGTAGCGGAGGTTATCAACTTCAGTTGATCCGGCCCTCTGGTTCGATGCTTGCTTTTATTTTGCGATTGCCTGCTTTAGGTAGCGGATGTTATCAACTTCGGTTGATCCGGCCCTCTGGTTCGATGCTCGCTTTTATTTAGCGATTGCCACCTTTAGGTAGCGGATAATATCAACTTCGGTTGATCCGGCCCTCTGGTGCGATGCTTGCTTCTATTTAGCGATTGCCACCTTTAGGTAGCGGAGGTTATCAACTTCAGTTGATCCGACCCTCTGGTTCGATGCTCGCTTTTATTTAGCGATTTCCTGCTTTAGGTAGCGGATATTATCAACTTCGGTTGATCCGGCCCTCTGGTTCGATGCTCGCTTTTATTTACCGATTGCCTACTTTAGTTAGCGGATGTTATCAACTTCGGTTGATCCAGCCCTCTGGTTTGATGCTCACTTTAATTTAGGGATTGCCTACTTATTTAGCGGATGTTATCAACTTCGGTTGATTCGGCCCTCGGGTTCGATGCTCGCTTTTATTTAGCGATTGCCTGCTTTAGGTAGCAGATGTTATCAACTTCGATTGATCCGGCCCTCTGGTTCAATGCTTGCTTTTATTTAGCGATTGCCTGCTTTAGTTAGCGGATGTTATCAACTTCGGTTGATTCGGCTCTCTGGTTCGATGCTCGCTTTTATTTAGCGATTGCCACCTTTAGGTAGCGGATGTTATCAACTTCGGTTGATCCGGACCTCTGGTTCGATGCTTGCTTCTATTTATCGATTGCCACCTTTAGGTAGCGGAGGTTATCAACTTCAGTTGATCCGGCCCTCTGGTTCGATGCTCGCTTTTATTTAGCGATTGCCTGCTTTAGGTAGCGGATATTATCAACTTCGGTTGATCCGACCCTCTGGTTCGATGCTCGCTTTTATTTAGCGATTGCCACCTTTAGGTAGCGGATGTTATCAACTTCGGTTGATCCGGCGCTCTGGTGCTATGCTTGCTTCTATATAGCGATTGCCACCTTTATGTAGCGGATGTTATCAACTTTGGTTGATCTAGCCCTCTGGTTTGATGCTCGCTTTTATTTAGCGATTGCCTGCTTTAGGTAGCGGATGCTATCAACTTCGGTTGATCCGTCCCTCTGGTTCGATGCTCGCTTTTATTTAGCGATTGCCTACTTTAGTTAGCGGATGTTATCAACTTCGATTGATCCGGACCTTTGGTTCGATGCTCGCTTTTATTTAGCGATTGCCTGCTTTAGGTAGCGGATGTTATCAACTTCGGTTGATCCGGCCCTCTGGTTCGATGCTCGCTTTTATTTAGCGATTGCCTGCTTTAGGTAGCGGATGTTATCAACTTCGGTTGATCCGGCCCTCTTGTTCGATGCTCGCTTTATTTACCGATTGCCTACTTTAGTTAGCGGATGTTATCAACTTCGGTTGATCCAGCCCTCTGGTTTGATGCTCGATTTTATTTAGCGATTGCCTGCTTATTTAGCGGATGTTATCAACTTCGGTTGATCCGGCCCTCTGGTTCGATGCTCGCTTTTATTTAGCGATTTCCTGCTTTAGTTAGCGGATGTTATCAACTTCAGTTGATCCGGCCCTCTGGTTCGATGCTCGCTTTTATTTAGCCATTGCCTGTTTTAGGTAGCGAAAGTTATCAACTTCGGTTGATCCGGCCCTCTGGTTCGATGCTCGCTTTTATTTAGCAATTGCCTACTTTAGTTAGCGAATGTTATCAACTTCGGTTAATCCGGCCCTCTGGTTCGATGCTAGCTTTTATTTAGCGATTCCCTGCTTTAGGTAGCGGATGTTATCAACATCGGTTGATCCGGCCCTCTGGTTCGATGCTTGCTTTTTTTTAGCGATTTCCTACTTTACTTAGTGAATGTTATCAACTTCGGTTGATCCGGACCTCTGGTTCGATGCTCGCTTTTATTTAGCGATTTCCTGCTTTAGGTAGCGGATGTTATCAACTTCAGTTGATCCGGCCCCCTGGTTCGATGCTCGCTTTTATTTAGCGATTTCCTGCTTTAGGTAGCGGATGTTATCAACTTCGGTTGATCCGGCCCTCTGGTTCGATGCTCGCTTTTATTTACCGATTGCCTACTTTAGTTAGCGAATGTTATCAACTTCAGTTGATCCAGCCCTCTGGTTTGATGCTCCCTTTAATTTAGCGATTGCCTACTTATTTAGCGGATGTTATCAACTTCAGTTGATCCGGCCCACTGGTTCGATGCTCGCTTTTATTTAGCGATTTCCTGCTTTAGGTAGCAGATGTTATCAACTTCGATTGATCCGGCCCTCTGGTTCAATGCTTGCTTTTATTTAGCGATTGCCTGCTTTAGTTAGCGGATGTTATCAACTTCGATTGATTCGGCTCTCTGGTTCGATGCTCGCTTTTATTTAGCGATTGCCACCTTTAGGTAGCGGATGTTATAAACTTCGGTTGATCCGTACCTCTGGTTCGATGATTGCTTCTATTTAGCAATTGCCACCTTTAGGTAGCGGAGGTTATCAACTTCAGTTGATCCGGCCCTCTGGTTCGATGCTTGCTTTTATTTTGCGATTGCCTGCTTTAGGTAGCGGATGTTATCAACTTCGGTTGATCCGGCCCTCTGGTTCGATGCTCGCTTTTATTTAGCAATTGCCACCTTTAGGTAGCGGATGTTATCAACTTCGGTTGATCCGGCCCTCTGGTGCGATGCTTGCTTCTATTTAGCGATTGCCACCTTTATGTAGCGGATGTTATCAACTTTGGTTGATCTGGCCCTCTGGTTCGATGCTCGCTTTTATTTAGCGATTGCCTGCTTTAGGTAGCGGATGCTATCAACTTCAGTTGATCCGTCCCTCTGGTTCGATGCTCGCTTTTATTTAGCGATTACCTACTTTAGTTAGCGGATGTTATCAACTTCGATGTATCCGGACCTCTGGTTCGATGCTCGCTTTTATTTAGCGATTGCCTGCTTTAGGTAGCGGATGTTATCAACTTCGGTTGATCCGGCCCTCTGGTTCGATGCTCGCTTTTATTTAGCGATTGCCTGCTTTAGGTAGCGGATGTTATCAACTTCGGTTGATCCAGCCCTCTGGTTTGATGCTCGCTTTTTTTACCGATTGCCTACTTTAGTTAGCGGATGTTATCAACTTCGGTTGATCCAGCCCTCTGGTTTTATGCTCGCTTTAATTTAGCGATTGCCTACTTATTTAGCAGATGTTATCAACTTCGGTTGATCCGGCCCTCTGGTTCGATGCTCTCTTTTATTTAGCGATTGCCTACTTTAGTTAGCGGATGTTATCAACTTCGGTTGATCCGGCCCTCTGGTTCGATGCTTGCTTCTATTTAGCGATTGCCACCTTTATGTAGCGGTTGTTATCAACTTTGGTTCATCTGGCCCTCTCGTTCGATGCTCGCTTTTATTTAGCGATTGCCTGCTTTAGGTAGCAGATGTTATCAATTCGGTTGATCCAGCCCTCTGGTTCGATGCTCGCTTTTATTTAGCGATTGCCTACTTTAGTTAGCGGATGTTATCAACTTCGATTGATCCGGACCTATAGTTCGATGCTCGCTTTTATTTAGTGATTGCCTGCTTTAGCTAGAGGATGTTATCAACTTCGGTTGATCCGGCCCTCTGGTTCGATGCTCGCTTTTATTTAGCGATTTCCTGCTTTAGTTAGCGGATGTTATCAACTTCAGTTGATCCGGCCCTCTGGTTCGATGCTCGCTTTTATTTAGGGATTGCCTGCTTTAGGTAGCGGATGTTATCAACTTCGGTTGATCCGGCCCTCTGGTTCGATGCTCGCTTTTATTTAGCAATTGCCACCTTTAGGTAGCGGATGTTATCAACTTCGGTTGATCCGGCCCTCTGGTGCTATGCTTGCTTCTATTTAGCGATTGCCACCTTTATGTAGCGGATGTTATCAACTTTGGTTCATCTGGCCCTCTCGTTCGATGCTCGCTTTTATTTAGCGATTGCCTGCTTTAGGTAGCGGATGCTATCAACTTCGGTTGATCCGTCCCTCTGGTTCGATGCTCGCTTTTATTTAGCGATTACCTACTTTAGTTAGCGGATGTTATCAACTTCGATTGATCCGGACCTTTGGTTCGATGCTCACTTTTATTTAGTGATTGCCTTCTTTAGGTAGCGGATGTTATCAACTTCGGTTGATCCGGCCCTCTGGTTCGATGCTCGCTTTTATTTAGCGATTGCCTGCTTTAGGTAGCGGATGTTATCAACTTCGGTTGATCCGACCCTCTGGTTCGATGCTCGCTTTATTTACCGATTGCCTACTTTAGTTAGCGGATGTTATCAACTTCGGTTGATCCAACCCTCTGGTTTGATGCTCGCTTTTATTTAGCGATTGCCTGCTTATTTAACGGATGTTATCAACTTCGGTTGATCCGGCCCTCTGGTTCGATGCTCGCTTTTATTTAGCGATTTCCTGCTTTAGTTAGCGGATGTTATCAACTTCAGTTGATCGGGCCCTCTGGTTCGATGCTCGCTTTTATTTAGCCATTGCCTGCTTTAGGTAGCGAATGTTATCAACATCGGTTGATCCGGCCCTCTGGTTCAATGCTTGCTTTCATTTAGCAATTGCCTACTTTAGTTAGCGAATGTTATCAACTTCGGTTAATCCGGCCCTCTGGTTCGATGCTCACTTTTATTTAGCGATTCCCTGCTTTAGGTAGCGGATGTTATCAACATCGGTTGATCCGACCCTCTGGTTCGATGCTTGCTTTTATTTAGCGATTTCCTACTTTAGTTAGTGAATGTTATCAACTTCGGTTGATCCGGACCTCCGGTTCGATGCTCGCTTTTATTTAGCGATTGCCTGCTTTAGGTAGCGGATGTTGTCAACTTCAGTTGATCCGGCCCTCTGGTTCGATGCTCGCTTTTATTTAGCGATTTCCTGCTTTAGGTAGCGGATGTTATCAACTTCGGTTGATCCGGCCCTCTGGTTCGATGCTCGCTTTTATTTTCCGATTGCCTACTTTAGTTAGCGGATGTTATCAACTTCGGTTGATCCAGCCCTCTGGTTTGATGCTCGCTTTAATTTAGCGATTGCCTACTTATTTAGCGGATGTTATCAACTTCGGTTGATCCAGCCCTCTGGTTCGATGCTCGCTTTTATTTAGCGATTGCCTGCTTTAGGTAGCAGATGTTATCAACTTCGATTGATCCGGACCTCTTGTTCAATGCTTGCTTTTATTTAGCGATTGCCTGCTTTAGTTAGCGGATGTTATCAACATCGGTTGATTCGGCTCTCTGGTTCGATGCTCGCTTTTATTTAGCGATTGCCACCTTTAGGTAGCGGATGTTATCAACTTCGGTTGATCCAGACCTCTGGTTCGATGCTTGCTTCTATTTAGCGATTGCCACCTTTAGGTAGCGGAGGTTATCAACTTCAGTTGATCCGGCCCTTTGGTTCGATGCTCGCTTTTATTTAGCGATTGCCTGCTTTAGGTAGCGGATGTTATCAACTTCGGTTGATCCGGCCCTCTAGTTCGATGCTCGTTTTTATATAGCGATTGCCACCTTTAGGTAGCGGATGTTATCAACTTCGGTTGATCCTGCCCTCTGGTTCTATGCTTGCTTCTATTTAGCGATTGCCACCTTTATGTAGCGGATGTTATCAACTTTGGTTGATCTGGCCCTCTGGTTTGATGCTCGCTTTTATTTAGGGATCGCCTGCTTTAGGTAGCGGATGCTATCAACTTCGGTTGATCCGTCCCTCTGGTTCGATGCTCACTTTTATTTAGCGATTACCTACTTTAGTTAGCGGATGTTATCAACTTCGATTGATCCGGACCTCTGGTTCGATGCTCGCTTTTATTTAGCGATTGCCTGCTTTAGGTAGCGGATGCTATCAACTTCGGTTGATCCGGCCCTCTGGTTCGATGCTCGCTTTTATTTAGCGATTGCCTGCTTTAGGTAGCGGATGTTATCAACTTCGGTTGATCCGGCCCTCTGGTTTGATGCTCGCTTTATTTACCGATTGCCTACTTTAGTTAGCGGACGTTATCAACTTCGGTTGATCCAGCCCTCTGGTTTGATGCTCGCTTTTATTTAGCGATTGCCTGCTTATTTAGCGGATGTTATCAACTTCGGTTGATCCGGACCTATGGTTCGATGCTCGCTTTTATTTAGTGATTGCCTGCTTTAGCTAGAGGATGTTATCAACTTCGGTTGATCCGGCCCTCTGGTTCGATGCTCGCTTTTATTTAGCGATTTCCTGCTTTAGTTAGCGGATGTTATCAACTTCAGTTGATCCGGCCCTCTGGTTCGATGCTCGCTTCTATTTAGCGATTGCCTGCTTTAGGTAGCGGATGTTATCAACTTCGGTTGATCCGGCCCTCTGGTTCGATGCTCGCTTTTATTTAGCAATTGCCACCTTTAGGTAGCGGATGTTATCAACTTCGGTTGATCCGGCCCTCTGGTGCTATGCTTGCTTCTATTTAGCGATTGCCACCTTTATGTAGCGGATGTTATCAACTTTGGTTCATCTGGCCCTCTCGTTCGATGCTCGCTTTTATTTAGCGATTGCCTGCTTTAGGTAGCGGATGCTATCAACTTCGGTTGATCCGTCCCTCTGGTTCGATGCTCGCTTTTATTTAGCGATTACCTACTTTAGTTAGCGAATGTTATCAACTTCGATTGATCCGTACCTTTGGTTCGATGCTCACTTTTATTTAGCGATTGCCTGCTTTAGGTAGCGGATGTTATCAACTTCGGTTGATCCGGCCCTCTGGTTCGATGCTCGCTTTTATTTAGCGATTGCCTGCTTTAGGTAGCGGATGTTATCAACTTCGGTTGATCCGACCCTCTGGTTCGATGCTCGCTTTATTTACCGATTGCCTACTTTAGTTAGCGGATGTTATCAACTTCGGTTGATCCAACCCTCTGGTTTGATGCTCGCTTTTATTTAGCAATTGCCTGCTTATTTAACGGATGTTATCAACTTCGGTTGATCCGGCCCTCTGGTTCGATGCTCGCTTTTATTTAACGATTTCCTGCTTTAGTTAGCGGATGTTATCAACTTCAGTTGATCCGGCCCTCTGGTTCGATGTTCGCTTTTATTTAGCCATTGCCTGCTTTAGGTAGCGAATGTTATACACATCGGTTGATCCGGCCCTCTGGTTCAATGCTTGCTTTCATTTAGCAATTGCCTACTTTAGTTAGCGAATGTTATCAACTTCGGTTAATCCGGCCCTCTGGTTCGATGCTCACTTTTATTTAGCGATTCCCTGCTTTAGGTAGCGGATGTTATCAACATCGGTTGATCCGGCCCTCTGGTTCGATGCTTGCTTTTATTTAGCGATTTCCTACTTTAGTTAGTGAATGTTATCAACTTCAGTTGATCCGGACCTCCGGTTCGATGCTCGCTTTTATTTAGCGATTGCCTGCTTTAGGTAGCGGATGTTGTCAACTTCAGTTGATCTGGCCCTCTGGTTCGATGCTCGCTTTTATTTAGCGATTTCCTGCTTTAGGTAGCGGATGTTATCAACTTCGGTTGATCCGGCCCTCTGGTTTGATGCTCGCTTTAATTTAGCGATTGCCTACTTATTTAGCGGATGTTATCAACTTCGGTTGATCCAGCCCTCTGGTTCGTTGCTCGCTTTTATTTAGCGATTTCCTGCTTTAGGTAGCAGATGTTATCAACTTCGATTGATCCGGACCTCTTGTTCAATGCTTGCTTTTATTTAGCGATTGCCTGCTTTAGTTAGCGGATGTTATCAACGTCGGTTGATTCGGCTCTCTGGTTCGATGCTCGCTTTTATTTAGCGATTGCCACCTTTAGGTAGCGGATGTTATCAACTTCGGTTGATCCAGACCTCTGGTTCGATGCTTGCTTCTATTTAGCGATTGCCACCTTTAGGTAGCGGAGGTTATCAACTTCAGTTGATCCGGCCCTTTGGTTCGATGCTCGCTTTTATTTAGCGATTGCCTGCTTTAGGTATCGGATGTTATCAACTTCGGTTGATCCGGCCCTCTAGTTCGATGCTCGCTTTTATATAGCGATTGCCACCTTTAGGTAGCGGATGTTATCAACTTCGGTTGATCCTGCCCTCTGGTTCTATGCTTGCTTCTATTTAGCGATTGCCACCTTTATGTAGCGGATGTTATCAACTTTGGTTGATCTGGCCCTCTGGTTTGATGCTCGCTTTTATTTAGGGATCGCCTGCTTTAGGTAGCGGATGCTATCAACTTCGGTTGATCCGTCCCTCTGGTTCGATGCTCGCTTTTATTTAGCGATTACCTACTTTAGTTAGCGGATGTTATCAACTTCGATTGATCCGGACCTTTGGTTCGATGCTCGCTTTTATTTAGCGATTTCCTGCTTTAGGTAGCGGATGCTATCAACTTCGGTTGATCCGGCCCTCTGGTTCGATGCTCGCTTTTATTTAGCGATTGTCTGCTTTAGGTAGCGGATGTTATCAACTTCGGTTGATCCGGACCTCTGGTTCGATGCTCGCTTTATTTACCGATTGCCTACTTTAGTTAGCGGACGTTATCAACTTCGGTTGATCCAGCCCTCTGGTTTGATGCTCGCTTTTATTTAGCGATTGCCTGCTTATTTAGCGGATGTTATCAACTTCGGTTGATCCGGCCCTCTGGTTCGATGCTCGCTTTTATTTAGAGATTCCCTGCTTTAGGTAGCGGATGTTATCAACATCGGTTGATCCGACCCTCTGGTTCGATGCTTGCTTTTATTTAGCGATTTCCTACTTTAGTTAGTGAATGTTATCAACTTCGGCTGATCCGGACCTCTCGTTCGATGCTCGCTTTTATTTAGCGATTTCCTGCTTTAGGTAGCGGATGTTATCAACTTCAGTTGATCCGGCCCCCTGGTTCGATGCTCGCTTTTATTTAGCGATTTCCTGCTTTAGGTAGCGGATGTTATCAACTTCGGTTGATCCGGCCCTCTGGTTCGATGCTCGCTTTTATTTACCGATTGCCTACTTTAGTTAGCGAATGTTATCAACTTCAGTTGATCCAGCCCTCTGGTTTGATGCTCCCTTTAATTTAGCGATTGCCTACTTATTTAGCGGATGTTATCAACTTCGGTTGATCCGGCCCTCTGGTTCGATGCTCGCTTTTATTTAGCGATTGCCTGCTTTAGGTAGAAGATGTTATCAACTTCGATTGATCCGGCCCTCTGGTTCAATGCTTGCTTTTATTTAGCGATTGCCTGCTTTAGTTAGCGGATGTTATCAACTTCGGTTGATTCGGCTCTCTGGTTCGATGCTCGCTTTTATTTAGCGATTGCCACCTTTAGGTAGCGGATGTTATCAACTTCGGTTGACCCGGACCTTTGGTTCGATGCTTGCTTCTATTTAGCAATTGCCGCCTTTAGGTAGTGGAGGTTATCAACTTCAGTTGATCCGACCCTCTGGTTCGATGCTCGCTTGTATTTAGCGATTGCCTGCTTTAGGTAGCGGATGTTATCAACTTCGGTTGATCCGGCCCTCTGGTTCGATGCTCGCTTTTATTTAGTGATTGCCTGCTTTAGGTAGTGGGTGTTATCAACATCGGTTGATCCGGCCCTCTGGTGCGATGCTTGCTTCTATTTAGCGATTGCCACCTTTATGTAGCGGATGTTATCAACTTTGGTTGATCTGGCCCTCTGGTTCGATGCTCGCTTTTATTTAGCGATTGCCTGCTTTAGGTAGCGGATGCTATCAACTTCGGTTGATCCGTCCCTCTAGTTCGATGCTCGCTTTTATTTAGCGATTACCTACTTTAGTTAGCGGATGTTATCAACTTCGATGTATCCGGACCTCTGGTTCGATGCTCGCTTTTATTTAGCGATTGCCTGCTTTTGGTAGCGGATGTTATCAACTTCGGTTGATCCGGCCCTCTGGTTCAATGCTCGCTTTTATTTAGCGATTGCCTGCTTTAGGTAGCGGATGTTATCAACTTCGGTTGATCCGGCCCTCTGGTTCGATGCTCGCTTTTTTTTACCGATTGCCTACTTTAGTTAGCGGATGTTATCAACTTCGGTTGATCCAGCCCTCTGGTTTGATGCTCGCTTTAATTTAGCGATTGCCTACTTATTTAGCGGATGTTATCAACTTCGGTTGATCCGGCCCTCTGGTTCGATGCTCGCTTTTATTTAGCGATTGCCTGCTTTAGGTAGTAGATGTTATCAACTTCGATTGATCCGGCCCTCTGGTTCGATGCTCGCTTTTATTTAGCGATTGCCACCTTTAGGTAGTGGATGTTATCAACTTCGGTTGATCCGGCCCTCTGGTTCGATGCTTGCTTCTATTTAGCGATTGCCACCTTTATGTAGCAGATGTTATCAACTTTGGTTCATCTGGCCCTCTCGTTCGATGCTCGCTTTTATTTAGAGATTGCCTGCTTTAGGTAGCGGATGTTATCAACTTCGGTTGATCCGGCCCTCTGGTTCAATGCTCGCTTTATTTACCGATTGCCTACTTTAGTTAGCGGACGTTATCAACTTCGGTTGATCCAGCCCTCTGGTTTGATGCTCGCTTTTATTTAGCGATTGCCTGCTTATTTAGAGGATGTTATCAACTTCGGTTGATCCGGCCCTCTGGTTCGATGCTCGCTTTTATTTAGAGATTCCCTGCTTTAGGTAGCGGATGTTATCAACATCGGTTGATCCGGCCCTCTGGTTCGATGCTTGCTTTTATTTAGCGATTTCCTACTTTAGTTAGTGAATGTTATCAACTTCGGTTGATCCGGACCTCTGGTTCGATGCTCGCTTTTATTTAGCGATTTCCTGCTTTAGGTAGCGGATGTTATCAACTTCAGTTGATCCGGCCCCCTGGTTCGATGCTCGCTTTTATTTAGCGATTTCCTGCTTTAGGTAGCGGATGTTATCAACTTCGGTTGATCCGGCCCTCTGGTTCGATGCTCGCTTTTATTTACCGATTGCCTACTTTAGTTAGCGAATGTTATCAACTTCAGTTGATCCAGCCCTCTGGTTTGATGCTCCCTTTAATTTAGCGATTGCCTACTTATTTAGCGGATGTTATCAACTTCGGTTGATCCGGCCCTCTGGTTCGATGCTCGCTTTTATTTAGCGATTGCCTGCTTTAGGTAGAAGATGTTATCAACTTCGATTGATCTGGCCCTCTGGTTCAATGCTTGCTTTTATTTAGCGATTGCCTGCTTTAGTTAGCGGATGTTATCAACTTCGGTTGATTCGGCTCTCTGGTTCGATGCTCGCTTTTATTTAGCGATTGCCACCTTTAGGTAGCGGATGTTATCAACTTCGGTTGACCCGGACCTCTGGTTCGATGCTTGCTTCTATTTAGCAATTGCCACCTTTAGGTAGTGGAGGTTATCAACTTCAGTTGATCCGACCCTCTGGTTTGATGCTCGCTTTTATTTAGCGATTGCCTGCTTTAGGTAGCGGATGTTATCAACTTCGGTTGATCCGGCCCTCTGGTTCGATGCTCGCTTTTATTTAGTGATTGCCTGCTTTAGGTAGTGGGTGTTATCAACATCGGTTGATCCGGCCCTCTGGTGCGATTCTTGCTTCTATTTAGCGATTGCCACCTTTATGTAGCGGATGTTATCAACTTTGGTTGATCTGGCCCTCTGGTTCGATGCTCGCTTTTATTTAGCGATTGCCTGCTTTAGGTAGCGGATGTTATCAACTTCGGTTGATCCGGCCCTCTGGTTCGATGCTCGCTTTTATTTAGCGATTGCCTGCTTTAGTTAGCAGATGTTATCAACTTCGGTTGATCCGGCCCTCTGGTTTGATGCTCGCTTTAATTTAGCGATTGCCTACTTATTTAGCGGATGTTATCAACTTCGGTTGATCCGGCCCTCTGGTTCGATGCTCGCTTTTATTTAGCGATTGCCTGCTTTAGGTAGCAGATGTTATCAACTTCGATTGATCCGGCCCTCTGGTTCGATGCTCGCTTTTATTTAGCGATTGCCACCTTTAGGTAGTGGATGTTATCAACTTCGGTTGATCCGGCCCTCTGGTTCGATGCTTGCTTCTATTTAGCGATTGCCACCTTTATGTAGCGGATGTTATCAACTTTGGTTCATCTGGCCCTCTCGTTCGATGCTCGCTTTTATTTAGAGATTGCCTGCTTTAGGTAGCGGATGTTATCAATTCGGTTGATCCAGCCCTCTGGTTCGATGCTCGCTTTTATTTAGCGATTGCCTACTTTAGTTAGCGGATGTTATCAACTTCGATTGATCCGGACCTCTGGTTCGATGCTCGCTTTTATTTAGTGATTGCCTGCTTTAGCTAGAGGATGTTATCAACTTCGGTTGATCCAGCCCTCTGGTTCGATGCTCGCTTTTATTTAGCGATTTCCTGCTTTAGTTAGCGGATGTTATCAACTTCGGTTGATCCGGCCCTCTGGTTCGATGCTCGCTTTTATTTAGCGATTGCCTGCTTTAGGTAGCGAATGTTATCAACATCAGTTGATCCGGCCCTCTGGTTCGATGCTTGCTTTCATTTAGCGATTGCCCACTTTAGTTAGCGAATGTTATCAACTTCGGTTGATCCGGCCCTCTGGTTCGATGCTCGCTTTTATTTAGCGATTGCCTGCTTTAGGTAACGGATGTTATCAACTTCGGTTGATCCGGCCCTCTGGTTTGATGCTCTCTTTTATTTAGCGATTTCCTGCTTTATGTAGCGGATGTTATCAACTTCGGTTGATCCGGCCATCTGGTTCGATGCTCGCTTTTATTTAGCGATTGCCTGCTTTAGGTAGCGGATGTTATCAACTTCGGTTGATCCGGCCCTCTGGTTCGATGCTCGCTTTTATTTAGCGACTGCCTGCATTAGTTAACAAATGTTATCAACTTTGTTTGATCCGACCCTCTGGTTCGATGCTCGCTTTTATTTAGCGATTGCCTGCTATAGTTAGCGGATGTTATCAACTTCGGTTGATCCGACCCTCTGGTTTGATGCTCGCTTTTATTTAACGATTGCCTGCTTTAGGTAGCGGATGTTATCAACATCGGTTGATCCGGCCCTCTGGTTCGATGCTTGCTTTCATTTAGCGATTGCCTACTTTAGTTAGCGAATGTTATCAACTTCGGTTGATCCGGCCCTCTGGTTCGATGCTCGCTTTTATTTTGCGATTGCCTGCTTTAGGTAACGGATGTTATCAACTTCGGTTGATCCGGCCCTCTGGTTCGATGCTCGCTTTTATTTAGAGATTTCCTGCTTTATGTAGCGGATGTTATCAACTTCGGTTGATCCGGCCATCTGGTTCGATGCTCGCTTTTATTTAGCGATTGCTTGCTTTAGGTAGCAGATGTTATCAACTTCGGTTGATCCGACACTCTGGTTCGATGCTCGCTTTTATTTAGCGATTGTCTGCTTTAGGTAACGGATGTTATCAACTTCGGTTGATCCGGCCCTCTGGTTCGATGCTCGCTTTTATTTAGAGATTTCCTTCTTTATGTAGCGGATTTTATCAACTTCGTTTGATCCGACCCTCTGGTTCGATGCTCGCTTTTATTTAGCGATTGCCTGCTATAGTTAGCGGATGTTATCAACTTCGGTTGATCCGACCCTCTGGTTTGATGCTCGCTTTTATTTAGCGATTGCCTGCTTTAGGTAGCGGATGTTATCAACTTCGGTTGATCCGGCCCTCTGGTTCGATGCTCGCTTTTATTTAGCGATTGCCTGCTTTAGTTAGCGGATGTTATCAACTTCGGTTGATCCGGCCCTCTGGTTTGATGCTCGCTTTAATTTAGCGATTGCCTACTTATTTACCGGATGTTATCAACTTCGGTTGATTCGGCCCTCTGGTTCGATGCTCGCTTTTATTTAGCGATTGCCTGCTTTAGGTAGCAGATGTTATCAACTTCGATTGATCCGGCCCTCTGGTTCGATGCTCGCTTTTATTTAGCGATTGCCACGTTTAGGTAGCGGATGTTATCAACTTTGGTTGATCCGGCCCTCTGGTAGGATGCTTGCTTCTATTTAGCGATTGCCACCTTTATGTAGCGGATGTTATCAACTTTGGTTCATCTGGCCCTCTCGTTCGATGCTCGCTTTTATTTAGCGATTGCCTGCTTTAGGTAGCGGATGTTATCAATTAGGTTGATCCAGCCCTCTGGTTCGATGCTCGCTTTTATTTGGCGATTGCCTACTTTAGTTAGCGGATGTTATCAACTTCGATTGATCCGGACCTCTGGTTCGATGCTCGCTTTTATTTAGTGATTGCCTGCTTTAGCTAGAGGATGTTATCAACTTCGGTTGATCCGGACCTCTGGTTCGATGCTCGCTTTTATTTAGCGAACTCCTGCTTTAGATAGCGGATGTTATCAACTTCGGTTGATCCGACCCTCTGGTTCGATGCTCGCTTTTATTTAGCGATTGCCTGCTTTAGGTAGCGGATGTTATCAACTTCGGTTGATCCGGCCCTCTGGTTCGATGCTCTCTTTTATTTAGCGATTTCATGCTTTATGTAGCGGATGTTATCAACTTCGGTTGATCCGGCCATCTGGTTCGATGCTCGCTTTTATTTAGCGATTGCCTGCTTTAGGTAGCGGATGTTATCAACTTCGGTTGATCCGGCCCTCTGGTTCGATGCTCGCTTTTATTTAGCGACTGCCTGCATTAGTTAACAGATGTTATCAACTTTGTTTGATCCGACCCTTTGGTTCGATGCTCGCTTTTATTTAGCGATTGCCTGCTATAGTTAGCGGATGTTATCAACTTCGGTTGATCCGACCCTCTGGTTTGATGCTCGCTTTTATTTAGCGATTGCCTGCTTTAGGTAGCGGATGTTATCAACTTCGGTCTATCCGGCCCTCTAGTTCGATGCTCGCTTTTATTTAGCAATTGCCTGCTTTAGGTAGCGGATGTTATCAACTTCGGTTGATCCGGCCCTCTGGTTCGATGCTCGCTTTTATTTAGCGACTGCCTTCTTTAGTTAGCGGATGTTATCAACTTCTTTTGATCCAACCCTCTGGTTCGATGCACGCTTTTATTTAGGGATTTTCTGCTTTAGGTAGCAGATGTTATCAACTTCGGTTGATCTGGCCCTCTGGTTCGATGCTCGCTTTTATTTAGCGATTGCCTGCTTTAGGTAGCGGATGTTATCAACTTCGGTTGATCCGGCCCTCTGGTTCGATGCTCGCTTTTATTTAGCGATTGCCTACTTTAGTTAGCGGATGTTATCAACTTCGATTGATCCGGACCTCTGGTTCGATGCTCGCTTTTATTTAGCGATTGCCTGCTTTAGGTAGAGGATGTTATCAACTTCGGTTGATCCGGCCCTCTGGTTCGATGCTCGCTTTTATTTAGCGATTTCCTGCTTTAGTTAACGGATGTTATCAACTTCGGTTGATCCGGACCTCTGGTTCGATGCTCGCTTTTATTTAGCGATTGCCTGCTTTAGGTAGCGAATGTTATCAACATCGGTTGATCCGGCCCTCTGGTTCGATGCTTGCTTTCATTTAGCGATTGCCTACTTTAGTTAGCGAATGTTATCAACTTCGGTTGATTCGGCCCTCTGGTTCGACGCTCGCTTTTATTTAGCGATTGCCTGCTTTAGGTAACGGATGTTATCAACTTCGGTTGATCCGGCCTTCTGGTTCTATGCTCGCTTTTATTTAGAGATTTCCTGCTTTATGTAGCGGATGTTATCAACTTCGGTTGATCCGGCCATCTGGTTCGATGCTCGCTTTTATTTAGCGATTGCTTGCTTTAGGTAGCGGATGTTATCAACTTCGGTTGAGCCGGCACTCTGGTTCGATGCTCGCTTTTATTTAGCGATTGCCTGCTTTAGGTAGCGGATGTTATCAACTTCGGTTGATCCGGCCCTCTGGTTCGATGCTCGCTTTTATTTAGCGACTGCCTGCATTACTTAACAGATGTTATCAACTTCGTTTGATCCGACCCTCTGGTTCGATGCACGCTTTTATTTAGCGATTGCCTGCTATAGTTAGCGGATGTTATCAACTTCGGTTGATCCGACCCTCTGGTTTGATGCTCGCTTTTATTTAGCGATTGCCTGCTTTAGGTAGCGGATGTTATCAACTTCGGTTGATCCTGCCCTGTAGTTCGATGCTCGCTTTTATTTAGCGATTGCCTGCTTTAGGTAGCGGATGTTATCAACTTCGGTTGATCCGACCCTCTGGTCCGATGCTTGCTTTTATTTAGCGACTGCCTGCTTTAGTTAGTAGATGTTATCAACTTCGGTTGATCCGACCCTCTGGTTCGATTCTCGCTTTTATTTAGCGATTGCCTGCTTTAGGTAGTGGGTGTTATCAACTTCGGTTGATCCGACCCTCTAGTTCGTTGGTCGCTTTTATTTAGCGATTGCCTGCTTTAGGTAGCGCATGTTATCAACTTCGGTTGAACCGGCCCTCTAGTTCCATGCTCGGTTTTATTTAGGGATTTTCTGCTTTAGGTAGTGGGTGTTATCAACTTCGGTTGATCCGGCCCTCTGGTTCGATGCTCGCTTTTACTTAGCGATTGCCTGCTTTAGTTAGCAGCCGTTATCAACTTCGGTTGATCCGGCCCTCTGGTTCGATGCTCGCTTTTATTTAGCGATTGACTGCTTTAGGTAGCGGAAGTTATCAACTTCGGTTGATCCGGCCCTCTGGTTCGAAGCTCGCTTTTATTTAACGATTGCCTGCTTTATGTAGCGGATGTTATCAACTTCGGTTGATCCGACCCTCTGGTTCGATGCTAGCTTTTATTTAACGATTGCCTGCTTTAGGTAGCGGATGTTATCGACTTCGGTTGATCTGGCCCTCTGGTTCGATGCTCGCTTTTATTTAGCGATTGCCTGCTTTAGGTAGCGGATGTTATCAACTTCGGTTGATCCGGCCCTCTGGTTCGATGCTTGCTTTTATTTAGCGATTGGCTGCTTTATGTAGCGGATGTTATCAACTTCGGTTGATCCGACTCTCTGGTTCGATGCTCGCTTTTATTTAGCGATTGCCTGCTTTAGGTAGCGGATGTTATCAACTTCGGTTGATCTGGCCCTCTGGTTCGATGCTCGCTTTTATTTAGCGATTGCCTGCTTTAGGTAGCGGATGTTATCAACTTCGGTTGATCCGGCCCTCTGGTCCGATGCTTGCTTTTATTTAGCGACTGCCTGCTTTAGTTAGCGGATGTTATCAACTTCGGTTGATCCGACCCTCTAGTTCGACTCTCACTTTTATTTAGCGATTGCCTGCTTTAGGTAGTGGGTGTTATCAACTTCGGTTGATCCGGCCCTCTAGTTCGTTGGTCGCTTTTATTTAGCGATTGCCTGCTTTAGTTAGCGGATGTTATCAACTTCGGTTGATCCGGCCCTCTTGTTCGATGCTCGCTTTTATTTAGCGATTGCCTGCTTTAGGTAGCGCATGTTATTAACTTCGGTTGAACCGGCCCTCTAGTTCGATGCTCGGTTTTATTTAGGGATTTTCTGCTTTAGGTAGTGGGTGTTATCAACTTCGGTTGATCCGGCCCTCTGGTTCGATGCTCGCTTTTACTTAGCGATTGCCTGCTTTAGTTAGCGGCCGTTATCAACTTCGGTTGATCCGGCCCTCTGGTTCGATGCTCGCTTTTATTTAGCGATTGCCTGCTTTAGGTAGCGGAAGTTATCAACTTCGGTTGATCCGGCCCTCTGGTTCGAAGCTCGCTTTTATTTAGCGATTGCCTGCTTTATGTAGCGGATGTTATCAACTTAGGTTGATCCGGCCCTCTGGTTCGATGCTAGCTTTTATTTAGCGATTGCCTGCTTTAGGTAGCGGATGTTATCAACTTCGGTTGATCTGGCCCTCTGGTTCGATGCTCGCTTTTATTTAGCGATTGCCTGCTTTAGGTAGCGGATGTTATCAACTTCGGTTGATCCGGCCCTCTGGTTCGATGCTTGCTTTTATTTTGCGATTGCCTGCTTTATGTAGCGGATGTTATCAACTTCGGTTGATCCGGCTCTCTGGTTCGATGCTCGCTTTTATTTAGCGATTGCCTGCTTTAGGTAGCGGATGTTATCAACTTCGGTTGATCCGGCACTCTGGTTCAATGCTCTCTTTTACTTAGCGATTGCCTGCTTTATGTAGCGGATGTTATCAACTTCGGTTGATCCGGCTCTCTGGTTCGATGCTCGCTTTTATTTAGCGATTGCCTGCTTTAGGTAGCGGATGTTATCAACTTCGGTTGATCCGGCACTCTGGTTCAATGCTCTCTTTTACTTAGCGATTGCCTGCTTTAGGTAGCGGATGTTATCAACTTCGGTTGATCCGGCTCTCTGGTTCGATGCTCGCTTTTATTTAGCGACTGCCTGCTTTAGTTAGCGGATGTTATCAACTTCGTTTGATCCGACCCTCTAGTTCGATGCTCGTTTTTATTTAGCGATTGAATGCTATAGTTAGCGGATGTTATCAACTTCGGTTGATCCGACCATCTGGTTCGATGCTCACTTTTATTTAGCGATTGGCTTCTTTAGGTAGCAGGTGTTATCAACTTCGGTTGATCCGGCCCTCTGGTTCGATGCTCGCTTTTATTTAGCGATTGCCTGCTTTATGTAGCGAATGTTATCAACTTCGGTTGATCCGGACCTCTGGTTCGATGCTCTCTTTTATTTAGCGATTGCCTGCTTTAGGTAGCGCATGTTATCAACTTCGGTTGAACCGGCCCTCTGGTTCGATGCTCGCTTTTATTTAGGGATTTTCTGCTTTAGGTAGTGGGTGTTATCAACTTCGGTTGATCCGGCCCTCTAGTTCGATGCTTGTTTTTATTTAGCGATTGCCTGCTTTATGTAGGGGATGTTATCAACTTCGGTTGATCCGACTCTCTGGTTCGATGCTCGCTTTTATTTAGCGATTGCCTGCTTTAGGTAGCGGATGTTATCAACTTCGGTTGATCCGGCACTCTGGTTCGATGCTCGCTCTTATTTAGCGATTGCCTGCTTTAGGTAGCAGATGTTATCAATTTTGGTTGATCCGGCCCTCTGGTTCGATGCTCGCTTTTATATAGCGACTGCATTCTTTAGTTAGCGGATGTTATCAACTTCGTTTGATCCGACCCTCTGGTTCGATGCTCGCTTTTATTTATCGATTGCCTGCTATAGTTAGCGGATGTTATCAACTTCGGTTGATCCGACCCTCTAGTTCGATGCTCGCTTTTATTTAGCGATTGCGTTCTTTAGGTAGCGGGTGTTATCAACTTCGGTTGATCCGACCCTCTGGTTCGATGCTCGCTTTTATTTAGCGATTGCCTGCTTTATGTAGCGAATGTTATCAACTTCGGTTGATCCGGACCTCTGGTTCGATGCTCGCGTTTATTTAGCGATTGCCTGCTTTAGGTAGCGCATGTTATCAACTTCGGTTGAACCGGCCCTCTGGTTCGATGCTCGCTTTTATTTAGGGATTTTCTGCTTTAGGTAGTGGTTGTTATCAACTTCGGTTGATCCGACCCTCTGGTTCGATGCTCGCTTTTACTTAGCGATTGTCTGCTTTAGTTAGCGGATGTTATCAACTTCGGTTGATCCGACCCTCTGGTTCGATACTCGCTTTTATTTAGCGATTGCCTGCTTTAGGTAGCGGAAGTTATCAACTTCGGTTGATCCGACCCTCTGGTTCGAAGCTCGCTTTTATTTAGCGATTGCCTGCTTTATGTAGCGGATGTTATCAACTTCGGTTGATCCGGCCCTCTGGTTCGATGCTCGCTTTTATTTAGCGATTGCCTGCTTTAGGTAGCGGATGTTATCAGCATCGGTTGATCTGGCCCTCTGGTTCGATGCTCGCTTTTATTTAGCGATTGCCTGCTTTAGGTAGCGGATGTTATCAACTTCGGTTGATCCGACCCTCTGGTTCGATGCTTGCTTTAATTTAGCGATTGCCTGCTTTATGTAGCGGATGTTATCAACTTCGGTTGATCTGGCTCTTTGGTTCGACGCTCGCTTTTATTTAGCGATTGCCTGCATTAGGTAGCGGATGTTATCAACTTTGGTTGATCCGGCCCTCTGGTTCGATGCTCGCTTTTATTTAGCGATTGCCTGCTTTTGGTAGCGGATGTTATCAACTTCGGTTGATCCGGCCCTCTGGTTCGATGCTCGCTTTTATTTAGCGACTGCCAGCTTTAGTTAGCGGATGTTTTCAACTTCGTTTAATCCGACCCACTGGTTCGATGCTCGCTTTTATTTAGCGATTGCCTGCTGTAGTTAGCGGATGTTATCAACTTTAGTTGATCCGACCCTCTGGTTCGATGCTCGCTTTATTTAGAGATTGCCTGCTTTAGGTAGCGGATGTTATCAACTTCGGTTGATCCGGCCCTCTGGTTCGATGCTCACTTTTATTTAGCGATTGCCTACTTTATGTAGCGGATGTTATCAACTTCGGTTGATCCGGCCCTCTGGTTCGATGCTCGCTTTTACTTAGCGATTGCCTGCTTTAGGTAGCGGATGTTATCAACTTCGGTTGATCCGGCCCTCTGGTTCGATGCTCGCTTTTACTTAGCGATTGCCTGCTTTAGTTAGCGGATGTTATCAACTTCGGTTGGTCCGGCCCTATGGTTCGATGCTCGCTTTTATTTAGCGATTGCCTGCTTTAGGTAGCGGATGTTATCAACTTCGGTTGATCCGGCCCTCTAGTTCGATGCTCGCTTTTATTTAGCGACGGCCTGCTTTAGTTAACGGATGTTATCAACTTCGGTTGATCCCACAATCTGGTTCGATGCTCGCTTTTATTTAGCGATTGCCTGCTTTAGGTAGCGGATGTTATCAACTTCGGTTGAACCGGCACTCTGGTTCGATGCTCGCTTTTATTTAGGGATTTTCTGCTTTAGGTAGCGGATGTTATCAACTTCAGTTAATCCGGCCCTCTGGTTCGATGCTCGCTTTTATTTAGTGATTGCCTGCTTTAGTTAGCGGATCTTATCAACTTCGGTTGATCCGGCCCTCTGGTTCGATCCTCGCTTTTATTTAGTGATTGTCTACTTTTTGTAGCGGATGTTTCAATTTCGGTTGATCCGGCCATCTGGTTCGATGCTCGCTTTTATTTAGCGACTGCCTGCTTTAGGTAGCGGATGTTATCAACTTCGGTTGATCCGGCCCTCATGTTCGATGCTCGCTTTTATTTAGTGATTGCCTGCTTTAGGTAGCCGATGTTATCAACTTCGGTTGATCCAGCCCTCTGGTTCGATGCTCGCTTTTATTTAGCGACTGCCTGCTTTAGTTAGAGGATGTTATCAACTTCGTTTGATCCGACCCTCTGGTTCGATGCTCGCTTTTTTTTAGCGATTGCCTGCTTTATGTAGCGGATGTTATCAACTTCGGTTGATCTGGCCCTCTGGTTTGATGCTCGCTTTTATTTAGCGATTGCCTGCTTTAGTTAGCGGATGTTATCAACTTCGGTTGATCCGGCCCTCTGGTTCGATGCTCGCTTTTATTTAGCGATTGCCTGCTTTAGTTAGCGGATGTTATCAACTTCGGTTGATCCGGCCCTCTGGTTCGATGCTCGCTTTTATTTAGCGATTGCCTACTTTATGTAGCGGATGTTTCAACTTCGGTTGATCCGGCCATCTGGTTCGATGCTCGCTTTTATTTAGCGATTACCTGCTTTAGGTAGCGGATGTTATCAACTTCGGTTGATCCGGCCCTATGGTTCGATGCTCACTTTTATTTAGCGATTGCCTGCTTTAGGTAGCGGATGTTATCAACTTCGGTTGATCCGGCCCTCTGGTTCGATGCCCGCTTTTATTTAGTGATTGCCTGCTTTAGGTAGTGGATGTTATCAACTTCGGTTTATCCGACCCTCCGGTTCGATGCTCGCTTTTATTTAGTGACTGCCTGCTTTAGTTAACGGATGTTATCAACTTGGTTTGATCCGAACCTCTTGTTCGATGCTCGCTTTTATTTAGCGATTGCCTGCTATAGTTAGCGGATATTATTAACTTCGGTTGATCCGGCCCTCTGGTTCGATGCTGGCTTTTATTTAGCGATTGCCTGCTTTATGTAGTGGATGTTATCAACTTCGGTTGATCCGGACCTCTGGTTCGATGCTCGCTTTTATTTAGCGATTGCCTGCTTTAGGTAGCGGATGTTATCAAATTCGGTTGAACCGGCCCTCTGGTTCGATGCTCGCTTTTATTTAGCGACTGCTTGCTTTAGTTAATGGATGTTATCAACTTGGTTTGATCCGACCCTCTGGTTCGATGCTCGCTTATATATAGCGATTGCCTGCTTTTGGTAGCGGATGTTATCAACTTCGGTTGAACCGGCCCTCTAGTTCGATGCTCGCTTTTACTTAGCGATTGCCTGCTTTAGTTAGGGGATGTTATCAACTTCGGTTGATCCGGCCCTCTGGTTCGATGCTCGCTTTTATTTAGTGATTGTCTGCTTTAGGTAGCGGATGTTATCAACTTCGGTTGATCCGGCCCTCTGGTTCGATGCTCGCTTTTATTTAGTGATTGCCTGCTTTAGGTAGCGGATGTTATCAACTTCGGTTGATCCGGCCCTCTGGTTTGATGCTCGCTTTTATTTAGCGACTGCCTGCTTTAGTTAACGGATGTTATCAACTTGGTTTGATCCGACCCTCTTGTTTGATGCTCGCTTTTATTTAGCGATTGCCTGCTATAGTTAGCAGATATTATTAACTTCAGTTGATCCGGCCCTCTGGTTCAATGCTCGCTTTTACTTAGCGATTGCCTGCTTTAGGTAGCGGATGTTATCAACTTCGGTTGATCCGGCCCTCTTGTTCGATGCTCGCTTTTACTTAGCGATTGCCTGCTTTAGTTAGCGGATGTTATCAACTTCGGTTGGTCCGGCCCTATGGTTCGATGCTCGCTTTTATTTAGCGATTGCCTGCTTTAGGTAGCGGATGTTATCAAATTCGGTTGATCCGGCCCTCTAGTTCGATGCTCGCTTTTATTTAGCGACGGCCTGCTTTAGTTAACGGATGTTATCAACTTCGGTTGATCCCACCCTCTGGTTCGATGCTCGCTTTTACTTAGCGATTGTCTGCTTTAGTTAGCGGATGTTATCAACTTCGGTTGATCCGACCCTCTGGTTCGATACTCGCTTTTATTTAGCGATTGCCTGCTTTAGGTAGCGGAAGTTATCAACTTCGGTTGATCCGACCCTCTGGTTCGAAGCTCGCTTTTATTTAGCGATTGCCTGCTTTATGTAGCGGATGTTATCAACTTCGGTTGATCCGGCCCTCTGGTTCGACGCTCGCTTTTATTTAGCGATTGCCTGCTTTAGGTAGCGGATGTTATCAGCATCGGTTGATCTGGCCCTCTGGTTCGATGCTCGCTTTTATTTAGCGATTGCCTGCTTTAGGTAGCGGATGTTATCAACTTCGGTTGATCCGGCCCTCTGGTTCGACGCTTGCTTTAATTTAGCGATTGCCTGCTTTATGTAGCGGATGTTATCAACTTCGGTTGATCTGGCTCTTTGGTTCGACGCTCGCTTTTATTTAGCGATTGCCTGCATTAGGTAGCGGATGTTATCAACTTTGGTTGATCCGGCCCTCTGGTTCGATGCTCGCTTTTATTTAGCGATTGCCTGCTTTTGGTAGCGGATGTTATCAACTTCGGTTGATCCGGCCCTCTGGTTCGATGCTCGCTTTTATTTAGCGACTGCCAGCTTTAGTTAGCGGATGTTTTCAACTTCGTTTAATCCGACCCACTGGTTCGATGCTCGCTTTTATTTAGCGATTGCCTGCTGTAGTTAGCGGATGTTATCAACTTTAGTTGATCCGACCCTCTGGTTCGATGCTCGCTTTATTTAGAGATTGCCTGCTTTAGGTAGCGGATGTTATCAACTTCGGTTGATCCGGCCCACTGGTTCGATGCTCACTTTTATTTAGCGATTGCCTGCTTTATGTAGCGGATGTTATCAACTTCGGTTGATCCGGCCCTCTGGTTCGATGCTCGCTTTTACTTAGCGATTGCCTGCTTTAGGTAGCGGATGTTATCAACTTCGGTTGATCCGGCCCTCTGGTTCGATGCTCGCTTTTACTTAGCGATTGCCTGCTTTAGTTAGCGGATGTTATCAACTTCGGTTGGTCCGGCCCTATGGTTCGATGCTCGCTTTTATTTAGCGATTGCCTGCTTTAGGTAGCGGATGTTATCAACTTCGGTTGATCCGGCCCTCTAGTTCGATGCTCGCTTTTATTTAGCGACGGCCTGCTTTAGTTAACGGATGTTATCAACTTCGGTTGATCCCACAATCTGGTTCGATGCTCGCTTTTATTTAGCGATTGCCTGCTTTAGGTAGCGGATGTTATCAACTTCGGTTGAACCGGCACTCTGGTTCGATGCTCGCTTTTATTTAGGGATTTTCTGCTTTAGGTAGCGGATGTTATCAACTTCAGTTGATCCGGCCCTCTGGTTCGATGCTCGCTTTTATTTAGTGATTGCCTGCTTTAGTTAGCGGATCTTATCAACTTCGGTTGATCCGGCCCTCTGGTTCGATCCTCGCTTTTATTTAGTGATTGTCTACTTTTTGTAGCGGATGTTTCAATTTCGGTTGATCCGGCCATCTGGTTCGATGCTCGCTTTTATTTAGCGACTGCCTGCTTTAGGTAGCGGATGTTATCAACTTCGGTTGATCCGGCCCTCATGTTCGATGCTCGCTTTTATTTAGTGATTGCCTGCTTTAGGTAGCCGATGTTATCAACTTCGGTTGATCCAGCCCTCTGGTTCGATGCTCGCTTTTATTTAGCGACTGCCTGCTTTAGTTAGAGGATGTTATCAACTTCGTTTGATCCGACCCTCTGGTTCGATGCTCGCTTTTTTTTTAGCGATTGCCTGCTTTATGTAGCGGATGTTATCAACTTCGGTTGATCTGGCCCTCTGGTTCGATGCTCGCTTTTATTTAGCGATTGCCTGCTTTAGTTAGCGGATGTTATCAACTTCGGTTGATCCGGCCCTCTGGTTCGATGCTCGCTTTTATTTAGCGATTGCCTGCTTTAGTTAGCGGATGTTATCAACTTCGGTTGATCCGGCCCTCTGGTTCGATGCTCGCTTTTATTTAGCGATTGCCTACTTTATGTAGCGGATGTTTCAACTTCGATTGATCCGGCCATCTGGTTCGATGCTCGCTTTTATTTAGCGATTACCTGCTTTAGGTAGCGGATGTTATCAACTTCGGTTGATCCGGCCCTATGGTTCGATGCTCACTTTTATTTAGCGATTGCCTGCTTTAGGTAGCGGATGTTATCAACTTCGGTTGATCCGGCCCTCTGGTTCGATGCTCGCTTTTATTTAGTGATTGCCTGCTTTAGGTAGTGGATGTTATCAACTTCGGTTGATCCGACCCTCCGGTTCGATGCTCGCTTTTATTTAGTGACTGCCTGCTTTAGTTAACGGATGTTATCAACTTGGTTTGATCCAAACCTCTTGTTCGATGCTCGCTTTTATTTAGCGATTGCCTGCTATAGTTAGCGGATATTATTAACTTCGGTTGATCCGGCCCTCTGGTTCGATGCTGGCTTTTATTTAGCGATTGCCTGCTTTATGTAGTGGATGTTATCAACTTCGGTTGATCCGGACCTCTGGTTCGATGCTCGCTTTTATTTAGCGATTGCCTGCTTTAGGTAGCGGATGTTATCAAATTCGGTTGAACCGGCCCTCTGGTTCGATGCTCGCTTTTATTTAGCGACTGCTTGCTTTAGTTAACGGATGTTATCAACTTGGTTTGATCCGACCCTCTGGTTCGATGCTCGCTTATATATAGCGATTGCCTGCTTTTGGTAGCGGATGTTATCAACTTCGGTTGAACCGGCCCTCTAGTTCGATGCTCGCTTTTACTTAGCGATTGCCTGCTTTAGTTAGGGGATGTTATCAACTTCGGTTGATCCGGCCCTCTGGTTCGATGCTCGCTTTTATTTAGTGATTGTCTGCTTTAGGTAGCGGATGTTATCAACTTCGGTTGATCCGGCCCTCTGGTTCGATGCTCGCTTTTATTTAGTGATTGCCTGCTTTAGGTAGCGGATGTTATCAACTTCGGTTGATCCGGCCCTCTGGTTTGATGCTCGCTTTTATTTAGCGACTGCCTGCTTTAGTTAACGGATGTTATCAACTTGGTTTGATCCGACCCTCTTGTTTGATGCTCGCTTTTATTTAGCGATTGCCTGCTATAGTTAGCAGATATTATTAACTTCAGTTGATCCGGCCCTCTGGTTCGATGCTCGCTTTTACTTAGCGATTGCCTGCTTTAGGTAGCGGATGTTATCAACTTCGGTTGATCCGGCCCTCTGGTTCGATGCTCGCTTTTACTTAGCGATTGCCTGCTTTAGTTAGCGGATGTTATCAACTTCGGTTGGTCCGGCCCTATGGTTCGATGCTCGCTTTTATTTAGCGATTGCCTGCTTTAGGTAGCGGATGTTATCAACTTCGGTTGATCCGGCCCTCTAGTTCGATGCTCGCTTTTATTTAGCGACGGCCTGCTTTAGTTAACGGATGTTATCAACTTCGGTTGATCCCACCCTCTGGTTCGATGCTCGCTTTTACTTAGCGATTGTCTGCTTTAGTTAGCGGATGTTATCAACTTCGGTTGATCCGACCCTCTGGTTCGATACTCGCTTTTATTTAGCGATTGCCTGCTTTAGGTAGCGGAAGTTATCAACTTCGGTTGATCCGACCCTCTGGTTCGAAGCTCGCTTTTATTTAGCGATTGCCTGCTTTATGTAGCGGATGTTATCAACTTCGGTTGATCCGGCCCTCTGGTTCGATGCTCGCTTTTATTTAGCGATTGCCTGCTTTAGGTAGCGGATGTTATCAGCATCGGTTGATCTGGCCCTCTGGTTCGATGCTCGCTTTTATTTAGCGATTGCCTGCTTTAGGTAGCGGATGTTATCAACTTCGGTTGATCCGGCCCTCTGGTTCGACGCTTGCTTTAATTTAGCGATTGCCTGCTTTATGTAGCGGATGTTATCAACTTCGGTTGATCTGGCTCTTTGGTTCGACGCTCGCTTTTATTTAGCGATTGCCTGCATTAGGTAGCGGATGTTATCAACTTTGGTTGATCCGGCCCTCTGGTTCGATGCTCGCTTTTATTTAGCGATTGCCTGCTTTTGGTAGCGGATGTTATCAACTTCGGTTGATGCGGCCCTCTGGTTCGATGCTCGCTTTTATTTAGCGACTGCCAGCTTTAGTTAGCGGATGTTTTCAACTTCGTTTAATCCGACCCACTGGTTCGATGCTCGCTTTTATTTAGCGATTGCCTGCTGTAGTTAGCGGATGTTATCAACTTTAGTTGATCCGACCCTCTGGTTCGATGCTCGCTTTATTTAGAGATTGCCTGCATTAGGTAGCGGATGTTATCAACTTCGGTTGATCCGGCCCACTGGTTCGATGCTCACTTTTATTTAGCGATTGCCTGCTTTATGTAGCGGATGTTATCAACTTCGGTTGATCCGGCCCTCTGGTTCGATGCTCGCTTTTACTTAGCGATTGCCTGCTTTAGGTAGCGGATGTTATCAACTTCGGTTGATCCGGCCCTCTGGTTCGATGCTCGCTTTTACTTAGCGATTGCCTGCTTTAGTTAGCGGATGTTATCAACTTCGGTTGGTCCGGCCCTATGGTTCGATGCTCGCTTTTATTTAGCGATTGCCTGCTTTAGGTAGCGGATGTTATCAACTTCGGTTGATCCGGCCCTCTAGTTCGATGCTCGCTTTTATTTAGCGACGGCCTGCTTTAGTTAACGGATGTTATCAACTTCGGTTGATCCCACAATCTGGTTCGATGCTCGCTTTTATTTAGCGATTGCCTGCTTTAGGTAGCGGATGTTATCAACTTCGGTTGAACCGGCACTCTGGTTCGATGCTCGCTTTTATTTAGGGATTTTCTGCTTTAGGTAGCGGATGTTATCAACTTCAGTTGATCCGGCCCTCTGGTTCGATGCTCGCTTTTATTTAGTGATTGCCTGCTTTAGTTAGCGGATCTTATCAACTTCGGTTGATCCGGCCCTCTGGTTCGATCCTCGCTTTTATTTAGTGATTGTCTACTTTTTGTAGCGGATGTTTCAATTTCGGTTGATCCGGCCATCTGGTTCGATGCTCGCTTTTATTTAGCGACTGCCTGCTTTAGGTAGCGGATGTTATCAACTTCGGTTGATCCGGCCCTCATGTTCGATGCTCGCTTTTATTTAGTGATTGCCTGCTTTAGGTAGCCGATGTTATCAACTTCGGTTGATCCAGCCCTCTGGTTCGATGCTCGCTTTTATTTAGCAACTGCCTGCTTTAGTTAGAGGATGTTATCAACTTCGTTTGATCCGACCCTCTGGTTCGATGCTCGCTTTTTTTTAGCGATTGCCTGCTTTATGTAGCGGATGTTATCAACTTCGGTTGATCTGGCCCTCTGGTTCGATGCTCGCTTTTATTTAGCGATTGCCTGCTTTAGTTAGCGGATGTTATCAACTTCGGTTGATCCGGCCCTCTGGTTCGATGCTCGCTTTTATTTAGCGATTGCCTGCTTTAGTTAGCGGATGTTATCAACTTCGGTTGATCCGGCCCTCTGGTTCGATGCTCGCTTTTATTTAGCGATTGCCTACTTTATGTAGCGGATGTTTCAACTTCGATTGATCCGGCCATCTGGTTCGATGCTCGCTTTTATTTAGCGATTACCTGCTTTAGGTAGCGGATGTTATCAACTTCGGTTGATCCGGCCCTATGGTTCGATGCTCACTTTTATTTAGCGATTGCCTGCTTTAGGTAGCGGATGTTATCAACTTCGGTTGATCCGGCCCTCTGGTTCGATGCTCGCTTTTATTTAGTGATTGCCTGCTTTAGGTAGTGGATGTTATCAACTTCGGTTGATCCGACCCTCCGGTTCGATGCTCGCTTTTATTTAGTGACTGCCTGCTTTAGTTAACGGATGTTATCAACTTGGTTTGATCCGAACCTCTTGTTCGATGCTCGCTTTTATTTAGCGATTGCCTGCTATAGTTAGCGGATATTATTAACTTCGGTTGATCCGGCCCTCTGGTTCGATGCTGGCTTTTATTTAGCGATTGCCTGCTTTATGTAGTGGATGTTATCAACTTCGGTTGATCCGGACCTCTGGTTCGATGCTCGCTTTTATTTAGCGATTGCCTGCTTTAGGTAGCGGATGTTATCAAATTCGGTTGAACCGGCCCTCTGGTTCGATGCTCGCTTTTATTTAGCGACTGCTTGCTTTAGTTAACGGATGTTATCAACTTGGTTTGATCCGACCCTCTGGTTCGATGCTCGCTTATATATAGCGATTGCCTGCTTTTGGTAGCGGATGTTATCAACTTCGGTTGAACCGGCCCTCTAGTTCGATGCTCGCTTTTACTTAGCGATTGCCTGCTTTAGTTAGGGGATGTTATCAACTTCGGTTGATCCGGCCCTCTGGTTCGATGCTCGCTTTTATTTAGTGATTGTCTGCTTTAGGTAGCGGATGTTATCAACTTCGGTTGATCCGGCCCTCTGGTTCGGTGCTCGCTTTTATTTAGTGATTGCCTGCTTTAGGTAGCGGATGTTATCAACTTCGGTTGATCCGGCCCTCTGGTTTGATGCTCGCTTTTATTTAGCGACTGCCTGCTTTAGTTAACGGATGTTATCAACTTGGTTTGATCCGACCCTCTTGTTTGATGCTCGCTTTTATTTAGCGATTGCCTGCTATAGTTAGCAGATATTATTAACTTCAGTTGATCCGGCCCTCTGGTTCGATGCTCGCTTTTACTTAGCGATTGCCTGCTTTAGGTAGCGGATGTTATCAACTTCGGTTGATCCGGCCCTCTGGTTCGATGCTCGCTTTTACTTAGCGATTGCCTGCTTTAGTTAGCGGATGTTATCAACATCGGTTGGTCCGGCCCTATGGTTCGATGCTCGCTTTTATTTAGCGATTGCCTGCTTTAGGTAGCGGATGTTATCAACTTCGGTTGATCCGGCCCTCTAGTTCGATGCTCGCTTTTATTTAGCGACGGCCTGCTTTAGTTAACGGATGTTATCAACTTCGGTTGATCCCACCCTCTGGTTCGATGCTCGCTTTTATTTAGCGATTGCCTGCTTTAGGTAGCGGATGTTATCAACTTCGGTTGAACCGGCACTCTGGTTCGATGCTCGCTTTTATTTAGGGATTTTCTGCTTTAGGTAGCGGATGTTATCAACTTCGGTTGATCCGGCCCTCTGGTTCGATGCTCGCTTTTATTTAGTGATCGCCTGCTTTAGTTAGCGGATCTTATCAACTTCGGTTGATCCGGCCCTCTGGTTCGATCCTCGCTTTTATTTAGTGATTGTCTACTTTTTGTAGCGGATGTTTCAATTTCGGTTGATCCGGCCATCTGGTTCGATGCTCGCTTTTATTTAGCGATTGCCTGCTTTAGGTAGCGGATGTTATCAACTTCGGTTGATCCGGCCCTCATGTTCGATGCTCGCTTTTATTTAGTGATTGCCTGCTTTAGGTAGCCGTTGTTATCAACTTCGGTTGATCCAGCCCTCTGGTTCGATGCTCGCTTTTATTTAGCGACTGCCTGCTTTAGTTAGAGGATGTTATCAACTTCGTTTGATCCGACCCTCTGGTTCGATGCTCGCTTTTTTTTAGCGATTGCCTGCTTTATGTAGCGGATGTTATCAACTTCGGTTGATCTGGCCCTCTGGTTCGATGCTCGCTTTTATTTAGCGATTGCCTGCTTTAGTTAGCGGATGTTATCAACTTCGGTTGATCCGGCCCTCTGATTCGATGCTCGCTTTTATTTAGCGATTGCCTGCTTTAGTTAGCGGATGTTATCAACTTCGGTTGATCCGGCCCTCTGGTTCGATGCTCGCTTTTATTTAGCGATTGCCTACTTTATGTAGCGGATGTTTCAACTTCGGTTGATCCGGCCATCTGGTTCGATGCTCGCTTTTATTTAGCGATTACCTGCTTTAGGTAGCGGATGTTATCAACTTCGGTTGATCCGGCCCTATGGTTCGATGCTCGCTTTTATTTAGCGATTGCCTGCTTTAGGTAGCGGATGTTATCAACTTCGGTTGATCCGGCCCTCTGGTTCGATGCTCGCTTTTATTTAGCGACTGCCTGCTTTAGTTAGCGGATGTTATCAACTTCGTTTGATCCGACCCTCTGGTTCGATGCTCGCTTTTATTTAGCGATTGCCTGCTTTATGTAGCGGATGTTATCAACTTCGGTTGATCCAGCCCTCTGGTTCGATGCTCGCTTTTATTTAGTGATTGCCTGCTTTAGGTAGCGGATGTTATCAACTTCGGTTGATCCGGCCCTCTGGTTCGATGCTCGCTTTTATTTAGTGATTGCCTGCTTTAGGTAGTGGATGTTATCAACTTCGGTTGATCCGACCCTCTAGTTCGATGCTCGCTTTGATTTAGTGACTGCCTGCTTTAGTTAACGGATGTTATCAACTTGGTTTGATCCGACCCTCTTGTTCGATGCTCGCTTTTATTTAGCGATTGCCTGCTATAGTTAGCGGATATTATTAACTTCGGTTGATCCGGCCCTCTGGTTCGATGCTCGCTTTTATTTAGCGATTGCCTGCTTTATGTAGCGGATGTTATCAACTTCGGTTGATCCGGACCTCTGGTTCGATGCTCGCTTTTATTTAGCGATTGCCTGCTTTATGTAGCGGATGTTATCAACTTCGGTTGATCCGGCCCTCTGGTTCGATGCTCGCTTTTATTTAGCGATTGCCTGCTTTAGGTAGCGGATGTTATAAACTTCGGTTGATCCGGCCCTCTGGTTCGATGCTCGCTTTTATTTAGTGATTGGCTGCTTTAGGTAGTGGATGTTATCAACTTCGGTTGATCCGACCCTCCGGTTCGATGCTCGCTTTTATTTAGTGACTGCCTGCTTTAGTTAACGGATGTTATCAACTTGGTTTGATCCGAACCTCTTGTTCGATGCTCGCTTTTATTTAGCGATTGCCTGCTATAGTTAGCAGATATTATTAACTTCAGTTGATCCGTCCCTCTGGTTCGATGCTCGCTTTTATTTAGCGATTGTCTGCCTTATGTAGTGGATGTTATCAACTTCGGTTTATCCGACCCTCTGGTTCGATGCTCGCTTTTATTTAGCGATTGCCTGCTTTAGATAGCGGATGTTATCAACTTCGGTTGAACCGGCCCTCTGGTTCGATGCTCGCTTTTATTTAGCGACTGCCTGCTTTAGTTAACGGATGTTATCAACTTGGTTTGATCCGACCCTCTGGTTCGATGCTCGCTTTTATTTAGAGATTGCCTGCTATAGTTAGCGGATATTATCAACTTCGGTTGATCCGACCCTCTGGTTCGATGCTCCCTTTTATTTAGCGATTGCCTGCTTTTGTTAGCGGATGTTATCAACTTCGGTTGAACCGGCCCTCTGGTTCGATGCTCGCTTTTACTTAGCGATTGCCTGCTTTAGTTAGCGGATGTTATCAACTTCGGTTGATCCGACCCTCTGGTTCGATGCTCGCTTTTACTTAGCGATTGCCTGCTTTAGTTAGCGGATGTTATCAACTTCGGTTGATCCGGCCCTCTGGTTCGATGCTCGCTTTTATTTAGCGATTGCCTGGTTTAGGTATCAGATGTTATCAACTTCGGTTGATCCGACCCTCTGGTTCGATGCTCGCTTTTATTTAGTGATTGCCTGCTTTAGGTAGCGGATGTTATCAACTTCGGTTGATCCGGCCCTCTGGTTCGATGCTCGCTTTTACTTAGCGATTGTCTGCTTTAGTTAGCGGATGTTATCAACTTCGGTTGGTCCGGCCCTATGGTTCGATGCATGCTTTTATTTAGCGATTGCCTGCTTTAGGTAGCGGATGTTATCAACTTCAGTTGATCCGGCCCTATAGTTCGATGCTCGCTTTTATTTAGCGACGGCCTGCTTTAGTTAACGGATGTTATCAACTTCGGTTGATCCCACCCTCTGGTTCGATGCTCGCTTTTATTTAGCGATTGCCTGCTTTAGGTAGCGGATGTTATCAACTTCGGTTGAACCGGCCCTCTGGTTCGATGCTCGCTTTTATTTAGGGATTTTCTACTTTAGGTAGCGGATGTTATCAACTTCGGTTGATCCGGTCCTCTTGTTCGATGCTCGCTTTTATTTAGCGATTGCCTGCTTTAGTTAGCGGATGTTATCAACTTCGGTTGATCCGGCCCTTTGGTTCGATCCTCGCTTTTGTTTGACGATTGCCTACTTTTTGTAGCGGATGTTTCAATTTCGGTTGATCCGGCCATCTGGTTCGATGCTCGCTTTTATTTAGCGATTGCCTGCTTTAGGTAGCGGGTGTTATCAACTTCGGTTGATCCGGCCATCTGGTTAGATGCTCGCTTTTATTTAGCGATTGCCTGCTTTAGGTAGCCGATGTTATCAACTTCGGTTGATCCGGACCTCTGGTTCGATGCTCGCTTTTATTTAGCGACTGCCTGCTTTAGTTAGCGGATGTTATCAACTTCGTTTGATCCGACCCTCTGGTTCGATGCTCGCTTTTTTTTAGCGATTGCCTGCTTTATGTAGCGGATGTTATCAACTTCGGTTGATCCGGCCCTCTGGTTCGATGCTCGCTTTTATTTAGAGATTGCCTGCTTTAGTTTGCGGATGTTCTCAACTTCGGTTGATCCGGCCCTCTGGTTCGATGCTCGCTTTTACTTAGCGATTGTCTGCTTTAGTTAGCGGATGTTATCAACTTCGGTTGGTCCGGCCCTATGGTTCGATGCTTGCTTTTATTTAGCGATTGCCTGCTTTAGGTAGCGGATGTTATCAACTTCGGTTGATCCGGCCCTCTAGTTCGATGCTCGCTTTTATTTAGCGACGACCTGCTTTAGTTAACGGATG
Organism: Lathyrus sativus; assembly: GCA_963859935.3. NCBI lineage: Eukaryota > Viridiplantae > Streptophyta > Magnoliopsida > Fabales > Fabaceae > Lathyrus > Lathyrus sativus. Next base: position 361,881,684 of record OZ012737.1, read on the forward strand.
TTATCAACTTCGGTTGATCCCACCCTCTGGTTCGATGCTCGCTTTTATTTAGCGATTGCCTGCTTTAGGTAGCAGATGTTATCAACTTCGGTTGAACCGGCCCTCTGGTTCGATCCTCGCTTTTATTTAGGGATTGCCTGCTTTAGGTAGCCGATGTTATCAACTTCGGTTGATCCGGCCCTCTGGTTCGATGCTCGCTTTTATTTAGCGACTGCCTGCTTTAGGTAGCGGATGTTATCAACTTCGGTTGATCCGGCCCTCTGGTTCGATGCTCGCTTTTACTTAGCGATTGTCTGCTTTAGTTAGCGGATGTTATCAACTTCGGTTGGTCCGGCCCTATGGTTCGATGCTTGCTTTTATTTAGCGATTGCCTGCTTTAGGTAGCGGATGCTATCAACTTCGGTTGATCCGGCGCCCTAGTTCGATGCTCGCTTTTATTTAGCTACGGCCTGCTTTAGTTAACGGATGTTATCAACTTCGGTTGATCCCACCCTCTGGTTCGATGCTCGCTTTTATTTAGCGATTGCCTGCTTTAGGTAGCGGATGTTATCAACTTCGGTTGAACCGGCCCTCTGGTTCGATGCTCGCTTTTATTTAGGGATTTTTTACTTTAGGTAGCGGATGTTATCAACTTCGGTTGATCCGGTCCTCTGGTTCGATGCTCGCTTTTATTTAGCGATTGCCTGCTTTAGTTAGCGGATGTTATCAACTTCGGTTGATCCAGCCCTCTGGTTCGATGCTCGCTTTTATTTAGTGATTGCCTGCTTTAGGTAGCGGATGTTATCAACTTCGGTTGATCCGGCCCTCTGGTTCGATGCTCGCTTTTATTTAGTGATTGCCTGCTTTAGGTAGTGGATGTTATCAACTTCGGTTGATCCGACCCTCTAGTTCGATGCTCGCTTTGATTTAGTGACTGCCTGCTTTAGTTAACGGATGTTATCAACTTGGTTTGATCCGACCCTCTTGTTCGATGCTCGCTTTTATTTAGCGATTGCCTGCTATAGTTAGCGGATATTATTAACTTCGGTTGATCCGGCCCTCTGGTTCGATGCTCGCTTTTATTTAGCGATTGCCTGCTTTATGTAGCGAATGTTATCAACTTCGGTTGATCCGGACCTCTGGTTCGATGCTCGCTTTTATTTAGCGATTGCCTGCTTTATGTAGCGGATGTTATCAACTTCGGTTGATCCGGCCCTCTGGTTCGATGCTCGCTTTTATTTAGCGATTGCCTGCTTTAGGTAGCGGATGTTATAAACTTCGGTTGATCCGGCCCTCTGGTTCGATGCTCGCTTTTATTTAGTGATTGGCTGCTTTAGGTAGTGGATGTTATCAACTTCGGTTGATCCGACCCTCCGGTTCGATGCTCGCTTTTATTTAGTGACTGCCTGCTTTAGTTAACGGATGTTATCAACTTGGTTTGATCCGAACCTCTTGTTCGATGCTCGCTTTTATTTAGCGATTGCCTGCTATAGTTAGCAGATATTATTAACTTCAGTTGATCCGTCCCTCTGGTTCGATGCTCGCTTTTATTTAGCGATTGTCTGCCTTATGTAGTGGATGTTATCAACTTCGGTTTATCCGACCCTCTGGTTCGATGCTCGCTTTTATTTAGCGATTGCCTGCTTTAGATAGCGGATGTTATCAACTTCGGTTGAACCGGCCCTCTGGTTCGATGCTCGCTTTTATTTAGCGACTGCCTGCTTTAGTTAACGGATGTTATCAACTTGGTTTGATCCGACCCTCTGGTTCGATGCTCGCTTTTATTTAGAGATTGCCTGCTATAGTTAGCGGATATTATCAACTTCGGTTGATCCGACCCTCTGGTTCGATGCTCCCTTTTATTTAGCGATTGCCTGCTTTTGTTAGCGGATGTTATCAACTTCGGTTGAACCGGCCCTCTGGTTCGATGCTCGCTTTTACTTAGCGATTGCCTGCTTTAGTTAGCGGATGTTATCAACTTCGGTTGATCCGACCCTCTGGTTCGATGCTCGCTTTTACTTAGCGATTGCCTGCTTTAGTTAGCGGATGTTATCAACTTCGGTTGATCCGGCCCTCTGGTTCGATGCTCGCTTTTATTTAGCGATTGCCTGGTTTAGGTATCAGATGTTATCAACTTCGGTTGATCCGACCCTCTGGTTCGATGCTCGCTTTTATTTAGTGATTGCCTGCTTTAGGTAGCGGATGTTATCAACTTCGGTTGATCCGGCCCTCTGGTTCGATGCTCGCTTTTACTTAGCGATTGTCTGCTTTAGTTAGCGGATGTTATCAACTTCGGTTGGTCCGGCCCTATGGTTCGATGCATGCTTTTATTTAGCGATTGCCTGCTTTAGGTAGCGGATGTTATCAACTTCGGTTGATCCGGCCCTATAGTTCGATGCTCGCTTTTATTTAGCGACGGCCTGCTTTAGTTAACGGATGTTATCAACTTCGGTTGATCCCACCCTCTGGTTCGATGCTCGCTTTTATTTAGCGATTGCCTGCTTTAGGTAGCGGATGTTATCAACTTCGGTTGAACCGGCCCTCTGGTTCGATGCTCGCTTTTATTTAGGGATTTTCTACTTTAGGTAGCGGATGTTATCAACTTCGGTTGATCCGGTCCTCTTGTTCGATGCTCGCTTTTATTTAGCGATTGCCTGCTTTAGTTAGCGGATGTTATCAACTTCGGTTGATCCGGCCCTTTGGTTCGATCCTCGCTTTTATTTGACGATTGCCTACTTTTTGTAGCGGATGTTTCAATTTCGGTTGATCCGGCCATCTGGTTCGATGCTCGCTTTTATTTAGCGATTGCCTGCTTTAGGTAGCGGGTGTTATCAACTTCGGTTGATCCGGCCATCTGGTTAGATGCTCGCTTTTATTTAGCGATTGCCTGCTTTAGGTAGCCGATGTTATCAACTTCGGTTGATCCGGACCTCTGGTTCGATGCTCGCTTTTATTTAGCGACTGCCTGCTTTAGTTAGCGGATGTTATCAACTTCGTTTGATCCGACCCTCTGGTTCGATGCTCGCTTTTTTTTAGCGATTGCCTGCTTTATGTAGCGGATGTTATCAACTTCGGTTGATCCGGCCCTCTGGTTCGATGCTCGCTTTTATTTAGAGATTGCCTGCTTTAGTTTGCGGATGTTCTCAACTTCGGTTGATCCGGCCCTCTGGTTCGATGCTCGCTTTTACTTAGCGATTGTCTGCTTTAGTTAGCGGATGTTATCAACTTCGGTTGGTCCGGCCCTATGGTTCGATGCTTGCTTTTATTTAGCGATTGCCTGCTTTAGGTAGCGGATGTTATCAACTTCGGTTGATCCGGCCCTCTAGTTCGATGCTCGCTTTTATTTAGCGACGACCTGCTTTAGTTAACGGATGTTATCAACTTCGGTTGATCCCACCCTCTGGTTCGATGCTCGCTTTTATTTAGCGATTGCCTGCTTTAGGTAGCAGATGTTATCAACTTCGGTTGAACCGGCCCTCTGGTTCGATCCTCGCTTTTATTTAGGGATTGCCTGCTTTAGGTAGCCGATGTTATCAACTTCGGTTGATCCGGCCCTCTGGTTCGATGCTCGCTTTTATTTAGCGACTGCCTGCTTTAGGTAGCGGATGTTATCAACTTCGGTTGATCCGGCCCTCTGGTTCGATGCTCGCTTTTACTTAGCGATTGTCTGCTTTAGTTAGCGGATGTTATCAACTTCGGTTGGTCCGGCCCTATGGTTCGATGCTTGCTTTTATTTAGCGATTGCCTGCTTTAGGTAGCGGATGCTATCAACTTCGGTTGATCCGGCGCCCTAGTTCGATGCTCGCTTTTATTTAGCTACGGCCTGCTTTAGTTAACGGATGTTATCAACTTCGGTTGATCCCACCCTCTGGTTCGATGCTCGCTTTTATTTAGCGATTGCCTGCTTTAGGTAGCGGATGTTATCAACTTCGGTTGAACCGGCCCTCTGGTTCGATGCTCGCTTTTATTTAGGGATTTTTTACTTTAGGTAGCGGATGTTATCAACTTCGGTTGATCCGGTCCTCTGGTTCGATGCTCGCTTTTATTTAGCGATTGCCTGCTTTAGTTAGCGGATGTTATCAACTTCGGTTGATCCGGCCCTTTGGTTCGATCCTCGCTTTTATTTGACGATTGCCTACTTTTTGTAGAGGATGTTTCAATTTCGGTTGATCCGGCCATCTGGTTCGATGCTCGCTTTTATTTAGCGATTGCCTGCTTTAGGTAGCGGGTGTTATCAACTTGGTTGATCCGGCCATCTGGTTCGATGCTCGCCTTTATTTAGCGATTGCCTGCTTTAGGTAGCCGATGTTATCAACTTCGGTTGATCCGAACCTCTGGTTCGATGCTCGCTTTTATTTAGCGACTGCCTGCTTTAGTTAGCGGATGTTATCAACTTCGTTTGATCCGACCCTCTGGTTCGATGCTCGCTTTTTTTTAGCGATTGCCTGCTTTATGTAGCGGATGTTATCAACTTCGGTTGATCCGGCCCTCTGGTTCGATGCTCGCTTTTATTTAGAGATTGCCTGCTTTAGTTTGCGGATGTTCTCAACTTCGGTTGATCCGGCCCTCTGATTCGATGCTCGCTTTTACTTAGCGATTGTCTGCTTTAGTTAGCGGATGTTATCAACTTCGGTTGGTCCGGCCCTATGGTTCGATGCTTGCTTTTATTTAGCGATTGCCTGCTTTAGGTAGCGGATGTTATCAACTTCAGTTGATCCGGCCCTCTAGTTCGATGCTCGCTTTTATTTAGCGACGGCCTGCTTTAGTTAACGGATGTTATCAACTTCGGTTGATCCCACCCTCTGGTTCGATGCTCGCTTTTATTTAGCGAGTGCCTGCTTTAGGTAGCAGATGTTATCAACTTCGGTTGAACCGGCCCTCTGGTTCGATCCTCGCTTTTATTTAGGGATTGCCTGCTTTAGGTAGCCGATGTTATCAACTTCGGTTGATCCGGCCCTCTGGTTCGATGCTCGCTTTTATTTAGCGACTGCCTGCTTTAGGTAGCGGATGTTATCAACTTCGGTTGATCCGGCCCTCTGGTTCGATGCTCGCTTTTACTTAGCGATTGTCTGCTTTAGTTAGCGGATGTTATCAACTTCGGTTGGTCCGGCCCTATGGTTCGATGTTTGCTTTTATTTAGCGATTGCCTGCTTTAGGTAGCGGATGTTATCAACTTCGGTTGATCCGGCCCTCTAGTTCGATGCTCGCTTTTATTTAGCTACGGCCTGCTTTAGTTAACGGATGTTATCAACTTCGGTTGATCCCACCCTCTGGTTCGATGCTCGCTTTTATTTAGCGATTGCCTGCTTTAGGTAGCGGATGTTATCAACTTCGGTTGAACCGGCCCTCTGGTTCGATGCTCGCTTTTATTTAGCGACGGCCTGCTTTAGTTAACGAATGTTATCAACTTCGGTTGATCCCACCCTCTGGTTCGATGCTCGCTTTTATTTAGCGATTGCCTGCTTTAGGTAGCAGATGTTATCAAGTTCGGTTGAACCGGCCCTCTGGTTCGATCCTCGCTTTTATTTAGGGATTGCCTGCTTTAGGTAGCCGATGTTATCAACTTCGGTTGATCCGGCCCTCTGGTTCGATGCTCGCTTTTATTTAGCGACTGCCTGCTTTAGGTAGCGGATGTTATCAACTTCGGTTGATCCGGCCCTCTGGTTCGATGCTCGCTTTTACTTAGCGATTGTCTGCTTTAGTTAGCGGATGTTATCAACTTCGGTTGGTCCGGCCCTATGGTTCGATGCTTGCTTTTATTTAGCGATTGCCTGCTTTAGGTAGCGGATGTTATCAACTTCGGTTGATCCGGCGCTCTAGTTCGATGCTCGCTTTTATTTAGCTACGGCCTGCTTTAGTTAACGGATGTTATCAACTTCGGTTGATCCCACCCTCTGGTTCGATGCTCGCTTTTATTTAGCGATTGCCTGCTTTAGGTAGCGGATGTTATCAACTTCGGTTGAACCGGCCCTCTGGTTCGATGCTCGCTTTTATTTAGGGATTTTCTACTTTAGGTAGCGGATGTTATCAACTTCGGTTGATCCGGTCCTCTGGTTCGATGCTCGCTTTTATTTAGCGATTGCCTGCTTTAGTTAGCGGATGTTATCAACTTCGGTTGATCCGGCCCTTTGGTTCGATCCTCGCTTTTATTTGACGATTGCCTACTTTTTGTAGCGGATGTTTCAATTTCGGTTGATCCGGCCATCTGGTTCGATGCTCGCTTTTATTTAGCGATTGCCTGCTTTAGGTAGCGGGTGTTATCAACTTCGGTTGATCCGGCCATCTGGTTAGATGCTCGCTTTTATTTAGCGATTGCCTGCTTTAGGTAGCCGATGTTATCAACTTCGGTTGATCCGGACCTCTGGTTCGATGCTCGCTTTTATTTAGCGACTGCCTGCTTTAGTTAGCGGATGTTATCAACTTCGTTTGATCCGACCCTCTGGTTCGATGCTCGCTTTTTTTTAGCGATTGCCTGCTTTATGTAGCGGATGTTATCAACTTCGGTTGATCCGGCCCTCTGGTTCGATGCTCGCTTTTATTTAGAGATTGCCTGCTTTAGTTTGCGGATGTTCTCAACTTCGGTTGATCCGGCCCTCTGGTTCGATGCTCGCTTTTACTTAGCGATTGTCTGCTTTAGTTAGCGGATGTTATCAACTTCGGTTGGTCCGGCCCTATGGTTCGATGCTTGCTTTTATTTAGCGATTGCCTGCTTTAGGTAGCGGATGTTATCAACTTCGGTTGATCCGGCCCTCTAGTTCGATGCTCGCTTTTATTTAGCGACGGCCTGCTTTAGTTAACGGATGTTATCAACTTCGGTTGATCCCACCCTCTGGTTCGATGCTCGCTTTTATTTAGCGAGTGCCTGCTTTAGGTAGCAGATGTTATCAACTTCGGTTGAACCGGCCCTCTGGTTCGATCCTCGCTTTTATTTAGGGATTGCCTGCTTTAGGTAGCCGATGTTATCAACTTCGGTTGATCCGGCCCTCTGGTTCGATGCTCGCTTTTATTTAGCGACTGCCTGCTTTAGGTAGCGGATGTTATCAACTTCGGTTGATCCGGCCCTCTGGTTCGATGCTCGCTTTTACTTAGCGATTGTCTGCTTTAGTTAGCGGATGTTATCAACTTCGGTTGGTCCGGCCCTATGGTTCGATGTTTGCTTTTATTTAGCGATTGCCTGCTTTAGGTAGCGGATGTTATCAACTTCGGTTGATCCGGCCCTCTAGTTCGATGCTCGCTTTTATTTAGCTACGGCCTGCTTTAGTTAACGGATGTTATCAACTTCGGTTGATCCCACCCTCTGGTTCGATGCTCGCTTTTATTTAGCGATTGCCTGCTTTAGGTAGCGGATGTTATCAACTTCGGTTGAACCGGCCCTCTGGTTCGATGCTCGCTTTTATTTAGCGACGGCCTGCTTTAGTTAACGAATGTTATCAACTTCGGTTGATCCCACCCTCTGGTTCGATGCTCGCTTTTATTTAGCGATTGCCTGCTTTAGGTAGCAGATGTTATCAACTTCGGTTGAACCGGCCCTCTGGTTCGATCCTCGCTTTTATTTAGGGATTGCCTGCTTTAGGTAGCCGATGTTATCAACTTCGGTTGATCCGGCCCTCTGGTTCCATGCTCGCTTTTATTTAGCGACTGCCTGCTTTAGGTAGCGGATGTTATCAACTTCGGTTGATCCGACCCTCTGGTTCGATGCTCGCTTTTACTTAGCGATTGTCTGCTTTAGTTAGCGGATGTTATCAACTTCGGTTGGTCCGGCCCTATGGTTCGATGCTTGCTTTTATTTAGCGATTGCCTGCTTTAGGTAGCGGATGTTATCAACTTCGGTTGATCCGGCGCTCTAGTTCGATGCTCGCTTTTATTTAGCTACGGCCTGCTTTAGTTAACGGATGTTATCAACTTCGGTTGATCCCACCCTCTGGTTCGATGCTCGCTTTTATTTAGCGATTGCCTGCTTTAGGTAGCGGATGTTATCAACTTCGGTTGAACCGGCCCTCTGGTTCGATGCTCGCTTTTATTTAGGGATTTTCTACTTTAGGTAGCGGATGTTATCAACTTCGGTTGATCCGGTCCTCTGGTTCGATGCTCGCTTTTATTTAGCGATTGCCTGCTTTAGTTAGCGGATGTTATCAACTTCGGTTGATCCGGCCCTTTGGTTCGATCCTCGCTTTTATTTGACGATTGCCTACTTTTTGTAGCGGATGTTTCAATTTCGGTTGATCCGGCCATCTGGTTCGATGCTCGCTTTTATTTAGCGATTGCCTGCTTTAGGTAGCGGGTGTTATCAACTTGGTTGATCCGGCCATCTGGTTCGATGCTCGCTTTTATTTAGCGATTGCCTGCTTTAGGTAGCTGATGTTATCAACTTCGGTTGATCCGGACCTCTGGTTCGATGCTCGCTTTTATTTAGCGACTGCCTGCTTTAGTTAGCGGATGTTATCAACTTCGTTTGATCCGACCCTCTGGTTCGATGCTCGCTTTTTTTTAGCGATTGCCTGCTTTATGTAGCGGATGTTATCAACTTCGGTTGATCCGGCCCTCTGGTTCGATGCTCGCTTTTATTTAGAGATTGCCTGCTTTAGTTTGCGGATGTTCTCAACTTCGGTTGATCCGGCCCTCTGGTTCGATGCTCGCTTTTACTTAGCGATTGTCTGCTTTAGTTAGCGGATGTTATCAACTTCGGTTGGTCCGGCCCTATGGTTCGATGCTTGCTTTTATTTAGCGATTGCCTGCTTTAGGTAGCGGATGTTATCAACTTCGGTTGATCCGGCCCTCTAGTTCGATGCTCGCTTTTATTTAGCGACGGCCTGCTTTAGTTAACGGATGTTATCAACTTCGGTTGATCCCACCCTCTGGTTCGATGCTCGCTTTTATTTAGCGAGTGCCTGCTTTAGGTAGCAGATGTTATCAACTTCGGTTGAACCGGCCCTCTGGTTCGATCCTCGCTTTTATTTAGGGATTGCCTGCTTTAGGTAGCCGATGTTATCAACTTCGGTTGATCCGGCCCTCTGGTTCGATGCTCGCTTTTATTTAGCGACTGCCTGCTTTAGGTAGCGGATGTTATCAACTTCGGTTGATCCGGCCCTCTGGTTCGATGCTCGCTTTTACTTAGCGATTGTCTGCTTTAGTTAGCGGATGTTATCAACTTCGGTTGGTCCGGCCCTATGGTTCGATGCTTGCTTTTATTTAGCGATTGCCTGCTTTAGGTAGCGGATGTTATCAACTTCGGTTGATCCGGCCCTCTAGTTCGATGCTCGCTTTTATTTAGCTACGGCCTGCTTTAGTTAACGGATGTTATCAACTTCGGTTGATCCCACCCTCTGGTTCGATGCTCGCTTTTATTTAGCGATTGCCTGCTTTAGGTAGCGGATGTTATCAACTTCGGTTGAACCGGCCCTCTGGTTCGATGCTCGCTTTTATTTAGCGACGGCCTGCTTTAGTTAACGAATGTTATCAACTTCGGTTGATCCCACCCTCTGGTTCGATGCTCGCTTTTATTTAGCGATTGCCTGCTTTAGGTAGCAGATGTTATCAACTTCGGTTGAACCGGCCCTCTGGTTCGATCCTCGCTTTTATTTAGGGATTGCCTGCTTTAGGTAGCCGATGTTATCAACTTCGGTTGATCCGGCCCTGTGGTTCGATGCTCGCTTTTATTTAGCGACTGCCTGCTTTAGGTAGCGGATGTTATCAACTTCGGTTGATCCGGCCCTCTGGTTCGATGCTCGCTTTTACTTAGCGATTGTCTGCTTTAGTTAGCGGATGTTATCAACTTCGGTTGGTCCGGCCCTATGGTTCGATGCTTGCTTTTATTTAGCGATTGCCTGCTTTAGGTAGCGGATGTTATCAACTTCGGTTGATCCGGCCCTCTAGTTTGATGCTCGCTTTTATTTAGCTACGGCCTGCTTTAGTTAACGGATGTTATCAACTTCGGTTGATCCCACCCTCTGGTTCGATGCTCGCTTTTATTTAGCGATTGCCTGCTTTAGGTAGCGGATGTTATCAACTTCGGTTGAACCGGCCCTCTGGTTCGATGCTCGCTTTTATTTAGGGATTTTCTACTTTAGGTAGCGGATGTTATCAACTTCGGTTGATCCGGTCCTCTGGTTCGATGCTCGCTTTTATTTAGCGATTGCCTGCTTTAGTTAGCGGATGTTATCAACTTCGGTTGATCCGGCCCTTTGGTTCGATCCTCGCTTTTATTTGACGATTGCCTACTTTTTGTAGCGGATGTTTCAATTTCGGTTGATCCGGCCATCTGGTTCGATGCTCGCTTTTATTTAGCGATTGCCTGCTTTAGGTAGCGGGTGTTATCAACTTGGTTGATCCGGCCATCTGGTTCGATGCTCGCTTTTATTTAGCGATTGCCTGCTTTAGGTAGCCGATGTTATCAACTTCGGTTGATCCGGACCTCTGGTTCGATGCTCGCTTTTATTTAGCGACTGCCTGCTTTAGTTAGCGGATGTTATCAACTTCGTTTGATCCGACCCTCTGGTTCGATGCTCGCTTTTTTTTAGCGATTGCCTGCTTTATGTAGCGGATGTTATCAACTTCGGTTGATCCGGCCCTCTGGTTCGATGCTCGCTTTTATTTAGAGATTGCCTGCTTTAGTTTGCGGATGTTCTCAACTTCGGTTGATCCGGCCCTCTGGTTCGATGCTCGCTTTTACTTAGCGATTGTCTGCTTTAGTTAGCGGATGTTATCAACTTCGTTTGGTCCGGCCCTATGGTTCGATGCTTGCTTTTATTTAGCGATTGCCTGCTTTAGGTAGCGGATGTTATCAACTTCGGTTGATCCGGCCCTCTAGTTCGATGCTCGCTTTTATTTAGCGACGGCCTGCTTTAGTTAACGGATGTTATCAACTTCGGTTGATCCCACCCTCTGGTTCGATGCTCGCTTTTATTTAGCGATTGCCTGCTTTAGGTAGCAGATGTTATCAACTTCGGTTGAACCGGCCCTCTGGTTCGATCCTCGCTTTTATTTAGGGATTGCCTGCTTTAGGTAGCCGATGTTATCAACTTCGGTTGATCCGGCCCTCTGGTTCGATGCTCGCTTTTATTTAGCGACTGCCTGCTTTAGGTAGCGGATGTTATCAACTTCGGTTGATACGGCCCTCTGGTTCGATGCTCGCTTTTACTTAGCGATTGTCTGCTTTAGTTAGCGGATGTTATCAACTTCGGTTGGTCCGGCCCTATGGTTCGATGCTCGCTTTTATTTAGGGATTTTCTACTTTAGGTAGCGGATGTTATCAACTTCGGTTGATCCGGTCCTCTGGTTCGATGCTCGCTTTTATTTAGCGATTGCCTGCTTTAGTTAGCGGATGTTATCAACTTCGGTTGATCCGGCCCTCTGGTTCGATCCTCGCTTTTATTTGACGATTGCCTGCTTTAGGTAGCGGATGTTATCAACTTCGGTTGAACCGGCCCTCTGGTTCGATGCTCGCTTTTATTTAGGGATTTTCTACTTTAGGTAGCGGATGTTATCAACTTCGGTTGATCCGGTCCTCTGGTTCGATGCTCGCTTTTATTTAGCGATTTCCTGCTTTAGTTAGCGGATGTTATCAACTTCGGTTGATCCGGCCCTTTGGTTCGATCCTCGCTTTTATTTGACGATTGCCTACTTTTTGTAGCGGATGTTTCAATTTCGGTTGATCCGGCCATCTGGTTCGATGCTCGCTTTTATTTAGCGATTGCCTGCTTTAGGTAGCGGGTGTTATCAACTTGGTTGATCCGGCCATCTGGTTCGATGCTCGCTTTTATTTAGCGATTGCCTGCTTTAGGTAGCCGATGTTATCAACTTCGGTTGATCCGGACCTCTGGTTCGATGCTCGCTTTTATTTAGCGACTGCCTGCTTTAGTTAGCGGATGTTATCAACTTCGTTTGATCCGACCCTCTGGTTCGATGCTCGCTTTTTTTTAGCGATTGCCTGCTTTATGTAGCGGATGTTATCAACTTCGGTTGATCCGGCCCTCTGGTTCGATGCTCGCTTTTATTTAGAGATTGCCTGCTTTAGTTTGCGGATGTTCTCAACTTCGGTTGATCCGGCCCTCTGGTTCGATGCTCGCTTTTACTTAGCGATTGTCTGCTTTAGTTAGCGGATGTTATCAACTTCGGTTGGTCCGGCCCTATGGTTCGATGCTTGCTTTTATTTAGCGATTGCCTGCTTTAGGTAGCGGATGTTATCAACTTCGGTTGATCCGGCCCTCTAGTTCGATGCTCGCTTTTATTTAGCGACGGCCTGCTTTAGTTAACGGATGTTATCAACTTCGGTTGATCCCACCCTCTGGTTCGATGCTCGCTTTTATTTAGCGATTGCCTGCTTTAGGTAGCAGATGTTATCAACTTCGGTTGAACCGGCCCTCTGGTTCGATCCTCGCTTTTATTTAGGGATTGCCTGCTTTAGGTAGCCGATGTTATCAACTTCGGTTGATCCGGCCCTCTGGTTCGATGCTCGCTTTTATTTAGCGACTGCCTGCTTTAGGTAGCGGATGTTATCAACTTCGGTTGATCCGGCCCTCTGGTTCGATGCTCGCTTTTACTTAGCGATTGTCTGCTTTAGTTAGCGGATGTTATCAACTTCGGTTGGTCCGGCCCTATGGTTCGATGCTTGCTTTTATTTAGCGATTGCCTGCTTTAGGTAGTGGATGTTATCAACTTCGGTAGATCCGGCCCTCTAGTTCGATGCTCGCTTTTATTTAGCTACGGCCTGCTTTAGTTAACGGATGTTATCAACTTCGGTTGATCCCACCCTCTGGTTCGATGCTCGCTTTTATTTAGCGATTGCCTGCTTTAGGTAGCGGATGTTATCAACTTCGGTTGAACCGGCCCTCTGGTTCGATGCTCTCTTTTATTTAGCGACGGCCTGCTTTAGTTAACGAATGTTATCAACTTCGGTTGATCCCACCCTCTGGTTCGATGCTCGCTTTTATTTAGCGATTGCCTGCTTTAGGTAGCAGATGTTATCAACTTCGGTTGAACCGGCCCTCTGGTTCGATCCTCGCTTTTATTTAGGGATTGCCTGCTTTAGGTAGCCGATGTTATCAACTTCGGTTGATCCGGCCCTCTGGTTCGATGCTCGCTTTTATTTAGCGACTGCCTGCTTTAGGTAGCGGATGTTATCAACTTCGGTTGATCCGGCCCTCTGGTTCGATGCTCGCTTTTACTTAGCGATTGTCTGCTTTAGTTAGCGGATGTTATCAACTTCGGTTGGTCCGGCCCTATGGTTCGATGCTTGCTTTTATTTAGCGATTGCCTGCTTTAGGTAGCGGATGTTATCAACTTCGGTTGATCCGGCCCTCTAGTTTGATGCTCGCTTTTATTTAGCTACGGCCTGCTTTAGTTAACGGATGTTACAACTTCGGTTGATCCCACCCTCTGGTTCGATGCTCGCTTTTATTTAGCGATTGCCTGCTTTAGGTAGCGGATGTTATCAACTTCGGTTGAACCGGCCCTCTGGTTCGATGCTCGCTTTTATTTAGGGATTTTCTACTTTAGGTAGCGGATGTTATCAACTTCGGTTGATCCGGTCCTCTGGTTCGATGCTCGCTTTTATTTAGCGATTGCCTGCTTTAGTTAGCGGATGTTATCAACTTCGGTTGATCCGGCCCTTTGGTTCGATCCTCGCTTTTATTTGACGATTGCCTACTTTTTGTAGCGGATGTTTCAATTTCGGTTGATCCGGCCATCTGGTTCGATGCTCGCTTTTATTTAGCGATTGCCTGCTTTAGGTAGCGGGTGTTATCAACTTGGTTGATCCGGCCATCTGGTTCGATGCTCGCTTTTATTTAGCGATTGCCTGCTTTAGGTAGCCGATGTTATCAACTTCGGTTGATCCGGACCTCTGGTTCGACGCTCGCTTTTATTTAGCGACTGCCTGCTTTAGTTAGCGGATGTTATCAACTTCGTTTGATCCGACCCTCTGGTTCGATGCTCGCTTTTTTTTAGCGATTGCCTGCTTTATGTAGCGGATGTTATCAACTTCGGTTGATCCGGCCCTCTGGTTCGATGCTCGCTTTTATTTAGAGATTGCCTGCTTTAGTTTGCGGATGTTCTCAACTTCGGTTGATCCGGCCCTCTGGTTCGATGCTCGCTTTTACTTAGCGATTGTCTGCTTTAGTTAGCGGATGTTATCAACTTCGGTTGGTCCGGCCCTATGGTTCGATGCTTGCTTTTATTTAGCGATTGCCTGCTTTAGGTAGCGGATGTTATCAACTTCGGTTGATCCGGCCCTCTAGTTTGATGCTCGCTTTTATTTAGCTACGACCTGCTTTAGTTAACGGATGTTATCAACTTCGGTTGATCCCACCCTCTGGTTCGATGCTCGCTTTTATTTAGCGATTGCCTGCTTTAGGTAGCGGATGTTATCAACTTCGGTTGAACCGGCCCTCTGGTTCGATGCTCGCTTTTATTTAGGGATTTTCTACTTTAGGTAGCGGATGTTATCAACTTCGGTTGATCCGGTCCTCTGGTTCGATGCTCGCTTTTATTTAGCGATTGCCTGCTTTAGTTAGCGGATGTTATCAACTTCGGTTGATCCGGCCCTTTGGTTCGATCCTCGCTTTTATTTGACGATTGCCTACTTTTTGTAGCGGATGTTTCAATTTCGGTTGATCCGGCCATCTGGTTCGATGCTCGCTTTTATTTAGCGATTGCCTGCTTTAGGTAGCGGGTGTTATCAACTTGGTTGATCCGGCCATCTGGTTCGATGCTCGCTTTTATTTAGCGATTGCCTGCTTTAGGTAGCCGATGTTATCAACTTCGGTTGATCCGGACCTCTGGTTCGACGCTCGCTTTTATTTAGCGACTGCCTGCTTTAGTTAGCGGATGTTATCAACTTCGTTTGATCCGACCCTCTGGTTCGATGCTCGCTTTTTTTTAGCGATTGCCTGCTTTATGTAGCGGATGTTATCAACTTCGGTTGATCCGGCCCTCTGGTTCGATGCTCGCTTTTATTTAGAGATTGCCTGCTTTAGTTTGCGGATGTTCTCAACTTCGGTTGATCCGGCCCTCTGGTTCGATGCTCGCTTTTACTTAGCGATTGTCTGCTTTAGTTAGCGGATGTTATCAACTTCGGTTGGTCCGGCCCTATGGTTCGATGCTTGCTTTTATTTAGCGATTGCCTGCTTTAGGTAGCGGATGTTATCAACTTCGGTTGATCCGGCCCTCTAGTTCGATGCTCGCTTTTATTTAGCGACGGCCTGCTTTAGTTAACGGATGTTATCAACTTCGGTTGATCCCACCCTCTGGTTCGATGCTCGCTTTTATTTAGCGATTGCCTGCTTTAGGTAGCAGATGTTATCAACTTCGGTTGAACCAGCCCTCTGGTTCGATCCTCGCTTTTATTTAGGGATTGCCTGCTTTAGGTAGCCGATGTTATCAACTTCGGTTGATCCGGCCCTCTGGTTCGATGCTCGCTTTTATTTAGCGACTGCCTGCTTTAGGTAGCGGATGTTATCAACTTCGGTTGATCCGGCCCTCTGGTTCGATGCTCGCTTTTACTTAGCGATTGTCTGCTTTAGTTAGCGGATGTTATCAACTTCGGTTGGTCCGGCCCTATGGTTCGATGCTTGCTTTTATTTAGCGATTGCCTGCTTTAGGTAGCGGATGTTATCAACTTCGGTTGATCCGGCCCTCTAGTTCGATGCTCGCTTTTATTTAGCTACGGCCTACTTTAGTTAACGGATGTTATCAACTTCGGTTGATCCCACCCTCTGGTTCGATGCTCGCTTTTATTTAGCGATTGCCTGCTTTAGGTAGCAGATGTTATCAACTTCGGTTAAACCGGCCCTCTGGTTCGATGCTCGCTTTTATTTAGGGATTTTCTACTTTAGGTAGCGGATGTTATCAACTTCGGTTGATCCGGTCCTCTGGTTCGAGGCTCACTTTTATTTAGCGATTGCCTGCTTTAGTTAGTGGATGTTATCAACTTCGGTTGATCCGGCCCTTTGGTTCGATCCTCGCTTTTATTTGACGATTGCCTACTTTTTGTAGCGGATGTTTCAATTTCGGTTGATCCGGCCATCTGGTTCGATGCTCGCTTTTATTTAGCGATTGCCTGCTTTAGGTAGCCGATGTTATCAACTTCGGTTGATCCGGACCTCTGGTTCGATGCTCGCTTTTATTTAGCGATTGCCTGCTTTAGGTAGCCGATGTTATCAACTTCGGTTGATCCGGACCTCTGGTTCGATGCTCGCTTTTATTTAGCAACTGCCTGCTTTAGTTAGCGGATGTTATCAACTTCGTTTGATCCGACCCTCTGGTTCGATGCTCGCTTTTTTTTAGCGATTGCCTGCTTTATGTAGCGGATGTTATCAACTTCGGTTGATCCGGCCCTCTGGTTCGATGCTCGCTTTTATTTAGAGATTGCCTGCTTTAGTTTGCGGATGTTCTCAACTTCGGTTGATCCGGCCCTCTGGTTCGATGCTCGCTTTTACTTAGCGATTGTCTGCTTTAGTTAGCGGATGTTATCAACTTCGGTTGGTCCGGCCCTATGGTTCGATGCTTGCTTTTATTTAGCGATTGCCTGCTTTAGGTAGCGGATGTTATCAACTTCGGTTGATCCGGCCCTCTAGTTCGATGCTCGCTTTTATTTAGCGACGGCCTGCTTTAGTTAACGGATGTTATCAACTTCGGTTGATCCCACCCTCTGGTTCGATGCTTGCTTTTATTTAGCGATTGCCTGCTTTAGGTAGCAGATGTTATCAACTTCGGTTGAACCGGCCCTCTGGTTCGATCCTCGCTTTTATTTAGGGATTGCCTGCTTTAGGTAGCCGATGTTATCAACTTCGGTTGATCCGGCCCTCTGGTTCGATGCTCGCTTTTATTTAGCGACTGCCTGCTTTAGTTAGCGGATGTTATCAACTTCGTTTGATCCGACCCTCTGGTTCGATGCTCGCTTTTTTTAGCGATTGCCTGCTTTATGTAGCGGATGTTATCAACTTCGGTTGATCCGGCCCTCTGGTTCGATGCTCGCTTTTATTTAGAGATTGCCTGCTTTAGTTTGCGGATGTTCTCAACTTCGGTTGATCCGGCCCTCTGGTTCGATGCTCGCTTTTATTTAGCGATTGCCTGCTTTAGTTAGCGGATGTTATCAACTTCGGTTGATCCGACCCTCTGGTTCGATGCTCGCTTTTATTTAGCGATTGCCTGCTTTAGGTAGCGGATGTTATCAACTTCGGTTGATCCGGCCCTCTGGTTCGATGCTCGCTTTTATTTAGTGATTGCCTGCTTTAGGTAGCGGATGTTATCAACTTCGGTTGATCCGACCCTCTGGTTCGATGCTCGCTTTTATTTAGCGATTGCCTGCTTTAGTTAACGGATGTTATCAACTTGGTTTGATCCGACCCTCTTGTTCGATGCTCGCTTTTATTTAGCGATTGCCTGCTATAGTTAGCGGATATTATTAACTTCGGTTGATCCGGCCCTCTGGTTCGATGCTTGCTTTTATTTAGCGATTGCCTGCTTTATGTAGCGGATGTTATCAACTTCGGTTGATCCGGACCTCTGGTTCGATGCTCGCTTTTATTTAGCGATTGCCTGCTTTAGGTAGCGGATGTTATCAAATTCGGTTGAACCGGCCCTCTGGTTCGATGCTCGCTTTATTTAGCGACTGCTTGCTTTAGTTAACGGATGTTATCAACTTGGTTTGATCCGACCCTCTGGTTCGACGCTCGCTTTTATTTAGCGATTGCCTGCTTTATGTAGCGGATGTTATCAACTTCGGTTGATCCGGCCCTCTGGTTCGATGCTCGCTTTTACTTAGCGATTGCCTGCTTTAGGTAGCGGATGTTATCAACTTCGGTTGATCCGGCCCTCTGGTTCGATGCTGGCTTTTATTTAGCGATTGCCTGCTTTATGTAGTGGATGTTATCAACTTCGGTTGATCCGGACCTCTGGTTCGATGCTCGCTTTTATTTAGCGATTGCCTGCTTTAGGTAGCGGATGTTATCAACTTCGGTTGATCCGGCCCTCTAGTTCGATGCTCGCTTTTATTTAGCGACGGCCTGCTTTAGTTAACGGATGTTATCAACTTCGGTTGATCCCACCCTCTGGTTCGATGCTCGCTTTTATTTAGCGATTGCCTGCTTTAGGTAGCGGATGTTATCAACTTCGGTTGAACCGGCACTCTGGTTCGATGCTCGCTTTTATTTAGGGATTTTCTGCTTTAGGTAGCGGATGTTATCAACTTCGGTTGATCCGGCCCTCTGGTTCGATGCTCGCTTTTATTTAGTGATTGCCTGCTTTAGTTAGCGGATCTTATCAACTTCGGTTGATCCGGCCCTCTGGTTCGATCCTCGCTTTTATTTAGTGATTGTCTACTTTTTGTAGCGGATGTTTCAATTTCGGTTGATCCGGCCATCTGGTTCGATGCTCGCTTTTATTTAGCGATTGCCTGCTTTAGGTAGCGGATGTTATCAACTTCGGTTGATCTGGCCCTCATGTTCGATGCTCGCTTTTATTTAGTGATTGCCTGCTTTAGTTAGCGGATGTTATCAACTTCGGTTGATCCGGCCCTTTGGTTCGATCCTCGCTTTTATTTGACGATTGCCTACTTTTTGTAGCGGATGTTTCAATTTCGGTTGATCCGGCCATCTGGTTCGATGCTCGCTTTTATTTAGCGATTGCCTGCTTTAGGTAGCGGGTGTTATCAACTTGGTTGATCCGGCCATCTGGTTCGATGCTCGCTTTTATTTAGCGATTGCCTGCTTTAGGTAGCCGATGTTATCAACTTCGGTTGATCCGGACCTCTGGTTCGACGCTCGCTTTTATTTAGCGACTGCCTGCTTTAGTTAGCGGATGTTATCAACTTCGTTTGATCCGACCCTCTGGTTCGATGCTCGCTTTTTTTTAGCGATTGCCTGCTTTATGTAGCGGATGTTATCAACTTCGGTTGATCCGGCCCTCTGGTTCGATGCTCGCTTTTATTTAGAGATTGCCTGCTTTAGTTTGCGGATGTTCTCAACTTCGGTTGATCCGGCCCTCTGGTTCGATGCTCGCTTTTACTTAGCGATTGTCTGCTTTAGTTAGCGGATGTTATCAACTTCGGTTGGTCCGGCCCTATGGTTCGATGCTTGCTTTTATTTAGCGATTGCCTGCTTTAGGTAGCGGATGTTATCAACTTCGGTTGATCCGGCCCTCTAGTTCGATGCTCGCTTTTATTTAGCGACGGCCTGCTTTAGTTAACGGATGTTATCAACTTCGGTTGATCCCACCCTCTGGTTCGATGCTCGCTTTTATTTAGCGATTGCCTGCTTTAGGTAGCAGATGTTATCAACTTCGGTTGAACCGGCCCTCTGGTTCGATCCTCGCTTTTATTTAGGGATTGCCTGCTTTAGGTAGCCGATGTTATCAACTTCGGTTGATCCGGCCCTCTGGTTCGATGCTCGCTTTTATTTAGCGACTGCCTGCTTTAGGTAGCGGATGTTATCAACTTCGGTTGATCCGGCCCTCTGGTTCGATGCTCGCTTTTACTTAGCGATTGTCTGCTTTAGTTAGCGGATGTTATCAACTTCGGTTGGTCCGGCCCTATGGTTCGATGCTTGCTTTTATTTAGCGATTGCCTGCTTTAGGTAGCGGATGTTATCAACTTCGGTTGATCCGGCCCTCTAGTTCGATGCTCGCTTTTATTTAGCTACGGCCTACTTTAGTTAACGGATGTTATCAACTTCGGTTGATCCCACCCTCTGGTTCGATGCTCGCTTTTATTTAGCGATTGCCTGCTTTAGGTAGCAGATGTTATCAACTTCGGTTGAACCGGCCCTCTGGTTCGATGCTCGCTTTTATTTAGGGATTTTCTACTTTAGGTAGCGGATGTTATCAACTTCGGTTGATCCGGTCCTCTGGTTCGATGCTCACTTTTATTTAGCGATTGCCTGCTTTAGTTAGTGGATGTTATCAACTTCGGTTGATCCGGCCCTTTGGTTCGATCCTCGCTTTTATTTGACGATTGCCTACTTTTTGTAGCGGATGTTTCAATTTCGGTTGATCCGGCCATCTGGTTCGATGCTCGCTTTTATTTAGCGATTGCCTGCTTTAGGTAGCCGATGTTATCAACTTCGGTTGATCCGGACCTCTGGTTCGATGCTCACTTTTATTTAGCGATTGCCTGCTTTAGGTAGCCGATGTTATCAACTTCGGTTGATCCGGACCTCTGGTTCGATGCTCGCTTTTATTTAGCAACTGCCTGCTTTAGTTAGCGGATGTTATCAACTTCGTTTGATCCGACCCTCTGGTTCGATGCTCGCTTTTTTTTAGCGATTGCCTGCTTTATGTAGCGGATGTTATCAACTTCGGTTGATCCGGCCCTCTGGTTCGATGCTCGCTTTTATTTAGAGATTGCCTGCTTTAGTTTGCGGATGTTCTCAACTTCGGTTGATCCGGCCCTCTGGTTCGATGCTCGCTTTTACTTAGCGATTGTCTGCTTTAGTTAGCAGATGTTATCAACTTCGGTTGGTCCGGCCCTATGGTTCGATGCTTGCTTTTATTTAGCGATTGCCTACTTTAGGTAGCGGAGTTATCAACTTCGGTTGATCCGGCCCTCTAGTTCGATGCTCGCTTTTATTTAGCGACGGCCTGCTTTAGTTAACGGATGTTATCAACTTCGGTTGATCCCACCCTCTGGTTCGATGCTCGCTTTTATTTAGCGATTGCCTGCTTTAGGTAGCAGATGTTATCAACTTCGGTTGAACCGGCCCTCTGGTTCGATCCTCGCTTTTTATTTAGGGATTGCCTGCTTTAGGTAGCCGATGTTATTAACTTCGGTTGATCCGGCCCTCTGGTTCGATGCTCGCTTTTATTTAGCGACTGCCTGCTTTAGTTAGCGGATGTTATCAACTTCGTTTGATCCGACCCTCTGGTTCGATGCTCGCTTTTTTTAGCGATTGCCTGCTTTATGTAGCGGATGTTATCAACTTCGGTTGATCCGGCCCTCTGGTTCGATGCTCGCTTTTATTTAGAGATTGCCTGCTTTAGTTTGCGGATGTTCTCAACTTCGGTTGATCCGGCCCTCTGGTTCGATGCTCGCTTTTATTTAGCGATTGCCTGCTTTAGTTAGCGGATGTTATCAACTTCGGTTGATCCGGCCCTCTGGTTCGATGCTCGCTTTTATTTAGCGATTGCCTGCTTTAGGTAGCGGATGTTATCAACTTCGGTTGATCCGGCCCTCTGGTTCGATGCTCGCTTTTATTTAGTGATTGCCTGCTTTAGGTAGCGGATGTTATCAACTTCGGTTGATCCGACCCTCTGGTTCGATGCTCGCTTTTATTTAGCGATTGCCTGCTTTAGTTAACGGATGATATCAACTTGGTTTGATCCGACCCTCTTGTTCGATGCTCGCTTTTATTTAGCGATTGCCTGCTATAGTTAGCGGATATTATTAACTTCGGTTGATCCGGCCCTCTGGTTCGATGCTCGCTTTTATTTAGCGATTGCCTGCTTTATGTAGCGGATGTTATCAACTTCGGTTGATCCGGACCTCTGGTTCGATGCTCGCTTTTATTTAGCGATTGCCTGCTTTAGGTAGCGGATGTTATCAAATTCGGTTGAACCGGCCCTCTGGTTCGATGCTCGCTTTATTTAGCGACTGCTTGCTTTAGTTAACGGATGTTATCAACTTGGTTTGATCCTACCCTCTGGTTCGATGCTCGCTTTTATTTAGCGATTGCCTGCTTTATGTAGCGGATGTTATCAACTTCGGTTGATCCGGCCCTCTGGTTCGATGCTCGCTTTTACTTAGCGATTGCCTGCTTTAGGTAGCGGATGTTATCAACTTCGGTTGATCCGGCCCTCTGGTTCGATGCTGGCTTTTATTTAGCGATTGCCTGCTTTATGTAGTGGATGTTATCAACTTCGGTTGATCCGGACCTCTGGTTCGATGCTCGCTTTTATTTAGCGATTGCCTGTTTTAGGTAGCGGATGTTATCAACTTCGGTTGATCCGGCCCTCTAGTTCGATGCTCGCTTTTATTTAGCGACGGCCTGCTTTAGTTAACGGATGTTATCAACTTCGGTTGATCCCAACCTCTGGTTCGATGCTCGCTTTTATTTAGCGATTGCCTGCTTTAGGTAGCGGATGTTATCAACTTCGGTTGAACCGGCACTCTGGTTCGATGCTCGCTTTTATTTAGGGATTTTCTGCTTTAGGTAGCGGATGTTATCAACTTCGGTTGATCCGGCCCTCTGGTTCGATGCTCGCTTTTATTTAGTGATTGCCTGCTTTAGTTAGCGGATCTTATCAACTTCGGTTGATCCGGCCCTCTGGTTCGATCCTCGCTTTTATTTAGTGATTGTCTACTTTTTGTAGCGGATGTTTCAATTTCGGTTGATCCGGCCATCTGGTTCGATGCTCGCTTTTATTTAGCGATTGCCTGCTTTAGGTAGCGGATGTTATCAACTTCGGTTGATCCGGCCCTCATGTTCGATGCTCGCTTTTATTTAGTGATTGCCTGCTTTAGGTAGCCGATGTTATCAACTTCGGTTGATCCGGCCCTCTGGTTCGATGCTCGCTTTTATTTAGCGACTGCCTGCTTTAGTTAGAGGATGTTATCAACTTCGTTTGATCCGACCCTCTGGTTCGATGCTCGCTTTTTTTTAGCGATTGCCTGCTTTATATAGCGGATGTTATCAACTTCGGTTGATCTGGCCCTCTGGTTCGATGCTCGCTTTTATTTAGCGATTGCCTGCTTTAGTTAGCGGATGTTATCAACTTCGGTTGATCCGGCCCTCTGGTTCGGTGCTCGCTTTTATTTAGCGATTGCCTGCTTTATGTAGTGGAGGTTATCAACTTCGGTTGATCCGGACCTCTGGTTCGATGCTCGCTTTTATTTAGCGATTGCCTGCTTTATGTAGCGGATGTTATCAACTTCGGTTGATCCGGCCCTCTGGTTCGATGCTCGCTTTTATTTAGCGATTTCCTGCTTTAGGTAGCGGATGTTATCAACTTCGGTTGATCCGACCCTCTGGTTCGATGCTCGCTTTTATTTAGTGATTGCCTGCTTTAGGTAGTGGATGTTATCAACTTCGGTTGATCCGACCCTCCGGTTCGATGCTCGCTTTTATTTAGTGACTGCCTGCTTTAGTTAACGGATGTTATCAACTTGGTTTGATCCGAACCTCTTGTTCGATGCTCGCTTTTATTTAGCGATTGCCTGCTATAGTTAGCGGATATTATTAACTTCGGTTGATCCGGCCCTCTGGTTCGATGCTGGCTTTTATTTAGCGATTGCCTGCTTTATGTAGTGGATGTTATCAACTTCGGTTGATCCGGACCCACTGGTTCGAAGCTCGCTTTTATTTAGCGATTGCCTGCTGTAGTTAGCGGATGTTATCAACTTTAGTTGATCCGACCCTCTGGTTCGATGCTCGCTTTATTTAGAGATTGCCTGCTTTAGGTAGCGGATGTTATCAACTTCGGTTGATCCGGCCCTCTGGTTCGATGCTCACTTTTATTTAGCGATTGCCTGCTTTATGTAGCGGATGTTATCAACTTCGGTTGATCCGGCCCTCTGGTTCGATGCTCGCTTTTACTTAGCGATTGCCTGCTTTAGGTAGCGGATGTTATCAACTTCGGTTGATCCGGCCCTCTGGTTCGATGCTCGCTTTTACTTAGCGATTGCCTGCTTTAGTTAGCGGATGTTATCAACTTCGGTTGGTCTGGCCCTATGGTTCGATGCTCACTTTTATTTAGCGATTGCCTGCTTTAGGTAGCGGATGTTATCAACTTCGGTTGATCCGGCCCTCTAGTTCGATGCTCGCTTTTATTTAGCGACGGCCTGCTTTAGTTAACGGATGTTATCAACTTCGGTTGATCCCACCCTCTGGTTCGATGCTCGCTTTTATTTAGCGATTGCCTGCTTTAGGTAGCGGATGTTATCAACTTCGGTTGAACCGGCACTCTGGTTCGATGCTCGCTTTTATTTAGGGATTTTCTGCTTTAGGTAGCGGATGTTATCAACTTCGGTTGATCCGGCCCTCTGGTTCGATGCTCGCTTTTATTTAGTGATTGCCTGCTTTAGTTAGTGGATCTTATCAACTTCGGTTGATCCGGCCCTCTGGTTCGATCCTCGCTTTTATTTAGTGATTGTCTACTTTTTGTAGCGGATGTTTCAATTTCGGTTGATCCGGCCATCTGGTTCGATGCTCACTTTTATTTAGCGATTGCCTGCTTTAGGTAGCGGATGTTATCAACTTCGGTTGATCCGGCCCTCATGTTCGATGCTCGCTTTTATTTAGTGATTGCCTGCTTTAGGTAGCCGATGTTATCAACTTCGGTTGATCCGGCCCTCTGGTTCGATGCTCGCTTTTATTTAGCGACTGCCTGCTTTAGTTAGAGGATGTTATCAACTTCGTTTGACCCGACCCTCTGGTTCGATGCTCGCTTTTTTTTAGCGATTGCCTGCTTTATGTAGCGGATGTTATCAACTTCGGTTGATCTAGCCCTCTGGTTCGATGCTCGCTTTTATTTAGCGATTGCCTGCTTTAGTTAGCGGATGTTATCAACTTCGGTTGATCCGGCCCTCTGGTTCGATGCTCGCTTTTATTTAGCGATTGCCTGCTTTAGTTAGCGGATGTTATCAACTTCTGTTGATCCGGCCCTCTGGTTCGATGCTCGCTTTTATTTAGCGATTGCCTACTTTATGTAGCGGATGTTTCAACTTCGGTTGATCCGGCCATCTGGTTCGATGCTCGCTTTTATTTAGCGATTACCTGCTTTAGGTAGCGGATGTTATCAACTTCGGTTGATCCGGCCCTATGGTTCGATGCTCGCTTTTATCAAATCCGGCTGTCGCTACTGCGAAAATCGGCGCCGGCTGAACAGAAGAGTCGCCACCGTGCGTTATTTATCCCACGGGAGGGAAAGGAAACGCTCAGAGTAAACCTCGCACAACACGGGAAAGGTATGGTCGTCGCAATAAAAGCGACTCTTCTGGTTTGATCCGACCCTCTGGTTCGATGCTCGCTTTTATTTAGCGATTGCCTGCTTTAGGTAGCGGATGTTATCAACTTCGGTTGATCCGGCCCTCTGGTTCGATGCTCGCTTTTATTTAGCGACTGCCTGCTTTAGTTAGCGGATGTTATCAACTTCGTTTGATCCGACCCTCTGGTTCGATGCTCGCTTTTATTTAGCGATTGCCTGCTTTATGTAGCGGATGTTATCAACTTCGGTTGATCCAGCCCTCTGGTTCGATGCTCGCTTTTATTTAGCGATTGCCTGCTTTAGGTAGCGGATGCTATCAACTTCGGTTGATCCGGCCCTCTGGTTCGATGCTCGCTTTTATTTAGCGATTGCCTGCTTTAGTTAGCGGATGTTATCAACTTCGGTTGATCCGACCCTCTGGTTCGATGCTCGCTTTTACTTAGCGATTGCCTGCTTTAGTTAGCGGATGTTATCAACTTCGGTTGATCCGACCCTCTGGTTCGATGCTCGCTTTTATTTAGCGATTGCCTGCTTTAGGTATCGGATGTTATCAACTTCGGATGATCCGGCCCTCTAGTTCGATGCTCACTTTTATTTAGCGATTGCCTGCTTTAGGTAGCGGATGTTATCAACTTCGGTTGATCCGGCCCTCTGGTTCGATGCTCGCTTTTATTTAGCGATTGCCTGCTTTATGTAGCGGATGTTATCAACTTCGGTTGATCCGGCCCTCTGGTTCGATGCTCGCTTTTATTTAGCGATTGCCTGCTTTAGGTAGCGGATGTTATCAACATCGGTTGATCTGGCCCCCTGGTTCGATGCTCGTTTTTATTTAGCGATTGCCTGCTTTAGGTAGCGGATGTTATCAACTTCGGTTGATCCGGCCCTCTGGTTCGATGCTTGCTTTTATCTAGCGATTGCCTGTGTTATGTAGCGGATGTTATCAACTTCGATTGATCCGGCTCTCTGGTTCGATGCTCGCTTTTATTTAGCGATTGCCTGCTTTTGGTAGCGGATGTTATCAACTTCGGTTGAACCGGCCCTCTGGTTCGATGCTCGCTTTTACTTAGCGATTGCCTGCTTTAGTTAGCGGATGTTATCAACTTCGGTTGATCCGACCCTCTGGTTCGATGCTCGCTTTTATTTAGAGACTGTCTGCTTTAGTTAACGAATGGTATAAACTTGGTTTGATCCGACCCTCTTGTTCGATGCTCGCTTTTATTTAGCGATTGCCTGCTATAGTTAGCGGATATTATCAACTTCGGTTGATCCGGTCCTCTGGTTCGATGCTCGCTTTTATTTAGCGATTGCCTGCTTTATGTAGCGGATGTTATCAACTTCGGTTGATCCGACCCTCTGGTTCGATGCTCGCTTTTATTTAGCGATTGCCTGCTTTAGGTAGCGGATGTTATCAACTTCAGTTGAACGGGCCCTCTGGTTCGATGCTCGCTTTTATTTAGCGACTGCCTGCTTTAGTTAACGGATGTTATCAACTTGGTTTGATCCGACCCTCTGGTTCGATGCTCGCTTTTATTTAGCGATTGCCTACTATAGCTAGCGGATATTATCAACTTCGGTTGATCCGACCCTCTGGTTCGATGCTCGCTTTTATTTAGCGATTGCCTGCTTTTGGTAGCGGATGTTATCAACTTCGGTTGAACCGGCCCTCTGGTTCGATGCTCGCTTTTACTTAGCGATTGCCTGCTTTAGTTAGCGGATGTTATCAACTTCGGTTGATCCGACCCTCTGGTTCGATGCTCGCTTTTACTTAGCGATTGCCTGCTTTAGTTAGCGGATGTTATCAACTTCGGTTGATCCGACCCTCTGGTTCGATGCTCGCTTTTATTTAGTGACTGCCTGCTTTAGTTAACGTATGTTATCAACTTGGTTTGATCCGACCCTCTTGTTCGATGCTCGCTTTTATTTAGCGATTGCCTGCTATAGTTAGCGGATATTATTAACTTCGGTTGATCCGGCCCTCTGGTTCGATGCTCCCTTTTATTTAGCGATTGCCTGCTTTATGTAGCGGATGTTATCAACTTCGGTTGATCCGGCCCTCTGGTTCGATGCTCGCTGTTATTTAGCGATTGCCTGCTTTATGTAGCGGATGTTATCAACTTTGGTTGATCCGGCCCTCTGGTTCGATGCTCGCTTTTATTTAGCGATTGCCTGCTTTAGGTAGCGGATGTTATCAACTTCGGTTGATCCGGCCCTCTGGTTCGATGCTCGCTTTTATTTAGTGATTGCCTGCTTTAGGTAGTGGATGTTATCAACTTCGGTTGATCCGACCCTCCGGTTCGATGCTCGATTTTATTTAGTGACTGCCTGCTTTAGTTAACGGATGTTATCAACTTGGTTTGATCCAAACCTCTTGTTCGATGCTCGCTTTTATTTAGCGATTGCCTGCTATGTTTAGCGGATATTATTAACTTCGGTTGATCCGGCCCTCTGGTTCGATGCTGGCTTTTATTTAGCGATTGCCTGCTTTATGTAGTGGATGTTATCAACTTCGGTTGATCCGGACCTCTGGTTCGATGCTCGCTTTTATTTAGCGATTGCCTGCTTTAGGTAGCGGATGTTATCAAATTCGGTTGAACCGGCCCTCTGGTTCGATCCTCGCTTTTATTTGACGATTGCCTACTTTTTGTAGCGGATGTTTCAATTTCGGTTGATCCGGCCATCTGGTTCGATGCTCGCTTTTATTTAGCGATTGCCTGCTTTAGGTAGCAGGTGTTATCAACTTCGGTTGATCCGGCCATCTGGTTCGATGCTCTCTTTTATTTAGCGATTGCCTGCTTTAGGTAGCCGATGTTATCAACTTCGGTTGATCCGGCCCTCTGGTTCGATGCTCGCTTTTATTTAGCGACTGCCTGCTTTAGTTAGCGGATGTTATCAACTTCGTTTGATCCGACCCTCTGGTTCGATGCTCGCTTTTTTTTAGCGATTGCCTGCTTTATGTAGCGGATGTTATCAACTTCGGTTGATCCGGCCCTCTGGTTCGATGCTCGCTTTTATTTAGTGATTGCCTGCTTTAGGTAGCGGATGTTATCAACTTCGGTTGATCCGGCCCTCTTGTTCGATGCTCGCTTTTATTTAGCGACTACCTGCTTTAGTTAACGGATGTTATAAACTTGGTTTGATCCGACCCTCTTGTTCGATGCTCGCTTTTATTTAGCGATTGCCTGCTATAGTTAGCGGATATTATTAACTTCGGTTGATCCGGCCCTCTGGTTCGATGCTCGCTTTTATTTAGCGATTGCCTGCTTTATGTAGCGGATGTTATCAACTTCGGTTGATCCGGACCTCTGGTTCGATGCTCGCTTTTATTTAGCGATTGCCTGCTTTAGGTAGCGGATGTTATCAAATTCGGTTGAACCGACCCTCTGGTTCGATGCTCGCTTTTATTTAGAGACTGCTTGCTTTAGTTAACGGATGTTATCAACTTGGTTTGATCCGACCCTCTGGTTCGATGCTCGCTTTTATTTAACGATTTCCTGCTATAGTTAGCAGATATTATCAACATCGGTTGATCCGACCCTATGGTTCGATGCTCGCTTTTATTTAGCGATTGCCTGCTTTTGGTAGCGGATGTTATCAACTTCGGTTGAACCGGCCCTCTGGTTCGATGCTCACTTTTACTTAACGATTGCCTGCTTTATTTAGCGGATGTTATCAACTTCAGTTGATCCGGCCCTCTGGTTCGATGCTCGCTTTTATTTAGCGATTGCCTGCTTTAGGTAGCGGATGTTATCAACTTCGGTTGATCCGACCCTCTGGTTCGATGCTCGCTTTTATTTAGAGACTGCCTGCTTTAGTTAACGAATGGTATAAACTTGGTTTGATCCGACCCTCTTGTTCGATGCTCGCTTTTATTTAGCGATTGCCTGCTATAGTTAGCGGATATTATCAACTTCGGTTGATCCGGTCCTCTGGTTCGATGCTCGCTTTTATTTAGCGATTGCCTGCTTTATGTAGCGGATGTTATCAACTTCGGTTGATCCGGCCCTCTGGTTCGATGCTCGCTTTTATTTAGCGATTGCCTGCTTTAGGTAGCGGATGTTATCAACTTCGGTTGAACCGGCCCTCTGGTTCGATGCTCGCTTTTATTTAGAGACTGCCTGCTTTAGTTAACGGATGTTATCAACTTGGTTTGATCCGACCCTCTGGTTCGATGCTCGCTTTTATTTAGCGATTGCCTGCTATAGCTAGCGGATATTATCAACTTCGGTTGATCCGACCCTCTGGTTCGATGCTCGCTTTTATTTAGCGATTGCCTGCTTTTGGTAGCGGATGTTATCAACTTCGGTTGAACCGGCCCTCTGGTTCGATGCTCGCTTTTACTTAGCGATTGCCTGCTTTAGTTAGCGGATGTTATCAACTTCGGTTGATCCGACCCTCTGGTTCGATGCTCGCTTTTATTTAGAGACTGTCTGCTTTAGTTAACGAATGGTATAAACTTGGTTTGATCCGACCCTCTTGTTCGATGCTCGCTTTTATTTAGCGATTGCCTGCTATAGTTAGCGGATATTATCAACTTCGGTTGATCCGGTCCTCTGGTTCGATGCTCGCTTTTATTTAGCGATTGCCTGCTTTATGTAGCGGATGTTATCAACTTCGGTTGATCCGACCCTCTGGTTCGATGCTCGCTTTTATTTAGCGATTGCCTGCTTTAGGTAGCGGATGTTATCAACTTCGGTTGAACCGGCCCTCTGGTTCGATGCTCGCTTTTATTTAGCGACTGCCTGCTTTAGTTAACGGATGTTATCAACTTGGTTTGATCCGACCCTCTGGTTCGATGCTCGCTTTTATTTAGCGATTGCCTACTATAGCTAGCGGATATTATCAACTTCGGTTGATCCGACCCTCTGGTTCGATGCTCGCTTTTATTTAGCGATTGCCTGCTTTTGGTAGCGGATGTTATCAACTTCGGTTGAACCGGCCCTCTGGTTCGATGCTCGCTTTTACTTAGCGATTGCCTGCTTTAGTTAGCGGATGTTATCAACTTCGGTTGATCCGACCCTCTGGTTCGATGCTCGCTTTTACTTAGCGATTGCCTGCTTTAGTTAGCGGATGTTATCAACTTCGGTTGATCCGACCCTCTGGTTCGATGCTCGCTTTTATTTAGCGATTGCCTGCTTTAGGTATCGGATGTTATCAACTTCGGATGATCCGGCCCTCTAGTTCGATGCTCACTTTTATTTAGCGATTGCCTGCTTTAGGTAGCGGATGTTATCAACTTCGGTTGATCCGGCCCTCTGGTTCGATGCTCGCTTTTATTTAGCGATTGCCTGCTTTATGTAGCGGATGTTATCAACTTCGGTTGATCCGGCCCTCTGGTTCGATGCTCGCTTTTATTTAGCGATTGCCTGCTTTAGGTAGCGGATGTTATCAACATCGGTTGATCTGGCCCCCTGGTTCGATGCTCGTTTTTATTTAGCGATTGCCTGCTTTAGGTAGCGGATGTTATCAACTTCGGTTGATCCGGCCCTCTGGTTCGATGCTTGCTTTTATCTAGCGATTGCCTGTGTTATGTAGCGGATGTTATCAACTTCGATTGATCCGGCTCTCTGGTTCGATGCTCGCTTTTATTTAGCGATTGCCTTCTTTAGGTAGCGGATGTTATAAACTTCGGTTGATCCGGCTGTCGCTACTGCGAAAATCGGCGCCGACTGAACAGAAGAGTCGCCACCGTGCGTTATTTATCCCACGGGAGGGAAAGGAAACGCTCAGAGTAAACCTCGCACAACACGGGAAAGGTATGGTCGTCGCAACCAAAACCTGGGTTCGGGAGTCGGTTACGCAAGGGGAAGGTATTAGCACCCCTCACGTCCGTCGTACTCGACGGGATCCACGCTTGTTTTCGGGTATGGATTGTTACTCTATCTAAACTATAGGTCAAGGGTTAAAAAGAAAATAAAATGAAAATAAAAATGACTCGGCAAAGTATCGCACTTTATGCCTACGTATTCTCGTCTGGAACAAGAAATCAGAGTCAACGTAGTTCGCCTACCTACGGGAAAGGAGGGGAAGGTTGCTCGCTAGGATATCGCATCCTATGCCTACGTACTTTCATACAGCATGAAAGATCAGAGCAAACGTAGTTCGGGCCACGTACGACACAAGTCTGTCTTGATTGTTTTTATTCCTTCTGAAAAAGGGTTTTTCTGATTAACAGTCCCAGCGGACAAAAATGACGTTTTGATGAGTTCACATTCTTTTACGGAAGAAGTGTCTTTTATTGTGTTTGAAATCTTTATGGTGTTTTTCTGTTTGTCTTGAGGAAGAAGAGACAGAACTCTAACCTACGGTTGCGAAGGGAAACAAACTAACTTAATGTTATCATGCATGGGTTAAGACCTAGTGTCTATCATGCTCCTCTCTTGCACAGAGAGAAACAGAGATCCTAAGGGATAGGCAGAAACAGAAACAATATCAGATATATACAGTAGTAAAATGCATGGATGCAACAGTACAAGCGAGGCAAGGGAGTCCCACTCAACCTCGAACCTAGAAAACAATAGGCAAAAGTGAACAGACTTCACTTTCAACCCAGCAGGGTAAACAGCAAACAATACAGTCCAGAAAACCAATCAATACATCAAGAAATGAAATACAGCAAGAAAAATAAACAGCTTCAGCAGCTCTACATCAATAACTGGCTTCAAGTAATCTCCAATCAGTTACAGGCTTCAACAAGCATCAATCTCCATCTTCATGGCCTTCAGGCAATGGCTTTGATCATCAATCTTCTATCTGCAATGGCTTTTCTTCAAGTTCAAAACTCCGGGATGAGGGATCAGTCACAAGAGTGAATTGGGTGTTAAGCAATCAGTTGACTACCAAAGGTGGTGAACAGACTGCTTCTAACACAAAAGACATTTTCTCTCAAGAGTTCTATCTCTTAGACACTATCACCAAGCCTTCCAAAGGAAGGGGGTGAGTGTCTTAGAGAGACTCTGAATCATAGAGAAGAATGGATGCAGACAAGGCAATCCATGTTTGAGAAACAAACTTTCTAACCTAGAGCTCTGCCTAGCTCCTAAACCCTAGTTCCTCAGCATCTGCTAGCAAGAATCTTCTCTTCAACTCTGGAAGTTGATCTTCAATCTCTGGATCTCCAATGGTCTTCATCTCTTCAAGTCTTCAGCTCTCCCAGGTCCCCAGACAAACCCAATACCCAAACAAGCAAGCAACAATCCCCAGAGGGCACACCACACTAGTCAATCAGATATACAGTAGAGAATAGCAGTAGGGGAATCCTAACTTTTTCTAGGGGATCTAATAACTACCCATAGCCCCTATAGTCCCATAACTAAACTGGTTAAATCCTAAGTCCTAAGGGAAAGAATCAAGCCTCCTAAGTCATCACCTAAAACCCTAGTTTTATCCATGTTGTTCAAGCTTTCATTAAGCACCTAAAATTAATTTCTAAAAATGGGAACTAAATTGAATCTATAAGTTCAATGTCTAACCTAAACAACCTAAAAAGAATGAACAAAAAATATTGAAGCATTTGATAGAACAAAAAATAACAAAATCATGCATAAAATGAAACTATTAAAATGTCATTTATTTAGAAAATATGGGAAAAATATCAAATAAAAAATAAAATGCAATTTTTATTTTTTATAATTTTCTTGACATCCTAAAGAACAATATGCAAAAAGAATGAATTAAAAATAATGATTTTTAGATTTTATATGATTTTTAGAAGATGCATGAAAAAATTAAAAGAAATAAAAGAAAATAAAAAGAAATAAAATGGAGGGGGTGTGAATAGCAGGGATAACACGTTCAATGCATTGGGCTTATTAAAATGGGGGGTGTGGATAGCGCTCTGAGCCCAACCCCCCAATTAATGAAACGCAGCGTTTGGTCTCTTTTGAAATTTCCCTCCGCTTCAGCTTTAAATGACAGCCGTCAGATCACATCTCAAGTCCAAGTCAAACCCTGGATCGTGTGGCTCTGACTTCATCTTCAACCTTAGAAACCCTAGGGTTTCTGCAACTCCACCATCGTGCATGAACTTTCCTCCTCCCTGTTCTCCCTCAATCCTCCATGAAAGCTCTCACTGTAAAAACCAAAAATACTCCAATTTCTTCCCTCTACACAGCCATGACATTACCTTCTTCTAAAACTCAAACAATAATGCAATTCGATAGGTGCAACAGATCGTATCCATCATTCTCCACTGATATTGATCCTCTCAATTCTCCATGGAAATCATCCTAAACTAACCTACACCTCACCCTGGTCATTTTAAGCACTCAGTCCAAGATTATCTCACACGATTCTTGCCATTCTAAGCTTCAACAGAAATGGTGCACCATAATCAATGTCCATGAAACTTGCTCAAACTTATCAAAATCAATCATCTCCCTTATCCTAACCAGTCTACACTAACAATTCTCTAAAATTCTCATTAAATTATGCAATTCGAAGGAGGTTACCAACCTGTTATGAAACTGAAAACAGTTATGGAATGCACTTGATCCAATGCTTGAAAGGTGGGGAAATTGATCAGTAATCTTGGAGATGAGTTCTGTATGCAATTAGAGAAGCTCCAAAGCTTTGAATCTTCTAGTTCCAAGGTTCTTGCACTTTGAATGATGATGATGAATATCACAATTCCTTGCTCAATTTTCCAAAGAAATGTGTGGATTCTGATCTTTGTGTGATGATGATGAAGATTGAATCAAGAATGTTGAAGTTTGGTGAGAGATTGAGGGAATTTGAGAGGCTTATGCAAGAATGAAAAATGAGTGAAAATGGAGGTTTTTGACAAAGTGGTAGCACCAACCCTTGCATGATTCAGCTTGCATGAATATATAGGTGATATAGGAACCTCCTAGAAACTTGGAGAAGTTTCCCTTGTGCAAAATTCCCTTGAATGTTGATTATGTTTCTTATATTGCAAGCAACCATGGATAACTCTTAAATCTTGAACTAGACTCAAAATTCCACTTTAGCCAATGTCCTTAGAATGCCTTTTCCATTCAAAATGACCTATAATTTTGCATCATTTGGCCAAGATATGAAAAATACCATTTTTTAAGCCATTTTCCTTCATTAAATTCACCAATTTTGAAACCTTGTGCCATGGACATTTCCAATCTCTCATGGTCACTTTTCTAGACTCAAAATGTCATTTGGAGCAAGTTTGATGTTGTAAGTTTTTCCATTTGAAGCTTCCTTGTATGAGTTTTGGGCATAGGTTAAAATGACCTGTAATTCACAAATGACCAAAATACCCTTTGCTTGCCAAGACCATAAGTTGAGCTCCACACATCATATGAGGGCATGCTATACCATTATATAAAGCTAAGACAATGAGGAACAATTCTTATGTTGACCAGAAATTCACTTGAAATCTCCTTGAGGGGTAAAACTAGCTTGGAAGTCAAGTCACTTTCACAAACAAAATTTCAGATACCTCAGATGACCTGTAACTTGCAAGGACCATTACTTGAGTTCTATAAATCTCCTTGATGTCTTCCACCACTCAAATTAAAGGTCTTGAGATCCTCTACAAGTTTCATGTTGGCCAATAAGCCATTTGAAGCTAGCATTTTGACTTATCTTGCTTGGAAATTTGACCTAAACTAGGGGATTTTACACAGAAACCCTAATTTAGAAACTCCTCTTCTCCTTGATTTCTCTTGATTTCTTCTTGGAATATCTCCATATCCTTCTTTATATGTCAAATGATGAACCCCACATCTCTCCAATAGACTTGAATGCCCTTTAAATCAGTCAATTGACCTAGGGTTGACCTAGGGTTGACCCAGATGAAACCCTAGTTGACTGTCTTCAGCTGTAGTTCTTGTGCTCTCATCAATGACTTGTATCCTTCTTTAAATGACTTTCTAAGTCTCTCATAATGTCTAGATACTCTCCATGCCTTCAATTCACAATTCACAACCCCCTTGTTGACCCTCCGATGCCCTCAGATAGGAAATAGACTCAAGGCTTGATCTACTGAACTCTCTGCTCTCAAATTCTTTTCTGATGACTTGAATGAGATTGAATTAGGATAATGACCTCTGGATAGGCCTCTAGAGATGAGAATAATGCTTGATCCCCTGTTGAATGACTTGCCATGCTATGCTATGCAGATGATTAGTCTATGTACATGACTCTATATGCAAATACTAATGATATTGAAACATAAACCCAGTGAATAAGGTTGAGCAAATTTTAGGGTGCAACAGCTGCCCCTATTCAAGCGACTTGGACCCGATTGGGTGAAGAGCGAACAGCCTTCAAACATTCGCGGTACGAGACGGTTGAATACTAAGAAACCCGGAAATTTGCCAACCGCAGAAATAAACTGCACCCCTGTTTGGGTAACGACATCCACTGCCTGGATCTGACTGTTTGCAGCCGCTCACTGATCTCGTAACGACCACGCTGGGGAGAACAGATTGCTTGCTTGTCCACATTAAGACTCTGTCTGTCATCAATACGAAGAAATCTCAACTAGAACCTGTCCACGTTAGGACTCCACTTGCTGTTAACCCAGAAGAATCTTGGCAACTCCGCTGGGGATGATCTGTCTGCATTTCAATACACTATCCACGTTAGGAATAAGCCCTTCCACGTTAGGAATAACACCGGTCCACGTCAGGAATCATCTCTTCTGCATCTGTCCACGTCAGGACTAAACTTTCCATCTTTCCACGTCAGGATGCAATCTTCTTTTTCCACGTAAGGAGAACCGTATCAATCTGTCCATGTAAGGACTCCAGTACAACTCGATATGTCTGCGTCAGGACTCCAATCTTTCCGCGTAAGGAATACAACTTTGGTTCTGAACCTGTCCACGTTAGGACTCACCTTTCCACGTAAGGAGTACATCATTCTTCCACGTCAGGAATCAACTTTTCTTGAATCCGTCCACGTAAGGACCCCAATCTTTCCACGTAAGGAAACCAACTCTTTCCGATTTGTCCGCGTCATGACTACATTTTTCCACGTAAGGAATGCCATCTTAATCTGTCCACGTAAGGACTCCGCTCTTTCCACGTAAGGAATCCTCCTCCTATGTGTCCGCGTAAGGACTCAATCTTTTCCACGTAAGGAACACGATCTCCTTTCCCCGTAAGGAACCATTTTTCTGATTTGTCCACGTAAGGACTCCCATCTTTCCACGTAAGGACCTGAAGTTTCTCTTTCTCTTCCACGTAAGGAACACGCCTTCTTTCCACGTTAGGCATACTTCTTCTTCTGAATTCGTCCACGTCAGGACTAAATTTTCCACGTAAGGAATCTATCTTCTTCTTCCACGTTAGGAATAACTTCTTTGATCTGTCCGCGTCAGGACTAAACTCTTCCACGTCAGGAATAATCTCTTTCTTTCCACGTCAGGAATCAATCTTGATATGTCCGCGTGAGGTCTCAATCTTTCCACGTAAGGAAACCCATTCTTTTCCACGTAAGGAATCTCATCTTTCCACGTTAGGAATAAACTCGTCTTTCCACGTAAGGAATCTCCATCTTTTTCCACGTAAGGAAACTATTTTTCTTCCACGTAAGGAATACCTTTTGATATGTCCACGTAAGGATTCAGGCATCTTCGACCTGCTGAGGAAATAAGACTTGTCCACGTCAGGACTCACACCTTTGTCTGATCTGTCCACGTCAGGACCCATGCTTTGCCAACACGAAAAAAGATAACTGCTGAGAGTAACTGGTCCGCGTCAGGACACCAACACAAAGAGCAATCACTTTTGTCAACGTCATGACTTCCCATTTCACCAATTTCGAGAATCTGAATTTGCCCACGTTAGGACTAACACACTTCACCAACCCGGGGAGATAAACCTGTCCATGTTAGGACGCCCACTTCTGAAGAAATCCCGTCAATATAGGAATAAATTGTCCACGTCAGGACTTAGTTCTCCATTAATCCCCACCCACAAACTTCTTAGCACCGACGTGACGGCGACTTTGGGGCGGACTTTACTGGGGATATTTGGAAACCAAACTACCGGATGCCTGCTCTGGTAACCGGGGGCAACTTCTGAAATTCCAATTCATGAAGCCCTTTTGATGACAAATAGCTCTGCTTGGGAATAAAGAGGGACTTATCCTGATAACTCTGTAGGGAATACTGCCGAAACTGACATTATCATTGAATATCTCATGCCGAGATCTTGAGCGTTTGGTAGTTCATTTGAGCAAGAGTTCTCTCCACCTGAACTGCTAGAGTACAGAAACTGCTTCAGCAAAATAAATGCCGAGGATAATGCCGACTCCGCCAGGAATAGTCAGATGCTACAGAATTATTCCAGCAAAATAAATGCCGGCAGGGTGAAGTCAACCATGCTGGGAAGTTGGGAGCTTGAACCAAATACCCCTTTGAGGTAAACCCCTGCTGGGGAAAATGACTTTGCTGAGGAATAGCAGGTATGCCAAGTATGATTGGACTTCTCTGCTGGAGAGTGAACTGATATTACACAGTGTCCCTGACAAAATAAATGACAGGACCCACCACCAACTCTGCTGGGGATGTTCTTGATCTCCGGGTTCCACTGGGAGGAAAGAACAATTGCTGCAAGGAGAGAACTCTGCTGGTGGGACTACTCTCTCGGGGGAATCCACTGACTCCGCTGGGGGAGAGTGAATGACCCTGCGGGGAAAGATGAACCTGTCTGAATACAGCCTTACGATCTTGGAATCGTCGATCCTTTTTTGCACAAGCTATGACTAGCTGGAGAGTTCGATCCTTCTTCAGGAAGAACCTGCATGACCTGCGTGAAGGCTGAGTCTTTCGTTATTGCAATCTTTCGATCATCTTTCTCGTACGGTTATGAAACCTGCAACAACACAAACCAAACAAGACAAGCCTATGCAACCAAATCAACTCAGGTTAGTGACGTTATTCTCAGTTAATTCAAAGCTTTAGCAACTGTTGGCAAGGGCCAGCGATGTTATACTCATGCTAGTTTCACCAAACTTAGGCGTTAATCATGCACAAAACAGTAAAGAACAGTGTCAAGTACTGAATAACGTGTTTTATTGATCGGGCCCCTGAATGGGCGGAGTTTTGTACAAGGGATGTAACTCCTGAAATGAGGAAGCTACACAAAGCAAATATACAAGTATACAAGTATGCACAAGAAGCATAAATATTGACAACTTAAATTTGTACACATGTCGGCAACGGGACGCAAATGAACACCACGAACTGATCCTCCCATGACTCGTCCGACACTAATGCCTTCCCGGTATCCCCACTTCTGAAGAGATTGTATCCGATAACTGGCTCCTCAAATATATTCTCCCGCATTGATGCTCATTGCAACTATCAAATTCGGACCGCAGTCATTTGCTTTTCAAATCCCTAACTTTTGCGTGAACCGCCCTTTACGGGTTTTCAGTTCACCGGGATACCCTTTTTTTGCCGAAGCCGCCCAGTGTAGGTTTTCAACTTCGCGGGTGTACATTTTTTCAATTTTATCCCTAATTTTTGCCCGAACCTTTCATTCTGTTTTTGGTTCGCCAGGATGCCCCATTTTTGCCTGGACTCTCTTTTTTCTATCCAGCGGGTCTATTTCAAGCAAAGTATTTTTTAACTGCGTCCGAATTCACAGGTGACGCAAAGTCTTCTCCGTCCATGGTGGACAACAACAACGCTCCTCCTGAAAAGACCTTCCTGACAACGTACGGCCCTTCGTAGTTGGGGGTCCACTTGCCCCTGTGATCTGTTTGCGGCGGGAGAATCTTTTTCAGCACAAGGTCGCCCGTCTGAAAGCTTCGCGGATGTATCTTCTTGTCGTACGCTTTCTTCATTCGGCTCTGGTACAAACGACCATGTGCTAAAGAAGCTAGCCTCTTCTCATCCATCAAACTCAATTGGTTCAACCTATCTTTCACCCATTCTGCCTCGTCCAGCTGAACGTCTCGCAATACCCTCAGAGAAGGGATTTCGACTTCCAATGGTAATACCGCCTCCATTCCGTACACTAATGAGAACGGGGTTGCCCCGGTTGATGTGCGTACCGTCGTACGATAACCGTGCAGAGCAAAAGGTAGCATCTCGTGCCAATCCTTATAAGTCACCACCATTTTCTGAACGATCTTCTTGATATTCTTATTGGCCGCTTCAAC
The DNA here is from genome assembly GCA_963859935.3 of Lathyrus sativus. Taxonomy (NCBI): domain Eukaryota; kingdom Viridiplantae; phylum Streptophyta; class Magnoliopsida; order Fabales; family Fabaceae; genus Lathyrus; species Lathyrus sativus. Next base: position 361,920,684 of record OZ012737.1, read on the forward strand.
AGCGCCATTCATCTTGGGTCGGTACGGGGAGGAGTTGTGATGTTCGATCTTGAAATTCTGACAGAGCTCCTTCATCATTTTGTTGTTCAAGTTTGAACCGTTGTCCGTGATTATCCGCTCGGGAATCCCATATCGGCAAATGATATCTCTTTTGATGAATCTGGCCACCACTTGCTTCGTTACATTTGCGTAAGACGCCGCTTCCACCCACTTGGTGAAATAATCGATTGTTACTAGGATGAACCGATGCCCGTTAGAAGCTGTCGGCTCGATCTTTCCAATCATATCGATTCCCCACATTGAAAATGGCCAAGGCGATGACATCACATTTAGAGGACTTGGAGGCACATGGATCTTATCAGCATAGATTTGGCACTTGTGACACTTCCTCGCAAACTTGAAACAATCAGTTTCCATAGTCAGCCAAAAGTAACCTGCCCGCAGCAGTTTTCTCGTCATAGCATGTCCACCAGCATGCGTACCAAAGGTACCTTCGTGTATTTCCTCCATGAGCAGCTTTGCCTCTTTTTCGTCTACACAACGCAACAACACCAAATCGTGGTTTCTTCTGTATAAGACGCCATCCGGATTCAAGTAGAAATTACCCGCTAATCTCCTGAGAGTCTTCTGATCTTGACTGGATGCCCCAGCCGGATACTCTTTATTCTTCAGGAAATTAAGGATATCAAAATACCACGGTTTGTCGTCAGATGCTTCATCAATAGCAAATACATAAGCTGGCCTGTCAAGCCGGGAGATAATAATTCGGGGAGCTTCGTTCCAGAAGTTGACCTTGTACATGGAAGACAAAGTGGCCAGGGCGTCAGCCATTTGATTCTCTGCCCGCGGTACATGATGCAATTCCACCTCGTCGAAGAAAGGCAACAATCTCCTTGCATAATTCATGTAATGTATCAAGTTGGGCTGACGTGTCTCCCATTCCCCTTTGATTTGATTCACCACCAGAGCTGAGTCTCCGTATACGTCTAGATGCTTGATTCGCAAATCAATGGCTTCTTCAAGCCCCATTATACAAGCTTCGTATTCGGCCTCATTGTTGGTAACAACAAAGGTCAATCGGGCAGTAAACGGGATGTGCGACCCGTGTGGCGTAGTGATGATCGCCCCTATTCCGCTACCGTAAGCATTCACAGCTCCGTCAAAGATCATCCTCCATTTAGAACCCAACTCTGGTCCTTCGTCTGGCAACGGCTCTTCACAATCTTTCATCTTTAAGTACATGATGTCCTCGTCAGGAAAATCAAACCTCATCGATTGGTACTCTTCAATAGGCTGCTCCGCCAGATACTCAGACAGCACACTCCCCTTTATAGCCTTCTGCGAGACGTATTGAATGTCATATTCAGTCAAGACCATCTGCCAACGGGCAATTCTCCCTGTCAACGCCTGCTTTTCAAACACATATTTGATAGGATCCATCTTCGAGATGAGCATGGTTGTATGATTCAGCATGTACTGCCTCAAACGCTTGGCGGCCCAGGCTAGCGCGCAACAAGTTTTCTCCAGCATTGAATACCGAGATTTGCAGTCTGTAAATTTCTTACTCAGGTAATAGATCGCATGCTCTTTTCTTCCCGTCTCGTCGTGTTGACCGAGAACGCAACCCATGCTTTCCTCAAGAACCGTCAAATACATTATCAAGGGTCTACCTGCCACTGGGGGTATCAAAATAGGAGGCTCCTGCAAATACTGCTTTATTTTATCGAACGCCTTTTGACAATTTTCGTTCCACGTCACAACTTGATCTTTCTTCAACAGCTTGAATAATGGTTCACACGTGGCCGTTAGGTGAGATATGAACCGGGCGATGTAGTTCAATCTCCCTAAAAACCCGTGCACCTCTTTCTCTGTTTTAGGCGTCGGCATTTCTTGAATTGCTTTTATTTTAGCAGGATCGACCTCTATTCTTCTTTCGCTTACAATAAACCCCAGGAGCTTACCCGATCTCACCCCGAAGGTGCATTTGTTAGGATTCAGCCTCAGCCTGAACTTCCTAAGCCTTTTAAATAGCTTTAGCAGATTCACCAGATGCTCTTCCTCCGTCTGGGATTTGGCAATCATATCGTCAACATATACTTCGATCTCTTTATGCATCATGTCATGAAAAAGAGTCGTCATCGCACGCTGATATGTTGCCCCAGCATTTTTCAAACCGAAGGGCATCACTTTGTAACAAAATGTTCCCCAAGGCGTTATGAAAGTAGTCTTCTCCATATCCTCTGGTGCCATTTTAATCTGATTATAGCCTGAAAAGCCATCCATGAAGGAGAATACGGAGTACTGAGCAGTATTATCAACTAACACGTCAATGTGAGGAAGTGGGAAATCGTCTTTTGGGCTTGCTTTATTCAAATCTCTATAATCTACGCACATTCGAACCTTGCCATCCTTCTTGGGCACTGGTAAGATGTTGGCAACCCATGAAGGATACTTCGTCACAGCCAAGAAACCAGCGTCCCACTGTTTCTGAACCTCCTCTTTGATCTTCATTGCCATATCTGGTCGAGTTCTGCGAAGCTTTTGTTTGACCGGCGGGCAATCTTCTTTCAGTGGCAGGCGATGCACGACCATATCTGTATCGAGCCCTGGCATATCTTCATACGACCAAGCGAATACATCACTATACTCTTGGAGCATTTCAACCAGTCTCCACTTGATATCATCCTGCAGCGCGGCTCCGATACGAATGTTTTTCTCAACCCCTTCCGACCCCAAATTGATAATTTCGATGACCTCGTCGTGAGGCAGAATGGCTCTTTCCTCTTGCTTTACTAACCAGGACAGTTCTTCAGGAACGTCGCTATCTTCGACAACCTCTTCTTCGGCCTGAAACACCGGGTGCTCAAAGTCGGGACGAGTCATAGGTGGTTCAAGGATGTCATCTGAAAATGTTATCCTGCAAAAGGAATGGTTAAGTGCTTCAAAATGCGTATAAAGCGAATAACCACGTTGCCATTTTATTGAAAAAAAAAAAATAAAAATATAAAACAAGAAAGACAGGGATTACAGTATTTGCACATGAAAAAACGCCATTTATTTAATGATTGACACGCAATGTTTATAACAACACAGCCCTAAGCAAATCCTGATGCCCCAGGCAAGACATCAGATTATTCAACAATTAATAAAGCAAAGCATTACTGTTTAAAAGTCACAGGAACAAGCTCCTGAATAGACCAGTTGCACAGCCCTTGCCCTGGCGTGCTTGGCTGAATCCAGGCATCCATATCACAGTCGCTGTCTCCTTCATCAGATTCCGAAGCAGCATTGACAGTTTCGTGACATACTCCACTGGCAGAGATGGTGATTGGCCTTCTGAAACGGGGTGCCCCCACGGAAGGAGTTGATGACGACGGTTGGTACCCCAGCCCGAACCGGTCCATCTTCACAGGAATGTCCAGCACTTTGCCCCAGCCCTTGGCTTCTCCTGCTTCCACTAGAGCTTGAGCTTCCTTATACGATGAGACAGCTATCTCTGGCACTTTGCTCGGCCCGGGACCTTTGTCCTTGATGCGCAAACCTTCGAATGCCTGGCATGGTGTTTCGTGGATCTCTCCGTCGACTTCCACATATTTAAATGAAGATAGATGGCTGACCAGGATGTCCTCTTCTCCGCACACGGTGACTACGCTGCCTCCGACCATATATTTTAACTTCTGATGCAGGGTGGATGTGACTGCCCCTGCTCCATGAATCCAGGGTCTTCCAAGCAAGCAGCTGTACGCAGGCTGTATATCCATGATATAAAACTCAGTTGCAAACACTTCCGGCCCCACTTGCAGAGGCAAAGTAATCGATCCAAAGACTGTTCTCCGCGTGCCGTCAAACGCTCTGACTACCAAATCACTGGGTGTACACAAGATTCCTCTAACATCCAACTTCATCATCGCCTTCTTGGGCAACACATTCAAAGATGATCCGGTGTCAACCAATACGTGCGACATTACTGATCCTCTACACTCAACAAATACGTGTAGTGCCATATTATGATCTCTCCCTTTCGGAGTCAAGTCAAAATCGGTAAAGCCCAAGCTGTGGCCTGCATTCACATGTGCCAATACTCCTTCTAGCTGATTTACGGAGACGTCTTGGGGTACAAAAGAAGTGTCCAGGACTTTCAGCAAAGCATTTCTGTGAGCTTCCGAACACAACAGCAATGACAGGATAGATATTTTGGACGGTGTCTGCTGCAGATGCTCCACAATCTTATAATCACTTTTTCGAATCAAGCGCATGAACTCTTCTACATCCTTCGATGTCGCTTCTTTTTCACTTGCTTGCACCGGAACATTTTCAACCACTTTCCCTTTTCCTTTCGCTAGTCTTTCAGCCTCCACTTCAGGAGATATAAAGATCCGGCCACTCCTTGTCATGCCTCCTGAGCCGACAACATTATCCACCGTCTCGGCTGGCTGTTTATTAACATCAATTTTTATTCCGTCACAATATACTTCCAACCCATATGACCATGGGACTGCTTTCGTGTTTTCATACGGGATCGGCCCGGCCTTAGTTATGGTGATCGGTGGTCGCTGAGCTGGTGCTGCAATAGTGATCGTCTTCCGAGGAATCGTTACCGTGGCCACATCACTCCGATTATCCACTACTGCCCCTGCAGGCTCATCAGTTGCCGCTCGGTCAAACTGCAATATGCCCTCATCAATTAAGGCCTGAATGCCTTTCTTCAACTCCTCACACCCTCCAGCTAGGGTCCAACAGTCTAAGCAATACTCGTTACATCCTGGGTAAACACCCCCTTGCAACAGTCGGCTCTTTATCTCGCTCAGCGGCGTCTTCAAATCATCGACATTCCTAATCAGGTTCAACCCTTCCTCAGTCAGAATGGCGTTCGCCCCGTGATTAGGCATGGGTTTCTGCACTATATTCGGACCTGCCGTTCCGAAGTTGATAGTCTTGTTGTCCAAAAGATCATGCACCACGTGCTTAAAAGCATGGCAACCTTCTATATCGTGACCCGGGGCCCCAGAATGAAACTCACAGTGCCGGCTTGCATCGTAACCAAACGGGGGAGCTCCCGTTATCGGTGCCAGAGTTCTTTTCTCTACTAGATTCAATCCCAACAATGTCTGCAACAAATCGGCGTAGGTCGAGGGAGGCTTCTCAAACACTCTTCTCGGTTTACTACCCTGGAATCTTCGCTGAGCCTGCTGTGCACCCTGCTGAGGCTGCTGCTGCTGTGGCATTGGCTGTTGCTGAACCGGTTGTTGTTGCTGGAGTGGTTGTTGTTGATACGGGATAGTCACACTTGCCACCTGCTGCGGCTGACGATATTGACCTCGTCCTCTGCCTCGGCCTCGGCCTCGGCCTCCAAATACTGCGCTTGCCTCGCCCTGACGGCGCCCACCATAAGCTTTCCTATTACTGCTGGATGCAGTTGATTCCTCGACTTGGAACTTTCCTTGCTTGATGTTACGTTCAATCTTTTCCCCCATCAGAATTAGGTCTGAAAAACTGGCCAGAGACGTGTGAAACAGCATATCATGAAACAGACCTGTGAATGTACCGACAAACATGTCATTCATTTCCTTATCTTCTACCGGAGGACGGACCCTGGCAGCCATATCGCGCCACCTTTGCGCGTACTCTTTAAAGCTCTCCCCCTTCTTTTGCGACAGCCCGGCCAACTGGACCTGATTGGGTGCCAAGTCGCTGTTATACTTGTAATGGGCTACAAATGCCTCTGCTAATTGCTTCCACGTCTTGATATCTGTTGGCTCCAACCCCATGTACCACTCTAGGGAAGGGCCCGACAGACTATCCTGAAAGAAATGCATCAGCATTCTTTCATCAGTTGAGTATGCAGACATCTTTCTGTAATAAGCTCGTACATGCACTTTTGGACACATATCTCCTTTATACTTGTCAAACGCAGGAGCTTTGAATTTAATTGGCACCCTCAAGCCAGGTACCAGCCCCATTGTTGCCATGTCCAAACCCACAACACTTTGGTTTAAGACTCCCCTCATCTGCTCTTCCAGCATTCTGATCTTCTGGGAATCATCCATCGGCCCTTCAAAACCTCCTCCGGAGAAGGCGTCTTCCTGCTGATCTTCTTGCCACATACCGTTTCCAGCCCCATATCCATCATATCCATTATTACGCCCAGCTCTGATCTGATTCATCCCCGGACCTCGGCCTCTGTTGCCGTACCCTTGAACACCTCCAGCAGGACCAAAAGCCATAAATCTAGTGCCGTTTCCGTTTCCAAAGCCTCCGTAACCCTGATTGGTCGCGCCATAACCGTCTTGCCCAAAGCCTTGAGCATTAAAGCCATACTTCCCAGTGTTATCGAATCCCTGATCGTTGAATCCAAATCCAGCATTGACAAAGCCGTTGCCGCCTAGATTATCACCCAAATTGACATCACCCAGCCCAACATTATGGACAGCAGTCTCATTTCCAACTCCGATGTTACCATTTACAGCAGCGGTAGCGTTGTTGACATTAGCAGCGGGTATATTGATTACAGGTGGAGCCACTGGCGTGGGAGTGCCGTCTCCATGAGCAGTATCGACCCGTACAGACTGATGATCCTCGTTACCATGACCAGCGTTTCGAGCCAACAGAGGTTGGACCATGGCCTGCAAATTCTCCTGTCCTTTCGCAATAGCTTCCATGGTCTGCATAAAGAGAGCGAGCTTCTCGCGCACATCTTGCATCTCGTTCTGCATTTGATCCATGATTCTTCGACAGTTGGTGCGGGTAGAATAGCGGTGCGGATGTTGATCTGCAATCCTGGAAAGTACCTGGTACAGAGCAGGACATAAGACACTATTCAAAGATTACCTGGGATGCAGTATGAGTATGAATGCAATGCAATGTGTCTGTGCATTAGGGAAATTCATTCCCCCAGTTCTAGTGTGAAGGTGCCAGTGCAGTGACAGTGTTGACAATAGGAATATCGGAGCTGAATCATAGAAAGCCTCATATATTGCAGGGAAAATCAATAAGCCGAGAGTACAATATCACTGAGAGTACAATAAGAAGGCATGACCTCAACCAACAATCCTGGTGATGGTCAGCACTATGCAAATAAAGCATACAAGTTACTACATGAAATGATCAAACACTCCCATAAGTCTGGTACTCTTCTAGCAACTTCTTGGTCTCCGGATGACTTGGTTGGGTAAGCAGCCCTTCAACCAGTTGGTTTCTCTTCTTAAGAACGCGGCGCACGTCTTCAGCAGTTTCTTCCCATGTTGCTTCCCCGAAGCAATCTTCGAGCTTTCGCTTCTGAGACACCGCTTCATCTCTGGATTTGATTGCCTTGTTCAGTGCATGCTGGACACTATACCGGGTCATCACTTCTTCCTCACACTTCTTGATGCTAGACTTCAACTTCTCTTCGAGGTCGGAGATTTGTTGCTTCAACTTATCTTCCCTCTTCTTGTTATTGGTGAGTGTAGCATTCCAAGTTTTATTGCAAGAGGAGATTTCTCGGTGTGCTGCGTCGAGTGCCTTCTTTTTGGCTTCCAGCATGTCATGGGAGCTTCTGAACTCTTGCCCCAGACGTTTGCGCTTTTTTTTTTCCTCGGTCAACTCAACCCCTAACCTGTTTAACAGCTCGATCTGTTGTTGGAGAGCATATACGGCCTTGTTTTTCTCACTGCGTACTTGAGCTAGCTCTTGCTCTAACCCTTCGTTGATCTTCATCAAGGCTTCTTTTTCTCTCACAATTTGCTCATAGACTTCCCTAGAAACGGTAGTTGGCTCCGCTACCGGAATAGGATCAAGAACTGGTGCGTCTGGAAACGGCATCCTCAACTGACTAGCCCTCTCCTGAATCCAAACCCTATAAGGTGCATAGGCCTGACAGTCATTCTTTCCTAACAACGGCTTCCCTCTGCGGTTAATACGCGTCCAGGCATGTTGCAACTTGGCTAATAACTCCCCCTTCACGTCACCTGTGAAGTACAGAGATTCCTGTACTTCTTCCTCCTGAGGCGGGTTCTTCAGTGCATATCCGAACTGGCGAATGAATAGAGAAGGGTTGTAATTGATACACCCTTTCCTTCCTATCAACGACATATTAGGGTACCCAGAACAACTGAAGATGAGCTCAGATCCCAACAGATCTCTATCAAACCACTCCATATCTTCCGACGATAGCCTCATCAGGCGCTCCGGCCAACCAACTGGGACTGTAGTCTCTGCAACAGATCCTAAGTCCTAAGGGAAAGAATCAAGCCTCCTAAGTCATCACCTAAAACCCTAGTTTTATCCATGTTGTTCAAGCTTTCATTAAGCACCTAAAATTAATTTCTAAAAATGGGAACTAAATTGAATCTATAAGTTCAATGTCTAACCTAAACAACCTAAAAAGAATGAACAAAAAATATTGAAGCATTTGATAGAACAAAAAATAACAAAATCATGCATAAAATGAAACTATTAAAATGTCATTTATTTAGAAAATATGGGAAAAATATCAAATAAAAAATAAAATGCAATTTTTATTTTTTATAATTTTCTTGACATCCTAAAGAACAATATGCAAAAAGAATGAATTAAAAATAATGATTTTTAGATTTTATATGATTTTTAGAAGATGCATGAAAAAATTAAAAGAAATAAAAGAAAATAAAAAGAAATAAAATGGAGGGGGTGTGAATAGCAGGGATAACACGTTCAATGCATTGGGCTTATTAAAATGGGGGGTGTGGATAGCGCTCTGAGCCCAACCCCCCAATTAATGAAACGCAGCGTTTGGTCTCTTTTGAAATTTCCCTCCGCTTCAGCTTTAAATGACAGCCGTCAGATCACATCTCAAGTCCAAGTCAAACCCTGGATCGTGTGGCTCTGACTTCATCTTCAACCTTAGAAACCCTAGGGTTTCTGCAACTCCACCATCGTGCATGAACTTTCCTCCTCCCTGTTCTCCCTCAATCCTCCATGAAAGCTCTCACTGTAAAAACCAAAAATACTCCAATTTCTTCCCTCTACACAGCCATGACATTACCTTCTTCTAAAACTCAAACAATAATGCAATTCGATAGGTGCAACAGATCGTATCCATCATTCTCCACTGATATTGATCCTCTCAATTCTCCATGGAAATCATCCTAAACTAACCTACACCTCACCCTGGTCATTTTAAGCACTCAGTCCAAGATTATCTCACACGATTCTTGCCATTCTAAGCTTCAACAGAAATGGTGCACCATAATCAATGTCCATGAAACTTGCTCAAACTTATCAAAATCAATCATCTCCCTTATCCTAACCAGTCTACACTAACAATTCTCTAAAATTCTCATTAAATTATGCAATTCGAAGGAGGTTACCAACCTGTTATGAAACTGAAAACAGTTATGGAATGCACTTGATCCAATGCTTGAAAGGTGGGGAAATTGATCAGTAATCTTGGAGATGAGTTCTGTATGCAATTAGAGAAGCTCCAAAGCTTTGAATCTTCTAGTTCCAAGGTTCTTGCACTTTGAATGATGATGATGAATATCACAATTCCTTGCTCAATTTTCCAAAGAAATGTGTGGATTCTGATCTTTGTGTGATGATGATGAAGATTGAATCAAGAATGTTGAAGTTTGGTGAGAGATTGAGGGAATTTGAGAGGCTTATGCAAGAATGAAAAATGAGTGAAAATGGAGGTTTTTGACAAAGTGGTAGCACCAACCCTTGCATGATTCAGCTTGCATGAATATATAGGTGATATAGGAACCTCCTAGAAACTTGGAGAAGTTTCCCTTGTGCAAAATTCCCTTGAATGTTGATTATGTTTCTTATATTGCAAGCAACCATGGATAACTCTTAAATCTTGAACTAGACTCAAAATTCCACTTTAGCCAATGTCCTTAGAATGCCTTTTCCATTCAAAATGACCTATAATTTTGCATCATTTGGCCAAGATATGAAAAATACCATTTTTTAAGCCATTTTCCTTCATTAAATTCACCAATTTTGAAACCTTGTGCCATGGACATTTCCAATCTCTCATGGTCACTTTTCTAGACTCAAAATGTCATTTGGAGCAAGTTTGATGTTGTAAGTTTTTCCATTTGAAGCTTCCTTGTATGAGTTTTAGGTATAGGTTAAAATGACCTGTAATTCACAAATGACCAAAATACCCTTTGCTTGCCAAGACCATAAGTTGAGCTCCACACATCATATGAGGGCATTCTATACCATTCTAGAAAGCTAAGACAATGAGGAACAATTCTTATGTTGACCAGAAATTCACTTGAAATCTCCTTGAGGGGTAAAACTAGCTTGGAAGTCAAGTCACTTTCACAAACAAAATTTCAGATACCTCAGATGACCTGTAACTTGCAAGGACCATAACTTGAGTTCTATAAATCTCCTTGATGTCTTCCACCACTCAAATTAAAGGTCTTTAGATCCTCTACAAGTTTCATGTTGGCCAATAAGCCATTTGAAGCTAGCATTTTGACTTATCTTGCTTGGAAATTTGACCTAAACTAGGGGATTTTACACAGAAACCCTAATTTAGAAACTCCTCTTCTCCTTGATTTCTCTTGATTTCTTCTTGGCATATCTCCATATCCTTCTTTATATGTCAAATGATGAACCCCACATCTCTCCAATAGACTTGAATGCCCTTTAAATCAGTCAATTGACCTAGGGTTGACCTAGGGTTGACCCAGATGAAACCCTAGTTGACTGTCTTCAGCTGTAGTTCTTGTGCTCTCATCAATGACTTGTCTCCTTCTTTAAATGACTTTCTAAGTCTCTCATAATGTCTAGATACTCTCCATGCCTTCAATTCACAATTCACAACCCCCTTGTTGACCCTCCGATGCCCTCAGATAGGAAATAGACTCAAGGCTTGATCTACTGAACTCTCTGCTCTCAAATTCTTTTCTGATGACTTGAATGAGATTGAATTAGGATAATGACCTCTGGATAGGCCTCTAGAGATGAGAATAATGCTTGATCCCCTGTTGAATGACTTGCCATGCTATGCTATGCAGATGATTAGTCTATGTACATGACTCTATATGCAAATGCTAATGATATTGAAACATAAACCCAGTGAATAAGGTTGAGCAAATTTTAGGGTGCAACACCGGCCCTCTAGTTCGATGCTCGCTTTTATTTAGCGACGACCTGCTTTAGTTAACGGATGTTATCAACTTCGGTTGATCCCACCCTCTGGTTCGATGCTCGCTTTTATTTAGCGATTGCCTGCTTTAGGTAGCGGATGTTATCAACTTCGGTTGAACCGGCCCTCTGGTTCGATGCTCGCTTTTATTTAGGGATTTTCTGCTTTAGGTAGCGGATGCTATCAACTTCGGTTGATCCGGCCCTCTGGTTCGATGCTCGCTTTTATTTAGCGATTGCCTGCTTTAGTTAGTGGATGTTATCAACTTTGGTTGATCCGGACCTCTGGTTCGATCCTCGCTTTTATTTAGCGATTGCCTACTTTTTGTAGCGGATGTTTCAATTTCGGTTGATCCGGCCATCTGGTTCGATGCTCGCTTTTATTTAGCGATTGCCTGCTTTAGGTAGCGAATGTTATCAACTTCGGTTGATCCGACCCTCTGGTTCGATGCTCGCTTTTATTTAGCGATTGCCTGCTTTAGGTAGCCGATGTTATCAACTTCGGTTGATCCGGCCCTCTGGTTCGATGCTCGCTTTTATTTAGCGACTGCCTGCTTTAGTTAGCGGATGTTATCAACTTCGTTTGATCCGACCCTCTGGTTCGATGCTCGCTTTTTTTTAGCGATTGCCTACTTTATGTAGCGGATGTTTCAATTTCGGTTGATCCGGCCATCTGGTTCGATGCTCGCTTTTATTTAGCGATTGCCTGCTTTAGGTAGCGGATGTTATCAACTTCGGTTGATCCGGCCCTCTGGTTCGATGCTCACTTTTATTTAGCGATTGCCTGCTTTAGGTAGCCGATGTTATCAACTTCGGTTGATCCGGTCCTCTGGTTCGATGCTCGCTTTTATTTAGCGACTGCCTGCTTTAGTTAGCGGATGTTATCAACTTCGTTTGATCCGACCCTCTGGTTCGATGCTCGCTTTTTTTTGGCGATTTCCTGCTTTATGTAGCGGATGTTATCAACTTCGGTTGATCCGGCCCTCTGGTTCGATGCTCGCTTTTATTTAGCGATTGCCTGCTTTAGTTAGCGGATGTTATCAACTTCGGTTGATCCGACCCTCTGGTTCGATGCTCGCTTTTATTTAGCGATTGCCTGCTTTAGTTAGCGGATGTTATCAACTTCGGTTGATCCGACCCTCTGGTTCGATGCTCGCTTTTATTTAGCGATTGCCTGCTTTAGGTAACGGATGTTATCAACTTCGGTTGATTCGGCCCTCCGGTTCGATGCTCGCTTTTATTTAGCGATTGCCTACTTTATGTAGCGGATGTTTCAACTTCGGTTGATCTGGCCATCTGGTTCGATGCTCGCTTTTATTTAGCGATTACCTGCTTTAGGTAGCGGATGTTATCAACTTCGGTTGATCCGGCCCTCTGGTTCGATGCTCGCTTTTATTTAGCGATTGCCTGCTTTAGGTAGCGGATGTTATCAACTTTGGTTGATCCGGCCCTCTGGTTCGATGCTCGCTTTTATTTAGCGACTGCCTGCTTTAGTTAACGGATGTTATCAACTTGGTTTGATCCGACCCTCTGGTTCGATGCTCGCTTTTATTTAGCGATTGCCTGCTATAGCTAGCGGATATTATCAACTTCGGTTGATCCGACCCTCTGGTTCGATGCTCGCTTTTATTTAGCGATTGCCTGCTTTTGGTAGCGGATTTATCAACTTCGGTTGAACCGGCCCTCTGGTTCGATGCTCGCTTTTACTTAGCGATTGCCTGCTTTAGTTAGCGGATGTTATCAACTTCGGTTGATCCGACCCTCTGGTTCGATGCTCGCTTTTACTTAGCGATTGCCTGCTTTAGTTAGCGGATGTTATCAACTTCGGTTGATCCGGCCCTCTGGTTCGATGCTCGCTTTTATTTAGCGATTGCCTGCTTTAGGTATCGGATGTTATCAACTTCGGATGATCCGGCCCTCTGGTTCGATGCTCACTTATATTTAGCGATTGCCTGCTTTAGGTAGCGGATGTTATCAACTTCGGTTGATCCGGCCCTCTGGTTCGATGCTCGCTTTTATTTAGCGATTGCCTGCTTTATGTAGCGGATGTTATCAACTTCGGTTGATCCGGCCCTCTGGTTCGATGCTCGCTTTTATTTAGCGATTGCCTGCTTTAGGTAGCGGATGTTATCAACATCGGTTGATCTGGCCCTCTGGTTCGATGCTCGTTTTTATTTAGCGATTGCCTGTTTTAGGTAGCGGATGTTATCAACTTCGGTTGATCCGGCCCTCTGGTTCGATGCTTGCTTTTATCTAGCGATTCCCTGCTTTATGTAGCGGATGTTATCAACTTCGGTTGATCCGGCTCTCTGGTTCGATGCTCGCTTTTATTTAGCGATTGCCTGCTTTAGGTAGCGGATGTTATCAACTTCGGTTGATCCGGCCCTCTAGTTCGATGCTCGCTTTTATTTAGCGACGACCTGCTTTAGTTAACGGATGTTATCAACTTCGGTTGATCCCACCCTCTAGTTCGATGCTCGCTTTTATTTAGCGATTGCCTGCTTTAGGTAGCGGATGTTATCAACTTCGGTTGAACCGACCCTCTGGTTCGATGCTCGCTTTTATTTAGCGATTGCCTGCTTTAGTTAGTGGATGTTATCAACTTCGGTTGATCCGGCCCTCTGGTTCGATCCTCGCTTTTATTTAGCGATTGCCTACTTTTTGTAGCGGATGTTTCAATTTCGGTTGATCCGGCCATCTGGTTCGATGCTCGCTTTTATTTAGCGATTGCCTGCTTTAGGTAGCGGATGTTATCAACTTCGGTTGATCCGGCCCTATGGTTCGATGCTCGCTTTTATTTAGCGATTGCCTGCTTTAGGTAGCCGATGTTATCAACTTCGGTTGATCCGGCCCTCTGGTTCGATGCTCGCTTTTATTTAGCGACTGCCTGCTTTAGTTAGCGGATGTTATCAACTTCGTTTGATCCGACCCTCTGGTTCGATACTCGCTTTTTTTTAGCGATTGCCTACTTTATGTAGCGGATGTTTCAATTTCGGTTGATCCGGCCATCTGGTTTGATGCTCGCTTTTATTTAGCGATTGCCTGCTTTAGGTAGCGGATGTTATCAACTTCGGTTGATCCGGCCCTCTGGTTCGATGCTCGCTTTTATTTAGCGATTGCCTGCTTTAGGTAGCCGATGTTATCAACTTCGGTTGATCCGGTCCTCTGGTTCGATGCTCGCTTTTATTTAGCGACTGCCTGCTTTAGTTAGCGGATGTTATCAACTTCGTTTGATCCGACCCTCTGGTTCGATGCTCGCTTTTTTTTGGAGATTTCCTGCTTTATGTAGCGGATGTTATCAACTTTGGTTGACCCGGCCCTCTGGTTCGATGCTCGCTTTTATTTAGCGATTGCCTGCTTTAGTTAGCGGATGTTATCAACTTCGGTTGATCCGACCCTCTGGTTCGATGCTCGCTTTTATTTAGCGATTGCCTGCTTTAGGTAGCGGATGTTATCAACTTCGGTTGATTCGGCCCTCCGGTTCGATGCTTGCTTTTATTTAGCGATTGCCTACTTTATGTAGCGGATGTTTCAACTTCGGTTGATCCGGCCATCTGGTTCGATGCTCGCTTTTATTTAGCGATTACCTGCTTTAGGTAGCGGATGTTATCAACTTCGGTTGATCCGGCCCTCTGGTTCGATGCTCGCTTTTATTTAGCGATTGCCTGCTTTAGGTAGCGGATGTTATCAACTTCGGTTGATCCGGCCCTCTGGTTCGATGCTCGCTTTTATTTAGCGACTGCCTGCTTTAGTTAGCGGATGTTATCAACTTCGTTTGATCTGACCCTCTGGTTCGATGCTCGCTTTTATTTAGCGATTGCCTGCTTTATGTAGCGGATGTTATCAACTTCGGTTGATCCGGCCCTCTGGTTCGATGCTCGCTTTTATTTAGCGATTGCCTGCTTTAGGTAGCGGATGTTATCAACTTCGGTTGATCCGGCCCTCTGGTTCGATGCTCGCTTTTATTTAGTGATTGCCTGCTTTAGGTAGCGGATGTTATCAACTTCGGTTGATCCGGCCCTCTGGTTCGATGCTCGCTTTTATTTAGCGATTGCCTGCTTTAGGTAGCGGATGTTATCAACATCGGTTGATCTGGCCCTCTGGTTCGATGCTCGTTTTTATTTAGCGATTGCCTGCTTTAGGTAGCGGATGTTATCAACTTCGGTTGATCCGGCCCTCTGGTTCGATGCTTGCTTTTATCTAGCGATTGCCTGCTTTATGTAGCGGATGTTATCAACTTCGGTTGATCCGGCTCTCTGGTTCGATGCTCGCTTTTATTTAGCGATTGCCTGCTTTAGGTAGCGGATGTTATCAACTTCGGTTGATCCGGCCCTCTAGTTCGATGCTCGCTTTTATTTAGCGACGACCTGCTTTAGTTAACGGATGTTATCAACTTCGGTTGATCCGACCCTCTGGTTCGATGCTCGCTTTTATTTAGCGATTGCCTGCTTTAGTTAGCGGATGTTATCAACTTCGGTTGATCCGACCCTCTGGTTCGATGCTCGCTTTTATTTAGCGATTGCCTGCTTTAGGTAACGGATGTTATCAACTTCGGTTGATTCGGCCCTCCGGTTCGATGCTCGCTTTTATTTAGCGATTGCCTACTTTATGTAGCGGATGTTTCAACTTCGGTTGATCTGGCCATCTGGTTCGATGCTCGCTTTTATTTAGCGATTGGCTGCTTTAGGTAGCGGATGTTATCAACTTCGGTTGATCCGGCCCTCTGGTTCGATGCTCGCTTTTATTTAGCGATTGCCTGCTTTAGGTAGCGGATGTTATCAACTTCGGTTGATCCGGCCCTCTGGTTCGATGCTCGCTTTTATTTAGCGACTGCCTGCTTTAGTTAACGGATGTTATCAACTTGGTTTGATCCGACCCTCTGGTTCGATGCTCGCTTTTATTTAGCGATTGCCTGCTATAGCTAGCGGATATTATCAACTTCGGTTGATCCGACCCTCTGGTTCGATGCTCGCTTTTATTTAGCGATTGCCTGCTTTTGGTAGCGGATGTTATCAACTTCGGTTGAACCGGCCCTCTGGTTCGATGCTCGCTTTTACTTAGCGATTGCCTGCTTTAGTTAGCGGATGTTATCAACTTCGGTTGATCCGACCCTCTGGTTCGATGCTCGCTTTTACTTAGCGATTGCCTGCTTTAGTTAGCGGATGTTATCAACTTCGGTTGATCCGGCCCTCTGGTTCGATGCTCGCTTTTATTTAGCGATTGCCTGCTTTAGGTATCGGATGTTATCAACTTCGGATGATCCGGCCCTCTGGTTCGATGCTCACTTTTATTTAGCGATTGCCTGCTTTAGGTAGCGGATGTTATCAACTTCGGTTGATCCGGCCCTCTGGTTCGATGCTCGCTTTTATTTAGCGATTGCCTGCTTTATGTAGCGGATGTTATCAACTTCGGTTGATCCGGCCCTCTGGTTCGATGCTCGCTTTTATTTAGCGATTGCCTGCTTTAGGTAGCGGATGTTATCAACATCGGTTGATCTGGCCCTCTGGTTCGATGCTCGTTTTTATTTAGCGATTGCCTGCTTTAGGTAGCGGATGTTATCAACTTCTGTTGATCCGGCCCTCTGGTTCGATGCTTGCTTTTATCTAGCGATTGCCTGCTTTATGTAGCGGATGTTATCAACTTCGGTTGATCCGGCTCTCTGGTTCGATGCTCGCTTTTATTTAGCGATTGCCTGCTTTAGGTAGCGGATGTTATCAACTTCGGTTGATCCGGCCCTCTAGTTCGATGCTCGCTTTTATTTAGCGACGACCTGCTTTAGTTAACGGATGTTATCAACTTCGGTTGATCCCACCCTCTAGTTCGATGCTCGCTTTTATTTAGCGATTGCCTGCTTTAGGTAGCGGATGTTATCAACTTCGGTTGAACCGACCCTCTGGTTCGATGCTCGCTTTTATTTAGCGATTGTCTGCTTTAGTTAGTGGATGTTATCAACTTCGGTTGATCCGGCCCTCTGGTTCGATCCTCGCTTTTATTTAGCGATTGCCTACTTTTTGTAGCGGATGTTTCAATTTCGGTTGATCCGGCCATCTGGTTCGATGCTCGCTTTTATTTAGCGATTGCCTGCTTTAGGTAGCGGATGTTATCAACTTCGGTTGATCCGGCCCAATGGTTCGATGCTCGCTTTTATTTAGCGATTGCCTGCTTTAGGTAGCCGATGTTATCAACTTCGGTTGATCCGGCCCTCTGGTTCGATGCTCGCTTTTATTTAGCGACTGCCTGCTTTAGTTAGCGGATGTTATCAACTTCGTTTGATCCGACCCTCTGGTTCGATACTCGCTTTTTTTTAGCGATTGCCTACTTTATGTAGCGGATGTTTCAATTTCGGTTGATCCGGCCATCTGGTTTGATGCTCGCTTTTATTTAGCGATTGCCTGCTTTAGGTAGCGGATGTTATCAACTTCGGTTGATCCGGCCCTCTGGTTCGATGCTCGCTTTTATTTAGCGATTGCCTGCTTTAGGTAGCCGATGTTATCAACTTCGGTTGATCCGGTCCTCTGGTTCGATGCTCGCTTTTATTTAGCGACTGCCTGCTTTAGTTAGCGGATGTTATCAACTTCGTTTGATCCGACCCTCTGGTTCGATGCTCGCTTTTTTTTGGAGATTTCATGCTTTATGTAGCGGATGTTATCAACTTTGGTTGACCCGGCCCTCTGGTTCGATGCTCGCTTTTATTTAGCGATTGCCTGCTTTAGTTAGCGGATGTTATCAACTTCGGTTGATCCGACCCTCTGGTTCGATGCTCGCTTTTATTTAGCGATTGCCTGCTTTAGGTAGCGGATGTTATCAACTTCGGTTGATTCGGCCCTCCGGTTCGATGCTTGCTTTTATTTAGCGATTGCCTACTTTATGTAGCGGATGTTTCAACTTCGGTTGATCCGGCCATCTGGTTCGATGCTCGCTTTTATTTAGCGATTGCCTGCTTTAGGTAGCGGATGTTATCAACTTCGGTTGATCCGGCCCTATGGTTCGATGCTCGCTTTTATTTAGCGATTGCCTGCTTTAGGTAGCCGATGTTATCAACTTCGGTTGATCCGGCCCTCTGGTTCGATGCTCGCTTTTATTTAGCGACTGCCTGCTTTAGTTAGCGGATGTTATCAACTTCGTTTGATCCGACCCTCTGGTTCGATACTCGCTTTTTTTTAGCGATTGCCTACTTTATGTAGCGGATGTTTCAATTTCGGTTGATCCGGCCATCTGGTTTGATGCTCGCTTTTATTTAGCGATTGCCTGCTTTAGGTAGCGGATGTTATCAACTTCGGTTGATCCGGCCCTCTGGTTCGATGCTCGCTTTTATTTAGCGATTGCCTGCTTTAGGTAGCCGATGTTATCAACTTCGGTTGATCCGGTCCTCTGGTTCGATGCTCGCTTTTATTTAGCGACTGCCTGCTTTAGTTAGCGGATGTTATCAACTTCGTTTGATCCGACCCTCTGGTTCGATGCTCGCTTTTTTTTGGAGATTTCCTGCTTTATGTAGCGGATGTTATCAACTTTGGTTGACCCGGCCCTCTGGTTCGATGCTCGCTTTTATTTAGCGATTGCCTGCTTTAGTTAGCGGATGTTATCAACTTCGGTTGATCCGACCCTCTGGTTCGATGCTCGCTTTTATTTAGCGATTGCCTGCTTTAGGTAGCGGATGTTATCAACTTCGGTTGATTCGGCCCTCCGGTTCGATGCTTGCTTTTATTTAGCGATTGCCTACTTTGTGTAGCGGATGTTTCAACTTCGGTTGATCCGGCCATCTGGTTCGATGCTCGCTTTTATTTAGCGATTACCTGCTTTAGGTAGCGGATGTTATCAACTTCGGTTGATCCGGCCCTCTGGTTCGATGCTCGCTTTTATTTAGCGATTGCCTGCTTTAGGTAGCGGATGTTATCAACTTCGGTTGATCCGGCCCTCTGGTTCGATGCTCGCTTTTATTTAGCGACTGCCTGCTTTAGTTAGCGGATGTTATCAACTTCGTTTGATCTGACCCTCTGGTTCGATGCTCGCTTTTATTTAGCGATTGCCTGCTTTATGTAGCGGATGTTATCAACTTCGGTTGATCCGGCCCTCTGGTTCGATGCTCGCTTTTATTTAGCGATTGCCTGCTTTAGGTAGCGGATGTTATCAACTTCGGTTGATCCGGCCCTCTGGTTCGATGCTCGCTTTTATTTAGTGATTGCCTGCTTTAGGTAGCGGATGTTATCAACTTCGGTTGATCCGGCCCTCTCGTTCGATGCTCGCTTTTATTTAGCGATTGCCTGCTTTAGGTAGCGGATGTTATCAACATCGGTTGATCTGGCCCTCTGGTTCGATGCTCGTTTTTATTTAGCGATTGCCTGCTTTAGGTAGCGGATGTTATCAACTTCGGTTGATCCGGCCCTCTGGTTCGATGCTTGCTTTTATCTAGCGATTGCCTGCTTTATGTAGCGGATGTTATCAACTTCGGTTGATCCGGCTCTCTGGTTCGATGCTCGCTTTTATTTAGCGATTGCCTGCTTTAGGTAGCGGATGTTATCAACTTCGGTTGATCCGGCCCTCTAGTTCGATGCTCGCTTTTATTTAGCGACGACCTGCTTTAGTTAACGGATGTTATCAACTTCGGTTGATCCCACCCTCTAGTTCGATGCTCGCTTTTATTTAGCGATTGCCTGCTTTAGGTAGCGGATGTTATCAACTTCGGTTGAACCGACCCTCTGGTTCGGTGCTCGCTTTTATTTAGCGATTGCCTGCTTTAGTTAGTGGATGTTATCAAATTCGGTTGATCCGGCCCTCTGGTTCGATCCTCGCTTTTATTTAGCGATTGCCTACTTTTTGTAGCGGATGTTTCAATTTCGGTTGATCCGGCCATCTGGTTCGATGCTCGCTTTTATTTAGCGATTGCCTGCTTTAGGTAGCGGATGTTATCAACTTCGGTTGATCCGGCCCTCTGGTTCGATGCTCGCTTTTATTTAGCGACTGCCTGCTTTAATTAGCGGATGTTATCAACTTCGTTTGATCTGACCCTCTGGTTCGATGCTCGCTTTTATTTAGCGATTGCCTGCTTTATGTAGCGGATGTTATCAACTTCGGTTGATCCGGCCCTCTGGTTCGATGCTCGCTTTTATTTAACGATTGCCTGCTTTAGGTAGCGGATGTTATCAACTTCGGTTGATCCGGCCCTCTGGTTCGATGCTCGCTTTTATTTAGTGATTGCCTGCTTTAGGTAGCGGATGTTATCAACTTCGGTTGATCCGGCCCTCTGGTTCGATGCTCGCTTTTATTTAGCGATTGCCTGCTTTAGGTAGCGGATGTTATCAACATCGGTTGATCTGGCCCTCTGGTTCGATGCTCGTTTTTATTTAGCGATTGCCTGCTTTAGGTAGCGGATGTTATCAACTTCGGTTGATCCGGCCCTCTGGTTCGATGCTTGCTTTTATCTAGCGATTGCCTGCTTTATGTAGCGGATGTTATCAACTTCGGTTGATCCGGCTCTCTGGTTCGATGCTCGCTTTTATTTAGCGATTGCCTGCTTTAGGTAGCGGATGTTATCAACTTCGGTTGATCCGGCCCTCTAGTTCGATGCTCGCTTTTATTTAGCGACGACCTGCTTTAGTTAACGGATGTTATCAACTTCGGTTGATCCCACCCTCTAGTTCGATGCTCGCTTTTATTTAGCGATTGCCTGCTTTAGGTAGCGGATGTTATCAACTTCGGTTGAACCGACCCTCTGGTTCGATGCTCGCTTTTATTTAGCGATTGCCTGCTTTAGTTAGTGGATGTTATCAACTTCGGTTGATCCGGCCCTCTGGTTCGATCCTCGCTTTTATTTAGCGATTGCCTACTTTTTGTAGCGGATGTTTCAATTTCGGTTGATCCGGCCATCTTGTTCGATGCTCGCTTTTATTTAGCGATTGCCTGCTTTAGGTAGCGGATGTTATCAACTTCGGTTGATCCGGCCCTCTGGTTCGATGCTCGCTTTTATTTAGCGACTGCCTGCTTTAGTTAGCGGATGTTATCAACTTCGTTTGATCTGACCCTCTGGTTCGATGCTCGCTTTTATTTAGCGATTGCCTGCTTTATGTAGCGGATGTTATCAACTTCGGTTGATCCGGCCCTCTGGTTCGATGCTCGCTTTTATTTAGCGATTGCCTGCTTTAGGTAGCGGATGTTATCAACTTCGGTTGATCCGGCCCTCTGGTTCGATGCTCGCTTTTATTTAGTGATTGCCTGCTTTAGGTAGCGGATGTTATCAACTTCGGTTGATCCGGCCCTCTGGTTCGATGCTCGCTTTTATTTAGCGATTGCCTGCTTTAGGTAGCGGATGTTATCAACATCGGTTGATCTGGCCCTCTGGTTCGATGCTCGTTTTTATTTAGCGATTGCCTGCTTTAGGTAGCGGATGTTATCAACTTCGGTTGATCCGGCCCTCTGGTTCGATGCTTGCTTTTATCTAGCGATTGCCTGCTTTATGTAGCGGATGTTATCAACTTCGGTTGATCCGGCTCTCTGGTTCGATGCTCGCTTTTATTTAGCGATTGCCTGCTTTAGGTAGCGGATGTTATCAACTTCGGTTGATCCGGCCCTCTAGTTCGATGCTCGCTTTTATTTAGCGACGACCTGCTTTAGTTAACGGATGTTATCAACTTCGGTTGATCCCACCCTCTAGTTAGATGCTCGCTTTTATTTAGCGATTGCCTGCTTTAGGTAGCGGATGTTATCAACTTCGGTTGAACCGACCCTCTGGTTCGATGCTCGCTTTTATTTAGCGATTGCCTGCTTTAGTTAGTGGATGTTATCAACTTCGGTTGATCCGGCCCTCTGGTTCGATCCTCGCTTTTATTTAGCGATTGCCTACTTCTTGTAGCGGATGTTTCAATTTCGGTTGATCCGGCCATCTGGTTCGATGCTCGCTTTTATTTAGCGATTGCCTGCTTTAGGTAGCGGATGTTATCAACTTCGGTTGATCCGGCCCTATGGTTCGATGCTCGCTTTTATTTAGCGATTGCCTGCTTTAGGTAGCCGATGTTATCAACTTCGGTTGATCCGGCCCTATGGTTCGATGCTCGCTTTTATTTAGCGATTGCCTGCTTTAGGTAGCCGATGTTATCAACTTCGGTTGATCCGGCCCTCTGGTTCGATGCTCGCTTTTATTTAGCGACTGCCTGCTTTAGTTAGCGGATGTTATCAACTTCGTTTGATCCGACCCTCTGGTTCGATACTCGCTTTTTTTTAGCGATTGCCTACTTTATGTAGCGGATGTTTCAATTTCGGTTGATCCGGCCATCTGGTTTGATGCTCGCTTTTATTTAGCGATTGCCTGCTTTAGGTAGCGGATGTTATCAACTTCGGTTGATCCGGCCCTCTGGTTCGATGCTCGCTTTTATTTAGCGATTGCCTGCTTTAGGTAGCCGATGTTATCAACTTCGGTTGATCCGGTCCTCTGGTTCGATGCTCGCTTTTATTTAGCGACTGCCTGCTTTAGTTAGCGGATGTTATCAACTTCGTTTGATCCGACCCTCTGGTTCGATGCTCGCTTTTTTTTGGAGATTTCCTGCTTTATGTAGCGGATGTTATCAACTTTGGTTGACCCGGCCCTCTGGTTCGATGCTCGCTTTTATTTAGCGATTGCCTGCTTTAGTTAGCGGATGTTATCAACTTCGGTTGATCCGACCCTCTGGTTCGATGCTCGCTTTTATTTAGCGATTGCCTGCTTTAGGTAGCGGATGTTATCAACTTCGGTTGATTCGGCCCTCCGGTTCGATGCTTGCTTTTATTTAGCGATTGCCTACTTTATGTAGCGGATGTTTCAACTTCGGTTGATCCGGCCATCTGGTTCGATGCTCGCTTTTATTTAGCGATTACCTGCTTTAGGTAGCGGATGTTATCAACTTCGGTTGATCCGGCCCTCTGGTTCGATGCTCGCTTTTATTTAGCGATTGCCTGCTTTAGGTAGCGGATGTTATCAACTTCGGTTGATCCGACCCTCTGGTTCGATGCTCGCTTTTATTTAGCGACTGCCTGCTTTAGTTAGCGGATGTTATCAACTTCGTCTGATCTGACCCTCTGGTTCGATGCTCGCTTTTATTTAGCGATTGCCTGCTTTATGTAGCGGATGTTATCAACTTCGGTTGATCCGGCCCTCTGGTTCGATGCTCGCTTTTATTTAGCGATTGCCTGCTATAGTTAGCGGATATTATTAACTTCGGTTGATCCGGCCCTCTGGTTCGATGCTCGCTTTTATTTAGCGATTGCCTGCTTTATGTAGCGGATGTTATCAACTTCGGTTGATCCGGACCTCTGGTTCGATTCTCGCTTTTATTTAGCGATTGCCTGCTTTAGGTAGCGGATGTTATCAAATTCGGTTGAACCGGCCCTCTGGTTCGATGCTCGCTTTTATTTAGCGACTGCTTGCTTTAGTTAACGGATGTTATCAACTTGGTTTGATCCGACCCTTTGGTTCGATGCTCGCTTTTATTTAGCGATTGCCTGCTATAGTTAGCGGATATTATCAACTTCGGTTGATCCGACCCTCTGGTTCGATGCTCGCTTTTATTTAGCGATTGCCTGCTTTAGGTAGCGGATGTTATCAACTTCGGTTGATCCGGCCCTCTGGTTCGATGCTCGCTTTTATTTAGCGACTGCCTGCTTTAGTTAGCGGATGTTATCAACTTCGTTTGATCTGACCCTCTGGTTCGATGCTCGCTTTTATTTAGCGATTGCCTGCTTTATGTAGCGGATGTTATCAACTTCGGTTGATCCGGCCCTCTGGTTCGATGCTCGCTTTTATTTAGCGATTGCCTGCTTTAGGTAGCGGATGTTATCAACTTCGGTTGATCCGGCCCTCTGGTTCGATGCTCGCTTTTATTTAGTGATTGCCTGCTTTAGGTAGCGGATGTTATCAACTTCGGTTGATCCGGCCCTCTGGTTCGATGCTCGCTTTTATTTAGCGATTGCCTGCTTTAGGTAGCGGATGTTATCAACATCGGTTGATCTGGCCCTCTGGTTCGATGCTCGTTTTTATTTAGCGATTGCCTGCTTTAGGTAGCGGATGTTATCAACTTCGGTTGATCCGGCCCTCTGGTTCGATGCTTGCTTTTATCTAGCGATTGCCTGCTTTATGTAGCGGATGTTATCAACTTCGGTTGATCCGGCTCTCTGGTTCGATGCTCGCTTTTATTTAGCGATTGCCTGCTTTAGGTAGCGGATGTTATCAACTTCGGTTGATCCGGCCCTCTAGTTCGATGCTCGCTTTTATTTAGCGACGACCTGCTTTAGTTAACGGATGTTATCAACTTCGGTTGATCCCACCCTCTAGTTAGATGCTCGCTTTTATTTAGCGATTGCCTGCTTTAGGTAGCGGATGTTATCAACTTCGGTTGAACCGACCCTCTGGTTCGATGCTCGCTTTTATTTAGCGATTGCCTGCTTTAGGTAGCGGATGTTATCAAATTCGGTTGAACCGGCCCTCTGGTTCGATGCTCGCTTTTATTTAGCGACTGCTTGCTTTAGTTAACGGATGTTATCAACTTGGTTTGATCCGACCCTTTGGTTCGATGCTCGCTTTTATTTAGCGATTGCCTGCTATAGTTAGCGGATATTATCAACTTCGGTTGATCCGACCCTTTGGTTCGATGCTCGCTTTTATTTAGCGATTGCCTGCTTTAGGTAGCGGATGTTATCAACTTCGGTTGATCCGGCCCTCTGGTTCGATGCTCGCTTTTATTTAGCGACTGCCTGCTTTAGTTAGCGGATGTTATCAACTTCGTTTGATCTGACCCTCTGGTTCGATGCTGGCTTTTATTTAGCGATTGCCTGCTTTATGTAGCGGATGTTATCAACTTCGGTTGATCCGGCCCTCTGGTTCGATGCTCGCTTTTATTTAGCGATTGCCTGCTTTAGGTAGCGGATGTTATCAACTTCGGTTGATCCGGCCCTCTGGTTCGATGCTCGCTTTTATTTAGTGATTGCCTGCTTTAGGTAGCGGATGTTATCAACTTCGGTTGATCCGGACCTCTGGTTCGATGCTCGCTTTTATTTAGCGATTGCCTGCTTTAGGTAGCGGATGTTATCAACTTCGGTTGATCCGACCCTCTGGTTCGATGCTCGCTTTTATTTAGCGACTGCCTGCTTTAGTTAGCGGATGTTATCAACTTCGTCTGATCTGACCCTCTGGTTCGATGCTCGCTTTTATTTAGCGATTGCCTGCTTTATGTAGCGGATGTTATCAACTTCGGTTGATCCGGCCCTCTGGTTCGATGCTCGCTTTTATTTAGCGATTGCCTGCTATAGTTAGCGGATATTATTAACTTCGGTTGATCCGGCCCTCTGGTTCGATGCTCGCTTTTATTTAGCGATTGCCTGCTTTATGTAGCGGATGTTATCAACTTCGGTTGATCCGGACCTCTGGTTCGATTCTCGCTTTTATTTAGCGATTGCCTGCTTTAGGTAGCGGATGTTATCAAATTCGGTTGAACCGGCCCTCTGGTTCGATGCTCGCTTTTATTTAGCGACTGCTTGCTTTAGTTAACGGATGTTATCAACTTGGTTTGATCCGACCCTTTGGTTCGATGCTCGCTTTTATTTAGCGATTGCCTGCTATAGTTAGCGGATATTATCAACTTCGGTTGATCCGACCCTCTGGTTCGATGCTCGCTTTTATTTAGCGATTGCCTGCTTTAGGTAGCGGATGTTATCAACTTCGGTTGATCCGGCCCTCTGGTTCGATGCTCGCTTTTATTTAGCGATTGCCTGCTTTATGTAGCGGATGTTATCAACTTCGGTTGATCCGTCCCTCTGGTTCGATGCTCGCTTTTATTTAGCGATTGCCTGCTTTAGGTAGCGGATGTTATCTACATCGGTTGATCTGGCCCTCTGGTTCGATGTTCGTTTTTATTTAGCGATTGCCTGCTTTAGGTAGCGGATGTTATCAACTTCGGTTGATCCGGCCCTCTGGTTCGATGCTTGCTTTTATCTAGCGATTACCTGCTTTTTGTAGCGGATGTTATCAACTTCGGTTGATCCGGCTCTCTGGTTCGATGCTCGCTTTTATTTAGCGATTGCCTGCTTTAGGTAGCGGATGTTATCAACTTCGGTTGATCCGGCCCTCTAGTTCGATGCTCGCTTTTATTTAGCGACGACCTGCTTTAGTTAACGGATGTTATCAACTTCGGTTGATCCCACCCTCTAGTTCGATGCTCGCTTTTATTTAGCGATTGCCTGCTTTAGGTAGCGGATGTTATCAACTTCGGTTGAACCGGCCCTCTGGTTCGATGCTCGCTTTTATTTAGGGATTTTCTGCTTTAGGTAGCGGATGCTATCAACTTCGGGTGATCCGGCCTCTGGTTCGATGCTCGCTTTTATTTAGCGATTGCCTGCTTTAGTTAGTGGATGTTATCAACTTCGGTTGATCCGGCCCTCTGGTTCGATCCTCGCTTTTATTTAGCGATTGCCTACTTTTTGTAGCGGATGTTTCAATTTCGGTTGATCCGGCCATCTGGTTCGATGCTCGCTTTTATTTAGCGATTGCCTGCTTTAGGTAGTGGATGTTATCAACTTCGGTTGATCCGGCCCTATGGTTCGATGCTCGCTTTTATTTAGCGATTGCCTGCTTTAGGTAGCCGATGTTATCAACTTCGGTTGATCCGGCCCTCTGGTTCGATGCTCGCTTTTATTTAGCGACTGCCTGCTTTAGTTAGCGGATGTTATCAACTTCGTTTGATCCGACCCTCTGGTTCGATGCTCGCTTTTTTTTAGCGATTGCCTACTTTATGTAGCGGATGTTTCAATTTCGGTTGATCCGGCCATCTGGTTCGATGCTCACTTTTATTTAGCGATTGCCTGCTTTAGGTAGCGGATGTTATCAACTTCGGTTGATCCGGCCCTCTGGTTCGATGCTCGCTTTTATTTAGCGATTGCCTGCTTTAGGTAGCCGATGTTATCAACTTCGGTTGATCCGGTCCTCTGGTTCGATGCTCGCTTTTATTTAGCGACTGCCTGCTTTAGTTAGCGGATGTTATCAACTTCGTTTGATCCGACCCTCTGGTTCGATGCTCGCTTTTTTTTGGCGATTTCCTGCTTTATGTAGCGGATGTTATCAACTTCGGTTGATCCGACCCTCTGGTTCGATGCTCGCTTTGATTTAGCGATTGCCTGCTTTAGTTAGCGGATGTTATCAACTTCGGTTGATCCGACCCTCTGGTTCGATGCTCGCTTTTATTTAGCGATTGCCTGCTTTAGGTAGCGGATGTTATCAACTTCGGTTGATTCGGCCCTCCGGTTCGATGCTCGCTTTTATTTAGCGATTGCCTACTTTATGTAGCGGATGTTTCAACTTCGGTTGATCCGGCCATCTGGTTCGATGCTCGCTTTTATTTAGCGATTAACTGCTTTAGGTAGCGGATGTTATCAACTTCGGTTGATCCGGCCCTCTGGTTCGATGCTCGCTTTTATTTAGCGATTGCCTGCTTTAGGTAGCGGATGTTATCAACTTCGGTTGATCCGACCCTCTGGTTCGATGCTCGCTTTTATTTAGCGACTGCCTGCTTTAGTTAGCGGATGTTATCAACTTCGTTTGATCTGACCCTCTGGTTCGATGCTCGCTTTTATTTAGCGATTGCCTGCTTTATGTAGCGGATGTTATCAACTTCGGTTGATCCGGCCCTCTGGTTCGATGCTCGCTTTTATTTAGCGATTGCCTGCTTTAGGTAGCGGATGTTATCAACTTCGGTTGATCCGGCCCTCTGGTTCGATGCTCGCTTTTATTTAGTGATTGCCTGCTTTAGGTAGCGGATGTTATCAACTTCGGTTGATCCGACCCTCTGGTTCGATGCTCGCTTTTATTTAGCGACTGCCTGCTTTAGTTAACGGATGTTATCAACTTGGTTTGATCCGACCCTCTTGTTCGATGCTCGCTTTTATTTAGCGATTGCCTGCTATAGTTAGCGGATATTATTAACTTCGGTTGATCCGGCCCTCTGGTTCGATGCTCGCTTTTATTTAGCGATTGCCTGCTTTATGTAGCGATGTTATCAACTTCGGTTGATCCGGACCTCTGGTTCGATTCTCGCTTTTATTTAGCGATTGCCTGCTTTAGGTAGCGGATGTTATCAAATTCGGTTGAACCGGCCCTCTGGTTCGATGCTCGCTTTTATTTAGCGACTGCTTGCTTTAGATAACGGATGTTATCAACTTGGTTTGATCCGACCCTTTGGTTCGATGCTCGCTTTTATTTAGCGATTGCCTGCTATAGTTAGCGGATATTATCAACTTCGGTTGATCCGACCCTCTGGTTCGATGCTCGCTTTTATTTAGCGATTGCCTGCTTTTGGTAGCGGATGTTATCAACTTCGGTTGATCCGGCCCTCTGGTTCGATGCTCGCTTTTATTTAGCGATTGCCTGCTTTAAGTAGCGGTTGTTATCAACTTCGGTTGATCCGGCCCTCTGGTTCGATGCTCGCTTTTATTTAGCGATTGCCTGCTTTAGGTAGCGGATGTTATCAACTTCGGTTGATCCGGCCCTCTGGTTCGATGCTCGCTTTTATTTAGTGATTGCCTGCTTTAGGTAGCGGATGTTATCAACTTCGATTGATCCGACCCTCTGGTTCGATGCTCGCTTTTATTTAGCGACTGCCTGCTTTAGTTAACGGATGTTATCAACTTGGTTTGATCCGACCCTCTTGTTCGATGCTCGCTTTTATTTAGCGATTGCCTGCTATAGTTAGCGGATATTATTAACTTCGGTTGATCCGGCCCTCTGGTTCGATGCTCGCTTTTATTTAGCGATTGCCTGCTTTATGTAGCGGATGTTATCAACTTCGGTTGATCCGGACCTCTGGTTTGATTCTCGCTTTTATTTAGCGATTGCCTGCTTTAGGTAGCGGATGTTATCAAATTTGGTTGAACCGGCCCTCTGGTTCGATGCTAGCTTTTATTTAGCGACTGCTTGCTTTAGTTAACGGATGTTATCAACTTGGTTTGATCCGACCCTTTGGTTCGATGCTCGCTTTTATTTAGCGATTGCCTGCTATAGTTAGCGGATATTATCAACTTCGGTTGATCCGACCCTCTGGTTCGATGCTCGCTTTTATTTAACGATTGCCTGCTTTAGGTAGCGGATGTTATCAACTTCGGTTGATCCGGCCTCTGGTTCGATGCTCGCTTTTATTTAGCGATTGCCTGCTTTATGTAGCGGATGTTATCAACTTCGGTTGATCCGGCCCTCTGGTTTGATGCTCGCTTTTATTTAGCGATTGCCTGCTTTAGGTAGCGGATGTTATCAACATCGGTTGATCTGGCCCTCTGGTTCGATGCTCGTTTTTATTTAGCGATTGCCTGCTTTAGGTAGCAGATGTTATCAACTTCGGTTGATCCGGCCCTCTGGTTCGATGCTTGCTTTTATCTAGCGATTGCCTGCTTTATGTAGCGGATGTTATCAACTTCGGTTGATCCGGCTCTCTGGTTCGATGCTCGCTTTTATTTAGCGATTGCCTGCTTTAGGTAGCGGATGTTATCAACTTCGGTTGATCCGGCCCTCTAGTTCGATGCTCGCTTTTTTTTAGCGACGACCTGCTTTAGTTAACGGATGTTATCAACTTCGGTTGATCCCACCCTCTAGTTCGATGCTCGCTTTTATTTAGCGATTGCCTGCTTTAGGTAGCGGATGTTATCAACTTCGGTTGAACCGGCCCTCTGGTTCGATGCTCGCTTTTATTTAGGGATTTTCTGCTTTAGGTAGCGGATGCTATCAACTTCGGTTGATCCGGCCCTCTGGTTCGATGCTCGCTTTTATTTAGCGATTGCCTGCTTTAGTTAGTGGATGTTATCAACTTCGGTTGATCCGGCCCTCTGGTTCGATCCTCGCTTTTATTTAGCGATTGCCTACTTTTTGTAGCGGATGTTTCAATTTCGGTTGATCCGGCCATCTGGTTCGATGCTCGCTTTTATTTAGCGATTGCCTGCTTTAGGTAGCGGATGTTATCAACTTCGGTTGATCCGGCCCTATGGTTTGATGCTCGCTTTTATTTAGCGATTGCCTGCTTTAGGTAGCCGATGTTATCAACTTCGGTTGATCCGACCCTCTGGTTCGATGCTCGCTTTTATTTAGCGACTGCCTGCTTTAGTTAGCGGATGTTATCAACTTCGTTTGATCCGACCCTCTGGTTCGATGCTCGCTTTTTTTTAGCGATTGCCTACTTTATGTAGCGGATGTTTCAATTTCGGTTGATCCGGCCATCTGGTTCGATGCTCGCTTTTATTTAGCGATTGCCTGCTTTAGGTAGCGGATGTTATCAACTTCGGTTGATCCGGCCCTCTGGTTCGATGCTCGCTTTTATTTAGCGATTGCCTGCTTTAGGTAGCCGATGTTATCAACTTCGGTTGATCCGGTCCTCTGGTTCGATGCTCGCTTTTATTTAGCGACTGCCTGCTTTAGTTAGCGGATGTTATCAACTTCGTTTGACCCGACCCTCTGGTTCGATGCTCGCTTTTTTTTGGCGATTTCCTGCTTTATGTAGCGGATGTTATCAACTTCGGTTGATCCGACCCTCTGGTTCGATGCTCGCTTTTATTTAGCGATTGCCTGCTTTAGTTAGCGGATGTTTCAACTTCGGTTGATCCGGCCATCTGGTTCGATGCTCGCTTTTATTTAGCGATTACCTGCTTTAGGTAGCGGATGTTATCAACTTCGGTTGATTCGGCCCTCTGGTTCGATGCTCGCTTTTATTTAGCGATTGCCTGCTTTAGGTAGCGGATGTTATCAACTTCGGTTGATCCGACCCTCTGGTTCGATGCTCGCTTTTATTTAGCGACTGCCTGCTTTAGTTAGCGGATGTTATCAACTTCGTTTGATCTGACCCTCTGGTTCGATGCTCGCTTTTATTTAGCGATTGCCTGCTTTATGTAGCGGATGTTATCAACTTCGGTTGATCCGGCCCTCTGGTTCGATGCTCGCTTTTATTTAGCGATTGCCTGCTTTAGGTAGCGGATGTTATCAACTTCGGTTGATTCGGCCCTCTGGTTCGATGCTCACTTTTATTTAGTGATTGCCTGCTTTAGGTAGCGGATGTTATCAACTTCGGTTGATCCAACCCTCTGGTTCGATGCTCGCTTTTATTTAGCAATTGCCTGCTTTATGTAGCGGATGTTATCAACTTCGGTTGATCCGGACCTCTGGTTCGATTCTCGCTTTTATTTAGCGATTGCCTGCTTTAGGTAGCGGATGTTATCAAATTCGGTTGAACCGGCCCTCTGGTTCGATGCTCGCTTTTATTTAGCGACTGCTTGCTTTAGTTAACGGATGTTATCAACTTGGTTTTGATCCGACCCTTTGGTTCGATGCTCGCTTTTATTTAGCGATTGCCTGCTTTTGGTAGCGGATGTTATCAACTTCGGTTGATCCGGCCCTCTGGTTCGATGCTCGCTTTTATTTAGCGATTGCCTACTTTAAGTAGCGGTTGTTATCAACTTCGGTTGATCCGGCCCTCTGGTTCGATGCTCGCTTTTATTTAGCAATTGCCTGCTTTAGGTAGCGGATGTTATCAACTTCGGTTGAACCGGCCCTCTGATTCGATGCTCGCTTTTATTTAGGGATTTTATGCTTTAGGTAGCGGATGTTATCAACTTCGGTTGATCCGGCCCACTGGTTCGATGCTCGCTTTTATTTAGCGATTGCCTGCTTTATGTAGCGGATGTTATCAACTTCGGTTGATCCGGCCCTCTGGTTCGATGCTCGATTTTATTTAGCGATTGCCTGCTTTAGGTAGCGGATGTTATCAACTTCGGTTGAACTGGCCCTCTGATTCGATGCTCGCTTTTATTTAGGGATTTTATGCTTTAGGTAGCGGATGTTATCAACTTCGGTTGATCCGGCCCACTGGTTCGATGCTCGCTTTTATTTAGCGATTGCCTGCTTTATGTAGTGGATGTTATCAACTTCGGTTGATCCGGCCCTCTGGTTCAATGCTCGCTTTTATTTAGCGATTGCCTGCTTTAGGTAGCGGATGTTATCAACTTCGGTTGAACCGGCCCTCTGGTTCGATGCTCGCTTTTATTTAGCGATTGCCTGCTTTTGGTAGCGGATGTTATCAACTTCGGTTGAACCGGCCCTCTGGTTCGATGCTCGCTTTTACTTAGCGATTGCCTGCTTTAGTTAGCGGATGTTATCAACTTCGGTTGATCCGGCCCTCTGGTTCGATGCTCGTTTTTATTTAGCGATTGCTTGCTTTAGGTAGCGGATGTTATCAACTTCGGTTGATCCGGCCCTCTGGTTTGATGCTCGCTTTTATTTAGCGACTGCCTGCTTTAGTTAATGGATGTTATCAACTTGGTTTGATCCGACCCTCTTGTTCGATGCTCGCTTTAATTTAGCGATTGCCTGCTATAGTTAGCGGATGTTATCAACTTCGGTTGATCCGGCCCTCTGGTTCGATGCTCGCTTTTATTTAGTGATTGCCTTCTTTAGGTATCGGATGTTATCAACTTCGGTTGATCCGACCCTCTGGTTCGATGCTCGCTTTTATTTAGCGATTGCCTGCTTTATCTAGCGGATGTTTCAACTTCGGTTGATCCGGCCATCTAGTTCGATGCTTGCTTTTATTTAGTGATTGCCTGCTTTAGGTAGCGGATGTTATCAACTTCAGTTGATCTGGCCCTCTGGTTCGATGCTCGCTTTTATTTAGCGACTGCCTGCTTTAGTTAGCGGAAGTTATCAACTTCGTTTGATCCGGCCCTCTGGTTCGATGCTCGCTTTTATTTAGCGATTGCCTGCTATAGTTAGCGGATGTTATCAACTTCGGTTGATCCGACCCTCTGGTTCGATGCTCGCTTTTATTTAGCGATTGCCTGCTTTAGTTAGCGGATGTTATCAACTTCGGTTGATCCGGCCCTCTGGTTCGATGCTCGCTTTTATTTAGCGATTGCCTGCTTTAGGTATCGGATGTTATCAACTTCGGTTGATCCGGCCCTCTGGTTCGATGCTCGCTTTTATTTAGCGATTGCCTGCTTTAGTTAGTGGATGTTATCAACTTCGGTTGATCCGGCCCTCTGGTTCGATCCTCGCTTTTATTTAGCGATTGCCTACTTTTTGTAGCGGATGTTTCAATTTCGGTTGATCCGGCCATCTGGTTCGATGCTCGCTTTTATTTAGCGATTGCCTGCTTTAGGTAGCGGATGTTATCAACTTCGGTTGATCCGGCCCTATGGTTTGATGCTCGCTTTTATTTAGCGATTGCCTGCTTTAGGTAGCCGATGTTATCAACTTCGGTTGATCCGACCCTCTGGTTCGATGCTCGCTTTTATTTAGCGACAACCTGCTTTAGTTAGCGGATGTTATCAACTTCGTTTGATCCGACCCTCTGGTTCGATGCTCGCTTTTTTTTAGCGATTGCCTACTTTATGTAGCGGATGTTTCAATTTCGGTTGATCCGGCCATCTGGTTCGATGCTCGCTTTTATTTAGCGATTGCCTGCTTTAGGTAGCGGATGTTATCAACTTCGGTTGATCCGGCCCTCTGGTTCGATGCTCGCTTTTATTTAGCGATTACCTGCTTTAGGTAGCCGATGTTATCAACTTCGGTTGATCCGGTCCTCTGGTTCGATGCTCGCTTTTATTTAGCGACTGCCTGCTTTAGTTAGCGGATGTTATCAACTTCGTTTGATCCGACCCTCTGGTTCGATGCTCGCTTTTTTTTGGCGATTTCCTGCTTTATGTAGCGGATGTTATCAACTTCGGTTGATCCGGCCCTCTGGTTCGATGCTCGCTTTTATTTAGCGATTGCCTGCTTTAGTTAGCGGATGTTATCAACTTCGGTTGATCCGACCCTCTGGTTCGATGCTCGCTTTTATTTAGCGATTGCCTGCTTTAGGTAGAGGATGTTATCCACTTCGGTTGATTCGGCCCTCCGGTTCGATGCTCGCTTTTATTTAGCAATTGCCTACTTTATGTAGCGGATGTTTCAACTTCGGTTGATCCGGCCATCTGGTTCGATGCTCGCTTTTATTTAGCGATTACCTGCTTTAGGTAGCGGATGTTATAAACTTCGGTTGATCCGGCCCTCTGGTTCGATGCTCGCTTTTATTTAGCGATTGCCTGCTTTAGGTAGCGGATGTTATCAACTTCGGTTGATCCGACCCTCTGGTTCGATGCTCGCTTTTATTTAGCGACTGCCTGCTTTAGTTAGCGGATGTTATCAACTTCGTTTGATCTGACCCTCTGGTTCGATGCTCGCTTTTATTTAGCGATTGCCTGCTTTATGTAGCGGATGTTATCAACTTCGGTTGATCCGGCGCTCTGGTTCGATGCTCGCTTTTATTTAGCGATTGCCTGCTTTAGGTAGCGGATGTTATCAACTTCGGTTGATTCGGCCCTCTGGTTCGATGCTCACTTTTATTTAGTGATTGCCTGCTTTAGGTAGCGGATGTTATCAACTTCGGTTGATCCGACCCTCTGGTTCGATGCTCGCTTTTATTTAGCGACTGCCTGCTTTAGTTAACGGATGTTATCAACTTGGTTTGATCCGACCCTCTTGTTCGATGCTCGCTTTTATTTAGCGATTGCCTGCTATAGTTAGCGGATATTATTAACTTCGGTTGATCCGGCCCTCTGGTTCGATGCTCGTTTTATTTAGTGATTGCCTGCTTTATGTAGCGGATGTTATCAACTTCGGTTGATCCGGACCTCTGGTTCGATTCTCGCTTTTATTTAGCGATTGCCTGCTTTAGGTAGCAGATGTTATCAAATTCGGTTGAACCGGCCCTCTGGTTCGATGCTCGCTTTTATTTAGCGACTGTTTGCTTTAGTTAACGGATGTTATCAACTTGGTTTGATCCGACCCTTTGGTTCGATGCTCGCTTTTATTTAGCGATTGCCTGCTTTTGGTAGCGGATGTTATCAACTTCGTTTGATCCGACCCTCTGGTTCGATGCTCGTTTTTATTTAGCGATTGCTTGCTTTAGGTAGCGGATGTTATCAACTTCGGTTGATCCGGCCCTCTGGTTTGATGCTCGCTTTTATTTAGCGACTGCCTGCTTTAGTTAACGGATGTTATCAACTTGGTTTGATCCGACCCTCTTGTTCGATGCTCGCTTTAATTTAGCGATTGCCTGCTATAGTTAGCGGATGTTATCAACTTCGGTTGATCCGGCCCTCTGGTTCGATGCTCGCTTTTATTTAGTGATTGCCTTCTTTAGGTATCGGATGTTATCAACTTCGGTTGATCCGACCCTCTGGTTCGATGCTCGCTTTTATTTAGCGATTGCCTGCTTTATCTAGCGGATGTTTCAACTTCGGTTGATCCGGCCATCTAGTTCGATGCTTGCTTTTATTTAGTGATTGCCTGCTTTAGGTAGCGGATGTTATCAACTTCAGTTGATCTGGCCCTCTGGTTCGATGCTCGCTTTTATTTAGCGACTGCCTGCTTTAGTTAGCGGAAGTTATCAACTTCGTTTGATCCGGCCCTCTGGTTCGATGCTCGCTTTTATTTAGCGATTGCCTGCTATAGTTAGCGGATGTTATCAACTTCGGTTGATCCGACCCTCTGGTTCGATGCTCGCTTTTATTTAGCGATTGCCTGCTTTAGTTAGCGGATGTTATCAACTTCGGTTGATCCGGCCCTCTGGTTCGATGCTCGCTTTTATTTAGCGATTGCCTGCTTTAGGTATCGGATGTTATCAACTTCGGTTGATCCGGCCCTCTGGTTCGATGCTCGCTTTTATTTAGCGATTGCCTGCTTTAGTTAGTGGATGTTATCAACTTCGGTTGATCCGGCCCTCTGGTTCGATCCTCGCTTTTATTTAGCGATTGCCTACTTTTTGTAGCGGATGTTTCAATTTCGGTTGATCCGGCCATCTGGTTCGAT
Organism: Lathyrus sativus; assembly: GCA_963859935.3. Lineage (NCBI taxonomy): Eukaryota > Viridiplantae > Streptophyta > Magnoliopsida > Fabales > Fabaceae > Lathyrus > Lathyrus sativus. The sequence goes on from OZ012737.1 coordinate 361,956,637, forward strand.
GCTCGCTTTTATTTAGCGATTGCCTGCTTTAGGTAGCGGATGTTATCAACTTCGGTTGATCCGGCCCTATGGTTTGATGCTCGCTTTTATTTAGCGATTGCCTGCTTTAGGTAGCCGATGTTATCAACTTCGGTTGATCCGACCCTCTGGTTCGATGCTCGCTTTTATTTAGCGACAGCCTGCTTTAGTTAGCGGATGTTATCAACTTCGTTTGATCCGACCCTCTGGTTCGATGCTCGCTTTTTTTTAGCGATTGCCTACTTTATGTAGCGGATGTTTCAATTTCGGTTGATCCGGCCATCTGGTTCGATGCTCGCTTTTATTTAGCGATTGCCTGCTTTAGGTAGCGGATGTTATCAACTTCGGTTGATCCGGCCCTCTGGTTCGATGCTCGCTTTTATTTAGCGATTACCTGCTTTAGGTAGCCGATGTTATCAACTTCGGTTGATCCGGTCCTCTGGTTCGATGCTCACTTTTATTTAGCGACTGCCTGCTTTAGTTAGCGGATGTTATCAACTTCGTTTGATCCGACCCTCTGGTTCGATGCTCGCTTTTTTTTGGCGATTTCCTGCTTTATGTAGCGGATGTTATCAACTTCGGTTGATCCGGCCCTCTGGTTCGATGCTCGCTTTTATTTAGCGATTGCCTGCTTTAGTTAGCGGATGTTATCAACTTCGGTTGATCCGACCCTCTGGTTCGATGCTCGCTTTTATTTAGCGATTGCCTGCTTTAGGTAGAGGATGTTATCCACTTCGGTTGATTCGGCCCTCCGGTTCGATGCTCGCTTTTATTTAGCAATTGCCTACTTTATGTAGCGGATGTTTCAACTTCGGTTGATCCGGCCATCTGGTTCGATGCTCGCTTTTATTTAGCGATTACCTGCTTTAGGTAGCGGATGTTATAAACTTCGGTTGATCCGGCCCTCTGGTTCGATGCTCGCTTTTATTTAGCGATTGCCTGCTTTAGGTAGCGGATGTTATCAACTTCGGTTGATCCGACCCTCTGGTTCGATGCTCGCTTTTATTTAGCGACTGCCTGCTTTAGTTAGCGGATGTTATCAACTTCGTTTGATCTGACCCTCTGGTTCGATGCTCGCTTTTATTTAGCGATTGCCTGCTTTATGTAGCGGATGTTATCAACTTCGGTTGATCCGGCCCTCTGGTTCGATGCTCGCTTTTATTTAGCGATTGCCTGCTTTAGGTAGCGGATGTTATCAACTTCGGTTGATTCGGCCCTCTGGTTCGATGCTCACTTTTATTTAGTGATTGCCTGCTTTAGGTAGCGGATGTTATCAACTTCGGTTGATCCGACCCTCTGGTTCGATGCTCGCTTTTATTTAGCGACTGCCTGCTTTAGTTAACGGATGTTATCAACTTGGTTTGATCCGACCCTCTTGTTCGATGCTCGCTTTTATTTAGCGATTGCCTGCTATAGTTAGCGGATATTATTAACTTCGGTTGATCCGGCCCTCTGGTTCGATGCTCGCTTTTATTTAGCGATTGCCTGCTTTATGTAGCGGATGTTATCAACTTCGGTTGATCCGGACCTCTGGTTCGATTCTCGCTTTTATTTAGCGATTGCCTGCTTTAGGTAGCAGATGTTATCAAATTCGGTTGAACCGGCCCTCTGGTTCGATGCTCGCTTTTATTTAGCGACTGTTTGCTTTAGTTAACGGATGTTATCAACTTGGTTTGATCCGACCCTTTGGTTCGATGCTCGCTTTTATTTAGCGATTGCCTGCTTTTGGTAGCGGATGTTATCAACTTCGGTTGATCCGGCCCTCTGGTTCGATGCTCGCTTTTATTTAGCGATTGCCTGCTTTAAGTAGCGGTTGTTATCAACTTCGGTTGATCCGGCCCTCTGGTTCGATGCTCGCTTTTATTTAGCAATTGCCTGCTTTAGGTAGCGGATGTTATCAACTTCGGTTGAACCGGCCCTCTGATTCGATGCTCGCTTTTATTTAGGGATTTTATGCTTTAGGTAGCGGATGTTATCAACTTCGGTTGATCCGGCCCACTGGTTCGATGCTCGCTTTTATTTAGCGATTGCCTGCTTTATGTAGCGGATGTTATCAACTTCGGTTGATCCGGCCCTCTGGTTCGATGCTCGCTTTTATTTAGCGATTGCCTGCTTTAGGTAGCGGATGTTATCAACTTCGGTTGAACTGGCCCTCTGATTCAATGCTCGCTTTTATTTAGGGATTTTATGCTTTAGGTAGCGGATGTTATCAACTTCGGTTGATCCGGCCCACTGGTTCGATGCTCGCTTTTATTTAGCGATTGCCTGCTTTATGTAGTGGATGTTATCAACTTCGGTTGATCCGGCCCTCTGGTTCAATGCTCGCTTTTATTTAGCGATTGCCTGCTTTAGGTAGCGGATGTTATCAACTTCGGTTGAACCGGCCCTCTGGTTCGATGCTCGCTTTTATTTAGCGATTGCCTGCTTTTGGTAGCGGATGTTATCAACTTCGGTTGAACCGGCCCTCTGGTTCGATGCTCGCTTTTACTTAGCGATTGCCTGCTTTAGTTAGCGGATGTTATCAACTTCGGTTGATCCGGCCCTCTGGTTCGATGCTCGCTTTTATTTAGCGATTGCTTGCTTTAGGTAGCGGATGTTATCAACTTCGGTTGATCCGGCCCTCTGGTTTGATGCTCGCTTTTATTTAGCGACTGCCTGCTTTAGTTAACGGATGTTATCAACTTGGTTTGATCCGACCCTCTTGTTCGATGCTCGCTTTAATTTAGCGATTGCCTGCTATAGTTAGCGGATGTTATCAACTTCGGTTGATCCGGCCCTCTGGTTCGATGCTCGCTTTTATTTAGTGATTGCCTGCTTTAGGTATCGGATGTTATCAACTTCGGTTGATCCGACCCTCTGGTTCGATGCTCGCTTTTATTTAGCGATTGCCTGCTTTATCTAGCGGATGTTTCAACTTCGGTTGATCCGGCCATCTAGTTCGATGCTTGCTTTTATTTAGTGATTGCCTGCTTTAGGTAGCGGATGTTATCAACTTCAGTTGATCTGGCCCTCTGGTTCGATGCTCGCTTTTATTTAGCGACTGCCTGCTTTAGTTAGCGGAAGTTATCAACTTCGTTTGATCCGGCCCTCTGGTTCGATGCTCGCTTTTATTTAGCGATTGCCTGCTATAGTTAGCGGATGTTATCAACTTCGGTTGATCCGACCCTCTGGTTCGATGCTCGCTTTTATTTAGCGATTGCCTGCTTTAGTTAGCGGATGTTATCAACTTCGGTTGATCCGGCCCTCTGGTTCGATGCTCGCTTTTATTTAGCGATTGCCTGCTTTAGGTATCGGATGTTATCAACTTCGGTTGATCCGGCCCTCTGGTTCGATGCTCGCTTTTATTTAGCGATTGCCTGCTTTAGGTAGCGGATGTTATCAACTTCGGTTGATCCGGCCCTTTGGTTCGATGCTCGATTTTATTTAGCGATTGCCTACTTTAGGTAGCGGATGTTATCAACTTTGGTTGATCCGGCCCTCTGGTTCGATGCTCGCTTTTATTTAGCGATTGCCTGCTTTATGTAGCGAATGATTCAACTTCGGTTGATCCGGCCATCTGGTTCGATGCTCGCTTATATTTAGCGATTGCCTGCTTTAGGTAGCGGATGTTATCAACTTCGGTTGATCCGGCCCTCTGGTTCGATGCTCGCTTTTATTTAACGATTGCCTGCTTTAGGTAGCGGATGTTATCAACTTCGGTTGATCTGGCCCTCTCGTTCGATGCTCGCTTTTATTTAGCGACTGCCTGCTTTAGTTAGCGGAAGTTATCAACTTCGTTTGATCCGACCCTCTGGTTCGATGCTCGCTTTTATTTAGCGATTGCCTGCTATAGTTAGCGGATGTTATCAACTTCGGTTGATCCGACCCTCTGGTTCGATGCTCGCTTTTATTTAGCGATTGCCTGCTTTAGGTAGCGGATGTTTTCAACTTCGGTTGATCCGGCCCTCTGGTTCGATGCTCGCTTTTATTTAGCGATTGCCTGCTTTATGTAGCGGATGTTATCCACTTCGGTTGATCCGGCCCTCTGGTTCGATGCTCGCTTTTATTTAGCGATTGCCTACTTTAGGTAGCGGATGTTATCAACTTCGGTTGAACCGGCCCTCTGGTTCGATGCTAGCTTTTATTTAGGGATTTTCTGCTTTAGGTAGCGGGTGTTATCAACTTCGGTTGATCCGGCCTTCTGGTTCGATGCTCGCTTTTATTCAGCGATTGCTTGCTATAGTTAGCGGATATTATCAACTTCGGTTGATCTGACCCTTTGGTTAAATGCTCGCTCTTATTTAGCGATTGCCTGCTTTAGGTAGCGGATGTTATCAACTTCGGTTGATTCGGCCCTCTGGTTCGATGCTCGCTTTTATTTAGCGATTGCCTGCTTTATGTAGCGGTTGTTATCAACTTCGGTTGATCCGGCCCTCTGGTTCGATGCTCGCTTTTATTTAGCGATTGCCTGCTTTAGGTAGCGGATGTTATCAACTTCGGTTGAACCGGCCCTCTGATTCGATGCTCGCTTTTATTTAGGGATTTTCTGCTTTAGGTAGCGGGTGTTATTAACTTCGGTTGATCCGGCCCTCTGGTTCGATGCTCGCTTTTACTTAGCGATTGCCTGCTTTAGTTAGCGGATATTATCAACTTCGGTTGATCCGGCCCTCTGGTTCGATGCTCGCTTTTATTTAGTGATTGCCTGCTTTAGGTATCGGATGTTATCAACTTCGGTTGATCCGACCCTCTGGTTCGATGCTCGCTTTTATTTAGCGATTGCCTGCTTTATCTAGCGGATGTTTCAACTTCGGTTGATCCGGCCATCTAGTTCGATGCTTGCTTTTATTTAGTGATTGCCTGCTTTAGGTAGCGGATGTTATCAACTTCAGTTGATCTGGCCCTCTGGTTCGATGCTCGCTTTTATTTAGCGACTGCCTGCTTTAGTTAGCGGAAGTTATCAACTTCGTTTGATCCGGCCCTCTGGTTCGATGCTCGCTTTTATTTAGCGATTGCCTGCTATAGTTAGCGGATGTTATCAACTTCGGTTGATCCGACCCTCTGGTTCGATGCTCCCTTTTATTTAGCGATTGCCTGCTTTAGGTAGCGGATGTTTTCAACTTCGGTTGATCCGGCCCTCTGGTTCGATGCTCGCTTTTATTTAGCAATTTCCTGCTTTATGTAGTGGATGTTATCCACTTCGGTTGATCCGGCCCTCTGGTTCGATGCTCGCTTTTATTTAGCGATTGCCTACTTTAGGTAGCGGATGTTATCAACTTCGGTTGAACCGGCCCTCTGGTTCGATGCTAGCTTTTATTTAGGGATTTTCTGCTTTAGGTAGCGGGTGTTATCAACTTCGGTTGATCCGGCCTTCTGGTTCGATGCTCGCTTTTATTCAGCGATTGCTTGCTATAGTTAGCGGATATTATCAACTTCGGTTTATCTGACCCTTTGGTTAAATGCTCGCTCTTATTTAGCGATTGCCTGCTTTAGGTAGCGGATATTATCAACTTCGGTTGATTCGGCCCTCTGGTTCGATGCTCGCTTTTATTTAGCGATTCCCTGCTTTATGTAGCGGTTGTTATCAACTTCGGTTGATCCGGCCCTCTTGTTCGATGCTCGCTTTTATTTAGCAATTGCCTGCTTTAGGTAGAGGATGTTATCAACTTCGGTTGAACCGGCCCTCTGATTCGATGCTCGCTTTTATTTAGGGATTTTCTGCTTTAGGTAGCGGATGTTATTAACTTCGGTTGATCCGGCCCTCTGGTTCGATGCTCGCTTTAATTAGCGATTGCCTGCTTTAGTTAGCGGATGTTATCAACTTCGGTTGATCCGGCCCTCTGGTTCGATGCTCGCTTTTATTTAGTGATTGCCTGCTTTAGGTAGCGGATGTTATCAACTTCGGTTGATCCGACCCTCTGGTTCGATGCTCGCTTTTATTTAGCGATTGCCTGCTTTATCTAGCGGATGTTTCAACTTCGGTTGATCCGGCCATCTAGTTCGATGCTTGCTTTTATTTAGTGATTGCCTGCTTTAGGTAGCGGATGTTATCAACTTCAGTTGATCTGGCCCTCTGGTTCGATGCTCGCTTTTATTTAGCGACTGCCTGCTTTAGTTAGCGGAAGTTATCAACTTCGTTTGATCCGGCCCTCTGGTTCGATGCTCGCTTTTATTTAGCGATTGCCTGCTATAGTTAGCGGATGTTATCAACTTCGGTTGATCCGACCCTCTGGTTCGATGCTCGCTTTTATTTAGCGATTGCCTGCTTTAGGTAGCGGATGTTTTCAACTTCGGTTGATCCGGCCCTCTGGTTCGATGCTCGCTTTTATTTAGCGATTGCCTGCTTTATGTAGCGGATGTTATCCACTTCGGTTGTTCCGGCCCTCTGGTTCGATGCTCGCTTTTATTTAGCGATTGCCTACTTTAGGTAGCGGATGTTATCAACTTCGGTTGAACCGGCCCTCTGGTTCGATGCTAGCTTTTATTTAGGGATTTTCTGCTTTAGGTAGCGGGTGTTATCAACTTCGGTTGATCCGGCCTTCTGGTTCGATGCTCGCTTTTATTCAGCGATTGCCTGCTATAGTTAGCGGATATTATCAACTTCGGTTGATCTGACCCTCTGGTTAAATGCTCGCTTTTATTTAGCGATTGCCTGCTTTAGGTAGCGGATGTTATCAACTTCGGTTGATTCGGCCCTCTGGTTCGATGCTCGCTTTTATTTAGCGATTGCCTGCTTTATGTAGCGGTTGTTATCAACTTCGGTTGATCCGACCCTCTGGTTCGATGCTCGCTTTTATTTAGCAATTGCCTGCTTTAGGTAGCGGATGTTATCAACTTCGGTTGAACCGGCCCTCTGATTCGATGCTTGCTTTTGTTTAGGGATTTTCTGCTTTAGGTAGCGGATGTTATTAACTTCGGTTGATCCGGCCCTCTGGTTCGATGCTCGCTTTTACTTAGCGATTGCCTGCTTTAGTTAGCGGATGTTATCAACTTCGGTTGATCCGGCCCTCTGGTTCGATGCTCGCTTTTATTTAGTGATTGCCTGCTTTAGGTAGCGGATGTTATCAACTTCGGTTGATCCAACCCTCTGGTTCGATGCTCGCTTTTATTTAGCGATTGCCTGCTTTATCTAGCGGATGTTTCAACTTCGGTTGATCCGGCCATCTAGTTCGATGCTTGCTTTTATTTAGTGATTGCCTGCTTTAGGTAGCGGATGTTATCAACTTCAGTTGATCTGGCCCTCTGGTTCGATGCTCGCTTTTATTTAGCGACTGCCTGCATTAGTTAGCGGAAGTTATCAACTTCGTTTGATCCGGCCCTCTGGTTCGATGCTCGCTTTTATTTAGCGATTGCCTGCTATAGTTAGCGGATGTTATCAACTTCGGTTGATCCGACCCTCTGGTTCGATGCTCGCTTTTATTTAGCGATTGCCTGCTTTAGGTAGCGGATGTTTTCAACTTCGGTTGATCCGGCCCTCTGGTTTGATGCTCGCTTTTATTTAGCGATTGCCTGCTTTATGTAGCGGATGTTATCCACTTCGGTTGATCCGGCCCTCTGGTTCGATGCTTGCTTTTATTTAGCGATTGCCTACTTTAGGTAGCGGATGTTATCAACTTCGGTTGAACCGACCCTCTGGTTCGATGCTAGCTTTTATTTAGGGATTTTCTGCTTTAGGTAGCGGGTGTTATCAACTTCGGTTGATCCGGCCTTCTGGTTCGATGCTCGCTTTTATTCAGCGATTGCCTGCTATAGTTAGCGGATATTATCAACTTCGGTTGATCTGACCCTCTGGTTAAATGCTCGCTTTTATTTAGCGATTGCCTGCTTTAGGTAGCGGATGTTATCAACTTCGGTTGATTCGGCCCTCTGGTTCGATGCTCGCTTTTATTTAGCGATTGCCTGCTTTATGTAGCGGTTGTTATCAACTTCGGTTGATCCGACCCTCTGGTTCGATGCTCGCTTTTATTTAGCAATTGCCTGCTTTAGGTAGCGGATGTTATCAACTTCGGTTGAACCGGCCCTCTGATTCGATGCTTGCTTTTGTTTAGGGATTTTCTGCTTTAGGTAGCGGATGTTATTAACTTCGGTTGATCCGGCCCTCTGGTTCGATGCTCGCTTTTACTTAGCGATTGCCTGCTTTAGTTAGCGGATGTTATCAACTTCGGTTGATCCGGCCCTCTGGTTCGATGCTCGCTTTTATTTAGTGATTGCCTGCTTTAGGTAGCGGATGTTATCAACTTCGGTTGATCCGACCCTCTGGTTCGATGCTCGCTTTTATTTAGCGATTGCCTGCTTTATCTAGCGGATGTTTCAACTTCGGTTGATCCGGCCATCTAGTTCGATGCTTGCTTTTATTTAGTGATTGCCTGCTTTAGGTAGCGGATGTTATCAACTTCAGTTGATCTGGCCCTCTGGTTCGATGCTCGCTTTTATTTAGCGACTGCCTGCATTAGTTAGCGGAAGTTATCAACTTCGTTTGATCCGGCCCTCTGGTTCGATGCTCGCTTTTATTTAGCGATTGCCTGCAATAGTTAGCGGATGTTATCAACTTCGGTTGATCCGACCCTCTGGTTCGATGCTCGCTTTTATTTAGCGATTGCCTGCTTTAGGTAGCGGATGTTTTCAACTTCGGTTGATCCGGCCCTCTGGTTTGATGCTCGCTTTTATTTAGCGATTGCCTGCTTTATGTAGCGGATGTTATCCACTTCGGTTGATCCGGCCCTCTGGTTCGATGCTCGCTTTTATTTAGCGATTGCCTACTTTAGGTAGCGGATGTTATCAACTTCGGTTGAACCGGCCCTCTGGTTCGATGCTAGCTTTTATTTAGGGATTTTCTGCTTTAGGTAGCGGGTGTTATCAACTTCGGTTGATCCGGCCTTCTGGTTCGATGCTCGCTTTTATTCAGCGATTGCCTGCTATAGTTAGCGGATATTATCAACTTCGGTTGATCTGACCCTCTGGTTAAATGCTCGCTTTTATTTAGCGATTGCCTGCTTTAGGTAGCGGATGTTATCAACTTCGGTTGATTCGGCCCTCTGGTTCGATGCTCGCTTTTATTTAGCGATTGCCTGCTTTATGTAGCGGTTGTTATCAACTTCGGTTGATCCGACCCTCTGGTTTGATGCTCGCTTTTATTTAGCAATTGCCTGCTTTAGGTAGCGGATGTTATCAACTTCGGTTGAACCGGCCCTCTGATTCGATGCTCGCTTTTGTTTAGGGATTTTCTGCTTTAGGTAGCGGATGTTATTAACTTCGGTTGATCCGGCGCTCTGGTTCGATGCTCGCTTTTACTTAGCGATTGCCTGCTTTAGTTAGCGAATGTTATCAACTTCGGTTGATCCGGCCCTCTGGTTCGATGCTCGCTTTTATTTAGTGATTGCCTGCTTTAGGTAGCGGATGTTATCAACTTCGGTTGATCCGACCCTCTGGTTCGATGCTCACTTTTATTTAGCGATTGCCTACTTTATCTAGCGGATGTTTCAACTTCGGTTGATCCGGCCATCTAGTTCGATGCTTGCTTTTATTTAGTGATTGCCTGCTTTAGGTAGCGGATGTTATCAACTTCAGTTGATCCGACCCTCTGGTTCGATGCTCGCTTTTATTTAGCGATTTCCTGCTTTAGGTAGCAGATGTTATCAACTTCGGTTGATCCGGCCCTCTGGTTCGATGCTCGCTTTTATTTAGCGACTGCCTGCTTTAGTTAGCGGATGTTATCAAATTCGTTTGATCCGACCCTCTGGTACGATGCTCGCTTTTATTTAGCGATTGCCTGCTATAGTTAGCGGATGTTATCAACTTCAGTTGATCCGACCCTCTGGTTCGATGCTCGCTTTTATTTAGCGATTGCCTGCTTTAGGTAGCGGACGTTATCAACTTCGGTTGATCCGACCCTCTGGTTCGATGCTTGCTTTTATTTAGCAATTGCCTGCTTTAATTGCGGATGTTATGAACTTCGGTTGATCCGGCCCTCTGGTTCGATGCTCACTTTTATTTAGTGATTACCTGCTTTAGGTAGCGGATGTTATCAACTTCGGTTGAACCGACCCTCTGGTTCGATGCTCGCTTTTCTTTAGGGATTTTCTGCTTTAGGTAGCGGGTGTTATCAACTTCGGTTGATCCGGCCCTCTGGTTGGATGCTCGCTTTTACTTAGCGATTGCCTGCTTTAGTTAGCGGATGTTATCAACTTCGGTTGATCCGGCCCTCTGGTTCAATGCTCGCTTTTATTTAGCGATTCCCTGCTTTAGGTAGCGGATGTTATCAACTTCGGTTGAACCGGCCCTCTGGTTCGATGCTCGCTTTTATTTAGGAATTCTCTGCTTTAGGTAGCGGATGTTATCAACTTCGGTTGATCCGACCCTCTGGTTCGAGGCTTGCTTTTACTTAGCGATTGCCTGCTTTAGTTAGCGGATGTTATCAACTTCGGTTGATCCGGCACGCTGGTTCGATGCTTGTTTTTATTTAGCGATTGCCTGCTTTAGGTAGTGGATGTTATAAACTTCGGTTGATCCGACCCTCTGGTTCGATGCTCGCTTTTATTTAGCGATTGCGTGCTTTATGTAGCGGATGTTATCAACTTCGGTTGATCCGACCATCTGGTTCGATGCTCGCTTTTATTTAGCGATTGCCTGCTTTAGGTAGCGGATGTTATCAACTTCAGTTGATCTGACCCTCTGGTTAGATGCTCCCTTTTATTTAGTGACTGCCTGCTTTAGTTAGTGGATGTTATCAACTTCGTTTGATCCGACCCTCTGGTTCGATGCTCGCTTTTATTTAGCGATTTCCTGCTATAGTTAGCGGATGTTATCAACTTCGGTTGATCCGACCCTCTGGTTCGATGCTCCCTTTTATTTAGCGATTACCTACTTTAGGTAGCGGATGTTATCAACTTAGGTTGATCCGGCCCTCTGGTTCGATGCTCGCTTTTATTTAGCGATTTCCTGCTTTATGTAGCGGATGTTATCAACTTCGGTTGATCCGGCCCTCTGGTTCGATGCTCGCTTTTATTTAGCGACTGCCTGCTTTAGTTAGCGGATGTTATCAAATTCGTTTGATCCGACCCTCTGGTACAATGCTCGCTTTTATTTAGCGATTGCCTGCTATAGTTAGCGGATGTTATCAACTTCGGTTGATCCGACCCTCTGGTTCAATGCTCGCTTTTATTTAGCGATTGCCTGCTTTAGGTAGCGGATGTTATCAACTTCGGTTGATCCGACCCTCTGGTTCGATGCTCGCTTTTATTTAGCAATTGCCTGCTTTATTTGCGGATGTTATGAACTTCGGTTGATCCGGCCCTCTGGTTCGATGCTCACTTTTATTTAGTGATTACCTGCTTTAGGTAGCGGATGTTATCAACTTCGGTTGAACCGACCCTCTGGTTCGATGCTCGCTTTTCTTTAGGGATTTTCTGCTTTAGGTAGCGGGTGTTATCAACTTCGGTTGATCCGGCCCTCTGGTTGGATGCTCGCTTTTACTTAGCGATTGCCTGCTTTAGTTAGCGGATGTTATCAACTTCGGTTGATCCGGCCCTCTAGTTCAATGCTCGCTTTTATTTAGCGATTCCCTGCTTTAGGTAGCGGATGTTATCAACTTCGGTTGAACCGGCCCTCTGGTTCGATGCTCGCTTTTATTTAGGAATTCTCTGCTTTAGGTTGCGGATGTTATCAACTTCGGTTGATCCGACCCTCTGGTTCGAGGCTCGCTTTTACTTAGCGATTGCCTGCTTTAGTTAGCGGATGTTATCAACTTCGGTTGATCCGGCCCGCTGGTTCGATGCTTGCTTTTATTTAGCGATTGCCTGCTTTAGGTAGTGGATGTTATAAACTTCGGTTGATCCGACCCTCTGGTTCGATGCTCGCTTTTATTTAGCGATTGCGTGCTTTATGTAGCGGATGTTATCAACTTCGGTTGATCCGACCATCTGGTTCGATGCTCGCTTTTATTTAGCGATTGCCTGCTTTAGGTAGCGGATGTTATCAACTTCGGTTGATCTGTCCCTCTGGTTAGATGCTCCCTTTTATTTAGCGACTGCCTGCTTTAGTTAGTGGATGTTATCAACTTCGTTTGATCCGACCCTCTGGTTCGATGCTCGCTTTTATTTAGCGATTTCCTGCTATAGTTAGCGGATGTTATCAACTTCGGTTGATCCGACCCTCTGGTTCGATGCTCCCTTTTATTTAGCGATTACCTACTTTAGGTAGCGGATGTTATCAACTTAGGTTGATCCGGCCCTCTGGTTCGATGCTCGCTTTTATTTAGCGATTTCCTGCTTTATGTAGCGGATGTTATCAACTTCGGTTGATCCGGCCCTCTGGTTCGATGCTCGCTTTTATTTAGCGATTGCCTGCTGTAGGTAGCGGATGTTATCAACTTCGGTTGAACCGGCCCTCTCGTTCGATGCTCGCTTTTATTTATGGATTTTCTGCTTTAGGTAGCGGGTGTTAGCATCTTCGGTTAATCCGACCCTCTACTTCGATGCTCGCTTTTACTTAGTGATTGCCTGCTTTAGTTAGCGGATGTTATCAACTTCGGTTGATTCGACCCTCTGGTTCGATGCTCGCTTTTATTTAGCGATTGCCTGCTTTAGGTAGAGGATGTTATCAACTTCGGTTGATCCGGCCCTCTGGTTCGAAGCTCGCTTTTATTTAGCGATTGCCTGCTTTATGTAGCAGATGTTATCAACTTCGGTTGATCTGGCCCTCTGGTTCGATGCTCGCTTTTATTTAGCGATTGCCTGCTTTAGGTAGCGGATGTTATCAACTTCGGTTGATCCTGCCCTCTGGTTCGATGCTCCCTTTTATTTAGCGATTGCCTGCTTTATGTAACAGATGTTATCAACTTCGGTTGATCCGGCCCTCTGGTTCGATGCTCGCTTTTATTTAGCGATTTCCTGCTTTATGTAGCGGATATTATCAACTTCGGTTGATCCGGCCCTCTGGTTCGATGCTCGCTTTTATTTAGCGATTGCCTGCTTTAGGTAGCGGATGTTATCAACTTCGGTTGAACCGGCCCTCTCGTTCGATGCTCGCTTTTATTTATGGATTTTCTGCTTTAGGTAGCGGGTGTTATCAACTTCGGTTGATCCGGCCTTCTGGTTCGATGCTCGCTTTTATTCAGCGATTTCCTGCTATAGTTAGCGGATATTATCAACTTTGGTTGATCCGACCCTCTCGTTAAATGCTCGCTTTTATTTAGCGATTGCCTGCTTTAGGTAGTGGATGTTATCAACTTCGGTTTATTCGGCCCTCTGGTTCGATGCTCGCTTTTATTTAGCGATTGCCTGCTTTATGTAGCGGTTGTTATCAACTTCGGTTGATCCGGCCCTCTGGTTCAATGCTCGCTTTTATTTAGAAATTGCCTGCTTTAGGTAGCGGATGTTATCAACTTCGGTTGAACCGGCCCTCTGATTCGATGCTCGCTTTTATTTAGGGATTTTCTGCTTTAGGTAGCGGATGTTATTAACTTCGGTTGATCCGGCCCTCTGGTTCGATGCTCGCTTTTACTTAGCGATTGCCTGCTTTAGTTAGCAGATGTTATCAACTTCGGTTGATCCGGCCCTCTGGTTCGATGCTCGCTTTTATTTAGTGATTGCCTGCTTTAGGTAGCGGATGTTATCAACTTCGGTTGATCCGACCCTCTGGTTCGATGCTCGCTTTTATTTAGCGATTGTCTGCTTTATCTAGCGGATGTTTCAACTTCGGTTGATCCGGCCATCTAGTTCGATGCTTGCTTTTATTTAGTGATTGCCTGCTTTAGGTAGTGGATGTTATCAACTTCAGTTGATCCGACCCTCTGGTTCGATGCTCGCATTTATTTAGCGATTTCCTGCTTTAGGTAGCAGATGTTATCAACTTCGGTTGATCCGGCCCTCTGTTTCGATGCTCGCTTTTATTTAGCGACTGCCTGCTTTAGTTAGCGGATGTTATCAAATTCGTTTGATCCGACCCTCTGGTACGATGCTCGCTTTTATTTAGCGTTTGCCTGCTATAGTTAGCGGATGTTATCAACTTCGGTTGATCTGACCCTCTGGTTCGATGCTCGCTTTTATTTAGCGATTGCCTGCTTTAGGTAGCGGATGTTATCAACTTCGGTTGATCCGACCCTCTGGTTCGATGCTCGCTTTTATTTAGCAATTGCCTGCTTTATGTAGCGGATGTTATGAACTTCGGTTGATCCGGCCCTCTGGTTCGATGCTCGCTTTTATTTAGCGATTGCCTGCTTTAGGTAGCAGATGTTATCAACTTCGGTTGAACCGGCCCTCTCGTTCGATGCTCGCTTTTATTTATGGATTTCCTGCTTTAGGTAGTGGGTGTTATCATCTTCGGTTGATCCGGCCCTCTAGTTCGATGCTCGCTTTTACTTAGTGATTGCCTGCTTTAGTTAGCGGATGTTATCAACTTCGGTTGATTCGACCCTCTGGTTCGATGCTCGCTTTTATTTAGCGATTGCCTGCTTTAGGTAGCGGATGTTATCAACTTCGGTTGATCCGGCCCTCTGGTTCGAAGCTCGCTTTTATTTAGCGATTGCCTGCTTTATGTAGCGGATGTTATCAACTTCGGTTGATCCGGCCCTCTGGTTCGATGCTCGCTTTTATTTAGCGATTGCCTGCTTTAGGTAGCAGATGTTATCAACTTCGGTTGATCCGGCCCTCTGGTTCGATGCTCCCTTTTATTTAGCGATTGCCTGCTTTATGTAGCGGATGTTATCAACTTCGGTTGATCCGGCCCTCTTGTTCGATGCTCGCTTTTATTTAGCGATTTCCTGCTTTATGTAGCGGATGTTATCAACTTCGGTTGATCCGGCCCTCTGGTTCGATGCTCGCTTTTATTTAGCGATTGCCTGCTTTAGGTAGCGGATGTTATCAACTTCGGTTGAACCGGCCCTCTCGTTCGATGCTCGCTTTTATTTATGGATTTTCTGCTTTAGGTAGCGGGTGTTATCAACTTCGATTGATCCGGCCCACTGGTTCGATGCTCGCTTTTACTTAGTGATTGCCTGCTTTAGTTAGCGGATGTTATCAACTTCGGTTGATCCGACCCTCTGGTTCGATGCTCGCTATTATTTAGCGATTGCCTGCTTTAGGTAGCGGATGTTATCAACTTCGGTTGATCCGGCCCTCTGGTTCGATGCTCCCTTTTATTTAGCGATTGCCTACTTTATGTAGCGGATGTTATCAACTTCGGTTGATCCGGACCTCTGGTTCGATGCTCGCTTTTATTTAGAGAATGCTTGCTTTAGTTAGCGGATGTTATCAACTTTGTTTGATCCGGCCCTCTGGTTCGATGCTCGCTTTTATTTAGCGACTGCCTGCTTTAGTTAGCGGATGTTATCAACTTCGTTTGATCCGACACTCTGGTTCGATGCTTGCTTTTATTTAGTGATTGCCTGTTATAGATAGCGGATGTTATCAACTTCGGTTGATCCGGCCCTCTGGTTCGATGCTCGCTTTTATTTAGCGATTTCCTGCTTTAGGTAGCGGATGTTATCAACTTCGGTTGATTCGGCCCTCTGGTTCGATGCTCGCTTTTATTTAGCGATTGCCTGCTTTAGGTAGCGGATGTTATCAACTTCGGTTGATCCGGCCCTCTGGTTCGAAGCTCGCTTTTATTTAGCGATTGCCTGCTTTATGTAGCGGATGTTATCAACTTCGGTTGATCTGGCCCTCTGGTTCGATGCTCGCTTTTATTTAGCGATTGCCTGCTATAGTTAGCGGATGTTATCAACTTCGTTTAATCCGACCCTCTGGTTCGATGCTCGCTTTTATTTAGCGATTGCCTGCTTTATGTAACGGATGTTATCAACTTCGGTTGATCCGGCCCTCTGGTTCGATGCTCGCTTTTATTTAGCGATTGCCTGCTTTATGTAGAGGATGTTATCCACTTCGGTTGATCCGGCCCTCTGGTTCGATGCTCGCTTTTATTTAGCGATTGCCTGCTTTAGGTAGCGGATGTTATCAACTTCGGTTGAACCGGCCCTCTCGTTCGATGCTCGCTTTTATTTATGGATTTTCTGCTTTAGGTAGCGGGTGTTATCAACTTCGGTTGATCCGGCCTTCTGGTTCGATGCTCGCTTTTATTCAGCGATTGCCTGCTATAGTTAGCGGATATTATCAACTTCGGTTGATCCGACCCTCTGGTTAAATGCTCGCTTTTATTTAGCGATTGCCTGGTTTAGGTAGCGGATGTTATCAACTTCGGTTGATTCGGCCCTCTGGTTCGATGCTCGCTTTTATTTAGCGATTGCGTGCTTTATGTAGCGGATGTTATCAACTTCGGTTGATCCGACCATCTGGTTCGATGCTCGCTTTTATTTAGCGATTGCCTGCTTTAGGTAGCGGATGTTATCAACTTCGGTTGATCTGTCCCTCCGGTTAGATGCTCCCTTTTATTTAGCGACTACCTGCTTTAGTTAGTGGATGTTATCAACTTCGTTTGATCCGACCCTCTGGTTCGATGCTCGCTTTTATTTAGCGATTTCCTGCTATAGTTAGCGGATGTTATCAACTTCGGTTGATCCGACCCTCTGGTTCGATGCTCCCTTTTATTTAGCGATTGCCTGCTTTATGTAACGGATGTTATCAACTTCGGTTGATTCGGCCCTCTGGTTCGATGCTCGCTTTTATTTAGCGATTGCCTGCTTTATGTAGCGGATGTTATCCACTTCGGTTGATCCGGCCCTCTGGTTCGATGCTTGCTTTTATTTAGCGATTGCCTGCTTTAGGTAGCGGATGTTATCAACTTCGGTTGAACCGGCCCTCTCGTTCGATGCTCGCTTTTATTTATGGATTTTCTGCTTTAGGTAGCGGGTGTTATCAACTTCGGTTGATCCGGCCTTCTGGTTCGATGCTCGCTTTTATTCAGCGATTGCCTGCTATAGTTAGCGGATATTATCAACTTCGGTTGATCCGACCCTCTGGTTAAATGCTCGCTTTTATTTAGCGATTGCCTGCTTTAGGTAGCGGATGTTATCAATTTCGGTTGATTCGGCCCTCTGGTTCGATGCTCGCTTTTATTTAGCGATTGCGTGCTTTATGTAGCGGATGTTATCAACTTCGGTTGATCCGACCATCTGGTTCGATGCTCGCTTTTATTTAGCGATTGCCTGCTTTAGGTAGCGGATGTTATCAACTTCGGTTGATCTGTCCCTCTGGTTAGATGCTCCCTTTTATTTAGCGACTGCCTGCTTTAGTTAGTGGATGTTATCAACTTCGTTTGATCCGACCCTCTGGTTCGATGCTCGCTTTTATTTAGCGATTTCCTGCTATAGTTAGCGGATGTTATCAACTTCGGTTGATCCGACCCTCTGGTTCGATGCTCCCTTTTATTTAGCGATTACCTACTTTAGGTAGCGGATGTTATCAACTTCGGTTGATCCGGCCCTCTGGTTCGATGCTCGCTTTTATTTAGCGATTTCATGCTTTATGTAGCGGATGTTATCAACTTCGGTTGATCCGGCCCTCTGGTTCGATGCTCGCTTTTATTTAGCGATTGCCTGCTTTAGGTAGCAGATGTTATCAACTTCGGTTGAACCGGCCCTCTCGTTCGATGCTCGCTTTTATTTATGGATTTTCTGCTTTAGGTAGCGGTTGTTATCATCTTTGGTTGATCCGGCCCTCTAGTTCGATGCTCGCTTTTACTTAGTGATTGCCTGCTTTAGTTAGCGGATGTTATCAACTTCGGTTGATTCGACCCTCTGGTTCGATGCTCGCTTTTATTTAGCGATTGCCTGCTTTAGGTAGCGGATGTTATCATCTTCGGTTGATCCGGCCCTCTGGTTCGAAGCTCGCTTTTATTTAGCGATTACCTGCTTTATGTAGCGGATGTTATCAACTTCGGTTGATCCGGCCCTCTGGTTCGATGCTCGCTTTTATTTAGCGATTGCCTGCTTTAGGTAGCAGATGTTATCAACTTCGGTTGATCCGGCCCTCTGGTTCGATGCTCCCTTTTATTTAGCGATTGCCTGCTTTATGTAGCGGATGTTATCAACTTCGGTTGATCCGGCCCTCTGGTTCGATGCTCGCTTTTATTTTGCGATTTCCTGCTTTATGTAGCGGATGTTATCAACTTCGGTTGATCCGGCCCTCTGGTTCGATGCTCGCTTTTATTTAGCGATTGCCTGCTTTAGGTAGCGGATGTTATCAACTTCGGTTGAACCGGCCCTCTCGTTCGATGCTCGCTTTTATTTATGGATTTTCTGCTTTAGGTAGCGGGTGTTATCAACTTCGATTGATCCGGCCCACTGGTTCGATGCTCGCTTTTACTTAGTGATTGCCTGCTTTAGTTAGCGGATGTTATCAACTTCGGTTGATCCGACCCTCTGGTTCGATGCTCGCTTTTATTTAGCGATTGCCTGCTTTAGGTAGCGGATGTTATCAACTTCGGTTGATCCGGCCCTCTGGTTCGATGCTCCCTTTTATTTAGCGATTGCCTACTTTATGTAGCGGATGTTATCAACTTCGGTTGATCCGGCCCTCTGGTTCGATGCTCGCTTTTATTTAGCGAATGCTTGCTTTAGTTAGCGGATGTTATCAACTTTGTTTGATCCGGCCCTCTGGTTCGATGCTCGCTTTTATTTAGCGACTGCCTGCTTTAGTTAGCGGATGTTATCAACTTCGTTTGATCTGACACTCTGGTTCGATGCTTGCTTTTATTTAGTGATTGCCTGCTATAGATAGCGGATGTTATCAACTTCGGTTGATCCGGCCCTCTGGTTCGATGCTCGCTTTTATTTAGCGATTTCCTGCTTTAGGTAGCGGATGTTATCAACTTCGGTTGATTCGGCCCTCTGGTTCGATGCTCGCTTTTATTTAGCGATTGCCTGCTTTAGGTAGCGTATGTTATCAACTTCGGTTGATCCGGCCCTCTGGTTCGAAGCTCGCTTTTATTTAGCGATTGCCTGCTTTATGTAGCGGATGTTATCAACTTCGGTTGATCTGGCCCTCTAGTTCGATGCTCGCTTTTATTTAGCGATTGCCTGCTATAGTTAGCGGATGTTATCAACTTGGTTTAATCCGACCCTCTGGTTCGATGCTCGCTTTTATTTAGCGATTTCCTGCTTTATGTAACGGATGTTATCAACTTCGGTTGATCCGGCCCTCTGGTTCGATGCTCGCTTTTATTTAGCGATTGCCTGCTTTATGTAGCGGATGTTATCCACTTCGGTTGATCCGGCCCTCTGGTTCGATGCTCGCTTTTATTTAGCAATTGCCTGCTTTAGGTAGCGGATGTTATCAACTTCGGTTGAACCGGCCCTCTCGTTCGATGCTCGCTTTTATTTAGCGATTGCCTGCTTTATGTAACGGATGTTATCAACTTCGGTTGATCCGGCCTTCTGGTTCGATGCTCGCTTTTATTCAGCGATTGCCTGCTATAGTTAGCGGATATTATCAACTTCGGTTGATCCGACCCTCTGGTTAAATGCTCGCTTTTATTTAGCGATTGCCTGCTTTAGGTAGCGGATGTTATCAACTTCGGTTGATTCGGCCCTCTGGTTCGATGCTCGCTTTTATTTAGCGATTGCCTGCTTTATGTAGCGGTTGTTATCAACTTCGGTTGATCCAGCCCTCTGGTTCGATGCTCGCTTTTATTTAGAAATTGCCTGCTTTAGGTAGCGGATGTTATCAACTTCGGTTGAACCGGCCCTCTGATTCGATGCTCGCTTTTATTTAGGGATTTTCTGCTTTAGGTAGCGGATGTTATCAACTTCGGTTGATCCGGCCCTCTGGTTCGATGCTCGCTTTTACTTAGCGATTTCCTGCTTTAGTTAGCGGATGTTATCAACTTCGGTTGATCCGGCCCTCTGGTTCGATGCTCGCTTTTATTTAGTGATTGCCTGCTTTCGGTAGCGGATGCTATCAACTTCGGTTGATCCGGCCATCTGGTTCGATGCTTGCTTTTATTTAGCGATTGCCCGCTTTAGGTAGAGGATGTTATCAACTTCAGTTGATCTGACCCTCTGGTTCGATGCTCGCTTTTATTTAGCGATTGCCTGCTTTAGGTAGTGGATGTTATCAAATTCGTTTGATCCGACCCTCTGGTACGATGCTCGCTTTTATTTAGCGATTGCCTGCTATAGTTAGCGGATGTTATCAACTTCGGTTGATCCGACCCTCTGGTTCGATGCTCGCTTTTATTTAGCGATTGCCTGCTTTAGGTAGTGGATGTTATCAACTTCGGTTGATCCGACCCTCTGGTTCGATGCTCGCTTTTATTTAGCAATTGCCTGCTTTATGTAGCGGATGTTATGAACTTCGGTTGATCCGGCCCTCTGGTTCGATGCTCACTTTTATTTAGCGATTGCCTGCTTTAGGTAGCGGATGTTATCAACTTCGGTAGAACCAGCCCTCTGGTTCGATGCTCGCTTTTATTTAGGGATTTTCTGCTTTAGGTAGCGGGTGTTATCAACTTCGGTTGATCTGACCCTCTGGTTGGATGCTCGCTTTTACTTAGCGATTGCCTGCTTTAGTTAGCGGATGTTATCAACTTCGTTGATCCGGCCCTCTGGTTCAATGCTCGCTTTTATTTAGCGATTCCCTGCTTTAGGTAGCGGATGTTATCAACTTCGGTTGAACCGGCCCTCTGGTTCGATGCTCGCTTTTATTTAGGAATTTTCTGCTTTAGGTAGCGGATGTTATCAACTTCGGTTGATCCGACCCTCTAGTTCGAGGCTCGCTTTTACTTAGCGATTGCCTGCTTTAGTTAGCGGATGTTATCAACTTCGGTTGATCCGGCCCTCTGGTTCGATGCTTGCTTTTATTTAGCGATTTCCTGCTTTAGGTAGCGGATGTTATCAACTTCGGTTGATCCGACCCTCTGGTTCGATGCTCGCTTTTATTTAGCGATTGCGTGCTTTATATAGTGGATGTTATCAACTTCGGTTGATCCGACCATATGGTTCGATGCTCGCTTTTATTTAGCGATTGCCTGCTTTAGGTAGCGGATGTTATCAACTTCGGTTGATCCGGCCCTCTGGTACGATGCTTGCTTTTATTTAGCGATTGCCTGCTTTAGGTAGCGGATGTTATCAACTTCGGTTGATCTGTCCCTCTGGTTAGATGCTCCCTTTTATTTAGCGACTGCCTGCTTTAGTTAGTGGATGTTATCAACTTCGTTTGATACGACCCTCTGGTTCGATGCTCGCTTTTATTTAGCGATTTCCTGCTATAGTTAGCGGATGTTATCAACTTCGGTTGATCCGACCCTCTGGTTCGATGCTCCCTTTTATTTAGCGATTGCCTAC
Source organism: Lathyrus sativus (assembly GCA_963859935.3). Lineage (NCBI taxonomy): Eukaryota > Viridiplantae > Streptophyta > Magnoliopsida > Fabales > Fabaceae > Lathyrus > Lathyrus sativus. Next base: position 361,977,866 of record OZ012737.1, read on the forward strand.
TTTAGGTAGCGGATGTTATCAACTTAGGTTGATCCGGCCCTCTGGTTCGATGCTCGCTTTTATTCAGCGATTTCCTGCTTTATGTAGCGGATGTTATCAACTTCGGTTGATCCGGCCCTCTGGTTCGATGCTCGCTTTTATTTAGCGATTGCCTGCTTTAGGTAGCGGATGTTATCAACTTCGGTTGAACCGGCCCTCTCGTTCGATGCTCGCTTTTATTTATGGATTTTATGCTTTAGGTAGCGGGTGTTATCATCTTCGGTTGATCCGGCCCTCTAGTTCGATGCTCGCTTTTACTTAGTGATTGCCTGCTTTAGTTAGCGGATGTTATCAACTTCGGTTGATTCGACCCTCTGGTTCGATGCTCGCTTTTATTTAGCGATTGCCTGCTTTAGGTAGCGGATGTTATCAACTTCGGTTGATCCGGCCCTCTGGTTCGAAGCTCGCTTTTATTTAGCGATTGCCTGCTTTATGTAGCGGATGTTATCAACTTTGGTTGATCCGGCCCTATGGTTCGATGCTCGCTTTTATTTAGCGACTGCTTGCTTTAGTTAGCAGATGTTATCAACTTTGTTTGATCCGGCCCTCTGGTTCGATGCTCGCTTTTATTTAGCGACTGCCTGCTTTAGTTAGCGGATGTTATCAACTTCGTTTGATTCGACCCTCTGGTTCGATGCTCGCTTTTATTTAGCGATTGCCTGCTTTAGGTAGCGGATGTTATCAACTTCGGTTGATCCGGCCCTCTGGTTCGATGCTCGCTTTTATTTAGCGATTGCCTGCTTTATGTAGCGGTTCTTATCAACTTCGGTTGATTCGGCCCTCTGGTTCGATGCTCGCTTTTATTTAGCGATTGCCTGCTTTAGGTAGTGGATGTTATCAACTTCGGTTGAACCGGCCCTCTGGTTCGATGCTCGCTTTTATTTAGGGATTTTCTGCTTTAGGCAGCGGATGTTATCAACTTCGGTTGAACCGGCCCTCTGGTTCGATGTTCGCTTTTATTAAGTGATTGCCTGCTTTAGGTAGCGGATGTTATCAACTTCGGTTGATCCGGCCCTCTGGTTCGATGCTCGCTTTTATTTAGGGATATTCTGCTTTAGGTAGCGGATGTTATCAACTTCGGTTGATCCGACCCTCTGGTTCGAAGCTCGCTTTTACTTAGCGATTGCCTGCTTTAGTTAGCGGATGTTATCAACTTCGGTTGATTCGGCCCTCTGGTTCGATCCTTGCTTTTATTTAGCGATTGCCTGCTTTAGGTAGCGGATGTTATCAACTTCGGTTGATCCGGCCCTCTGGTTCGATGCTCGCTTTTATTTAGCGATTGCGTGCTTTATGTAGCGGATGTTATCAACTTCGGTTGATCCGACCATCTGGTTCGATGCTCGCTTTTATTTAGCGATTGCCTGCTTTAGGTAGCGGATGTTATCAACTTCGGTTGATCCGGCCCTCTGGTGCGATGCTTGCTTTTATTTAGCGATTGCCTGCTTTAGGTAGCGGATGTTATCAACTTCGGTTGATCTGTCCCTCTGGTTAGATGCTCCCTTTTATTTAGCGACTGCCTACTTTAGTTAGCGGATGTTATCAACTTCGTTTGATCCGACCCTCTGGTTCGATGCTCGCTTTTATTTAGCGATTGCCTGCTTTAGGTAGAGGATGTTATCAACTTCGGTTGATCCGGCCCTCTGGTTCGATGCTCGCTTTTATTTAGCGATTGCCTGCTTTAGGTAGCGGATGTTATCATCTTCGGTTGATCCGGCCCTCTGGTTCGAAGCTCGCTTTTATTTAGCGATTGCCTGCTTTATGTAGCGGATGTTATCAACTTCGGTTGATCCGGCCCTCTGGTTCGATGCTCGCTTTTATTTAGCGACTGCTTGCTTTAGTTAGCAGATGTTATCAACTTTGTTTGATCCGGCCCTCTGGTTCGATGCTCGCTTTTATTTAGGGATATTCTGCTTTAGGTAGCGGATGTTATCAACTTCGGTTGATCCGACCCTCTGGTTCGAAGCTCGCTTTTACTTAGCGATTGCCTGCTTTAGTTAGCGGATGTTATCAACTTCGGTTGATTCGGCCCTCTGGTTCGATCCTTGCTTTTATTTAGCGATTGCCTGCTTTAGGTAGCGGATGTTATCAACTTCGGTTGATCCGGCCCTCTGGTTCGATGCTCGCTTTTATTTAGCGATTGCGTGCTTTATGTAGCGGATGTTATCAACTTCGGTTGATCCGACCATCTGGTTCGATGCTCGCTTTTATTTAGCGATTGCCTGCTTTAGGTAGCGGATGTTATCAACTTCGGTTGATCCGGCCCTCTGGTGCGATGCTTGCTTTTATTTAGCGATTGCCTGCTTTAGGTAGCGGATGTTATCAACTTCGGTTGATCTGTCCCTCTGGTTAGATGCTCCCTTTTATTTAGCGACTGCCTACTTTAGTTAGCGGATGTTATCAACTTCGTTTGATCCGACCCTCTGGTTCGATGCTCGCTTTTATTTAGCGATTGCCTGCTTTAGGTAGAGGATGTTATCAACTTCGGTTGATCCGGCCCTCTGGTTCGATGCTCGCTTTTATTTAGCGATTGCCTGCTTTAGGTAGCGGATGTTATCATCTTCGGTTGATCCGGCCCTCTGGTTCGAAGCTCGCTTTTATTTAGCGATTGCCTGCTTTATGTAGCGGATGTTATCAACTTCGGTTGATCCGGCCCTCTGGTTCGATGCTCGCTTTTATTTAGCGACTGCTTGCTTTAGTTAGCAGATGTTATCAACTTTGTTTGATCCGGCCCTCTGGTTCGATGCTCGCTTTTATTTAGCGACTGCCTGCTTTAGTTAGCGGATGTTATCAACTTCGTTTGATTCGACCCTCTGGTTCGATGCTCGCTTTTATTTAGCGATTGCCTGCTTTAGGTAGCGGATGTTATCAACTTTGGTTGATCCGGCCCTCTGGTTCGATGCTCGCTTTTATTTAGCGATTGCCTGCTTTATGTAGCGGTTCTTATCAACTTCGGTTGATTCGGCCCTCTGGTTCGATGCTCGCTTTTATTTAGCGATTGCTTGCTTTAGGTAGTGGATGTTATCAACTTCGGTTGAACCGGCCCTCTGGTTCGATGCTCGCTTTTATTTAGGGATTTTCTGCTTTAGGCAGCGGATGTTATCAACTTCGGTTGAACCGGCCCTCTGGTTCGATGTTCGCTTTTATTAAGTGATTGCCTGCTTTAGGTAGCGGATGTTATCAACTTCGGTTGATCCGGCCCTCTGGTTCGATGCTCGCTTTTATTTAGGGATATTCTGCTTTAGGTAGCGGATGTTATCAACTTCGGTTGATCCGACCCTCTGGTTCGAAGCTCGCTTTTACTTAGCGATTGCCTGCTTTAGTTAGCGGATGTTATCAACTTCGCTTGATTCGGCCCTCTGGTTCGATGCTTGCTTTTATTTAGCGATTGCCTGCTTTAGGTAGCGGATGTTATCAACTTCGGTTGATCCGGCCCTCTGGTTCGATGCTCGCTTTTATTTAGCGATTGCGTGCTTTATGTAGCGGATGTTATCAACTTCGGTTGATCCGACCATCTGGTTCGATGCTCGCTTTTATTTAGCGATTGCCTGCTTTAGGTAGCGGATGTTATCAACTTCGGTTGATCCGGCCCTCTGGTGCGATGCTTGCTTTTATTTAGCGATTGCCTGCTTTAGGTAGCGGATGTTATCAACTTCGGTTGATCTGTCCCTCTGGTTAGATGCTCCCTTTTATTTAGCGACTGCCTACTTTAGTTAGCGGATGTTATCAACTTCGTTTGATCCGACCCTCTGGTTCGATGCTCGCTTTTATTTAGCGATTGCCTGCTTTAGGTAGCGGATGTTATCAACTTCGGTTGATCCGGCCCTCTAGTTCGATGCTCGCTTTTAGTTAGCGATTGCCTGCTTTAGGTAGCGGATGTTATCAACTTCGGTTGATCTGGCCCTCTGGTTCGATGCTCCCTTTTATTTAGCGACTGCCTGCTTTATATAGCGGATGTTATCAACTTCGTTTGATCCGACCCTCTGGTTCGATGCTCGCTTTTATTTAGCGATTGCCTGCTGTAGTTAGCGGATGTTATCAACTTCGGTTGATCCGACCCTCTGGTTCGATGCTCACTTTTATTTAGCGATTGCCTACTTTAGGAAGCGGATGTTATCAACTTCGGTTGATCCGGCCCTCTGGTTCGATGCTCGCTTTTATTTAGCGATTGCCTGCTTTAGGTAGCGGATGTCATCAACTTCGGTTGAACCGGCCCTCTAGTTCGACGCTCGCTTTTATTTAGGGATTTTCTGCTTTAGGTAGCGGATGTTATCAACTTCGATTGATCCGGCCCTCTGGTTCGATGCTCGCTTTTATTTAGGGATTTTCTGCTTTAGGTAGTGGATGTTATCAACTTCGGTTGATCCGAACCTCTAGTTCGAAGCTCGCTTTTACTTAGCGATTGCCTGCTTTATTTAGCGGATGTTATCAACTTCGGTTGATCCGGCCCTCTGGTTCGATGCTTGCTTTTATTTAGCGATAGCCTGCTTTAGGTAGCGGATGTTATCAACTTCGGTTGATCCGGCCCTCTGGTTCGATGCTCGGTTTTATTTAGCGATTGCTTGCTTTATGTAGCGGATGTTATCAACTTCGGTTGATCAGACCATCTGGTTCGATGCTCGCTTTAATTTAGTGATTGCCTGCTTTAGGTAGCGGATGTTATCAACTTTGGTTGATCCGGCCCTCTGGTTCGATGCTCGCTTTTATTTAGCGATTGCCTGCTTTAGGTAGCGGATGTTATCAACTTCGGTTGATCTGGACCTCTGGTTCGATGCTCCCTTTTATTCAGCGACTGCCTACTTTAGTTAGCAGATGTTATCAAATTCGTTTGATCCGACCCTCTGGTTCGATGCTCGCTTTTATTTAGCGATTGCCTGCTTTAGGTAGCGGATGTTATCAACTTCGGTTGATCCGACCCTCTGGTTCGATGCTCGCTTTTATTTAGCAATTGCCTGCTTTATGTAGCGGATGTTATGAACTTCGGTTGATCCGGCCCTCTGGTTCGATGCTCGCTTTTATTTAGGGATTTTCTGCTTTAGGTAGCGGGTGTTATCAACTTCGGTTGATCTGACCCTCTGGTTGGATGCTCGCTTTTACTTAGCGATTGCCTGCTTTAGTTAGCGGATGTTATCAACTTCGGTTGATCCGGCCCTCTGGTTCAATGCTCGCTTTTATTTAGCGATTCCCTGCTTTAGGTAGCGGATGTTATCAACTTCGGTTGAACCGGCCCTCTGGTTCGATGCTCGCTTTTATTTAGGAATTTTCTGCTTTAGGTAGCGGATGTTATCAACTTCGGTTGATCCGACCCTCTGGTTCGAGGCTCGCTTTTACTTAGCGATTGCCTGCTTTAGTTAGCGGATGTTATCAACTTCGGTTGATCCGGCCCTCTGGTTCGATGCTTGCTTTTATTTAGCGATTTCCTGCTTTAGGTAGCGGATGTTATCAACTTCGGTTGATCTGTCCCTCTGGTTAGATGCTCCCTTTTATTTAGCGACTGCCTGCTTTAGTTAGTGGATGTTATCAACTTCGTTTGATACGACCCTCTGGTTCGATGCTCGCTTTTATTTAGCGATTTCCTGCTATAGTTAGCGGATGTTATCAACTTCGGTTGATCCGACCCTCTGGTTCGATCCTCCCTTTTATTTAGCGATTGCCTACTTTAGGTAGCGGATGTTATCAACTTAGGTTGATCCGGCCCTCTGGTTCGATGCTCGCTTTTATTTAGCGATTTCCTGCTTTATGTAGCGGATGTTATCAACTTCGGTTGATCCGGCCCTCTGGTTCGATGCTCGCTTTTATTTAGCGATTGCCTGCTTTAGGTAGCGGATGTTATCAACTTCGGTTGAACCAGCCCTCTCGTTCGATGCTCGCTTTTATTTATGGATTTTCTGCTTTAGGTAGCGGGTGTTATCATCTTCGGTTGATCCGGCCGTCTAGTTCGATGCTCGCTTTTACTTAGTGATTGCCTGCTTTAGTTAGTGGATGTTATCAACTTCGGTTGATTCGACCCTCTGGTTCGATTCTCGCTTTTATTTAGCGATTGCCTGCTTTAGGTAGCGGATGTTATCAACTTCGGTTGATCCGGCCCTCTGGTTCGAAGCTCGCTTTTATTTAGCGATTGCCTGCTTTATGTAGCGGATGTTATCAACTTCGGTTGATCCGGCCCTCTGGTTCGATGCTCGCTTTTATTTAGCGACTGCTTGCTTTAGTTAGCGGATGTTATCAACTTTGTTTGATCCGACCCTCTGGTTCGATGCTCGCTTTTATTTAGCGATTTCCTGCTTGAGGTAGCGGATGTTATCAACTTCGGTTGATCCGGCCCTCTGGTTCGATGCTCGCTTTTATTTAGCGATTGCCTGCCTTATGTAGCGGTTCTTATCAACTTCGGTTGATTCGGCCCTCTGGTTCGATGCTCGCTTTTATTTAGCGATTGCCTGCTTTAGGTAGTGGATGTTATCAACTTCGGTTGAACCGGCCCTCTGGTTCGATGCTCGCTTTTATTTAGGGATTTTCTGCTTTAGGCAGCGGATGTTATCAACTTCGGTTGAACCGGCCCTCTGGTTCGATGTTCGCTTTTATTAAGTGATTGCCTGCTTTAGGTAGCGGATGTCATCAACTTCGGTTGATCCGGCCCTCTGGTTCGATGCTCGCTTTTATTTAGGGATATTCTGCTTTAGGTAGCGGATGTTATCAACTTCGGTTGATCCGACCCTCTGGTTCGAAGCTCGCTTTTACTAAGCAATTGCCTGCTTTAGTTAGCGGATGTTATCAACTTCGGTTGATCCGGCCCTCTGGTTCGATGCTTGCTTTTATTTAGCGATTGCCTGCTTTAGGTAGCGGATGTTATCAACTTCGGTTGATCCGGCCCTCTGGTTCGATGCTCGCTTTTATTTATCGATTGCGTGTTTTATGTAGCGGATGTTATCAACTTCGGTTGATCCGACCATCTGGTTCGATGCTCGCTTTTATTTAGCGATTGCCTGCTTTAGGTAGCGGATGTTATCAACTTCGGTTGATTCGGCCCTCTGGTGCGATGCTTGCTTTTATTTAGCGATTGCCTGCTTTAGGTAGCGGATGTTATCAACTTCGGTTGATCTGTCCCTCTGGTTAGATGCTCCCTTTTATTTAGCGACTGCCTGCTTTAGATAGCGGATGTTATCAACTTCGTTTGATCCGACCCTCTGGTTCGATGCTCGCTTTTATTTAGCGATTGCCTGCTGTAGTTAGCGGATGTTATCAACTTCGGTTGATCCGACCCTCTGGTTCGATGCTCGCTTTTATTTAGCGATTGCCTGCTTTAGGTAGCGGATGTTATCAACTTCGGTTGATCCGGCCCTCTGGTTCGATGCTCGCTTTTATTTAGCGATTGCCTGCTTTAGGTAGCGGATGTCATCAACTTCGGTTGAACCGGCCCTCTAGTTCGATGCTCGCTTTTATTTAGGGATTTTCTGCTATAGGTAGCGGATGTTATCAACTTCGATTGATCCGGCCCTCTGGTTCGATGCTCGCTTTTATTTAGGGATTTTCTGCTTTAGGTAGTGGATGTTATCAACTTCGGTTGATCCGAACCTCTGGTTCGAAGCTCGCTTTTACTTAGCGATTGCCTGCTTTATTTAGCGGATGTTATCAACTTAGGTTGATCCGGTCCTCTGGTTCGATGCTTGCTTTTATTTAGCGATAGCCTGCTTTAGGTAGCGGATGTTATCAACTTCGGTTGATCGGCCCTCTGGTTCGATGCTCGGTTTTATTTAGCGATTGCTTGCTTTATGTAGCGGATGTTATCAACTTCGGTTGATCAGACCATCTGGTTCGATGCTCGCTTTAATTTAGTGATTGCCTGCTTTAGGAAGCGGATGTTATCAACTTTGGTTGATCCGGCCCTCTGGTTTGATGCTCGCTTTTATTTAGCGATTGCCTGCTTTAGGTAGCGGATGTTATCAACTTCGGTTGATCTGGACCTCTGGTTCGATGCTCCCTTTTATTCAGCGACTGCCTACTTTAGTTAGCAGATGTTATCAAATTCGTTTGATCCGACCCTCTGGTTCGATGCTCGCTTTCATTTAGCGATTGCCTGCTTTAGGTAGCGGATGTTATCAACTTCGGTTGATCCGACCCTCTGGTTCGATGCTCGCTTTTATTTAGCAATTGCCTGCTTTATGTAGCGGATGTTATGAACTTCGGTTGATCCTGCCCTCTGGTCCGATGCTCACTTTTATTTAGCGATTGCCTGCTTTAGGTAGCGGATGTTATCAACTTCGGTTGAACCGGCCCTCTGGTTCGATGCTCGCTTTTATTTAGGGATTTTCTGCTTTAGGTAGCGGGTGTTATCAACTTCGGTTGATCCGACCCTCTGGTTGGATGCTCGCTTTTACTTAGCGATTGCCTGCTTTAGTTAGCGGATGTTATCAACTTCGGTTGATCCGGCCCTCTGGTTCAATGCTCGCTTTTATTTAGGAATTTTCTGCTTTAGGTAGCGGATGTTATCAACTTCGGTTCATCCGACCCTCTGGTTCGAGGCTCGCTTTTACTTAGCGATTGCCTGCTTTAGTTAGCGGATGTTATCAACATCGGTTGATCCGGCCCTCTGGTTCGATGCTTGCTTTTATTTAGCGATTGCCTGCTTTAGGTAGCGGATGTTATCAACTTCAGTTGATCCGACCCTCTGGTTCGATGCTCGCTTTTATTTAGCGATTGCGTGCTTTATATAGCGGATGTTATCAACTTCGGTTGATCCGACCATCTGGTTCGATGCTCGCTTTTATTTAGCGATTGCCTGCTTTAGGTAGCGGATGTTATCAACTTCGGTTGATCCGGCCCTCTGGTACGATGCTTGCTTTTATTTAGCGATTGCCTGCTTTAGGTAGCGGATGTTATCAACTTCGGTTGATCTGTCCCTCTGGTTAGATGCTCCCTTTTATTTAGCGACTGCCTGCTTTAGTTAGTGGATGTTATCAACTTCGTTTGATACGACCCTCTGGTTCGATGCTCGCTTTTATTTAGCGATTTCCAGCTATAGTTAGCGGATGTTATCAACTTCGGTTGATCCGACCCTCTGGTTCGATGCTCCCTTTTATTTAGCGATTGCCTACTTTAGGTAGCAGATGTTATCAACTTAGGTTGATCCGGCCCTCTGGTTCGATGCTCGCTTTTATTTAGCGATTTCCTGCTTTATGTAGCAGATGTTATCAACTTCGGTTGATCCGACCCTCTGGTTCGATGCTCGCTTTTATTTAGCGATTGCCTGCTTTAGGTAGCGGATGTTATCAACTTCGGTTGAACCGGCCCTCTCGTTCGATGCTCACTTTTATTTATGGATTTTCTGCTTTAGGTAGCGGGTGTTATCATCTTCGGTTGATCCGGCCCTCTAGTTCGATGCTCGCTTTTACTTAGTGATTGCCTGCTTTAGTTAGCGGATGTTATCAACTTCGGTTGATTCGACGCTCTGGTTCGATGCTCGCTTTTATTTAGCGATTGCCTGCTTTAGGTAGCGGATGTTATCAACTTCGGTTGATCCGGCCCTCTGGTTCGAAGCTCGCTTTTATTTAGCGGTTGCCTGCTTTATGTAGCGGATGTTATCAACTTCGGTTGATCCGGCCCTCTGGTTCGATGCACGCTTTTATTTAGCGATTGCCTGCTTTAGGTAGCGGATGTTATCAACTTCGGTTGATCCGGCCCTCTGGTTCGATGCTCCCTTTTATTTAGCGATTGCCTGCTTTATGTAGCGGATGTTATCAACTTCGGTTGAACCGGCCCTCTGGTTCGATGCTCGCTTTTATTTAGCGATTTCCTGCTTTATGTAGCGGATGTTATCAACTTCGATTGATCCGTCCCTCTGGTTCGATGCTCGCTTTTATTTAGGGATTTTCTGCTTTAGGTAGTGGATGTTATCAACTTCGGTTGATCCGAACCTCTGGTTCGAAGCTCGCTTTTACTTAGCGATTGCCTGCTTTATTTAGCGGATGTTATCAACTTCGGTTGATCCGGCCCTCTGGTTCGATGCTTGGTTTTATTTAGCGATAGCCTGCTTTAGGTAGCGGATGTTATCAACTTCGGTTGATCCGGCCCTCTGGTTCGATGCTCGATTTTATTTAGCGATTGCTTGCTTTATGTAGCGGATGTTATCAACTTCGGTTGATCATACCATCTGGTTCGATGCTCGCTTTAATTTAGTGATTGCCTGCTTTAGGTAGCGGATGTTATCAACTTCGGTTGATCCGACCCTCTGATTCGATGCTCGCTTTTATTTAGCGATTGCCTGCTTTAGGTAGCGGATGTTATCAACTTCGGTTGATCTGGCCCTCTGGTTCGATGCTCCCTTTTATTCAGCGACTGCCTACTTTAGTTAGCAGATGTTATCAAATTCGTTTGATCCGACCCTCTGGTTCGATGCTCGCTTTTATTTAGCGATTGCCTGCTTTAGGTAGCGGATGTTATCAACTTCGGTTGATCCGACCCTCTGGTTCGATGCTCGCTTTTATTTAGCAATTGCCTGCTTTATGTAGCGGATGTTATGAACTTCGGTTGATCCGGCCCTGTGGTTCGATGCTCACTTTTATTTAGCGATTGCCTGCTTTAGGTAGCGGATGTTATCAACTTCGGTTGAACCGGCCCTCTGGTTCGATACTCGCTTTTATTTAGGGATTTTCTGCTTTAGGTAGCGGGTGTTATCAACTTCGGTTGATCCGACCCTCTGGTTGGATGCTCGCTTTTACTTAGCGATTGCCTGCTTTAGTTAGCGGATGTTATCAACTTCGGTTGATCCGGCCCTCTGGTTCAATGCTCGCTTTTATTTAGCGATTCCCTGCTTTAGGAAGCGGATGTTATCAACTTCGGTTGATCCGGCCCTCTGGTTCGATGCTCGCTTTTATTTAGCGATTGCCTGCTTTAGGTAGAGGATGTCATCAACTTCGGTTGAACCGGCCCTCTAGTTCGATGCTCGCTTTTATTTAGGGATTTTCTGCTTTAGGTAGCGGATGTTATCAACTTCGATTGATCCGGCCCTCTGGTTCGATGCTCGCTTTTATTTAGGGATTTTCTGCTTTAGGTAGTGGATGTTTTCAACTTCGGTTGATCCGAACCTCTGGTTCGATGCTCGCTTTTACTTAGCGATTGCCTGCTTTATTTAGCGGATGTTATCAACTTCGGTTGATCCGGCCCTCTGGTTCGATGCATGCTTTTATTTAGCGATAGCCTGCTTTAGGTAGCGGATGTTATCAACTTCGGTTGATCCGAACCTCTGGTTCGATGCTCGGTTTTATTTAGCGATTGCTTGCTTTATGTAGCGGATGTTATCAACTTCGGTTGATCAGACCATCTGGTTCGATGCTCGCTTTAATTTAGTGATTGCTTGCTTTAGGTAGCGGATGTTATCAACTTCGGTTGATCCGGCCCTCTGGTTCGATGCTCGCTTTTATTTAGCGATTGCCTGCTTTAGGTAGCGGATGTTATCAACTTCGGTTGATCTGGCCCTCTGGTTCGATGCTCCCTTTTATTCAGCGACTGCCTACTTTAGTTAGCAGATGTTATCAAATTCGTTTGATCCGACCCTCTGGTTCGATGCTCGCTTTTATTTAGCGATTGCCTACTTTAGGTAGCAGATGTTATCAACTTCGGTTGATCCAGCCCTCTGGTTCGATGCTCGCTTTTATTTAGCGACTACCTGCTTTAGTTAGCGGATGTTATCAACTTCGTTTGATCCGACCCTTTGGTTCGATGCTTGCTTTTATTTAGCAATTGTCTGCATTAGGTAGCGGATGTTATCAACTTCGGTTGATCCGGCCCTCTGGTTCGATGCTCGCTTTTATTTAGCGATTGCCTGCTTTAGGTAGAGGATGTTATCAACTTCGGTTGATCCGACCCTCTTTTTCGATGCTCGCTTTTATTTAGCGATTTCCTGCTTTATGTAGCGATTGTTATCAACTTCGGTTGATCCGACCCTCTGGTTCGATGCTCGCTTTTATTTAGCGACTGCCTGCTTTAGTTATCGGATGTTATCAACTTTGTTTGATCCGACCCTCTGGTTCGATGCTCGCTTTTATTTAGCGATTGCCTGCTTTAGGTAGCGGATGTTATCAACTTCGGTTGATCCGGCCCTCTAGTTCGATTCTCGCTTTTATTTAGCGAATGCCTGCTTTAGTTAGCGGATGTTATCAACTTCGTGTGATCCGACCCTCTGGTTCGATGCTTGCTTTTATTTAGCGATTGCCTGCTATAGTTAGCGGATGTTATCAACTTCGGTTGATCCGACCGTCTGGTTCGATGCTCGCTTTTATTTAGCGATTGTTTGCATTAGGTAGCGGATGTTATCAACTTCGGTTGATCCGGCCCTCTGGTTCGATGCTCGCTTTTATTTAGCGATTGCCTGCTTTAGGTAGCGGATGTTATCAACTTCGGTTGATCCGGCCCTCTGGTTCGATGCTCGCTTTTATTTAGCGATTGCCTGCTTTATGTAGCGGTTGTTATCAACTTCGGTTGATTCGGCCCTGTGGTTCGATGCTCGCTTTTATTTAGCGATTGCCTGCTTTAGGTAGTGGATGTTATCAACTTCGGTTGAACCGGCCCTCTGGTTCGATGCTCGCTTTTATTTAGGGATTTTCTGCTTTAGGTAGCGTATGTTATCAACTTCAGTTGATCCGACCCTCTGGTTCGAAGCTCGCTTTACTTAGCGATTGCCTGCTTTAGTTAGCGAATGTTATCATCTTCGGTTGATCCGGCCCTCTGGTTCATTGCTCGCTTTTATTTAGCGATTACCTACTTTAGGTAGCGGATGTTATCAACTTCGGTTGATCCGGCCCTCTGGTTCGATGCTCGCTTTTATTTAGCGATTGCCTGCTTTATCTAGCGGATGTTTCAACTTCGGTTGATCCGGCCATCTGGTTCGATGCTTGCTTTTATTTAGCGATTGCCTGCTTTAGGTAGCGGATGTTATCAAATTCAGTTGATCTGACCCTCTGGTTCGATGCTCGCTTTTATTTAGCGATTTCCTGCTTTAGGTAGCAGATGTTATCAACTTCGGTTGATCCGACCCTCTGGTTCGATGCTCGCTTTTATTTAGAGACTGCTTGCTTTAGTTAGCGGATGTTATCAAATTCGTTTGATCCGACCCTCTGGTACGATGCTCGCTTTTATTTAGCGATTGCCTGCTATAGTTAGTGGATGTTATCAACTTCGGTTGATCCGACCCTCTGGTTCGATGCTCGCTTTTATTTAGCGATTGCCTGCTTTAGGTAGCGGATGTTATCAACTTCGGTTGATCCGACCCTCTGGTTCGATGCTCGCTTTTATTTAGCAATTGCCTGCTTTATGTAGCGGAAGTTATGAACTTCGGTTGATCCGGCCCTCTGGTTCGATGCTCACTTTTATTTAGCGATTGCCTGCTTTAGGTAGCGGATGTTATCAACTTCGGTTGAACCGGCCCTCTGGTTCGATGCTCGCTTTTATTTAGGGATTTTCTGCTTTAGGTAGAGGGTGTTATCAACTTCGGTTGATCCGACCCTCTGGTTGGATGCTCGCTTTTACTTAGCGATTGCCTGCTTTAGTTAGCGGATGTTATCAACTTCGGTTGATCCGGCCCTCTGGTTTAATGCTCGCTTTTATTTAGCGATTCCCTGCTTTAGGTAGTGGATGTTATCAACTTCGGTTGAACCGGCCCTCTGGTTCGATGCTCGCTTTTATTTAGGAATTTTCTGCTTTAGGTAGCGGATGTTATCAACTTCGGTTGATCCGACCCTCTGGTTCGAGGCTCGCTTTTACTTAGCGATTGCCTGCTTTAGTTAGCGGATGTTATCAACTTCGGTTGATCCGGCCCTCTGGTTCGATGCTTGCTTTTATTTAGCGATTGCCTGCTTTAGGTAGCGGATGTTATCAACTTCGGTTGATCCGACCCTCTGGTTCGATGCTCGCTTTTATTTAGCGATTGCGTGCTTTATATAGCGGATGTTATCAACTTCGGTTGATCCGACCATCTGGTTCGATGCTCGCTTTTATTTAGCGATTGCCTGCTTTAGGTAGCGGATGTTATCAACTTCGGTTGATCCGGCCCTCTGGTACGATGCTTGCTTTTATTTAGCGATTGCCTGCTTTAGGTAGCGGATGTTATCAACTTCGGTTGATCTGTCCCTCTGGTTAGATGCTCCCTTTTATTTAGCGACTGCCTGCTTTAGTTAGTGGATGTTATCAACTTCGTTTGATACGACCCTCAGGTTCGATGCTCGCTTTTATTTAGCGATTTCCTGCTATAGTTAGCGGATGTTATCAACTTCTGTTGATCCGACCCTCTGGTTCGATGCTCCCTTTTATTTAGCGATTGCCTACTTTAGGTAGCGGATGTTATCAACTTAGGTTGATCCGGCCCTCTGGTTCGATGCTCGCTTTTATTTAGCGATTTCCTGCTTTATGTAGCGGATGTTATCAACTTCGGTTGATCCGGCCCTCTGGTTCGATGCTCGCTTTTATTTAGCGATTGCCTGCTTTAGGTAGCGGATGTTATCAACTTCGGTTGAACCGGCCCTCTCGTTCGATGCTCGCTTTTATTTATGGATTTTCTGCTTTAGGTAGCGGGTGTTATCATCTTCGGTTGATCTGGCCCTCTAGTTCGATGCTCGCTTTTACTTAGTGATTGCCTGCTTTAGTTAGCGGATGTTATCAACTTCGGTTGATTCGACCCTCTGGTTCGATGCTCGCTTTTATTTAGCGATTGCCTGCTTTAGGTAGCGGATGTTATCAACTTCGGTTGATCCGACCCTCTGGTTCGAAGCTCGCTTTTATTTAGCGATTGCCTGCTTTATGTAGCGGATGTTATCAACTTCGGTTGATCCGGCCCTCTGGTTCGATGCTCGCTTTTATTTAGCGATTGCCTGCTTTAGGTAGCAGATGTTATCAACTTCGGTTGATCCGGCCCTCTGGTTCGATACTCCCTTTTATTTAGCGATTGCCTGCTTTATGTAGCGGATGTTATCAACTTCGGTTGATCCGGCCCTCTGGTTCGATGCTCGCTTTTATTTAGCGATTTCCTGCTTTATGTAGCGGATGTTATCAACTTCGGTTGATCCGGCCCTCTGGTTCGATGCTTGCTTTTATTTAGCGATTGCCTGCTTTAGGTAGCGGATGTTATCAACTTCGGTTGAACCGGCCCTCTCGTTCGATGCTCGCTTTTATTTATGGATTTTCTGCTTTAGGTAGCAGGTGTTATCATCTTCGGTTGATCTGGCCCTCTAGTTCGATGCTCGCTTTTACTTAGTAATTGCCTGCTTTAGTTAGCGGATGTTATCAACTTCGGTTGATTCGACCCTCTGGTTCGATGCTCGCTTTTATTTAGTGATTGCCTGCTTTAGGTAGCGGATGTTATCAACTTCGGTTGATCCGACCCTCTGTTTCGAAGCTCGCTTTTATTTAGCGATTGCCTGCTTTATGTAGCGGATGTTATCAACTTCGGTTGATCCGGCCCTCTGGTTCGATGCTCGCTTTTATTTAGCGATTGCCTGCTTTAGGTAGCGGATGTTATCAACTTCGGTTGATCCGGCCCTCTGGTTCGATGCTCCCTTTTATTTAGCGATTGCCTGCTTTATGTAGCGGATGTTATCAACTTCGGTTGATCCGGCCCTCTGGTTCGATGCTCGCTTTTATTTAGCGATTTCCTGCTTTATGTAGCGGATGTTATCAACTTCGGTTGATCCGGCCCTCTGGTTCGATGCTCGCTTTTATTTAGCGATTTCCTGCTTTAGGTAGCGGATGTTATCAACTTCGGTTGAACCGGCCCTCTCGTTCGATGCTCGCTTTTGTTTATGGATTTTCTGCTTTAGGTAGCGGGTGTTATCAACTTCGGTTGATCCGGCCCACTGGTTCGATGCTCGCTTTTACTTAGTGATTGCCTGCTTTAGTTAGCGGATGTTATCAACTTCGGTTGATCCGACCCTCTGGTTCGATGCTCGCTTTTATTTAGCGATTGCCTGCTTTAGGTAGCGGATGTTATCAACTTCGGTCGATCCGACCCTCTGGTTCGATGCTCCCTTTTATTTAGCGATTTCCTACTTTATGTAGTGGATGTTATCAACTTCGGTTGATCCGGCCCTCTGGTTCGATGCTCGCTTTTATTTAGCGACTGCTTGCTTTAGTTAGCGGATGTTATCAACTTTGTTTGATCCGGCCCTCTGGTTCGATGCTCGCTTTTATTTAGCAACTGTCTGCTTTAGTTAGCGGATGTTATCAACTTCGTTTGATCCGACCCTCTGGTTCGATGCTTGCTTTTATTTAGCGATTGCCTGCTATAGATAGCGGATGTTATCAACTTCGGTTGATCCGGCCCTCTGGTTCAATGCTCGCTTTTATTTAGCCATTTCCTGCTTTAGGTAGCGGATGTTATCAACTTCGGTTGATCCGGCCCTCTGGTTCGATGCTCGCTTTTATTTAGCGATTGTCTGCTTTAGGTAGCGGATGTTATCAACTTCGGTTGATCCGGCCCTCTGGTTCGATGCTCGCTTTTATTTAATGATTGCCTGCTTTATGTAGCGATTCTTATCAACTTCGGTTGATTCGGCCCTCTGGTTCGATGCTCGCTTTTATTTAGCGATTGCCTGCTTTAGGTAGTGGATGTTATCAACTTCGGTTGAACCGGCCCTCTGGTTCGATGCTCGCTTTTATTTAGGGATTTTCTGCTTTAGGCAGCGGATGTTATCAACTTCGGTTGATCCGGCCCTCTGGTTCGATGTTCGCTTTTATTAAGTGATTGCCTGCTTTAGGTAGCGGATGTTATCAACTTCGGTTGATCCGGCCCTCTAGTTCGATGCTCGCTTTTATTTAGCGATTGCCTGCTTTCGGTAGCGGATGTTATCAACTTCGGTTGATCTGGCCCTCTGGTTCGATGCTCCCTTTTATTTAGCGACCGCCTGCTTTAGTTAGCGGATGTTATCAACTTCGTTTGATCCGACCCTCTGGTTCGATGCTCGCTTTTATTTAGCGATTGCCTGCTGTAGTTAGCGGATGTTATCAACTTCGGTTGATCCGACCCTCTGGTTCGATGCTCGCTTTTATTTAGCGATTGCCTACTTTAGGAAGCGGATGTTATCAACTTCGGTTGATCCGGCCCTCTGGTTCGATGCTCGCTTTTATTTAGCGATTGCCTGCTTTAGGTAGCGGATGTCATCAACTTCGGTTGAATCGGCCCTCTAGTTCGATGCTCGCTTTTATTTAGGGATTTTCTGCTTTAGGTAGCGGATGTTATCAACTTCGATTGATCCGGCCCTCTGGTTCGATGCTCGCTTTTATTTAGGGATTTTCTGCTTTAGGTAGCGGATGTTATCAACTTCGGTTGATCCGGCCCTCTGGTTCGATGCTTGCTTTTATTTAGCGATTGCCTGCTTTAGGTAGCGGATGTTATCAACTTCGGTTGATCCGGCCCTCTGGTTCGATGCTCGCTTTTATTTAGCGATTGCGTGCTTTATGTAGCAGATGTTATCAACTTCGGTTGATCCGACCATCTGGTTCGATGCTCGCTTTTATTTAGCGATTGCCTACTTTATGTAGCGGATGTTATCAACTTCGGTTGATCCGGCCCTCTGGTTCGATGCTCGCTTTTATTTAGCGACTGCTTGCTTTAGTTAGCGGATGTTATCAACTTTGTTTGATCCGGCCCTCTGGTTCGATGCTCGCTTTTATTTAGCGACTGCCTGCTTTAGTTAGCGGATGTTATCAACTTCGTTTGATCCGACCCTCTGGTTCGATGCTTGCTTTTATTTAGCGATTGCCTACTATAGATAGCGGATGTTATCAACTTCGGTTGATCCGGCCCTCTGGTTCGATGCTCGCTTTTATTTAGCCATTTCCTGCTTTAGGTAGCGGATGTTATCAACTTCGGTTGATCCGGCCCTCTGGTTCGATGCTCGCTTTTATTTAGCGATTGTCTGCTTTAGGTAGCGGATGTTATCAACTTCGGTTGATCCGGCCCTCTTGTTCGATGCTCGCTTTTATTTAATGATTGCCTGCTTTATGTAGCGATTCTTATCAACTTCGGTTGATTCGGCCCTCTGGTTCGATGCTCGCTTTTATTTAGCGATTGCCTGCTTTAGGTAGTGGATGTTATCAACTTCGGTTGAACCGGCCCTCTGGTTCGATGCTCGCTTTTATTTAGGGATTTTCTGCTTTAGGCAGCGGATGTTATCAACTTCGGTTGATCCGGCCCTCTGGTTCGATGTTCGCTTTTATTAAGTGATTGCCTGCTTTAGGTAGCGGATGTTATCAACTTCGGTTGATCCGGCCCTCTGGTTCGATGCTCGCTTTTATTTAGGGATATTCTGCTTTAGGTACCGGATGTTATCAACTTCGGTTGATCCGACCCTCTGGTTCGAAGCTCGCTTTTACTTAGCGATTGCCTGCTTTAGTTAGCGGATGTTATCAACTTCGGTTGATCCGGCCCTCTGGTTCGATGCTTGCTTTTATTTAGCGATTGCCTGCTTTAGGTAGCGGATGTTATCAACTTCGGTTGATCCGGCCCTCTGGTTCGATGCTCGCTTTTATTTAGCGATTGCGTGCTTTATGTAGTAGATGTTATCAACTTCGGTTGATCCGACCATCTGGTTCGATGCTCGCTTTTATTTAGCGATTGCCTGCTTTAGGTAGCGGATGTTATCAACTTCGGTTGATCCGGCCCTCTGGTGCGATGCTTGCTTTTATTTAGCGATTGCCTGCTTTAGGTAGCGGATGTTATCAACTTCGGTTGATCTGTCCCTCTGGTTAGATGCTCCCTTTTATTTAGCGACTGCCTACTTTAGTTAGCGGATGTTATCAACTTCGTTTGATCCGACCCTCTGGTTCGATGCTCGCTTTTATTTAGCGATTGCCTGCTTTAGGTAGCGGATGTTATCAACTTCGGTTGATCCGGCCCTCTAGTTCGATGCTCGCTTTTATTTAGCGATTGCCTGCTTTCGGTAGCGGATGTTATCAACTTCGGTTGATCTGGCCCTCTGGTTCGATGCTCCCTTTTATTTAGCGACCGCCTGCTTTAGTTAGCGGATGTTATCAACTTCGTTTGATCCGACCCTCTGGTTCGATGCTCGCTTTTATTTAGCGATTGCCTGCTGTAGTTAGCGGATGTTATCAACTTCGGTTGATCCGACCCTCTGGTTCGATGCTCGCTTTTATTTAGCGATTGCCTACTTTAGGAAGCGGATGTTATCAACTTCGGTTGATCCGGCCCTCTGGTTCGATGCTCGCTTTTATTTAGCGATTGCCTGCTTTAGGTAGCGGATGTCATCAACTTCGGTTGAATCGGCCCTCTAGTTCGATGCTCGCTTTTATTTAGGGATTTTCTGCTTTAGGTAGCGGATGTTATCAACTTCGATTGATCCGGCCCTCTGGTTCGATGCTCGCTTTTATTTAGGGATTTTCTGCTTTAGGTAGTGGATGTTATCAACTTCGGTTGATCCGAACCTCTGGTTCGAAGCTCGCTTTTACTTAGCGATTGCCTGCTTTATTTAGCGGATGTTATCAACTTCGGTTGATCCGGCCCTCTGGTTCGATGCTTGCTTTTATTTAGCGATAGCCTGCTTTAGGTAGCGGATGTTATCAACTTCGGTTGATCCGGCCCTCTGGTTTGATGCTCGGTTTTATTTTGCGATTGCTTGCTTTATGTAGCGGATGTTATCAACTTCGAATGATCAGACCATCTGGTTCGATGCTCGCTTTAATTTAGTGATTGCCTGCTTTAGGTAGCGGATGTTATCAACTTCGGTTGATCCGGCCCTTTGGTTCGATGCTCGCTTTTATTTAGCGATTGCCTGCTTTAGGTAGCGGATGTTATCAACTTCGGTTGATCCGACCCTCTGGTTCGATGCTCGCTTTTATTTAGCGATTGCCTACTTTAGGTAGCGGATGTTATCAACTTCGGTTGATCCAGCCCTCTGGTTCGATGCTCGCTTTTATTTAGCGACTACCTGCTTTAGTTAGCGGATGTTATCAACTTCGTTTGATCCGACCCTCTGGTTCGATGCTTGCTTTTATTTAGCGATTGCCTGCTATAGTTAGCGGATGTTATCAACTTCGGTTGATCCGGCCGTCTGGTTCGATGCTCACTTTTATTTAGCGATTGTCTGCATTAGGTAGCGGATGTTATCAACTTCGGTTGATCCGGCCCTCTGGTTCGATGCTCGCTTTTATTTAGCGATTGCCTGCTTTAGGTAGCGGATGTTATCAACTTTGGTTGATCCGACCCTCTGTTTCGATGCTCGCTTTTATTTAGCGATTGCCTGCTTTATGTAGCGATTGTTATCAACTTCGGTTGATCCGGCCCTCTGGTTCGATGCTCACTTTTATTTAGCGACTGCCTGCTTTAGTTATCGGATGTTATCAACTTTGTTTGATCCGACCCTCTGGTTCGATGCTCGCTTTTATTTAGCGATTGCCTGCTTTAGGTAGCGGATGTTATCAACTTCGGTTGATCCGGCCCTCTGGTTCGATGCTCGCTTTTATTTAGCGATTGCCTGCTTTACTTAGTGAATGTTATCAACTTCGTTTGATCTGACCCTCTGGTTCGATGCTTGCTTTTATTTAGCGATTGCCTGCTATAGTTAGCGGATGTTATCAACTTCGGTTGATCCGACCGTCTGGTTCGATGCTCGCTTTTATTTAGCGATTGTCTGCATTAGGTAGCGGATGTTATCAACTTCGGTTGATCCGGCCCTCTGGTTCGATGCTCGCTTTTATTTAGCGATTGCTTGCTTTAGGTAGCGGATGTTATCAACTTCGGTTGATCCGGCCCTCTGGTTCGATGCTCGCTTTTATTTAGCGATTGCCTGCTTTATGTAGCGGTTGTTATCAACTTCGGTTGATTCGGCCCTCTGGTTCGATGCTCGCTTTTATTTAGCGATTGCCTGCTTTAGGTAGTGGATGTTATCAACTTCGGTTGAACCGGCCCTCTGGTTCGATGCTCGCTTTTATTTAGGGATTTTCTGCTTTAGGTAGCGTATGTTATCAACTTCGGTTGATCCGACCCTCTGGTTCGAAGCTCGCTTTTACTTAGCGATTGCCTGCTTTAGTTAGCGAATGTTATCATCTTCGGTTGATCCGGCCCTCTGGTTCGATGCTTGCTTTTATTTAGCGATTACCTACTTTAGGTAGCGGATGTTATCAACTTCAGTTGATCCGGCCCTCTGGTTCGATGCTCGCTTTTATTTAGCGATTGCCTGCTTTAGGTAGCAGATGTTATCAACTTCGGTTGATCCGGCCCTCTGGTTTGATGCTCGCTTTTATTTAGCGATTGCCTGCTTTAGGTAGCGGATGTTATCAACTTTGGTTGATCTGGCCCTCTGGTTCGAGGCTCCCTTTTATTTAGCGACTGCCTGCTTTAGTTAGCGGATGTTATCAACTTCGTTTGATCCGACCCTCTGGTTTGATGCTCGCTTTTATTTAGCGATTGCCTGCTGTAGTTAGCGGATGTTATCAACTTCGGTTGATCCGACCCTCTGGTTCGATGCTCGCTTTTATTTAGCGATTGCCTACTTTAGGAAGCGGATGTTATCAACTTCGGTTGATCCGGCCCTCTGGTTCGATGCTCGCTTTTATTTAGCGATTGCCTGCTTTAGGTAGCGGATGTTATCAACTTCGGTTGATCCGGCCCTCTGGTTCGATGCTCGCTTTTATTTAGGGATTTTCTGCTTTAGGTAGCGTATGTTATCAACTTCGGTTTATCCGACCCTCTAGTTCGAAGCTCGCTTTTACTTAGCGATTGCCTGCTTTAGTTAGCGAATGTTATCATCTTCGACTGATCCGGCCCTCTGGTTCGATGCTTGCTTTTATTTAGCGATTACCTACTTTAGGTAGCGGATGTTATCAACTTCGGTTGATCCGGCCCTCTGGTTCGATGCTCGCTTTTATTTAGCGATTGCCTGCTTTAGGTAGCGGATGTTATCAACTTCGGTAGATCCGGCCCTCTGGTTCGATGCTCGCTTTTATTTAGCGATTGCCTGCTTTAGGTAGCGGATGTTATCAACTTCGGTTGATCTGGCCCTCTGGTTCGATGCTCCCTTTTATTTAGCGACTGCCTGCTCTAGTTAGCGGATGTTATCAACTTCGTTTGATCCGACCCTCTGGTTCGATGCTCGCTTTTATTTAGCGATTGCCTGCTGTAGTTAGCGGATGTTATCAACTTCGGTTGATCCGACCCTCTGGTTCGATACTCGCTTTTATTTAGCGATTGCCTACTTTAGGAAGCGGATGTTATCAACTTCGGTTGATCCGGCCCTCTGGTTCGATGCTCGCTTTTATTTAGCGATTGCCTGCTTTAGGTAGCGGATGTTATCAACTTCGGTTGAACCGGCCCTCTGGTTCGATGCTCGCTTTTATTTAGGGATTTTCTGCTTTAGGTAGCGGATGTTATCAACTTCGATTGTTCCGGCCCACTGGTTCGATGCTCGCTTTTATTTAGGGATTTTCTGCTTTAGGTAGTGGATGTTATCAACTTCGGTTGATCCGAACCTCTGGTTCGAAGCCCGCCTTTACTTAGCGATTGCCTGCTTTATTTAGCGGATGTTATCAACTTCGGTTGATCCGGCCCTCTGGTTCGATGCTTGCTTTTATTTAGCGATTTCCTGCTTTAGGCAGCGGATGTTATCAACTTCGGTTGATCCGGCCCTCTGGTTCGATGCTTGGTTTTATATAGCGATTGCCTGCTTTATGTAGCGGATGTTATCAACTTCGGTTGAATAGACCATCTGGTTCGATGCTCGCTTTTATTTAGCGATTGCCTGCTTTAGGTAGCGGATGTTATCAACTTCGGTTGATCCGGCCCTCTGGTTCGATGCTCGCTTTTATTTAGCGATTGCCTGCTTTAGGTAGCAGATGTTATCAACTTCTGTTGATCTGGCCCTCTGGTTCGATGCTCCCTTTTATTTAGCGACTGCCTGCTTTAGTTAGCAGATGTTATCAACTTCGTTTGATCCGACCCTCTGGTTCGATGCTCGCTTTTATTTAGCGATTGCCTGCTATAGTTAGCGGATGTTATCAACTTCGATTGATCCGGCCTTCTGGTTCGATGCTCGCTTTTATTTAGCGACTACCTGCTTTAGGTAGCGGATGTTATCAACTTTGTTTGATCCGACCCTCTGGTTCGATGCTCGCTTTTATTTAGCGATTGCCTGCTTTAGGTAGCGGATGTTATAAACTTCGGTTGATCCGGCCCTCTGGTTCGATGCTCGCTTTTATTTAGCGACGGCTTGCTTTAGTTAGCGGATGTTATCAACTTAGTTTGATCCGACCCTCTGGTTCGATGCTTGCTTTTATTTAGCGATTGCCTGCTATAGTTAGCGGATGTTATCAACTTCGGTTGATCCGACCCTCTGGTTCGATGCTCGCTTTTATTTAGCGATTGCCTGCTTTAGGTAGCGGATGTTATCAACTTAGGTTGATCCGGCCCTCTAGTTCGATGCTCGCTTTTATTTAGCGATTGCCTGCTTTAGGTAGCGGATGTTATCAACTTCGGTTGATCCGGCCCTCTGGTTCGAAGCTCGCTTTTATTTAGCGATTGCCTGCTTTACGTAGCGGATGTTATCAACTTCGGTTGATCCGGCCCTCTAGTTCGATGCTCGCTTTTATTTAGCGATTGCCTGCTTTAGGTAGCGGATGTTATCAACTTCGGTTGAATTGACCCTCTGGTTCGATGCTCGCTTTTATTTAGGGATTTTCTGCTTTAGGTAGCGGGTGTTATCAACTTCGGTTGATCCGGCCCTCTGGTTTGATGCTCACTTTTACTTAGCGATAGTCTGCTTTAGTTAGCGGATGTTATCAACTTCGGTTGATCCGACCCTCTGGTTCGATGCTCGCTTTTATTTAGCGATTGCCTGCTTTAGGTAGCGGATGTTATCAACTTCGGTTGATCCGGCCCTCTGGTTCGAAGCACGCTTTTACTTAGCGATTGTCTGCTTTATGTAGCGGATGTTATCAACTTCGGTTGATCCGACCCTCTGGTTCGATGCTCGCTTTTATTTAGCGATTGCCTGCTTTAGGTAGCGGATGTTATCAACTTCGGTTGATCCGGCCCTCTGGTTCGATGCTCGCTTTTATTTAGCGATTGCCTGCTTTAGGTAGCGGATGTTATCAACTTCGGTTGATCTGGCCCTCTGGTTCGATGCTCCCTTTTATTTAGCGACTGCCTGCTTTAGTTAGCGGATGTTATCAACTTCGTTTGATCCGACCCTCTGGTTCGATGCTCGCTTTTATTTAGCGATTGCCTGCTGTAGTTAGCGGATGTTATCAACTTCGGTTGATCCGACCCTCTGGTTCGATACTCGCTTTTATTTAGCGATTGCCTACTTTAGGAAGCGGATGTTATCAACTTCGGTTGATCCGACCCTCTGGTTCGATGCTCGCTTTTATTTAGCGATTGCGTGCTTTAGGTAGCGGATGTTATCAACTTCGGTTGAACCGGCCCTCTGGTTCGATGCTCGCTTTTATTTAGGGATTTTTTGCTTTAGGTAGCGGATGTTATCAACTTCGATTGTTCCGGCCCACTGGTTCGATGCTCGCTTTGATTTAGGGATTTTCTACTTTAGGTAGTGGATGTTATCAACTTCGGTTGATCCGAACCTCTGGTTCGAAGCTCGCTTTTACTTAGCGATTGCCTGCTTTATTTAGCGGATGTTATCAACTTCGGTTGATCCGGCCCTCTGGTTCGATGCTTGCTTTTATTTAGCGATTGCCTGCTTTAGGCAGCGGATGTTATCAACTTCGGTTGATCCGGCCCTCTGGTTCGATGCTCGGTTTTATATAGCGATTGCTTGCTTTATGTAGCGGATGTTATCAACTTCGGTTGATCAGACCATCTGGTTCGATGCTCGCTTTTATTTAGCGATTGCCTGCTTTAGGTAGCGGATGTTATCAACTTCGGTTGATCCGGCCCTCTGGTTCGATGCTCGCTTTTATTTAGCGATTGCCTGCTTTAGGTAGCAGATGTTATCAACTTCTGTTGATCTGGCCCTCTGGTTCGATGCTCCCTTTTATTTAGCGACTGCCTGCTTTAGTTAGCAGATGTTATCAACTTTGTTTGATCCGACCCTCTGGTTAGATGCTCGCTTTTATTTAGCGATTGCCTGCTATAGTTAGCGGATGTTATCAACTTCGATTGATCCGGCCTTCTGGTTCGATGCTCGCTTTTATTTAGCGACTACCTGCTTTAGGTAGCGGATGTTATCAACTTTGTTTGATCCGACCCTCTGGTTCGATGCTCGCTTTTATTTAGCGATTGCCTGCTTTAGGTAGCGGATGTTATAAACTTCGGTTGATCCGGCCCTCTGATTCGATGCTCGCTTTTATTTAGCGACTGCCTGCTTTAGTTAGCGGATGTTATCAACTTAGTTTCATCCGACCCTCTGGTTCGATGCTTGCTTTTATTTAGCGATTGCCTGCTATAGTTAGCGGATGTTATCAACTTCGGTTGATCCGACCCTCTGGTTCGATGCTCGCTTTTATTTAGCGATTGCCTGCTTTAGGTAGCGGATGTTATCAACTTCGGTTGATCCGGCCCTTTGGTTCGATGCTCACTTTTATTTAGCGATTCCCTGCTTTAGGTAGCGGATGTTATCAACTTCGGTTGATCCGGCCCTCTGGTTCGAAGCTCGCTTTTATTTAGCGATTGCCTGCTTTACGTAGCGGATGTTATCAACTTCGGTTGATCCGGCCCTCTAGTTCGTTGCTCGCTTTTATTTAGCGATTGCCTGCTTTAGGTAGAGGATGTTATCAACTTCGGGTTGAACCGGCCCTCTGGTTCGACGCTCGCTTTTATTTAGGGATTTTCTGCTTTAGGTAGCGGGTGTTATCAACTTCGGTTGATCCGGCACTCTGGTTTGATGCTCGCTTTTATTTAGCGATAGTAAGCTTTAGTTAGCGGATGTTATCAACTTCGGTTGATCCGACCCTCTGGTTCGATGCTCGCTTTTATTTAGCGATTGCCTGCTTTGGGTAGCGGATGTTATCAACTTCGGTTGATCCGGCCCTCTGGTTCGAAGCTCGCTTTTACTTAGCGATTGCCTGCTTTATGTAGCGGATGTTATCAACTTCGGTTGATCCGACCCTCTGGTTCGATGCTCACTTTTATTTAGTGATTTCCTGCTTTAGGTAGCGGATGTTATCAACTTCGGTTGATCCAACCCTCTGGTTTGATGCTCGCTTTTATTTAGCGACTGCCTGCTTTAGTTAGCGGATGTTATCAACTTCGGTTGATCCGACCCTCTGGTTGGATGCTCGCTTTTACTTAGCGATTGCCTGCTTTAGGTAGCGGATGTTATCAACTTCGGTTGATCCGACCCTCTGGTTTGATGCTCACTTTTATTTAGCGATTGCCTGCTTTATGTAGCGGATGTTATCAACTTCGTTTGATCCGACCCTCTGGTTCGATGCTCGCTTTTATTTAGCGATTGCCTGCTATAGTTAGCGGATGTTATCAACTTTGGTTGATCCAACCCTCTGGTTCGATGCTCGCTTTTATTTAGCGATTGCCTACTTTAGGTAGCGGATGTTATCAACTTCGGTTGATCTGGCCCTCTGGTTCGATGCTCCCTTTTATTTAGCGACTGCCTGCTTTAGTTAGCAGATGTTATCAACTTCGTTTGATCCGACCCTCTGGTTCGATGCTCGCTTTTATTTAGCGATTGCCTGCTATAGTTAGCGGATGTTATCAACATCGATTGATCCGGCCTTCTGGTTCGATGCTCGCTTATATTTAGCGACTACCTGCTTTAGGTAGCGGATGTTATCAACTTTGTTTGATCCGACCCTCTGGTTCGATGCTCGCTTTTATTTAGCGATTGCCTGCTTTAGGTAGCGGATGTTATAAACTTCGGTTGATCCGGCCCTCTGGTTCGATGCTCGCTTTTATTTAGCGACTGCCTGCTTTAGTTAGCGGATGTTATCAACTTAGTTTGATCCGACCCTCTGGTTCGATGCTTGCTTTTATTTAGCGATTGCCTGCTATAGTTAGCGGATGTTATCAACTTCGGTTGATCCGACCCTCTGGTTCGATGCTCGCTTTTATTTAGCGATTGCCTGCTTTAGGTAGCGGATGTTATCAACTTAGGTTGATCCGGCCCTCTAGTTCGATGCTCGCTTTTATTTAGCGATTGCCTGCTTTAGGTAGCGGATGTTATCAACTTCGGTTGATCCGGCCCTCTGGTTCGAAGCTCGCTTTTATTTAGCGATTGCCTGATTTACGTAGCGGATGTTATCAACTTCGGTTGATCCGGCCCTCTAGTTCGATGCTCGCTTTTATTTAGCGATTGCCTGCTTTAGGTAGCGGATGTTATCAACTTCGGTTGAACTGGCCCTCTGGTTCGATGCTCGCTTTTATTTAGGGATTTTCTGCTTTAGGTAGCGGGTGTTATCAACTTCGGTTGATCCGGCCCTCTGGTTTGATGCTCGCTTTTACTTAGCGATAGTCTGCTTTAGTTAGCGGATGTTATCAACTTCGGTTGATCCGACCCTCTGGTTCGATGCTCGCTTTTATTTAGCGATTGCCTGCTTTAGGTAGCGGATGTTATCAACTTCAGTTGATCCGGCCCTCTGGTTCGAAGCACGCTTTTACTTAGCGATTGCCTGCTTTATGTAGCGGATGTTATCAACTTCGGTTGATCCGACCCTCTGGTTCGATGCTCGCTTTTATTTAGCGATTGCCTGCTTTAGGTAGCGGATGTTATCAACTTCGGTTGATCCGACCCTCTGTTTTGATGCTCGCTTTTATTTAGCGACTGCCTGCTTTAGTTAGCGGATGTTATCAACTTCGGTTGATCCGACCCTCTGGTTCGATGCTCGCTTTTACTTAGCGATTGCCTGCTTTAGGTAGCGGATGTTATCAACTTCGGTTGATCCGACCCACTGGTTTGATGCTCGCTTTAATTTAGCGATTGCCTGCTTTATGTAGCGGATGTTATCAACTTCGTTTGATCCGACCCTCTGGTTCGATGCTCGCTTTTATTTAGCGATTGCCTGTTATAGTTAGCGGATGTTATCAATTCGGTTGATCCGACCCTCTGGTTCGATGCTCGCTTTTACTTAGCGATTGCCTGCTTTAGGTAGCGGATGTTATCAACTTCGGTTGATCCGACCCTCTGGTTCGATGCTCACTTTTATTTAGCAATTGCCTCCTTTAGGTAGCGGATGTTATCAACTTCGGTTGATCTGACCCTCTAGTTCGATGCTCGCTTTTATTTAGTGATTGCCTGGTTTAGTTAGCGGATATTATCAACTTCGGTTGATCTGGCCCTCTGGTTCGATGCTCACTTTTATTTAGCGATTTCCTGCTTTAGGTAGCGGATGTTATCAACTTCGGTTGATCCGACCCTCTAATTCGATGCTCGCTTTTATTTAGCGATTGCCTGTTTAGGTAGCGGATGTTATCAACTTCGGTTGATCCGACCCTCTGGTTCGATGCTCGCTTTTATTTAGCGATTGACAGCTTTAGGTAGCGGATGTTATCAACTTCGGTTGATCCAGCCCTCTGGTTCGATTCTCGCTTTAATTTAGAGATTGCCTACTTTAGGTAGCAGATGTTATCTACTTTGGTTGATCCGGCCCTCTGGTTCGATACTCGCTTTTATTTAGCGATTGCCTACTTTAGTTAGCGGATGTTATCAACTTCGGTTGATCCAGCCCTCTGGTTCAATACTCGCTTTTATTTAGCGATTGCCTGCTTTAGGTAGCGGATGTTATCAACTTCGGTTGATCCGACCCTCTGGTTCAATGTTCCCTTTATTTTAGCGATTGCCTGCTTTATGTAATGGATGTTATCAACTACGGTTGAACCGGCCCTCTGGTTCGATGCTCGCTTTTATTTAGCGATTGTCTTCTTTAGGTAGCAGATGTTATCAACTTCGTTTGATCCGACCCTTTGGTTCGATGCTCGCTTTTATTTAGCGATTGCCAGCTTTAGTTAGCGGATGTTATCAACTTCGGTTGATCTGGCCCTCTGGTTTGATGCTCCCTTTTATTTAGCGATTGCCTGCTTTAGTTAGCGGATGTTATCAATTTCGGTTGATCCGACCCTCTGGTTCGATGCTCGCTTTTATTTAGAGATTGCCTGCTATAGTTAGCGGATGTTATCAATTTCGATTGATCCGGCCTTCTGGTTTGATGCTCGCTTTTATTTAGCGACTACCTGCTTTAGGTAGCGGATGTTATTAAATTTGTTTGATCCGACCCTCTGGTTCGATGCTCGCTTTTATTTAGCGACTGCCTGCTTTAGGTAGCGGATGTTATCAACTTAGTTTGATCCGACCCTCTGGTTCGATGCTTGCTTTTATTTAGCGATTGCCTGCTATAGTTAGCGGATGTTATCAACTTCGGTTGATCCGACCCTCTGGTTCGATGCTCGCTTTTATTTAGCGATTGCCTGCTTTAGGTAGCGGATGTTATCAACTTCGGTTGATCTGGCCCTCTGGTTCGAAGCTCGCTTTTATTTAGCGATTGCCTGCTTTACGTAGCGGATGTTATCAACTTCGGTTGATCCGGCCCTCTAGTTCGATGCTCGCTTTTATTTAGCGATTGCCTGCTTTAGGTAGCGGATGTGATCAACTTCGGTTGAACCGGCCCTCTGGTTCGATGCTCGCTTTTATTTAGGCATTTTCTGCTTTAGGTAGCGAGTATTATCAACTTCGGTTGATCCGGCCCTCTGGTTTGATTCTCGCTTTCATTTAGCGATGGTATGCTTTAGTTAGCTGATGTTATCAACTTCGGTTGATCCGACCCTCTGGTTCGATGCTCGCTTTTATTTCACGATTGCCTACTTTAGGTAGCGGATGTTATCAACTTCGGTTGACCCGGCCCTCTGGTTCGAAGCTCGCTTTTACTTAGCGATTGCCTGCTTTATGTAGCGTATGTTATCAGCTTCGGTTGATCCGGCCCTCTGGTTCGATGCTCGCTTTTATTTAGCGATTGCCTGCTTTAGGTAGCGGACGTTATCAACTTCGGTTGATCCGACCCTCTGGTTTGATGCTCGCTTTTATTTAGCGACTGCCTGCTTTAGTTAGCGGATGTTATCAACTTCGGTTGATACGACCCTCTGGTTCGATGCTCGCTTTTACTTAGCGATTGCCTGCTTTAGGTAGCGGATGTTATCAACTTCGGTTGACCCGACCCTCTTGTTTAATGCTCGCTTTTATTTAGCGATTGCCTGCTTTAGTTAGCGGATGTTATCAACTTCGGTTGATCCGGCCCTCTGGTTTGATGCTCGCTTTTATTTAGCGATTGCCTGCTATAGTTAGCGGATGTTATCAACTTCGGTTGATCCGACCCTCTGGTTCGATGCTCGCTTTTACTTAGCGATTGCCTTCTTTAGGTAGTGGATGTTATCAACTTCGGTTGATCCGACACTCTAGTTCGATGCTCACTTTTATTTAGCGATTGCCTCCTTTAGGTAGCGGATGTTATCAACTTCGGTTGATCTGACCCTCTAGTTTGATGCTCGCTTTTATTTAGTGATTGCCTGCTTTAGTTAGCGGATATTATCAACTTCGGTTGATCTGGCCTTCTGGTTCGATGCTCCATTTTATTTAGCGATTGCCTGCTTTAGTTAGCGGATGTTATCAATTTCGGTTGATCCGACCCTCTGGTTCGATGCTCCCTTTTGTTTAGTAATTGCCTGCTTTAGGTAGCGGATGTTATCAACTTCGGTTGATCCGACAATCTAGTTCAATGCTCCCTGTTATTTAGCGATTGCCTGCTTTAGGTAGCGGATGTTATCAACTTCGCTTGAACCGGCCCTCTGGTTCGATGCTCGCTTTTATTTAGCGATTGTCTGCTTTAGGTAGTGGATGTTATCAACTTCGGTTGATCCGACCCTCTGGTTCGATGCTCGCTTTTATTCATCGATTGCATGCTTTAGGTAGCGGATGTCATTAACTTCGGTTGATCCAGCCCTCTGGTTCGATGCTAGCTTTTATTTAGCGATTACCTGCTTTAGTTAGCGGATGTTATCAACTTCGGTTGATCCGGCCCTCTGGTTCGATGCTCGCTTTTATTTAGTGATTGTCTGCTTTAGATAACGAATGTTGTCAACATCGGTTGTTCCGACCCTCTGGTTCGATGATCGCTTTTCTATAGCGATTGCCTGCTTTAGGTAGCGGATGTTATCAACATCGGTTGATCCGGCCCTCTGGTTCGATACTCCCTTTTGTTTAGCGATTTCCTGCTTTAGGTAGAGGATGTTATCAACTTCGGTTGATCCGACCCTTTGGTTCGATGATCGCTTTTCTTTAGCGATTGCCTGCTTTAGGTAGCGGATGTTATTAACTTTGGTTGATCCGGCCCTCTGGTTTGATGCTAGCTTTTATTTAGCAATTGCCTGCTTTAGCTAGCGGATGTTTTCAACTTTGGTTAATTCGGCCCTCTGGTTCGATGCTCGCTTTTATTTAGCGATTGTCTGCTTTAGATAGTAAATGTTATCAACATCGGTTGTTCCGGCACTCTGGTACGATGATTGCTTTTCTTTAGCGATTACCTGCTTTAGGTAGCGGATGTTATCAACATCGGTTGATCCGGCCCTCTGGTTCGATGCTCCCTTTTATTTAGCGATTTCCTACTTTAGGTAGCGGATGTTTTCAACTTCGGTTGATCTGACCCTCTGGTTCGATGCTCGCTTTTATTTAGCGATTGCCTGCTTTAGGTAGCGGATGTTATCAACTTCGGTTGATCCGGCCCTCTGGTTCGATGCTCGCTTTTATTTAGCGATTGCCTGCTTTAGGTAGCGGATGTTATCAACTTCGGTTGATCCGGCCCTCTGGTTCGAAGCTCGCTTTTATTTAGCGATTGCCTGCTTTACGTAGCGGATGTTATCAACTTCGGTTGATCTGGCCATCTAGTTCGATGCTCGCTTTTATTTAGCGATTGCCTGCTTTAGGTAGCGGATGTGATCAACTTCGGTTGAACCGGCCCTCTGGTTCGATGCTCGCTTTTATTTAGGGATTTTCTGCTTTAGGTAGCGAGTGTTATCAACTTCGGTTGATCCGACCCTCTGGTTTGATTCTCGCTTTCATTTAGCGATGGTATGCTTTAGTTAGCTGATGTTATCAACTTTGGTTGATCCGACCCTATGGTTCGATGCTCGCTTTTATTTAGCGATTGCCTGCTTTAGGTAGTGGATGTTATCAACTTCGGTTGACCCGGCCCTCTGGTTCGAAGCTCGCTTTTACTTAGCGATTGCCTGCTTTATGTAGCGTATGTTATCAGCTTCGGTTGATCCGGCCCTCTGGTTCGATGCTCGCTTTTATTTAGCGATTGCCTGCTTTAGGTAGCGGACGTTATCAACTTCGGTTGATCCGACCCACTGGTTTGATGCTCGCTTTTATTTAGCGACTGCCTGCTTTAGTTAGCGGATGTTATCAACTTCGGTTGATCCGACCCTCTGGTTCGATGCTCGCTTTTACTTAGCGATTGCCTGCTTTAGGTAGCGGATGTTATCAACTTCGGTTGACCCGACCCTCTTGTTTAATGCTCGCTTTTATTTAGCGATTGCCTGCTTTAGTTAGCGGATGTTATCAACTTCGGTTGATCCGGCCCTCTGGTTTGATGCTCGCTTTTATTTAGCGATTGCCTGCTATAGTTAGCGGATGTTATCAACTTTGGTTGATCCGACCCTCTGGTTCGATGCTCGCTTTTACTTAGCGATTGCCTTCTTTAGGTAGCGGATGTTATCAACTTCGGTTGATCCGACACTCTAGTTCGATGCTCACTTTTATTTAGCGATTGCCTCCTTTAGGTAGCGGATGTTATCAACTTCGGTTGATCTGACCCTCTAGTTTGATGCTCGCTTTTATTTAGTGATTGCCTGCTTTAGTTAGCGGATATTATCAACTTCGGTTGATCTGGCCCTCTGGTTCGATGCTCCATTTTATTTAGCGATTGCCTGCTTTAGTTAGCGGATGTTATCAATTTCGGTTGATCCGACCCTCTGGTTCGATGCTCCCTTTTATTTAGTAATTTCCTGCTTTAGGTAGCGGATGTTATCAACTTCGGTTGATCCGACCCTCTAGTTCAATGCTCCCTTTTATTTAGCGATTGCCTGCTTTAGGTAGCGGATGTTATCAACTTCGCTTGAACCGGCCCTCTGGTTCGATGCTCGCTTTTATTTAGTGATTGTCTGCTTTAGGTAGTGGATGTTATCAACTTCGGTTGATCCGACCCTCTGGTTCGATGCTCGCTTTTATTTAGCGATTGCCTGCTTTACGTAGCGGATGTTATCAACTTCGGTTGATCCGGCCCTCTAGTTCGATGCTCGCTTTTATTTAGCGATTGCCTGCTTTAGGTAGCGGATGTGATCAACTTCGGTTGAACCGGCCCTCTGGTTCGATGCTCGCTTTTATTTAGGCATTTTCTGCTTTAGGTAGCGAGTATTATCAACTTCGGTTGATCCGGCCCTCTGGTTTGATTCTCGCTTTCATTTAGCAATGGTATGCTTTAGTTAGCTGATGTTATCAACTTCGGTTGATCCGACCCTCTGGTTCGATGCTCGCTTTTATTTAACGATTGCCTACTTTAGGTAGCGGATGTTATCAACTTCGGTTGACCCGGCCCTCTGGTTCGAAGCTCGCTTTTACTTAGCGATTGCCTGCTTTATGTAGCGTATGTTATCAGCTTCGGTTGATCCGGCCCTCTGGTTCGATGCTCGCTTTTATTTAGCGATTGCCTGCTTTAGGTAGCGGACGTTATCAACTTCGGTTGATCCGACCCTCTGGTTTGATGCTCGCTTTTATTTAGCGACTGCCTGCTTTAGTTAGCGGATGTTATCAACTTCGGTTGATACGACCCTCTGGTTCGATGCTCGCTTTTACTTAGCGATTGCCTGCTTTAGGTAGCGGATGTTATCAACTTCGGTTGACCCGACCCTCTTGTTTAATGCTCGCTTTTATTTAGCGATTGCCTGCTTTAGTTAGCGGATGTTATCAACTTCGGTTGATCCGGCCCTCTGGTTTGATGCTCGCTTTTATTTAGCGATTGCCTGCTATAGTTAGCGGATGTTATCAACTTCGGTTGATCCGACCCTCTGGTTCGATGCTCGCTTTTACTTAGCGATTGCCTTCTTTAGGTAGTGGATGTTATCAACTTCGGTTGATCCGACACTCTAGTTCGATGCTCACTTTTATTTAGCGATTGCCTCCTTTAGGTAGCGGATGTTATCAACTTCGGTTGATCTGACCCTCTAGTTTGATGCTCGCTTTTATTTAGTGATTGCCTGCTTTAGTTAGCGGATATTATCAACTTCGGTTGATCTGGCCCTCTGGTTCGATGCTCCATTTTATTTAGCGATTGCCTGCTTTAGTTAGCGGACTTTATCAATTTCGGTTGATCCGACCCTCTGGTTCGATGCTCCCTTTTATTTAGTAATTGCCTGCTTTAGGTAGCGGATGTTATCAACTTCGGTTGATCCGACAATCTAGTTCAATGCTCCCTGTTATTTAGCGATTGCCTGCTTTAGGTAGCGGATGTTATCAACTTCGCTTGAACCGGCCCTCTGGTTCGATGCTCGCTTTTATTTAGCGATTGTCTGCTTTAGGTAGTGGATGTTATCAACTTCGGTTGATCCGACCCTCTGGTTCGATGCTCGCTTTTATTCATCGATTGCATGCTTTAGGTAGCGGATGTCATTAACTTCGGTTGATCCAGCCCTCTGGTTCGATGCTAGCTTTTATTTAGCGATTACCTGCTTTAGTTAGCGGATGTTATCAACTTCGGTTGATCCGGCCCTCTGGTTCGATGCTCGCTATTATTTAGTGATTGTCTGCTTTAGATAACGAATGTTATCAACATCGGTTGTTCCGACCCTCTGGTTCGATGATCGCTTTTCTATAGCGATTGCCTACTTTAGGTAGCGGATGTTATCAACATCGGTTGATCCGGCCCTCTGGTTCGATACTCCCTTTTGTTTAGCGATTGCCTGCTTTAGGTAGAGGATGTTATCAACTTCGGTTGATCCGACCCTCTGGTTCGATGATCGCTTTTCTTTAGCGATTGCCTGCTTTAGGTAGCGGATGTTATTAACTTTGGTTGATCCGGCCCTCTGGTTTGATGCTAGCTTTTATTTAGCAATTGCCTGCTTTAGCTAGCGGATGTTTTCAACTTCGGTTAATTCGGCCCTCTGGTTCGATGCTCGCTTTTATTTAGCGATTGTCTGCTTTAGATAGTAAATGTTATCAACATCGGTTGTTCCGGCACTCTGGTACGATGATTGCTTTTCTTTAGCGATTACCTGCTTTAGGTAGCGGATGTTATCAACATCGGTTGATCCGGCCCTCTGGTTCGATGCTCCCTTTTATTTAGCGATTTCCTACTTTAGGTAGCGGATGTTTTCAACTTCGGTTGATCTGACCCTCTGGTTCGATGCTCGCTTTTATTTAGCGATTGCCTGCTTTAGGTAGCGGATGTTATCAACTTCGGTTGATCCGGCCCTCTGGTTCGATGCTCGCTTTTATTTAGCGATTGCCTGCTTTAGGTAGCGGATGTTATCAACTTCGGTTGATCCGGCCCTCTGGTTCGAAGCTCGCCTTTATTTAGCGATTGCCTGCTTTACGTAGCGGATGTTATCAACTTCGGTTGATCCGGCCATCTAGTTCGATGCTCGCTTTTATTTAGCGATTTCCTGCTTTAGGTAGCGGATGTGATCAACTTCGGTTGAACCGGCCCTCTGGTTCGATGCTCGCTTTTATTTAGGGATTTTCTGCTTTAGGTAGCGAGTGTTATCAACTTCGGTTGATCCGGCCCTCTGGTTTGATTCTCGCTTTCATTTAGCGATGGTATGCTTTAGTTAGCTGATGTCATCAACTTTGGTTGATCCGACCCTATGGTTCGATGCTCGCTTTTATTTAGCGATTGCCTGCTTTAGGTAGCGGATGTTATCAACTTCGGTTGACCCGGCCCTCTGGTTCGAAGCTCGCTTTTACTTAGCGATTGCCTGCTTTATGTAGCGTATGTTATCAGCTTCGGTTGATCCGGCCCTCTGGTTCGATGCTCGCTTTTATTTAGCGATTGCCTGCTTTAGGTAGCGGACGTTATCAACTTCGGTTGATCCGACCCACTGGTTTGATGCTCGCTTTTATTTAGCGACTGCCTGCTTTAGTTAGCGGATGTTATCAACTTCGGTTGATCCGACCCTCTGGTTCGATGCTCGCTTTTACTTAGCGATTGCCTGCTTTAGGTAGCGGATGTTATCAACTTCGGTTGACCCGACCCTCTTGTTTAATGCTCGCTTTTATTTAGCGATTGCCTGCTTTAGTTAGCGGATGTTATCAACTTCGGTTGATCCGGCCCTCTGGTTTGATGCTCGCTTTTATTTAGCGATTGCCTGCTATAGTTAGCGGATGTTATCAACTTTGGTTGATCCGACCCTCTGGTTCGATGCTCGCTTTTACTTAGCGATTGCCTTCTTTAGGTAGCGGATGTTATCAACTTCGGTTGATCCGACACTCTAGTTCGATGCTCACTTTTATTTAGCGATTGCCTCCTTTAGGTAGCGGATGTTATCAACTTCGGTTGATCTGACCCTCTAGTTTGATGCTCGCTTTTATTTAGTGATTGCCTGCTTTAGTTAGCGGATATTATCAACTTCGGTTGATCTGGCCCTCTGGTTCGATGCTCCATTTTATTTAGCGATTGCCTGCTTTAGTTAGCGGATGTTATCAATTTCGGTTGATCCGACCCTCTGGTTCGATGCTCCCTTTTATTTAGTAATTTCCTGCTTTAGGTAGCGGATGTTATCAACTTCGGTTGATCCGACCCTCTAGTTCAATACTCCCTTTTATTTAGCGATTGCCTGCTTTAGGTAGCGGATGTTATCAACTTCGCTTGAACCGGCCCTCTGGTTCGATGCTCGCTTTTATTTAGCGATTGTCTGCTTTAGGTAGTGGATGTTATCAACTTCGGTTGATCCGACCCTCTGGTTCGATGCTCGCTTTTATTCATCGATTGCATGCTTTAGGTAGCGGATGTCATTAACTTCGGTTGATCCAGCCCTCTGGTTCGATGCTAGCTTTTATTTAGCGATTGCCTGCTTTAGTTAGCGGATGTTATCAACTTCGGTTGATCCGGCCCTCTGGTTCGATGCTCGCTTTTATTTAGTGATTGTCTGCTTTAGATAACGAATGTTATCAACATCGGTTGTTCCGACCCTCTGGTTCGATGATCGCTTTTCTATAGCGATTGCCTGCTTTAGGTAGCGGATGTTATCAACATCGGTTGATCCGGCCCTCTGGTTCGATACTCCCTTTTGTTTAGCGATTGCCTGCTTTAGGTAGAGGATGTTATCAACTTCGGTTGATCCGACCCTCTGGTTCGATGATCGCTTTTCTTTAGCGATTGCCTGCTTTAGGTAGCGGATGTTATTAACTTTGGTTGATCCGGCCCTCTGGTTTGATGCTAGCTTTTATTTAGCAATTGCCTGCTTTAGCTAGCGGATGTTTTCAACTTCGGTTAATTCGGCCCTCTGGTTCGATGCTCGCTTTTATTTAGCGATTGTCTGCTTTAGATAGTAAATGTTATCAACATCGGTTGTTCCGGCCCTCTGGTACGATGATTGCTTTTCTTTAGCGATTACCTGCTTTAGGTAGCGGATGTTATCAACATCGGTTGATCCGGCCCTCTGGTTCGATGCTCCCTTTTATTTAGCGATTTCCTACTTTAGGTAGCGGATGTTTTCAACTTCGGTTGATCTGACCCTCTGGTTCGATGCTCGCTTTTATTTAGCGATTGCCTGCTTTAGGTAGCGGATGTTATCAACTTCGGTTGATCCGGCCCTCTGGTTCGATGCTCGCTTTTATTTAGCGATTGCCTGCTTTAGGTAGCGGATGTTATCAACTTCGGTTGATCCGGCCCTCTGGTTCGAAGCTCGCTTTTATTTAGCGATTGCCTGCTTTACGTAGCGGATGTTATCAACTTCGGTTGATCCGGCCCTCTAGTTCGATGCTCGCTTTTATTTAGCGATTGCCTGCTTTAGGTAGCGGATGTGATCAACTTCGGTTGAACCGGCCCTCTGGTTCGATGCTCGCTTTTATTTAGGGATTTTCTGCTTTAGGTAGCGAGTGTTATCAACTTCGGTTGATCCGGCCCTCTGGTTTGATTCTCGCTTTTATTTAGCGATGGTATGCTTTAGTTAGCTGATGTTATCAACTTCGGTTGATCCGACCCTATGGTTCGATGCTCGCTTTTATTTAGCGATTGCCTGCTTTAGGTAGCGGATGTTATCAACTTCGGTTGACCCGGCCCTCTGGTTCGAAGCTCGCTTTTACTTAGCGATTGCCTGCTTTATGTAGCGTATGTTATCAGCTTCGGTTGATCCGACCCTCTGGTTCGATGCTCGCTTTTATTTAGCGATTGCCTGCTTTAGGTAGCGGACGTTATCAACTTCGGTTGATCCGACCCTCTGGTTTGATGCTCCCTTTTATTTAGCGACTGCCTGCTTTAGTTAGCGGATGTTATCAACTTCGGTTGATCCGACCCTCTGGTTCGATGCTCGCTTTTACTTAGCGATTGCCTGCTTTAGGTAGCGGATGTTATCAACTTCGGTTGACCCGACCCTCTTGTTTAATGCTCGCTTTTATTTAGCGATTGCCTGCTTTAGTTAGCGGATGTTATCAACTTCGGTTGATCCGGCCCTCTGGTTTGATGCTCGCTTTTATTTAGCGATTGCATGCTATAGTTAGCGGATGTTATCAACTTTGGTTGATCCGACCCTCTGGTTCGATGCTCGCTTTTACTTAGCGATTGCCTTCTTTAGGTAGCGGATGTTATCAACTTCGGTTGATCCGACACTCTTGTTCGATGCTCACTTTTATTTAGCGATTGCCTCCTTTAGGTAGCGGATGTTATCAACTTCGGTTGATCTGACCCTCTAGTTTGATGCTCGCTTTTATTTAGTGATTGCCTGCTTTAGTTAGCGGATATTATCAACCTCGGTTGATCTGGCCCTCTGGTTCGATGCTCCATTTTATTTAGCGATTGCCTGCTTTAGTTAGCGGATGTTATCAATTTCGGTTGATCCGACCCTCTGGTTCGATGCTCCCTTTTATTTAGTAATTGCCTGCTTTAGGTAGCGGATGTTATCAACTTCGGTTGATCCGACCCTCTAGTTCAATGCTCCCTTTTATTTAGCGATTGCCTGCTTTAGGTAGCGGATATTATCAACTTCGCTTGAACCGGCCCTCTGGTTTGATGCTCGCTTTTATTTAGCGATTGTCTGCTTTAGGTAGTGGATGTTATCAACTTCGGTTGATCCGACCCTCTGGTTCGATGCTCGCTTTTATTCATCGATTGCATGCTTTAGGTAGCGGATGTCATTAACTTCGGTTGATCCAGCCCTCTGGTTCGATGCTAGCTTTTATTTAGCGATTGCCTGCTTTAGTTAGCGGATGTTATCAACTTTGGTTGATCCGGCCCTCTGGTTCGATGCTCGCTTTTATTTAGTGATTGTCTGCTTTAGATAACGAATGTTATCAACATCGGTTGTTCCGACCCTCTGGTTCGATGATCGCTTTTCTATAGCGATTGCCTGCTTTAGGTAGCGGATGTTCTCAACATCGGTTGATCTGGCCCTCTGGTTCGATACTCCCTTTTGTTTAGCGATTGCCTGCTTTAGGTAGAGGATGTTATCAACTTCGGTTGATCCGACTCTCTGGTTCGATGATCGCTTTTCTTTAGCGATTGCCTGCTTTAGGTAGCGGATGTTATTAATTTTGGTTGATCCGGCCCTCTGGTTTGATGCTAGCTTTTATTTAGCAATTGCCTGCTTTAGCTAGCGGATGTTTTCAACTTCGGTTAATTCGGCCCTCTGGTTCGATGCTCGCTTTTATTTAGCGATTGTCTGCTTTAGATAGTAAATGTTATCAACATCGGTTGTTCCGGCCCTCTGGTACGATGATTGCTTTTCTTTAGCGATTACCTGCTTTAGGTAGCGGATGTTATCAACATCGGTTGATCCGGCCCTCTGGTTCGATGCTCCCTTTTATTTAGCGATTTCCTACTTTAGGTAGCAGATGTTTTCAACTTCGGTTAATCTGACCCTCTGGTTCGATGCTCGCTTTAATTTAGCGATTGCCTGCTTTAGTCAGCGGATGTTATCAACTTCGGTTGATCCGGCCCTCTGGTTCGATGCTCGCTTTTATTTAGCGATTACATGCTTTAGGTAGCGGATGTCATTAACTTCGGTTGATCCGGCCCTCTGGTTCGATGCTCGCTTTTATTTAGGGATTTTCTGCTTTAGGTAGCGGGTGTTATCAACTTCGGTTGATCCGGCCCTCTGGTTCGATGCTCGCTTTTACTTAGCGATTGTTTGCTTTAGTTAGCGGATGTTATCAACTTCGGTTGATCCGACCCTCTGGTTCGATGCTCGCTTTTATTTAGCGATTGCCTACTTTAGGTAGCGGATGTTATCAACTTCGGTTGATCCGACCCTTTGGTTTGATGCTCGCTTTTATTTAGCGACTGCCTGCTTTAGTTAGCGGATGTTATCAACTTCGTTTGATCCGACCCTCTAGTTCGATGCTCGCTTTT
Organism: Lathyrus sativus; assembly: GCA_963859935.3. Taxonomy (NCBI): domain Eukaryota; kingdom Viridiplantae; phylum Streptophyta; class Magnoliopsida; order Fabales; family Fabaceae; genus Lathyrus; species Lathyrus sativus. The sequence continues at coordinate 362,018,405 of OZ012737.1, forward strand.
ATTTAGTGATTGCCTGCTATAATTAGCGGATGTTATCAACTTCGGTTGATCCGACCCTCTGTTTCGATGCTCGCTTTTACTTAGCGATTGCCTGCTTTAGGTTGCGGATGTTATCAACTTCGGTTGATCCGACCCTCTGGTTCGATGCTCACTTTTATTTAGCGATTGCCTCCTTTAGGTAGCATATGTTATCAACTTCGGTTGATCTGACCCTCTGGTTCGATGCTCGCTTTTATTTAGTGATTGCCTGCTTTTGTTAGCGGATATTATCAACTTCGGTTGATCCGGCCCCCTGGTTCGATGCTCACTTTATTTAGCGATTTCCTGCTTTAGGTAGCGGATGTTATCAACTTCGGTTGATCCGACCCTCTAATTCGATGCCCGCTTTTATTTAGCGATTGCCTGTTTTGGTAGCGGATGTTATCAACTTCGGTTGATCCGAGCCTCTGGTTCGATGCTCGCTTTTATTTAGCGATTGCCAGCTTTAGGTTGCGGATGTTATCAACTTCGGTTGATCCAGCCCTCTAGTTCGATTCTCGCTTTAATTTAGAGATTGCCTACTTTAGGTAGCGGATGTTATCAACTTTGGTTGATCCGGCCCTCTGGTTCGATACTCGCTTTTATTTAGCGATTGCCTGCTTTAGTTAGCGAATGTTATCAACTTCGGTTGATCCAGCCCTCTGGTTCAATGCTCGCTTTTATTTAGCGATTGCCTGCTTTAGGTAGCGGATGTTATCAACTTCGGTTGATCCGACCCTCTGGTTCAATGTTCCCTTTTATTTAGCGATTGCCTGCTTTATGTAGCGAATGTTATCAACTACAGTTGAACCGGCCCTCTGGTTCGATGCTCGCTTTTATTTAGCGATTGTCTTCTTTAGGTAGCGGATGTTATCAACTTCGGTTGGTCCGACCCTTTGGTTCGATGCTCGCTTTTATTTAGCAATTGCCAGCTTTAGTTAGCGGATGTTATCAACTTCGGTTGATCTGGTGCTCTGCTTCGATGCTCCCTTTTATTTAGCGATTGCCTGCTTTAGTTAGCGGATGTTATCAACTTCGGTTGATCCGGCCCTCTGGTTCGAAACTCGCTTTTACTTAGCGATTGCCTGCTTTATGTAGCGGATGTTATCAACTTCGGTTGATCCGGCCCTCTGGTTCGATGCTCTCTTTTATTTAGCGATTGCCTGCTTTAGGTAGCGGATGTAATCAACTTCGGTTGATCCGACCCTCTGGTTTGATGCTCGCTTTTATTTAGCGACTGCCTGCTCTAGTTAGCGGATGTTATCAACTTCGTTTGATCCGACCCTTTGGTTTGATGCTCGCTTTTATTTAGCGATCGCCTGCTATAGTTAGCAGATGTTATCAACTTCGGTTGATCCGACCCTCTGGTTCGATGCTCACTTTTATTTAGCGATTGCCTGTTTAGGTAGCGGATGTTACCAACTTCGGTTGATCCGACCCTCTGGTTCGATGCTCGCTTTTATTTTGCGATTGCCAGCTTTAGGTAGCGGATGTTATTTACTTCGGTTGATCCAGCCCTCTGGTTCGATTCTCCATTTAATTTAGAGATTGCCTACTTTAGGTAGCGGATATTATCAACTTTGGTTGATCCGGCCCTCTGGTTCGATACTCGCTTTTATTTAGCGATTGCCTTCTTTAGTTAGCGGATGTTATCAACTTCGGTTGATCCAGCCCTCTGGTTCAATGCTCGCTTTTATTTAGCTATTGCCTGCTTTAGGTAGCGGATGTTATCAACTTCGGTTGATCCGACCCTCTGGTTCAATGTTCCCTTTTATTTAGCGATTGCCTGCTTTATGTAGCGGATGTTATCAACTACGGTTGAACCGGCCCTCTGGTTCGATGCTCGCTTTTATTTAGCGATTGTCTTCTTTAGGTAGCGGATGTTATCAACTTCGGTTGATCCGACCCTTTGGTTCGATGCTCGCTTTTATTTAGCGATTGCCAGCTTTAGTTAGCGGATGTTATCAACTTCGGTTGATCTACCCCTCTGGTTCGATGCTCCCTTTTATTTAGCGATTGCCTGCTTTAGTTAGCGGATGTTACCAATTTCGGTTGATCTGACCCTCTGGTTCGATGCTCCCTTTTATTTAGCGATTGCCTGCTTTAGGTAGCGGATGTTATCAACTTCGGTTGATCCGGCCCTCTGGTTCGATGCTCGCTTTTATTTAGCGATTGCCTGCTTTAGGTAGCGAATGTAATCAACTTCGGTTGATCCGACCCTCTGGTTTGATGCTCGCTTTTATTTAGCGACTGCCTGCTTTAGTTAGCGGATGCTATCAACTTCGTTTGATCCGACCCTTTGGTTTGATGCTCGCTTTTATTTAGCGATCGCCTGCTATAGTTAGCAGATGTTATCAACTTCGGTTAATCCGACCCTCTGGTTCGATGCTCACTTTTATTTAGCGATTGCCTGTTTAGGTAGCGGATGTTACCAACTTCGGTTGATCCGACCCTCTGGTTCGATGCTCGCTTTTATTTTGCGATTGCCAGCTTTAGGTAGCGGATGTTATTTACTTCGGTTGATCCAGCCCTCTGGTTCGATTCTCCCTTTAATTTAGAAATTGCCTACTTTAGGTAGCGGATATTATCAACTTTGGTTGATCCGGCCCTCTGGTTCGATACTCGCTTTTATTTAACGATTGCCTTCTTTAGTTAGCGGATGTTATCAACTTCGGTTGATCCAGCCCTCTGGTTCAATGCTCGCTTTTATTTAGCTATTGCCTGCTTTAGGTAGCGGATGTTATCAACTTCGGTTGATCCGACCCTCTGGTTCAATGTTCCCTTTTATTTAGCGATTGCCTGCTTTATGTAGCGGATGTTATCAACTACGGTTGAACCGGCCCTCTGGTTCGATGCTCGCTTTTATTTAGCGATTGTCTTCTTTAGGTAGCGGATGTTATCAACTTCGGTTGATCCGACCCTTTGGTTCGATGCTCGCTTTTATTTAGCGATTGCCAGCTTTAGTTAGCGGATGTTATCAACTTCGGTTGATCTAGCCCTCTGGTTCGATGCTCCCTTTTATTTAGCGATTGCCTGCTTTAGTTAGCGGATGTTACCAATTTCGGTTGATCTGACCCTCTGGTTCGATGCTCCCTTTTATTTAGTGATTGCCTGCTTTAGGTAGCGGATGTTATCAACTTCGGTTGATCCGGCCCTCTGGTTCGATGCTCGCTTTTATTTAGCGATTGCCTGCTTTAGGTAGCGGATGTAATCAACTTCGGTTGATCCGACCCTCTGGTTTGATGCTCGCTTTTATTTAGCGACTGCCTGCTTTAGTTAGCGGATGCTATCAACTTCGTTTGATCCGACCCTTTGGTTCGATGCTCGCTTTTATTTAGCGATCGCCTGCTATAGTTAGCGGATGTTATCAACTTCGGTTGATCCGACCCTCTGGTTCGATGCTCACTTTTATTTAGCGATTGCCTGTTTAGGTAGCGGATGTTACCAACTTCGGTTGATCCGACCCTCTGGTTCGATGCTCGCTTTTATTTTGCGATTGCCAGCTTTAGGTAACGGATGTTATCAACTTCGGTTGATCCAGCCCTCTGGTTCGATTCTCCCTTTAATTTAGAGATTGCCTACTTTAGGTAGCGGATGTTATCAACTTTGGTTGATCCGGCCCTCTGGTTTGATACTCGCTTTTATTTAGCGATTGCCTTCTTTAGTTAGCGGATGTTATCAACTTCGGTTGATCCAACCCTCTGGTTCAATGCTCGCTTTTATCTAGCGATTGCCTGCTTTAGGTAGCGGATGTTATCAACTTCGGTTGATCCGACCCTCTAGTTCAATGTTCCCTTTTATTTAGCGATTGCCTGCTTTATGTAGCTGATGTTATCAACTACGGTTGAACCGGCCCTCTGGTTCAATGCTCGCTTTTATTTAGCGATTGTCTTCTTTAGGTAGCGGATGTTATCAACTTCGGTTGATCTGGCCCTCTGGTTCGATGCTCCCTTTTATTTAGCGATTGCCTGCTTTAGTTAGCGGATGTTACCAATTTCGGTTGATCCGACCCTCTGGTTCGATGCTCCCTTTTATTTAGCGATTGCCTGCTTTAGGTAGCGGATGTTATCAACTTCGGTTGATCCAGCCCTCTGGTTCAATGCTCGCATTTATTTAGCGATTGCCTGTTTTAGGTAGCGGATGTTATCAACTTCGGTTGATCCGACCCTCTAGTTCAATGCTCCCTTTTATTTAGCGATTGCCTGCTTTAGGTAGCAGATGTTATGAACTTCGCTTGAACCGGCCCTCTGGTTCGATGCTCGCTTTTATTTAGCAATTGTCTGCTTTAGGTTGTGGATGTTATCAACTTCGGTTGATCCGACCCTCTGGTTCGATGCTCGCTTTTATTTATCGATTGCATGCTTTAGGTAGCGGATGTCATTAACTTCGGTTGATCCAGCCCTCTGGTTCGATGCTAGCTTTTATTTAGCGATTGCCTGCTTTAGTTAGCGGATGTTATCAACTTCGGTTGATCCGGCCCTCTGGTTCGATGCTCGCTTTTATTTAGCGATTGTCTGCTTTAGATAACGAATGTTATCAACATCGGTTGTTCCGACCCTCTGGTTTGATGATCGCTTTTCTATAATGATTGCCTGCTTTAGGTAGCAGATGTTATCAACATCGGTTGATCCGGCCCTCTGGTTCGATACTCCCTTTTATTTAGCGATTTCCTGCTTTAGGTAGCGGATGTTATCAACTTCAGTTGATCCGGCCCTCTGGTTCGAATCTCGCTTTTACTTAGCGATTGCCTGCTTTATGTAGCAGATGTTATCAACTTCGGTTGATCCGGCCTCTGGTTCGATGCTCGCTTTTATTTAGCGATTGCCTGCTTTAGGTACCGGATGTTATCAACTTCGGTTGATCCGACCCTCTGGTTTGATGCTCGCTTTTATTTAGCGACTGCCTGCTTTAGTTAGCGGATGTTATCAACTTCGTTTGATCCGACCCTCTGGTTCGATGCTCGCTTTTATTTCGCGATTGCCTGCTATAGTTAACGGATGTTATCAACTTCGGTTGATCCGACCCTCTGGTTCGATGCTCGCTTTTATTTAGTGATTGCCTGCTTTAGTTAGCGAATATTATCAACTTCGGTTGATCCGGCCCTCTGGTTCGATGCTCACTTTTATTTAGCGATTTCCTGCTTTAGGTAGCGGATGTTATCAACTTAAGTTGATCCGACCCTCTAATTCGATGCTCGCTTTTATTTAGCGATTGCCTGTTTAGGTAGCGGATGTTATCAACTTCGGTTGATCCGACCCTCTGCTTCGATGCTCGCTTTTACTTAGCGATTGCCAGCTTTAGGTAGCGGATGTTATCAACTTCGGTTGATCCAGCCCTCTGGTTCGATTCTCGCTTTAATTTAGAGATTTCCTACTTTAGGTAGCGGATGTTATCAACTTTGGTTGATCCGGCCCTCTGGTTTGATACTCGCTTTTATTTAGCGATTGCCTGCTTTAGTTAGCGGATGTTATCAACTTCGGTTGATCCAGCCCTCTGGTTCAATGCTCGCTTTTATTTAGCGATTGCCTGCTTTAGGTAGCGGATGTTATCAACTTCGGTTGATCCGACCCTCTGGTTCAATGTTCCCTTTTATTTAGCGATTGCCTGCTTGATGTAGCGGATGTTATCAACTACGGTTGAACCGACCCTCTGGTTCGATGCTCGCTTTTATTTAGCGATTGTCTTCTTTAGGTAGCGGATGTTATCAACTTCGGTTGACCCGACCCTTTGGTTCGATGCTCGCTTTTATTTAGCGATTGCCAGCTTTAGTTAGCGGATGTTATCAACTTCGGTTGATCTGGCCCTCTAGTTCGATGCTCCCTTTTATTTAGCGATTGCCTGCTTTAGTTAGCGGATGTTACCAATTTCGGTTGATCCGACCCTCTGGTTCGATGCTCCCTTTTATTTAGCGATTGCCTGCTTTAGGTAGCGGATGTTATCAACTTCGGTTGATCCAACCCTCTGGTTCAATGCTCGCATTTATTTAGCGATTGCCTGTTTTAGGTAGCGGATGTTATCAACTTCGGTTGATCCGACCCTCTAGTTCAATGCTCCCTTTTATTTAGCGATTGCCTGCTTTAGGTAGCGGATGTTATGAACTTCGCTTGAACTGGCCCACTGGTTCGATGCTCGCTTTTATTTAGCGATTGTCTGCTTTAGGTTGTGGATGTTATCAACTTCGGGTGATCCGACCCTCTGGTTCGATGCTCGCTTTTATTTATCGATTGCATACTTTAGGTAGCGGATGTCATTAACTTCGGTTGATCCAGCCCTCTGGTTCGATGCTAGCTTTTATTTAGCGATTGCCTGCTTTAGTTAGAGGATGTTATCAACTTCGGTTGATCCGGCCCTCTGGTTCGATGCTCGCTTTTATTTAACGATTGTCTGCTTTAGATAACGAATGTTATCAACATCGGTTGTTCTGACCCTCTGGTTTGATGATCGCTTTTCTATAGCGATTGCCTGCTTTAGGTAGCGGATGTTATCAACATCGGTTGATCCGGCCCTCTGGTTCGATACTCCCTTTTATTTAGCGATTTCCTGCTTTAGGTAGCGGATGTTATCAACTTCGGTTGATCCGGCCCTCTGGTTTGAAGCTCGCTTTTACTTAGCGATTGCCTGCTTTATGTAGCAGATGTTATCAACTTCGGTTGATCCGGCCTCTGGTTCGATGCTCGCTTTTATTTAGCGATTTCCTGCTTTAGGTACCGGATGTTATCAACTTCGGTTGATCCGACCCATTGGTTTGATGCTCGCTTTTATTTAGCGACTGCCTGTTTTAGTTAGCGGATGTTATCAACTTCGTTTGATCCGACCCTCTGGTTCGATGCTCGCTTTTATTTAGCGATTGCCTGCTATAGTTAGCGGATGTTATCAACTTCGGTTGATCCGACCCTCTGGTTCGATGCTCGCTTTTATTTAGTGATTGCCTGCTTTAGTTAGCGGATATTATCAACTTCGGTTGATCCGGCCCTCTGGTTCGATGCTCACTTTTATTTAGCGATTTCTTGCTTTAGGTGGCGGATGTTATCAACTTCAGTTGATCCGACCCTCTAATTCGATGCTCGCTTTTATTTAGCGATTTCCTGTTTAGGTAGCGGATGTTATCAACTTCGGTTGATCCGACCCTCTGGTTCGATGCTCGCTTTTACTTAGCGATTGCCAGCTTTAGGTAGCGGATGTTTTCAACTTCGGTTGATCCATCCCTCTAGTTCGATTCTCGCTTTAATTTAGAGATTGCCTACTTTAGGTAGCGGATGTTATCAACTTTGGTTGATCCGGCCCTCTGGTTCGATACTCGCTTTTATTTAGCGATTGCCTGCTTTAGTTAGCGGATATTATGAACTTCGGTTGATCCAGCCCTCTGGTTCAATGCTCGCTTTTATTTAGCGATTGCCTGCTTTAAGTAGCGGATGTTATCAACTTCGGTTGATCCGACCCTCTGGTTCAATGTTCCCTTTTATTTAGCGATTGCCTGCTTTATGTAGCGGATGTTATCAACTACGGTTGAACCGGCCCTCTGGTTCGATGCTCGCTTTTATTTAGAGATTGTCTTCTTTAGGTAGCGGATGTTATCAACTTCGGTTGATCCGACCCTTTGGTTCGATGCTCGCTCTTATTTAGCGATTGCCAGCTTTAGTTAGCGGATGTTATCAACTTCGTTTGATCTGGCCCTCTGGTTCGATGCTCCCTTTTATTTAGCGATTTTCTGCTTTAGTTAGCGGATGTTATCAATTTCGGTTGATCCGACCCTCTGGTTCGATGCTCCCTTTTATTTAGCGATTACCTGCTTTAGGTAGCGGATGTTATCAACTTCGGTTGATCCAGCCCTCTGGTTCAATGGTCGCATTTATTAAGCGATTGCCTGTTTTAGGTAGCGGATGTTATCAACTTCGGTTGATCCGAACCTCTAGTTCAATGCTCCCTTTTATTTAGGGATTGCCTGCTTTCGGTAGCGGATGTTATCAACTTCGCTTGAACCGGCCCTCTGGTTCGATGCTCGCTTTTATTTAGCGATTGTCTGCTTTAGGTAGTGGATGTTATCAACTTCGGTTGATCCGGCCTCTAGTTCGATGCTCGCTTTTATTTATCGATTGCATGCTTTAGGTAGCGGATGTCATTAACTTCGGTTGATCCAACCCTCTGGTTTGATGCTCGCTTTTATTTAGCGATTGCCTGCTTTAGTTAGCGGATGTTATCAACTTCGGTTGATCCGGCCCTCTGGTTCGATGCTCGCTTTTATTTAGCGATTGTCTGCTTTAGATAACGAATGTTATCAACATTGGTTGTTCCGACCCTCTGGTTCGATGATCGCGTTTCTATAGCGATTGCCTGCTTTAGGTAGCGGATGTTATCAACATCGGTTGATCCGGCCCTCTGGTTCGATACTCCCTTTTATTTAGCGATTGCCTGCTTTAGGTAGCGGATGTTATCAACTTCGGTTGATCCGACCCTCTGCTTCGATGATCGCTTTTCTTTAGCGATTGCCTGCTTTAGGTAGCGGATGTTATTAACTTCGGTTGATCCGGCCCTCTAGTTCGATGCTAGCTTTTATTTAGCGATTGCCTGCTTTAGCTAGCGGATGTTATCAACTTCGGTTAATTCGGCCCTCTGGTTCGATTCTCGCTTTAATTTAGAGATTGCCTACTTTAGGTAGCGGATGTTATCAACTTTGGTTGATCCGGCCCTCTGGTTTGATACTCGCTTTTATTTAGCGATTGCCTGCTTTAGTTAGCGGATGTTATCAACTTCGGTTGATCCAGCCCTCTGGTTCAATGCTCGCTTTTATTTAGCGATTGCCTGCTTTAGGTAGCGGATGTTATCAACTTCGGTTGATCCGACCCTCTGGTTCAATGTTCCCTTTTATTTAGCGATTGCCTGCTTTATGTAGCGAATGTTATCAACTACGGTTGAACCGGCCCTCTGGTTCGATGCTCGCTTTTATTTAGCGATTTTCTTCTTTAGGTAGCGGATGTTATCAACTTCGGTTGATCCGACCCTTTGGTTCGATGCTCGCTTTTATTTAGCGATTGCCAGCTTTAGTTAGCGGATGTTATCAACTTCGGTTGATCTGGCCCTCTGGTTCGATGCTCCCTTTTATTTAGCGATTGCCTGCTTTAGTTAGCGGATGTTACCAATTTCGGTTGATCCGACCCTCTGGTTCGATGCTCCCTTTTATTTAGCGATTTCCTGCTTTAGGTAGCGGATGTTATCAACTTCGGTTGATCCAACCCTCTGGTTCAATGCTCACATTTATTAAGCGATTGCCTGTTTTAGGTAGCGGATGTTATCTACTTCGGTTGATCCTACCCTCTAGTTCAATGCTCCCTTTTATTTAGCGATTGCCTGCTTTAGGTAGCGGATGTTATGAACTTCGCTTGAACCGGCCCTCTGGTTCGATGCTCGCTTTTATTTAGCGATTGTCTGCTTTAGGTTGTGGATGTTATCAACTTCGGGTGATCCGACCCTCTGGTTTGATGCTCGCTTTTATTTATCGATTGCATGCTTTAGGTAGCGGATGTCATTAACTTCGGTTGATCCAGCCCTCTGGTTCGATGCTAGCTTTTATTTAGCGATTGCCTGCTTTAGTTAGAGGATGTTATCAACTTCGGTTGATCCGGCCCTCTGGTTCGATGCTCGCTTTTATTTAGCGATTGTCTGCTTTAGATAACGAATGTTATCAACATCGGTTGTTCCGACCCTCTGGTTTGATGATCGCTTTTCTATAGCGATTGCCTGCTTTAGGTAGCGGATGTTATCAACATCGGTTGATCCGGCCGTCTGGTTCGATACTCCCTTTTATTTAGCGATTTCATGCTTTAGGTAGCGGATGTTATCAACTTCGGTTGATCCGACCCTCTGGTTCGAAGCTCGCTTTTACTTAGCGATTGCCTGCTTTATGTAGCAGATGTTATCAACTTCGGTTGATCCGGCCTCTGGTTCGATGCTCGCTTTTATTTAGTGATTGCCTGCTTTAGGTACCGGATGTTATCAACTTCGGTTGATCCGACCCTCTGGTTTGATGCTCGCTTTTATTTAGCGACTGCCTGCTTTAGTTAGCGGATGTTATCAACTTCGTTTGATCCGACCCTCTGGTTCGATGCTCGCTTTTATTTAGCGATTGCCTGCTATAGTTAGCGGATGTTATCAACTTCGGTTGATCCGACCCTCTGGTTCGATGCTCGCTTTTATTTAGTGATTGCCTGCTTTAGTTAGCGGATATTATCAACTTCGGTTGATCCGGCCCTCTGGTTCGATGCTCACTTTTATTTAGCGATTTCCTGCTTTAGGTAGCGGATGTTATCAACTTCAGTTGATCCGACCCTCTAATTCGATGCTCGCTTTTATTTAGCGATTTCCTGTTTAGGTAGCGGATGTTATCAACTTCGGTTGATCCGACCCTCTGGTTCGATGCTCGCTTTTACTTAGCGATTGCCAGCTTTAGGTAGCGGATGTTTTCAACTTCGGTTGATCCATCCCTCTGTTTCGATTCTCGCTTTAATTTAGAGATTGCCTACTTTAGGTAGCGGATGTTATCAACTTTGGTTGATCCGGCCCTCTGGTTCGATACTCGCTTTTATTTAGCGATTGCCTGCTTTAGTTAGCGGATGTTATCAACTTCAGTTGATCCAGCCCTCTGGTTCAATGCTCGCTTTTATTTAGCGATTGCCTGCTTTAGGTAGCGGATGTTATCAACTTCGGTTGATCCGACCCTCTGGTTCAATGTTCCCTTTTATTTAGCGATTGCCTGATTTATGTAGCGGATGTTATCAACTACGGTTGAACCGACCCTCTGGTTCGATGCTCGCTTTTATTTAGCGATTGTCTTCTTTAGGTAGCGGATGTTATCAACTTCGGTTGATTCGAACCTCTAGTTCAATGCTCCCTTTTATTTAGCGATTGCCTGCTTTCGGTAGCAGATGTTATCAACTTCGCTTGAACCGGCCCTCTGGTTCGATGCTCGCTTTTATTTAGCGATTGTCTGCTTTAGGTAGTGGATGTTATCAACTTCGGTTGATCCGACCCTCTGGTTCGATGCTCGCTTTTATTTATCGATTGCATGCTTTAGGTAGCGGATGTCATTAACTTCGGTTGATCCAGCCCTCTGGTTCGATGCTAGCTTTCATTTAGCGATTGCCTGCTTTAGTTAGCGGATGTTATCAACTTCGGTTGATCCGGCCCTCTGGTTCGATGCTCGCTTTTATTTAGCGATTGTCTGCTTTAGATAACGAATGTTATCAACATTGGTTGTTCCGACCCTCTAGTTCGATGATCGCTTTTCTATAGCGATTGCCTGCTTTAGGTAGCGGATGTTATCAACATCGGTTGATCCGGCCCTCTGGTTCGATACTCCCTTTTATTTAGCGATTGCCTGCTTTAGGTAGCGGATGTTATCAACTTTGGTTGATCCGACCCTCTGGTTCGATATTCGCTTTTCTTTAGCGATTGCCTGCTTTAGGTAGCGGATGTTATTAACTTCGGTTGACTGGCCCTCTGGTTCGATGCTAGCTTTTATTTAGCGATTGCCTGCTTTAGCTAGCGGATGTTATCAACTTCGGTTAATTCGGCCCTCTGGTTCGTTGCTCGCTTTTATTTAGCGATTGTCTGCTTTAGATAGCGAATGTTATCAACATCCGTTGTTCCAGCCCTCTGGTTCGATGATCGCTTTTCTTTAGCGATTACCTGCTTTAGGTAGCGGATGTTATCAACATCGGTTGATCCGGCCCTCTGGTTCGATGCTCCCTTTTATTTAGCGATTCCTGCTTTAGGTAGCGGATGTTTTCAACTTCGGTTGATCCGACCCTCTGGTTCGATGCTTGCTTTTATTTAGCGATTTCCTGCTTTAGTTAGCGGATGTTATCAACTTCGGTTGATCCGGATCTCTAGTTCGATGCTCGCTTTTATTTAGCGATTGCCTCCTTTAGGTAGCGGATGTCATTAACTTCGGTTGATCGGGCCCTCTGGTTTGATGCTCGCTTTTATTTAGAGATTGCCTGCTTTAGTTAGCGGATGTTATCAACTTCGGTTGATCCGGCCCTCTGGTTCGATGCTCGCTTTTATTTAGGGATTGCCTGCTTTAGGTAGCGGATGTCATTAACTTCGGTTGATCCGGCCCTCTGGTTCGATGCTCGCTTTTATATAGCGATTGCCTGCTTTAGGTAGCAGATGTTATCATCTTCGGTTGATCCGGCCCCCTGGTTCAATGCTCCATTTTATTTAACGATTGCCTGCTTTAGGTAGCGGATGTTATCAACTTCGGTTGATCCGACCCTCTGGTTCGATGCTCGCTTTTATTTATCGATTGCCTGCTTTAGGTAGCAGATGTCATTAACTTCAGTTGATCCGACACTCTGGTTCGATGATCGCTTTTCTTTAGCGATTGCCTGCTTTAGGTAGCGGATGTTATCAACATCGGTTGATCCGGCCCTCTGGTTCCATACTCCCTTTTATTTAGCGATTGCCTGCTTTAGGTAGCGGATGTTATCAACTTCGGTTGATCCGACCCTCTAGTTCGATGCTCGCTTTTATTTAGCGATTGCCTGCTTTAGTTAGCGGATGTTATCAACTTCGGTTTATCCGGCCCTCTGGTTCGATGCTCGCTTTTATTTATCGATTGCCTGCTTTAGTTAGCGGATGTTATCAACTTCGGTTGATCCGGCCCTCTGGTTCGATGCTCGCTTTTACTTAGCGATTGCCTGCTTTATGTAGCAGATGTAATCAACTTCGGTTGATCCGGCCTCTGGTTCGATGCTCGCTTTTATTTAGCGATTGCCTGCTTTAGGTACCGGATGTTATCAACTTCGGTTGATCCAACCCTCTGGTTTGATGCTCGCTTTTATTTAGCGACTGCCTGCTTTAGTTAGCGGATGTTATCAACTTCGTTTGATCTGACCCTCTAGTTCGATGCTCGCTTTTATTTAGCGATTGCCTGCTATAGTTAGCGGATGTTATCAACTTCGGTTGATCCGACCCTCTGGTTCGATGCTCGCTTTTATTTAGTGATTGCCTGCTTTAGTTAGCGGATATTATCAACTTCGGTTGATCCGGCCCTCTGGTTCGATGCTCACTTTTATTTAGCGATTTCCTGCTTTAGGTAGCGGATGTTATCAACTTCAGTTGATCCGACCCTCTAATTCGATGCTCGCTTTTATTTAGCGATTTCCTGTTTAGGTAGCGGATGTTATCAACTTCGGTTGATCCGACCCTCTGGTTCGATGCTCGCTTTTACTTAGCGATTGCCAGCTTTAGGTAGCGGATGTTTTCAACTTCGGTTGATCCATCCCTCTGGTTCGATTCTCGCTTTAATTTAGAGATTGCCTACTTTAGGTAGCGGATGTTATCAACTTTGGTTGATCCGGCCCTCTGGTTCGATACTCGCTTTTATTTAGCGATTGCCTGCTTTAGTTAGCGGATGTTATCAACTTCGGTTGATCCAGCCCTCTGGTTCAATGCTCGCTTTTATTTAGCGATTGCCTGCTTTAGGTAGCGGATGTTATCAACTTCGGTTGATCCGACCCTCTGGTTCAATGTTCCCTTTTATTTAGCGATTGCCTGCTTTATGTAGCGGATGTTATCAACTACGGTTGAACCGGCCCTCTGGTTCGATGCTCGCTTTTATTTAGCGATTGTCTTCTTTAGGTAGCGGATGTTATCAACTTCGGTTGATCCGACCCTTTGGTTCGATGCTCGCTTTTATTTAGCGATTGCCAGCTTTAGTTAGCGGATGTTATCAACTTCGGTTGATCTGGCCCTCTGGTTCGATGCTCCCTTTTATTTAGCGATTTCCTGCTTTAGTTAGCGGATGTTATCAATTTCGGTTGATCCGACCCTCTGGTTCGATGCTCCCTTTTATTTAGCGATTGCCTGCTTTAGGTAGCGGATGTTATCAACTTCGGTTGATCCAGCCCTCTGGTTCAATGGTCGCATTTATTAAGCGATTGCCTGCTTTAGGTAGCGGATGTTATCAACTTCGGTTGATCCGACCCTCTGGTTCGATGCTCGCTTTTATTTATCGATTGCCTGCTTTAGGTAGCAGATGTCATTAACTTCAGTTGATCCGACACTCTGGTTCGATGATCGCATTTCTTTAGCGATTGCCTGCTTTAGGTAGCGGATGTTATCAACATCGGTTGATCCGGCCCTCTGGTTCCATACTCCCTTTTATTTAGCGATTGCCTGCTTTAGGTAGCGGATGTTATCAACTTCGGTTGATCCGACCCTCTAGTTCGATGCTCGCTTTTATTTAGCGATTGCCTGCTTTAGTTAGCGGATGTTATCAACTTCGGTTGATCCGGCCCTCTGGTTCGATGCTCTCTTTTATTTATCGATTGCCTGCTTTAGTTAGCGGATGTTATCAACTTCGGTTGATCCGGCCCTCTGGTTTGATGCTCGCTTTTATTTAGCGATTGCCTGCTTTAGGTAGCGGATGTCATTAACTTCGGTTGATCCGGTCCTTTGGTTCGATGCTCGCTTTTATTTATCGATTGCCTGCTTTAGGTAGCGGATGTCATTAACTTCGGTTGATCCGGCCCTCTGGTTCGATGATCGCTTTTCTTTAGCGATTGCCTGCTTTAGTTAGCGGATGTTATCAACATCGGTTGATCCAAGCCTCTAGTTCGATGCTCGCTTTTATTTAGGGATTGTCTGCTTTAGATAGCGACTGTTATCAACATCGGTTGTTCCGACCCTCTGGTTCGATGATCTCATTTCTTTAGCGATTGCCTGCTTTAGGTAGCGAATGTTATCAACATCGGTTGATCCGGCCCTCTGGTTCGATGCTCGCTTTTATTTAGCGATTGCCTGCTTTAGGTAGCGGATGTCATTAACTTCGATTGATCCGGCCCTCTGGTTCGATGCTCGCTTTTATTTAGCGATTGTCAGCTTTAGTTAGCGGATGTTATCAACTTCGGTTGATCCGGCCCTCTGGTTCGATGCTCGCTTTTATTTAGCGAGTGCCTTCTTTAGGTAGCAGATGTCATTAACTTCGGTTGATCCGGACCTCCGGTTTGATGCTAGCTTTTATTTAGCGATTGCCTGCTTTAGTTAGCGGATGTTATCAACTTCGGTTGATCCGGCCCTCTGGTTCGACGCTCGCTTTTATTTAGCGATTGTCTGCTTTATATAGCGAATGTTATCAACATCGGTTGTTCCGACCCTCTGGTTCGACGATCGCTTTTTTTAGCGATTGGCTGCTTTAGGTAGCAGATGTTATCAACATCAGTTGATCCGGCCCTCTGGTTCGATGCTCCCTTTTATTTAGCGATTGCCTGCTTTAGGTAGCGGATGTTATCAACTTCGGTTGATCCGACCCTCTGGTTCGATGCTCGCTTTTATTTAGCGATTGCCTGCTTTAGTTAGCAGATGTTATCAACTTCGGTTGATCCGGCCCTCTGGTTCGATGCTCTCTTTTATTTAGCGATTGCCTGCTTTAGTTATCGAATGTTATCAACTTCGGTTAATCCGGCCCTCTGGTTCGATGCTCGCTTTTATTTAGCGATTGCCTGCTTTAGGTAGCGGATGTCATTAACTTCGGTTGATCCGGTCCTTTGGTTCGATGCTCGCTTTTATTTATTGATTGCCTGCTTTAGGTAGCGGATGTCATTAACTTCGGTTGATCCGGCCCTCTGGTTCGATGCTCGCTTTTATTTAGCGAGTGCCTTCTTTAGGTAGCAGATGTTATCAACTTCGTTTGATCCGGCCCTATGGTTCAATGCTCCCTTTTATTTAACGATTGCCTGCTTTAGGCAGCAGATGTTATCAACTTCGGTTGATCCGACCCTCTGGATCGATGCTCGCTTTTATTTATCGATTGCCGGCTTTAGGTAGCGGTTGTCATTAACTTCGGTTGATCCGGCCCTCCGGTTCGATGCTAGCTTTTATTTAGCGATTGCCTGCTTTAGTTAGCGGATGTTATCAACTTCGGTTGATCCGGCCCTCTGGTTCGACGCTCGCTTTTATTTAGCGATTGTCTGCTTTAGATAGCGAATGTTATCAACATCGGTTGTTCCGACCCTCTGGTTTGACGATCGCTTTTCTTTAGCGATTGCCTGCTTTAGGTAGCAGATGTTATCAACATCAGTTGATCCGGCCCTCTGGTTCGATGCTCCCTTTTATTTAGCGATTGCCTGCTTTAGGTAGCGGATGTTATCAACTTCGGTTGATCCGACCCTCTGGTTCGATGCTCGCTTTTATTTAGCGATTGCCTGCTTTAGTTAGCAGATGTTATCAACTTCAGTTGATCCGGCCCTCTGGTTCGATGCTCTCTTTTATTTAGCGATTGCCTGCTTTAGTTATCGGATGTTATCAACTTCGGTTAATCCGGCCCTCTGGTTCGATGCTCGCTTTTATTTAGCGATTGCCTGCTTTAGGTAGCGGATGTCATTAACTTCTGTTGATCCGGTCCTTTGGTTCGATGCTCGCTTTTATTTATTGATTGCCTGCTTTAGGTAGCGGATGTCATTAACTTCGGTTGATCCGGCCCTCTGGTTCGATGGTCGCTTTTCTTTAGCGATTGCCTGTTTTAGTTAGCGGATGTTATCAACATCGGTTGATCAGGCCCTCTAGTTCGATGCTCGCTTTTATTTAGCGATTGTCTGCTTTAGATAGCGAATGTTATCAACATCGGTTGTTCCGACCCTGTGGTTCGATGATCGCTTTTCTTTAGCGATTGCCTGCTTTAGGTAGCGGATGTTATCAACATCGGTTGATCCGGCCCTCTGGTTCGATGATCGCTTTTATTTTGCGATTGCCTGCTTTAGTTAGCGGATGTTATCAACTTCGGTTGATCCGGCCCTCTGGTTCGATGCTCGCTTTTATTTAACGATTGCATGCTTTAGGTAGCGTATGTCATTAACTTCGGTTGATCCGGCCCTCTGGTTCGATGCTCGCTTTTATTTAGCGACTGCCTTCTTTAGGTAGTAGAGGTTATCAACTTCGGTTCATCCGGCCCTCTGGTTCAATGCTCCCTTTTATTTAACGATTGCCTGCTTTAGGCAGCAGATGTTATCAACTTCGGTTGATCTGACCCTCTGGTTCGATGCTCGCTTTTATTTATCGATTGCCTGCTTTAGGTAGCGGATGTCATTAACTTCAGTTGATCCGGCCTTCTGGTTCGATGCTAGCTTTTATTTAGCGATTGCCTGCTTTAGTTAGCGGATGTTATCAACTTCGGTTGATCCGGCCCTCTGGTTCGATGCTCGCTTTTATTTAGCGATTGCCTGCTTTAGATAGCGAATGTTATCAACATCGGTTGAACCGGCCCTCTAGTTCGATGATCGCTTTTATTTAGCGATTGTCTGCTTTAGATAGCGAATGTTATCAACATCGGTTGTTCCGACCCTGTGGTTCGATGATCGCTTTTCTTTAGCGATTGCCTGCTTTAGGTAGCGGATGTTATCAACATCGGTTGATCCGGCCCTCTGGTTCGATGCTCGCTTTTATTTAGCGATTGCCTGCTTTAGGTAGCGGATGTCATTAACTTCGATTGATCCGGCCCTCTGGTTTGATGCGCGCTTTTATTTAGCGATTGCCTGCTTTAGTTAGCGGATGTTATCAACATCGGTTGATCCGGCCCTCTAGTTCGATGCTCGCTTTTATTTAGCGATTGTCTGCTTTAGATAGCGAATGTTATCAACATCGGTTGTTCCGACCCTGTGGTTCGATGATCGCTTTTATTTAGCGATTTCCTGCTTTAGGTAGCGGATGTTATCAACTTCGCTTCATTCGGCCCTCTGGTTCAATGCTCCCTTTTATTTAACGATTGCCTGCTTTAGGCAGCAGATGTTATCAACTTCGGTTGATCTGATCCTCTGGTTCAATGCTCGCTTTTATTTATCGATTGCCTGCTTTAGGTAGCGGATGTCATTAACTTCGGTTGATCCGGCCCTCTGGTTCGATGCTAGCTTTTATTTAGCGATTGCCTGCTTTAGTTAGCGGATGTTATCAACTTCGGTTGATCCGGCCCTCTGGTTCGATGCTCGCTTTTATTTAGCGATTGCCTGCTTTAGATAGCGAATGTTATCAACATCGGTTGTTCCGACCCTCTGGTTCGATGATCGCTTTTCTTTAGCGATTGCCTGCTTTAGGTAACGGATGTTATCAACATCGGTTGATCCGGCCCTCTGATTCGATGCTCCCTTTTATTTAGCGATGCCTGGTTTAGGTAGCGGATGTTATCAACTTCGGTTGATCCGACCCTCTGGTTCGATGATCGCTTTTCTTTAGCGATTGCCTGCTTTAGGTAGCGGATGTTATCAACATCGGTTGATCCGGCCCTCTGGTTCGATGCTCCCTTTTATTTAGCAATTACCTGCTTTAGGTAGCGGATGTTATCAACTTTGGTTGATCCGACCCTCTGGTTCGATGCTCGCTTTTATTTAGCGATTGTCTGCTTTAGTTAGCGGATGTTATCAACTTCGGTTGATCCGGCCCTCTGGTTCGATGCTCGCTTTTATTTAGCGATTGCCTGCTTTAGGTAGCGGATGTTATTAACTTCGGTTGATCCGGCCCTATGGTTCGATGCTCGCTTTTATTTAGCGATTGCCTGCTTTAGGTAGCGGATGTCATTAACTTCGGTTGATCCGGCCCTCTGGTTCGATGCTCGCTTTTATTTAGCGATTGCTTGCTTTAGGTAGCAGATGTTATCATCTTCGGTTGATCCGGCCCTCTAGTTCAATGCTCCATTTTATTTAACGATTGCCTGCTTTAGGTAGCGGATGTTATCAACTTCGGTTGATCCGACCCTCTGGTTCGATGCTCGCTTTTATTTATCGATTTCCTGCTTTAGGTAGCGGATGTCATTAACTTCAGTTGATCCGACACTCTGGTTCGATGATCGCTTTTCTTTAGCGATTGTCTGCTTTAGGTAGCGGATGTTATCAACATCGGTTGATCCGGCCCTCTGGTTCCATGCTCCCTTTTATTTAGCGATTGCCTGCTTTAGGTAGCGGATGTTATCAACTTCGGATGATCCGACCCTCTAGTTCGATGCTCGCTTTTATTTAGCGATTGCCTGCTTTAGTTAGCGGATGTTATCAACTTCGGTTGATCCGGCCCTCTGGTTCGATGCTCGCTTTTATTTATCGATTGCCTGCTTTAGTTAGCGGATGTTATCAACTTCGGTTGATCCGGCCCTCTGGTTCGATGCTCGCTTTTATTTAGCGATTGCCTGCTTTAGGTAGCGGATGTCATTAACTTCGGTTGATCCGGTCCTTTGGTTCGATGCTCGCTTTTATTTATCGATTGCCTGCTTTAGGTAGCGGATGTCATTAACTTCGGTTGATCCGGCCCTCTGGTTCGATGATCGCTTTTCTTTAGCGATTGCCTGCTTTAGTTAGCGGATGTTATCAACATCGGTTGATCCAGCCCTCTGGTTCGATGCTCGCTTTTATTTAGCGATTGCCTGCTTTAGGTAGCGGTTGTTATCAACATCGGTTGATCCGGCCCTCTGGTTCGATGCTCCCTTTTATTTAGCAATTACCTGCTTTAGGTAGCGGATGTTATCAACTTTGGTTGATCCGACCCTCTGGTTCGATGCTCGCTTTTATTTAGCGATTATCTGCTTTAGTTAGCGGATGTTATCAACTTCGGTTGATCCGGCCCTCTGGTTCGATGCTCGCTTTTATTTAGCGATTGCCTGCTTTAGGTAGCGGATGTTATCAACTTCGGTTGATCCGACCCTCTGGTTCGATGCTCGCTTTTATTTAGCGATTGCCTGCTTTAGGTAGCGGATGTCATTAACTTCGGTTGATCCGGCCCTCTGGTTCGATGCTCGCTTTTATTTAGCGAGTGCCTTCTTTAGGTAGCAGATGTTATTAACTTCGTTTGATCCGGCCCTCTGGTTCAATGCTCCCTTTTATTTAACGATTGCCTGCTTTAGGCAGCAGATGTTATCAACTTCGGTTGATCCGACCCTCTGGATCGATGCTCGCTTTTATTTATCGATTGCCTGCTTTAGGTAGTGGATGTCATTAACTTCGGTTGATCCGGCCCTCCGGTTCGATGCTAGCTTTTATTTACCGATTGCCTGCTTTAGTTAGCGGATGTTATCAACTTCGGTTGATCCGGCCCTCTTGTTCGACGCTCTCTTTTATTTAGCGATTGTCTGCTTTAGATAGCGAATGTTATCAACATCGGTTGTTCCGACCCTCTGGTTCGATGATCGCTTTTCTTTAGTGATTGCCTGCTTTAGGTAGCAGATGTTATCAACATCAGTTGATCCGGCCCTCTGGTTTGATGCTCGCTTTTATTTAGCGATTGCCTGCTTTAGTTAGCGGATGTTATCAACTTCGGTTGATCCGGCCCTCTGGTTCGATGCTCGCTTTTATTTAACGATTGCATGCTTTAGGTAGCGGATGTCATTAACTTCGGTTGATCCGGCCCTCTGGTTCGATGCTCGCTTTTATTTAGCGATTGCCTTCTTTAGGTAGCAGAGGTTATCAACTTCGGTTCATCCGGCCCTCTGGTTCAATGCTCCCTTTTATTTAACGATTGCCTGCTTTAGGCAGCAGATGTTATCAACTTCGGTTGATCTGACCCTCTGGTTCGATGCTCGCTTTTATTTATCGATTGCCTGCTTTAGGTAGCGGATGTCATTAACTTCAGTTGATCCGGCCTTCTGGTTCGATGCTAGCTTTTATTTAGCGATTGCCTGCTTTAGTTAGCGGATGTTATCAACTTCGGTTGATCCGGCCCTCTAGTTCGATGCTCGCTTTTATTTAGCGATTGTCTGCTGTAGATAGTGAATGTCATTAACTTCGGTTGATCCGGTCCTTTGGTTCGATGCTAGCTTTTATTTATTGATTGCCTGCTTTAGGTAGCGGATGTCATTAACTTCGGTTGATCCGGCCCTCTGGTTCGATGGTCGCTTTTCTTTAGAGATTGCCTGATTTAGTTAGCGGATGTTATCAACATCGGTTGAACCGGCCCTCTAGTTCGATGCTCGCTTTTATTTAGCGATTGTCTGCTTTAGATAGCGAATGTTATCAACATCGGTTGTTCCGACCCTGTGGTTCGATGATCGCTTTTCTTTAGCGATTGCCTGCTTTAGGTAGCGGATGTTATCAACATCGGTTGATCCGGCCCTCTGGTTCGATGCTCGCTTTTATTTAGCGATTGCCTGCTTTAGGTAGCGGATGTCATTAACTTCGATTGATCCGGCCCTCTGGTTTGATGCGCGCTTTTATTTAGCGATTGCCTGCTTTAGTTAGCGGATGTTATCAACATCGGTTGATCCGGCCCTCTAGTTCGATGCTCGCTTTTATTTAGCGATTGTCTGCTTTAGATAGCGAATGTTATCAACATCGGTTGTTCCGACCCTGTGGTTCGATGATCGCTTTTATTTAGCGATTGCCTGCTTTAGGTAGCGGATGTTATCAACTTCGCTTCATTCGGCCCTCTGGTTCAATGCTCCCTTTTATTTAACGATTGCCTGCTTTAGGCAGCAGATGTTATCAACTTCGGTTGATCTGACCCTCTGGTTCAATGCTCGCTTTTATTTATCGATTGCCTGCTTTAGGTAGCGGATGTCATTAACTTCGGTTGATCCGGCCCTCTGGTTCGATGCTAGCTTTTATTTAGCGATTGCCTGCTTTAGTTAGCGGATGTTATCAACTTCGGTTGATCCGGCCCTCTGGTTCGATGCTCGCTTTTATTTAGCGATTGTCTGCTTTAGATAGCGAATGTTATCAACATCGGTTGTTCCGACCCTCTGGTTCGATGATCGCTTTTCTTTAGCGATTGCCTGCTTTAGGTAACGGATGTTATCAACATCGGTTGATCCGACCCTCTGATTCGATGCTCCCTTTTATTTAGCGATTGCCTGCTTTAGGTAGCGGATGTTATCAACTTCGTTTGATCCGACCCTCTGGTTCGATGATCGCTTTTCTTTAGCAATTGCCTGCTTTAGGTAGCGGATGTTATCAACATCGGTTGATCCGGCCCTCTGGTTCGATGCTCCCTTTTATATAGCAATTACCTGCTTTAGGTAGCGGATGTTATCAACTTTGGTTGATCCGACCCTCTGGTTCGATGCTCGCTTTTATTTAGCGATTGTCTGCTTTAGTTAGTGGATGTTATCAACTTCGGTTGATCCGGCCCTCTGGTTCGATGCTCGCTTTTTTTTAGCGATTGCCTGCTTTAGGTAGCGGATGTTATTAACTTTGTTTGATCCGGCCCTCTGGTTCGATGCTCGCTTTTATTTAGAGATTTCCTACTTTAGGTAGCAGATGTTATCAACTTCAGTTGATCCGGCCCTCTGGTTCAATGCTACCTTTTATTTAACGATTGCCTGCTTTAGGTAGCGGATGTTATCAACTTCGGTTGATCCGACCCTCTGGTTCGATGCTCGCTTTTATTTATCGATTGCCTACTTTAGGTAGCGAATGTCATTAACTTCGGTTGATCCGGCCCTCTGGTTCGATGCTCGCTTTTATTTAGCGATTTCCTGCTTTAGTTAGCAAATGTTATCAACTTCGGTTGATCCGGCCCTCTGGTTCGAGGCTCGCTTTTATTTAGCGATTGCCTTCTTTAGGTAGCGGATGTCATTAACTTCGATTGATCCGGTCCTTTCGTTCGATGCTCGCTTTTATTTATCGATTGCCTGCTTTAGGTAGCGGATGTCATTAACTTCGGTTGATCCGGCCCTCTGGTTCGATGATCGCTTTTCTTTAGCGATTGCCTGCTTTAGTTAGCGGATGTTATCAACATCGGTTGATCCGGCCCTCTAGTTCGATGCTCGCTTTTATTTAGCGATTGTCTGCTTTAGATAGCGAATGTTATCAACATCGGTTGTTCCGACCCTGTGGTTCGATGATCGCTTTTCATTAGCGATTGCCTGCTTTAGGTAGCGGATGTTATCAACATCGGTTGATCCAGCCCTCTGGTTCGATGCTCGCTTTTATTTAGCGATTGCCTGCTTTAGGTAGCGGATGTCATTAAATTCGATTGATCCGGCCCTCTAGTTTGATGCTCGCTTTTATTTAGCGATTGCCTGCTTTACTTAGCGGATGTTATCAACTTCGGTTGATCCGGCCCTCTGGTTCGATGCTCGCTTTTATTTAGCGATTGTCTGCTTTAGATAGCGAATGTTATCAACATCGGTTGTTCCGACCCTCTGGTTCGATGATCGCTTTTCTTTAGCGATTGCCTGCTTTAGGTAACGGATGTTATCAACATCGGTTGATCCGACCCTCTGATTCGATGCTCCCTTTTATTTAGTGATTGCCTGCTTTAGGTAGCGGATGTTATCAACTTCGTTTGATCCGACCCTCTGGTTCGATGATCGCTTTTCTTTAGCAATTGCCTGCTTTAGGTAGCGGATGTTATCAACATCAGTTGATCCGGCCCTCTGGTTCGATGCTCCCTTTTATATAGCAATTACCTGCTTTAGGTAGCGGATGTTATCAACTTTGGTTGATCCGACCCTCTGGTTCGATGCTCGCTTTTATTTAGCGATTGTCTGCTTTAGTTAGTGGATGTTATCAACTTCGGTTGATCCGGCCCTCTGGTTCGATGCTCGCTTTTATTTAGCGATTGCCTGCTTTAGGTAGCGGATGTTATTAACTTTGTTTGATCCGGCCCTCTGGTTCGATGCTCGCTTTTATTTAGAGATTTCCTACTTTAGGTAGCAGATGTTATCAACTTCAGTTGATCCGGCCCTCTGGTTCAATGCTACCTTTTATTTAACGATTGCCTGCTTTAGGTAGCGGATGTTATCAACTTCGGTTGATCCGACCCTCTGGTTCGATGCTCGCTTTTATTTATCGATTGCCTACTTTAGGTAGCGAATGTCATTAACTTCGGTTGATCCGGACCTCTGGTTCGATGCTCGCTTTTATTTAGCGATTTCCTGCTTTAGTTAGCAAATGTTATCAACTTCGGTTGATCCGGCCCTCTGGTTCGAGGCTCGCTTTTATTTAGCGATTGCCTTCTTTAGGTAGCGGATGTCATTAACTTCGGTTGATCCGGTCCTTTCGTTCGATGCTCGCTTTTATTTATCGATTGCCTGCTTTAGGTAGCGGATGTCATTAACTTCGGTTGATCCGACCCTCTGGTTCGATGATCGCTTTTCTTTAGCGATTGCCTGCTTTAGTTAGCGGATGTTATCAACATCGGTTGATCCGGCCCTCTAGTTCGATGCTCGCTTTTATTTAGCGATTGTCTGCTTTAGATAGCGAATGTTATCAACATCGGTTGTTCCGACCCTGTGGTTCGATGATCGCTTTTCATTAGCGATTGCCTGCTTTAGGTAGCGGATGTTATCAACATCGGTTGATCCAGCCCTCTGGTTCGATGCTCACTTTTATTTAGCGATTGCCTGCTTTAGGTAGCGGATGTCATTAACTTCGATTGATCCGGCCCTCTAGTTTGATGCTCGCTTTTATTTAGCGATTGCCTGCTTTACTTAGCGGATGTTATCAACTTCGGTTGATCCGGCCCTCTGGTTCGATGCTCGCTTTTATTTAACGATTGCATGCTTTAGGTAGCGGATGTCATTAACTTCGGTTGATCCGGCCCTCTGGTTCGATGCTCGCTTTTATTTAGCGATTGCCTTCTTTAGGTAGCAGAAGTTATCAACTTCGGTTCATCCGGCCCTCTGGTTCAATGCTCCCTTTTATTTAACGATTGCCGGCTTTAGGCAGCAGATGTTATCAACTTCGATTGATCTGACCCTCTGGTTCGATGCTCGCTTTTATTTATCGATTGCCTGCTTTAGGTAGCGGATGTCATTAACTTCGGTTGATCCGGCCCTCTGGTTCGATGCTAGCTTTTATTTAGCGATTGCCTGCTTTAGTTAGCGGATGTTATCAACTTCGGTTGATCCGGCCCTCTGGTTCGATGCTTGCTTTTATTTAGCGATTGTCTGCTTTAGATAGCGAATGTTATCAACATCGGTTGTTCCGACCCTCTGGTTCGATGATCGCTTTTCTTTAGCGATTTCCTGCTTTAGGTAACGGATGTTATCAACATCGGTTGATCCGGCCCTCTGATTCGATGCTCCCTTTTATTTAGCGATTTCCTGCTTTAGGTAGCGGATGTTATCAACTTCGGTTGATCCGACCCTCTGGTTCGATGATCGCTTTTCTTTAGCGATTGCCTGCTTTAGGTAGCGGATGTTATCAACATCGGTTGATCCGGCCCTCTGGTTCGATGCTCCCTTTTATTTAGCAATTGCCTGTTTTAGGTAGCGGATGTTATCAACTTTGGTTGATCCGACCCTCTGGTTCGATGCTCGCTTTTATTTAGCGATTGTCTGCTTTAGTTAGCAGATGTTATCAACTTCGATTGATCCGGCCCTCTGGTTCGATGCTCGCTTTTATTTAGCGATTGCCTGCTTTAGGTAGCGGATGTTATTAACTTCGGTTGATCCGGCCCTCTTGTTCGATGCTCGCTTTTATTTAGCGATTTCCTGCTTTAGGTAGCAGATGTTATCAACTTCAGTTGATCCGGCCCTCTGGTTCAATGCTACCTTTTATTTAACGATTTCCTGCTTTAGGTAGCGGATGTTATCAACTTCGGTTGATCCGACCCTCTGGTTCGATGCTCGCTTTTATTTATCGATTGCCTACTTTAGGTAGCGGATGTCATTAACTTCGGTTGATCCGGCCCTCTGGTTCGATGCTCGCTTTTATTTAGCGAATGCCTGCTTTAGTTAGCGAATGTTATCAACTTCGGTTGATCCGGCCCTCTGGTTCGAGGCTCGCTTTTATTTAGCGATTGCCTGCTTTATGTAGCGGATGTCATTAACTTCGGTTGATCCGGTCCTTTGGTTCAATGCTCGCTTTTATTTATCGATTGCCTGCTTTAGGTAGCGGATGTCATTAACTTCGGTTGATCCGGCCCTCTGGTTCGATGATCGCTTTTCTTTAGCGATTGCCTGCTTTAGTTAGCGGATGTTATCAACATCGGTTGATCCGGCCCTCTAGTTCGATGCTCGCTTTTATTTAGCGATTGTCTGCTTTATATAGCGAATGTTATCAACATCGGTTGTTCTGACCCTCTAGTTCGATGATCGCTTTTCTTTAGCGATTGCCTGCTTTAGGTAGCATATGTTATCAACATCGGTTGATCCGGACCTCTGGTTCGATGCTCGCTTTTATTTAGCGATTGCCTGCTTTAGGTAGCGGATGTCATTAACTTCGATTGATTCGGCCCTCTGGTTCGATGCTCGCTTTTATTTAGCGAATGCCTGCTTTAGTTAGCGGATGTTATCAACTTCGGTTGATCCGGCCCTTTGCTTCGATGCTCGCTTTTATTTAGCGATTGCCTGCTTTAGGTAGCGGATGTCATTAACTTCGGTTGATCCGGCCCTCTGGTTCGATGCTCGCTTTTATTTAGCGATTGCCTTCTTTAGGTAGCAGATGTTATCAACTTCGGTTGATCCGGCCCTCTGGTTCAATGCTCCCTTTTATTTAACGATTGCCTGCTTTAGGCAGCAGATGTTATCAACTTCGGTTGATCTGACCCTCTGGTTCGATGCTCGCTTTTATTTATCGATTGCCTGCTTAAGGTAGCGGATGTCATTAACTTCGGTTGATCCGGCCCTCTGGTTCGATGCTAGCTTTTATTTAGCGATTGCCTGCTTTAGTTAGCGGATGTTATCAACTTCGGTTGATCCGGCCCTCTGGTTCGATGCTCGCTTTTATTTAGAGATTGTCTGCTTTAGATAGCGAATGTTATCAACATCGGTTGTTCCGACCCTCTGGTTCGATGATCACTTTTCTTTAGCGATTGCCTGCTTTAGGTAGCGGATGTTATCAACATCGGTTGATCCGGCCCTCTGGTTCGATGCTCCCTTTTATTTAGCAATTACCTGCTTTAGGTAGCGGATGTTATCAACTTTGGTTGATCCGACCCTCTGGTTCGATGCTCGCTTTTATTTAGCGATTGTCTGCTTTAGTTAGTGGATGTTATCAACTTCGGTTGATCCGGCCCTCTGGTTCGATGCTCGCTTTTATTTAGCGATTGCCTGCTTTAGGTAGCGGATGTTATTAACTTTGTTTGATCCGGCCCTCTGGTTCGATGATCGCTTTTCTTTAGCGATTGCCTGCTTTAGTTAGCGAATGTTATCAACATCGGTTGATCCGGCCCTCTAGTTCGATGCTCGCTTTTATTTAGCGATTGTCTGCTTTAGATAGCGAATGTTATCAACATCGGTTGTTCCGACCCTGTGGTTCGATGATCGCTTTTCATTAGCGATTGCCTGCTTTAGGTAGCGGATGTTATCAACATCGGTTGATCCAGCCCTCTGGTTCGATGCTCGCTTTTATTTAGCGATTGCCTGCTTTAGGTAGTGGATGTCATTAACTTCGATTGATCCGGCCCTCTAGTTTGAAGCTCGCTTTTATTTAGCGATTGCCTGCTTTACTTAGCGGATGTTATCAACTTCGGTTGATCCGGCCCTCTGGTTCGATGCTAGCTTTTATTTAACGATTGCATGCTTTAGGTAGCGGATGTCATTAACTTCGGTTGATCCGGCCCTCTGGTTCGATGCTCGCTTTTATTTAGCGATTGCCTTCTTTAGGTAGCAGAAGTTATCAACTTCGGTTCATCCGGCCCTCTGGTTCAATGCTCCCTTTTATTTAACGATTGCCGGCTTTAGGCAGCAGATGTTATCAACTTCGATTGATCTGACCCTCTGGTTCGATGCTCGCTTTTATTTATCGATTGCCTGCTATAGGTAGCGGATGTCATTAACTTCGGTTGATCCGGCCCTCTGGTTCGATGCTAGCTTTTATTTAGCGATTGCCTGCTTTAGTTAGCGGATGTTATCAACTTCGGTTGATCCGGCCCTCTGGTTCGATGCTCGCTTTTATTTAGCGATTGTCTGCTTTAGATAGCGAATGTTATCAACATCGGTTGTTCCGACCCTCTGGTTCGATGATCGATTTTCTTTAGCGATTTCCTGCTTTAGGTAACGGATGTTATCAACATCGGTTGATCCGGCCCTCTGATTCGATGCTCCCTTTTATTTAGCGATTTCCTGCTTTAGGTAGCGGATGTTATCAACTTCGGTTGATCCGACCCTCTGGTTCGATGATCGCTTTTCTTTAGCGATTGCCTGCTTTAGGTAGCGGATGTTATCAACATCGGTTGATCCGGCCCTCTGGTTCGATGCTCCCTTTTATTTAGCAATTGCCTGTTTTAGGTAGCGGATGTTATCAACTTTGGTTGATCCGACCCTCTGGTTCAATGCTCGCTTCGATGCTCGCTTTTATTTAGCGATTGCCTGCTTTAGGTAGCGGATGTTATTAACTTCAGTTGATCGGGCCCTCTTGTTCGATGTTCGCTTTTATTTAGCGATTTCCTGCTTTAGGTAGCAGATGTTATCAACTTCAGTTGATCCGGCCCTCTGGTTCAATGCTACCTTTTATTTAACGATTTCCTGCTTTAGGTAGCGGATGTTATCAACTTCGGTTGATCCGACCCTCTGGTTCGATGCTCGCTTTTATTTATCGATTGCCTACTTTAGGTAGCGGATGTCATTAACTTCGGTTGATCCGGCCCTCTGGTTCGATGCTCGCTTTTATTTAGCGAATGCTTGCTTTAGTTAGCGAATGTTATCAACTTCGGTTGATCCGGCCCTCTGGTTCGAGGCTCGCTTTTATTTAGCGATTGCCTGCTTTATGTAGAGGATGTCATTAACTTCGGTTGATCCGGTCCTTTGGTTCAATGCTCGCTTTTATTTATCGATTGCCTGCTTTAGGTAGCGGATGTCATTAACTTCGGTTGATCCGGCCCTCTGGTTCGATGATCGCTTTTCTTTAGCGATTGCCTGCTTTAGTTAGCGGATGTTATCAACATCGGTTGATCCGGCCCTCTAGTTCGATGCTCGCTTTTATTTAGCGATTGTCTGCTTTATATAGCGAATGTTATCAACATCGGTTGTTCCGACCCTCTAGTTCGATGATCGCTTTTCTTTAGCGATTGCCTGCTTTGGGTAGCATATGTTATCAACATCGGTTGATCCGGCCCTCTGGTTCGATGCTCGCTTTTATTTAGCGATTGCCTGCTTTAGGTAGCGGATGTCATTAACTTCGATTGATTCGGCCCTCTGGTTCGATGCTCGCTTTTATTTAGCGAATGCCTGCTTTAGTTAGCGGATGTTATCAACTTCGGTTGATCCGGCCCTTTGGTTCGATGCTCGCTTTTATTTAGCGATTGCCTGCTTTAGGTAGCGGATGTCATTAACTTCGGTTGATCCGGCCCTCTGGTTCGATGCTCGCTTTTATTTAGCGATTGCCTTCTTTAGGTAGCAGATGTTATCAACTTCGGTTGATCCGGCCCTCTGGTTCAATGCTCCCTTTTATTTAACGATTGCCTGCTTTAGGCAGCAGATGTTATCAACTTTGGTTGATCTGACCCTCTGGTTCGATGCTCGCTTTTATTTATCGATTGCCTGCTTTAGGTAGCGGATGTCATTAACTTCGGTTGATCCGGCCCTCTGGTTCGATGCTAGCTTTTATTTAGCGATTGCCTGCTTTAGTTAGCGGATGTTATCAACTTCGGTTGATCCGGCCCTCTGGTTCGATGCTCGCTTTTATTTAGCGATTGTCTGCTTTAGATAGCGAATGTTATCAACATCGGTTGTTCCGACCCTCTGGTTCGATGATCGCTTTTCTTTAGCGATTGCCTGCTTTAGGTAACGAATGTTATCAACATCGGTTGATCCGACCCTCTGATTCGATGCTCCCTTTTATTTAGCGATTGCCTGCTTTAGGTAGCGGATGTTATCAACTTCGTTTGATCCGACCCTCTGGTTCGATGATCGCTTTTCTTTAGCGATTGCCTGCTTTAGGTAGCGGATGTTATCAACATCGGTTGATCCGGCCCTCTGGTTCGATGCTCCCTTTTATTTAGCAATTACCTGCTTTAGGTAGCGGATGTTATCAACTTTGGTTGATCCGACCCTCTGGTTCGATGCTCGCTTTTATTTAGCGATTGTCTGCTTTAGTTAGTGGATGTTATCAACTTCGGTTGATCCAGCCCTCTGGTTCGATGCTCGCTTTTATTTAGCGATTTCCTGCTTTAGGTAGCAGATGTTGTCAACTTCAGTTGATCCGGCCCTCTGGTTCAATGCTACCTTTTATTTAACGATTGCCTGCTTTAGGTAGCGGATGTTATCAACTTCGGTTGATCCGACCCTCTGGTTCGATGCTCGCTTTTATTTATCGATTGCCTACTTTAGGTAGCGGATGTCATTAACTTCGGTTGATCCGGCCCTCTGGTTCGATGCTCGCTTTTATTTAGCGATTTCCTGCTTTAGTTAGCGAATGTTATCAACTTCGGTTGATCCGGCCCTCTGGTTCGAGGCTCGCTTTTATTTAGCGATTGCCATCTTTAGGTAGCGGATGTC
This sequence comes from Lathyrus sativus, assembly GCA_963859935.3. NCBI lineage: Eukaryota > Viridiplantae > Streptophyta > Magnoliopsida > Fabales > Fabaceae > Lathyrus > Lathyrus sativus. Next base: position 362,048,775 of record OZ012737.1, read on the forward strand.
ATTAACTTCGGTTGATCCGGTCCTTTGGTTCGATGCTCGCTTTTATTTATCGATTGCCTGCTTTAGGTAGCGGATGTCATTAACTTCGGTTGATCCGGCCCTCTGGTTCGATGATCGCTTTTCTTTAGCGATTGCCTGCTTTAGTTAGCGGATGTTATCAACATCGGTTGATCCGGCCCTCTAGTTCGATGCTCGCTTTTATTTAGCGATTGTCTGCTTTAGATAGCAAATGTTATCAACATCGGTTGTTCCGACCCTCTGGTTCGATGCTCGCTTTTATTTATCGATTGCCTGTTTTAGGTAGCGGATGTCATTAACTTCGGTTGATCCGGCCCTCTGGTTCGATGCTAGCCTTTATTTAGCGATTGCCTGCTTTAGTTAGCGGATGTTATCAACTTCGGTTGATCCGGCCCTCTGGTTCGATGCTCGCTTTTATTTAGCGATTGTCTGCTTTAGATAGCGAATGTTATCAACATCGGTTGTTCCGACCCTCTGGTTCGATGATCGCTTTTCTTTAGCGATTTCCTGCTTTAGGTAACGGATGTTATCAACATCGGTTGATCCGGCCCTCTGATTCGATGCTCCCTTTTATTTAGCGATTGCCTGCTTTAGGTAGCGGATGTTATCAACTTCGGTTGAGCCGACCCTCTAGTTCGATGATCGCTTTTCTTTAGCGATTGCCTGCTTTAGGTAGCGGATGTTATCAACATTGGTTGATCCGGCCCTCTGGTTCGATGCTCCCTTTTATTTAGCAATTGCCTGTTTTAGGTAGCGGATGTTATCAACTTTGGTTGATCCGACCCTCTGGTTCGATGCTCGCTTTTATTTAGCGATTGTCTGCTTTAGTTAGCGGATGTTATCAACTTCGATTGATCCGACCCTCTGGTTCGATGCTCGCTTTTATTTAGCGATTGCCTGCTTTAGATAGCGGATGTTATTAACTTCGGTTGATCCGGCCCTCTTGTTCGATGCTCGCTTTTATTTAGCGATTTCCTGCTTTAGGTAGCAGATGTTATCAACTTCAGTTGATCCGGCCCTCTGGTTCAATGCTACCTTTTATTTAACGATTTCCTGCTTTAGGTAGCGGATGTTATCAACTTCGGTTGATCCGACCCTCTGGTTCGATGCTCGCTTTTATTTATCGATTGCCTACTTTAGGTAGCGGATGTCATTAACTTCGGTTGATCCGGCCCTCTGGTTCGATGCTCGCTTTTATTTAGCGAATGCCTGCTTTAGTTAGCGAATGTTATCAACTTCGGTTGATCCGGCCCTCTGGTTCGAGGCTCGCTTTTATTTAGCGATTGCCTGCTTTATGTAGCGGATGTCATTAACTTCGGTTGATCCGGTCCTTTGGTTCAATGCTCGCTTTTATTTATCGATTGCCTGCTTTAGGTAGCGGATGTCATTAACTTCGGTTGATCCGGCCCTCTGGTTCGATGATCGCTTTTCTTTAGCGATTGCCTGCTTTAGTTAGCGGATGTTATCAACATCGGTTGATCCGGCCCTCTAGTTCGATGCTCGCTTTATTTAGCGATTGTATGCTTTATATAGCGAATGTTATCAACATCGGTTGTTCCGACCCTCTAGTTCGATGATCGCTTTTCTTTAGCGATTGCCTGCTTTAGGTAGCATATGTTATCAACATCTGTTGATCCGGCCCTCTGGTTCGATGCTCGCTTTTATTTAGCGATTGCCTGCTTTAGGTAGCGGATGTCATTAACTTCGATTGATTCGGCCCTCTGGTTCGATGCTCGCTTTTATTTAGCGAATGCCTGCTTTAGTTAGCGGATGTTATCAACTTCGGTTGATCCGGCCCTTTGGTTCGATGCTCGCTTTTATTTAGCGATTGCCTGCTTTAGGTAGCGGATGTCATTAACTTCGGTTGATCCGGCCCTCTGGTTCGATGCTCGCTTTTATTTAGCGATTGCCTTCTTTAGGTAGCAGATGTTATCAACTTCGGTTGATCCGGCCCTCTGCTTCAATGCTCCCTTTTATTTAACGATTGCCTGCTTTAGGTAGCGGATGTTATCAACTTCGGTTGATCCGACCCTCTTGTTCGATGCTCGCTTTTATTTAGCGTTTACCTGCTTTAGTTAGCGGATGTTATCAACTTCGGTTGATCCGGCCCTCTGGTTCGATGCTCGCTTTTATTTAGCGATTGCCTGCTTTAGTTATTGGATGTTATCAACTTCGGTTGATCCGGCCCTCTGGTTCGATGCTCGCTTTTATTTAGCGATTGCCTGCTTTAGGTAGCGGATGTCATTAACTTCGATTGTTCCGGTCCTTTGGTTCGATGCTCGCTTTTATTTATCGATTGCCTGCTTTAGGTAGCGGATGTCATTAACTTCGGTTGATCCGGCCCTCTTGTTCGATGATCGCTTTTCTTTAGCGATTGCCTGCTTTAGTTAGCGGATGTTATCAACATCGGTTGATCCGGCCCTCTGGTTCGATGCTCGCTTTTATTTAGCGATTGTCTGCTTTAGATAGCGAATGTTATCAACATCGGTTGTTCTGACCCTGTGGTTCGATGATCGCTTTTCTTTAGCGATTGCCTGCTTTAGGTAGCGGATGTTATCAACATCGGTTGATCCGGCCCTCTGGTTCGATGCTCGCTTTTATTTAGCAATTGCCTGCTTTAGGTAGCGGATGTCATTAACTTCGATTGATCCGGCCCTCTGGTTCGATGCTCGCTTTTATTTAGCGATTGCCTGCTTTAGTTAGCGGATGTTATCAACTTCGGTTGATCCGGCCCTCTGGTTCGATGCTCGCTTTTATTTAACGATTGCATGCTTTAGGTAGCGGATGTCATTAACTTCGGTTGATCCGACCCTCTGGTTCGATGCTCGCTTTTATTTAGCGATTGCCTTCTTTAGGTAGCAGAGGTTATCAACTTCGGTTGATCCGGCCCTCTGGTTCGATGCTCGCTTTTATTTAGCGATGGTCTGCTTTAGATAGCGAATGTTATCAACATCGGTTGTTCCGACCCTCTGGTTCGATGATCGCTTTTCTTTAGAGATTGCCTGCTTTAGGTAACGGATGTTATCAACATCGGTTGATCCGGCCCTCTGGTTCGATGCTCCCTTTTATTTATCGATTGCCTGCTTTAGGTAGCGGATGTTATCAACTTCGGTTGATCCGACCCTCTGGTTCGATGATCGCTTTTCTTTAGCGATTGCCTACTTTAGGTAGCGGATGTTATCAACATCGGTTGATCCGGGCCTCTGGTTCGATGCTCCCTTTTATTTAGCGATTGCCTGCTTTAGGTAGCGGATGTTATCAACTTCGGTTGATCCGACCCTCTGGTTCTCTGCTCGCTTTTATTTTGCGATTGCCTGCTTTAGGTAGCGGATGTCATTAACTTCGGTTGATCTGGCCCTCTGGTTTGATGCTCGCTTTTATTTAGCGATTGCCTGCATTAGTTAGCGAATGTTATCAACTTCGGTTGATCCGGCCCTCTGGTTCGATGCTCGCTTTTATTTAGCGATTGCCTGCTTTAGGCAGCGGATGTCATTAACTTCGGTTGATCCGGCCCTCTGGTTCGATGCTAGCCTTTATTTAGCGATTGCCTGCTTTAGTTAGCGGATGTTATCAACTTCGGTTGATCCGGCCCTCTGGTTCGATGCTCGCTTTTATTTAGCGATTGTCTGCTTTAGATAGCGAATGTTATCAACATCGGTTGTTCCGACCCTCTGGTTCGATGATCGCTTTTCTTTAGCGATTTCCTGCTTTAGGTAACGGATGTTATCAACATCGGTTGATCCGGCCCTCTGATTCGATGCTCCCTTTTATTTAGCGATTGCCTGCTTTAGGTAGCGGATGTTATCAACTTCGGTTGAGCCGACCCTCTAGTTCGATGATCGCTTTTCTTTAGCGATTGCCTGCTTTAGGTAGCGGATGTTATCAACATCGGTTGATCCGGCCCTCTGGTTCGATGCTCCCTTTTATTTAGCAATTGCCTGTTTTAGGTAGCGGATGTTATCAACTTTGGTTGATCCGACCCTCTGGTTCGATGCTCGCTTTTATTTAGCGATTGTCTGCTTTAGTTAGCGGATGTTATCAACTTCGATTGATCCGACCCTCTGGTTCGATGCTCGCTTTTATTTAGCGATTGCCTGCTTTAGGTAGCGGATGTTATTAACTTCGGTTGATCCGGCCCTCTTGTTCGATGCTCGCTTTTATTTAGCGATTTCCTGCTTTAGGTAGCAGATGTTATCAACTTCAGTTGATCCGGCCCTCTGGTTCAATGCTACCTTTTATTTAACGATTTCCTGCTTTAGGTAGCGGATGTTATCAACTTCGGTTGATCCGACCCTCTGGTTCGATGCTCGCTTTTATTTATCGATTGCCTACTTTAGGTAGCGAATGTCATTAACTTCGGTTGATCCGGCCCTCTGGTTCGATGCTCGCTTTTATTTAGCGAATGCCTGCTTTAGTTAGCGAATGTTATCAACTTCGGTTGATCCGGCCCTCTGGTTCGAGGCTCGCTTTTATTTAGTGATTGCCTGCTTTATGTAGCGGATGTCATTAACTTCGGTTGATCCGGTCCTTTGGTTCAATGCTCGCTTTTATTTATCGATTGCCTGCTTTAGGTAGCGGATGTCATTAACTTCGGTTGATCCGGCCCTCTGGTTCGATGATCGCTTTTCTTTAGCGATTGCCTGCTTTAGTTAGCGGATGTTATCAACATCGGTTGATCCGGCCCTCTAGTTCAATGCTCGCTTTTATTTAGCGATTGTCTGCTTTATATAGCGAATGTTATCAACATCGGTTGTTCCGACCCTCTAGTTCGATGATCGCTTTTCTTTAGCGATTGCCTGCTTTAGGTAGCATATGTTATCAACATCGGTTGATCCGGCCCTCTGGTTCGATGCTCGCTTTTATTTAGCGATTGCCTGCTTTAGGTAGCGGATGTCATTAACTTCGATTGATTCGGCCCTCTGGTTCGATGCTCGCTTTTATTTAACGATTGCCTGCTTTAGGTAGCGGATGTCATTAACTTCGGTTGATCCGGCCCTCTGGTTCGATGCTCGCTTTTATTTAACGATTGCATGCTTTAGGTAGCGGATGTCATTAACTTCGGTTGATCCGGCCCTCTGGTTCGATGCTCGCTTTTATTTAGCGATTGCCTTCTTTAGGTAGCAGAGGTTATCAACTTCGGTTGATCCGGCCCTCTGGTTCGATGCTCGCTTTTATTTAGCGATGGTCTGCTTTAGATAGCGAATGTTATCAACATCGGTTGTTCCGACCCTCTGGTTCGATGATCGCTTTTCTTTAGAGATTGCCTGCTTTAGGTAACGGATGTTATCAACATCGGTTGATCCGGCCCTCTGGTTCGATGCTCCCTTTTATTTATCGATTGCCTGCTTTAGGTAGCGGATGTTATCAACTTCGGTTGATCCGACCCTCTGGTTCGATGATCGCTTTTCTTTAGCGATTGCCTACTTTAGGTAGCGGATGTTATCAACATCGGTTGATCCGGGCCTCTGGTTCGATGCTCCCTTTTATTTAGCGATTGCCTGCTTTAGGTAGCGGATGTTATCAACTTCGGTTGATCCGACCCTCTGGTTCGATGCTCGCTTTTATTTTGCGATTGCCTGCTTTAGGTAGCGGATGTCATTAACTTCGGTTGATCTGGCCCTCTGGTTTGATGCTCGCTTTTATTTAGCGATTGCCTGCATTAGTTAGCGAATGTTATCAACTTCGGTTGATCCGGCCCTCTGGTTCGATGCTCGCTTTTATTTAGCGATTGCCTGCTTTAGGCAGCGGATGTCATTAACTTCGGTTGATCCGGTCCTTTGGTTCGATGCTCGCTTTTATTTATCGATTGCCTGCTTTAGGTAGCAGATGTCATTAACTTCGGTTGATCCGGCCCTATGGTTCGATGATCGCTTTTCTTTAGAGATTGCCTGCTTTAGTTAGCGGATGTTATCAACATCAGTTGATCCGTCCCTCTGGTTCGATGCTCGCTTTTATTTAGCGATTGTCTGCTTTAGATAGCGAATGTTATCAACATCGGTTGTTCCGACCCTCTAGTTCGATGATCGCTTTTATTTAGCGATTTCCTGCTTTAGGTAGCGGATGTTATCAACATCGGTTGATCCGGCCCTCTGGTTCGATGCTCGCTTTTATTTAGCGATTGCCTGCTTTAGGTAGCGGATGCCATTAACTTCGATTGATCCGGCCCTCTGTTTCGATGCTCGCTTTTATTTAGCGATTGCCTGCTTTAGTTAGCGGATGTTATCAACTTCGGTTGATCCGGCCCTCTGGTTCAATGCTCGCTTTTATTTAGCGATTGCCTGCTTTAGGTAGCGGATGTCATTAACTTCGGTTGATCCGGCCCTCTGGTTCGATGCTCGCTTTTCTTTAGCGATTGCCTTCTTTAGGTAGCAGAGGTTATCAACTTTGGTTGATCCGGCCCTCTGGTTCAATGCTCCCTTTTATTCAACGATTGCCTGCTTTATGCAGCATATGTTATCAACTTTGGTTGATCCGACCCTCTGGTTCGATGCTCGCTTTTATTTATCGATTGCCTGCTTTAGGTAGCGGATGTCATTAACTTCGGTTGATCCGGCCCACTGGTTCGATGCTAGCTTTTATTTAGCGATTGCTTGCTTTAGTTAGCGGATGTTATCAACTTCGGTTGATCCGGCCCTCTGGTTCGATGCTCGCTTTTATTTAGCGATGGTCTACTTTAGATAGAGAATGTTATCAACATTGGTTGTTCCGACCCTCTAGTTCGATGATAGCTTTTCTTTAGCGATTGCCTGCTTTAGGTAACGGATGTTATCAACATCGGTTGATCCGGCCCTCTGGTTCGATGCTCCCTTTTATTTATCGATTGCCTGCTTTAGGTAGCGGATGTTATCAACTTCGGTTGATCCGACCCTCTGGTTCGATGATCGCTTTTCTTTAGCGATTGCCTACTTTAGGTAGCGGATGTTATCAACATCGGTTGATCCGGGCCTCTGGTTCGATGCTCCCTTTTATTTAGCGATTGCCTGCTTTAGGTAGCGGACGTTATCAACTTCGGTTGATCCGACCCTCTGGTTCGATGCTCGCTTTTATTTTGCGATTGCCTGCTTTAGGTAGCGGATGTCATTAACTTCGGTTGATCTGGCCCTCTGGTTTGATGCTCTCTTTTATTTAGCGATTGCCTGCATTAGTTAGCGAATGTTATCAACTTCGGTTGATCCGGCCCTCTGGTTCGATGCTCGCTTTTATTTAGCGATTGCCTGCTTTAGGCAGCGGATGTCATCAACTTCGGTTGATCCGGCCCTTTGGTTCGATGCTCGCTTTTATTTAGCGATTGCCTGCTTTAGGTAGCGGATGTCATTAACTTCGGTTGATCCGGCCCTCTGGTTCGATGCTCGCTTTTATTTAGCGATTGCCTTCTTTAGGTAGCAGATGTTATCAACTTCGGTTGATCCGGCCCTCTGCTTCAATGCTCCCTTTTATTTAACGATTGCCTTCTTTAGGTAGCGGATGTTATCAACTTCGGTTGATCCGACCCTCTTGTTCGATGCTCGCTTTTATTTAGCGATTACCTGCTTTAGTTAGCGGATGTTATCAACTTCGGTTGATCCGGCCCTCTGGTTCGATGCTCTCTTTTATTTAGCGATTGCCTGCTTTAGTTATTGGATGTTATCAACTTCGGTTGATCCGGCCCTCTGGTTCGATGCTCGCTTTTATTTAGCGATTGCCTGCTTTAGGTAGCGGATGTCATTAACTTCGGTTGTTCCAGTCCTTTGGTTCGATGCTCGCTTTTATTTATCGATTGCCTGCTTTAGGTAGCGGATGTCATTAACTTCGGTTGATCCGGCCCTCTGGTTCGATGATCGCTTTTCTTTAGCGATTGCCTGCTTTAGTTAGCGGATGTTATCAACATCGGTTGATCCGGCCCTCTGGTTCGATGCTCGCTTTTATTTAGCGATTGTCTGCTTTAGATAGCGAATGTTATCAACATCGGTTGTTCTGACCCTGTGGTTCGATGATCGCTTTTCTTTAGCGATTGCCTGCTTTAGGTAGCGGATGTTATCAACATCGGTTGATCCGGCCCTCTGGTTCGATGCTCGCTTTTATTTAACGATTGCATGCTTTAGGTAGCGGATGTCATTAACTTCGGTTGATCCGGCCCTCTGGTTCGATGCTCGCTTTTATTTAGCGATTGCCTTCTTTAGGTAGCAGAGGTTATCAACTTCGGTTGATCCGGCCCTCTGGTTCGATGCTCGCTTTTATTTAGCGATGGTCTGCTTTAGATAGCGAATGTTATCAACATCGGTTGTTCCGACCCTCTGGTTCGATGATCGCTTTTCTTTAGAGATTGCCTGCTTTAGGTAACGGATGTTATCAACATCGGTTGATCCGGCCCTCTGGTTCGATGCTCCCTTTTATTTATCGATTGCCTGCTTTAGGTAGCGGATGTTATCAACTTCGGTTGATCCGACCCTCTGGTTCGATGATCGCTTTTCTTTAGCGATTGCCTACTTTAGGTAGCGGATGTTATCAACATCGGTTGATCCGGGCCTCTGGTTCGATGCTCCCTTTTATTTAGCGATTGCCTGCTTTAGGTAGCGGATGTTATCAACTTCGGTTGATCCGACCCTCTGGTTCGATGCTCGCTTTTATTTTGCGATTGCCTGCTTTAGGTAGCGGATGTCATTAACTTCGGTTGATCTGGCCCTCTGGTTTGATGCTCGCTTTTATTTAGCGATTGCCTGCATTAGTTAGCGAATGTTATCAACTTCGGTTGATCCGGCCCTCTGGTTCGATGCTCGCTTTTATTTAGCGATTGCCTGCTTTAGGCAGCGGATGTCATTAACTTCGGTTGATCCGGTCCTTTGGTTCGATGCTCGCTTTTATTTATCGATTGCCTGCTTTAGGTAGCAGATGTCATTAACTTCGGTTGATCCGGCCCTATGGTTCGATGATCGCTTTTCTTTAGAGATTGCCTGCTTTAGTTAGCGGATGTTATCAACATCAGTTGATCCGTCCCTCTGGTTCGATGCTCGCTTTTATTTAGCGATTGTCTGCTTTAGATAGCGAATGTTATCAACATCGGTTGTTCCGACCCTCTAGTTCGATGATCGCTTTTATTTAGCGATTTCCTGCTTTAGGTAGCGGATGTTATCAACATCGGTTGATCCGGCCCTCTGGTTCGATGCTCGCTTTTATTTAGCGATTGCCTGCTTTAGGTAGCGGATGCCATTAACTTCGATTGATCCGGCCCTCTGTTTCGATGCTCGCTTTTATTTAGCGATTGCCTGCTTTAGTTAGCGGATGTTATCAACTTCGGTTGATCCGGCCCTCTGGTTCAATGCTCGCTTTTATTTAGCGATTGCCTGCTTTAGGTAGCGGATGTCATTAACTTCGGTTGATCCGGCCCTCTGGTTCGATGCTCGCTTTTCTTTAGCGATTGCCTTCTTTAGGTAGCAGAGGTTATCAACTTTGGTTGATCCGGCCCTCTGGTTCAATGCTCCCTTTTATTCAACGATTGCCTGCTTTATGCAGCATATGTTATCAACTTTGGTTGATCCGACCCTCTGGTTCGATGCTCGCTTTTATTTATCGATTGCCTGCTTTAGGTAGCGGATGTCATTAACTTCGGTTGATCCGGCCCACTGGTTCGATGCTAGCTTTTATTTAGCGATTGCTTGCTTTAGTTAGCGGATGTTATCAACTTCGGTTGATCCGGCCCTCTGGTTCGATGCTCGCTTTTATTTAGCGATGGTCTACTTTAGATAGAGAATGTTATCAACATTGGTTGTTCCGACCCTCTAGTTCGATGATAGCTTTTCTTTAGCGATTGCCTGCTTTAGGTAACGGATGTTATCAACATCGGTTGATCCGGCCCTCTGGTTCGATGCTCCCTTTTATTTATCGATTGCCTGCTTTAGGTAGCGGATGTTATCAACTTCGGTTGATCCGACCCTCTGGTTCGATGATCGCTTTTCTTTAGCGATTGCCTACTTTAGGTAGCGGATGTTATCAACATCGGTTGATCCGGGCCTCTGGTTCGATGCTCCCTTTTATTTAGCGATTGCCTGCTTTAGGTAGCGGATGTTATCAACTTCGGTTGATCCGACCCTCTGGTTCGATGCTCGCTTTTATTTTGCGATTGCCTGCTTTAGGTAGCGGATGTCATTAACTTCGGTTGATCTGGCCCTCTGGTTTGATGCTCTCTTTTATTTAGCGATTGCCTGCATTAGTTAGCGAATGTTATCAACTTCGGTTGATCCGGCCCTCTGGTTCGATGCTCGCTTTTATTTAGCGATTGCCTGCTTTAGGCAGCGGATGTCATTAACTTCGGTTGATCCGGTCCTTTGGTTCGATGCTCGCTTTTATTTATCGATTGCCTGCTTTAGGTAGCAGATGTCATTAACTTCGGTTGATCCGACCCTATGGTTCGATGATCGCTTTTCTTTAGAGATTGCCTGCTTTAGTTAGCGGATGTTATCAACTTCGGTTGAGCCGACCCTCTAGTTCGATGATCGCTTTTCTTTAGCGATTGCCTGCTTTAGGTAGCGGATGTTATCAACATCGGTTGTTCCGACCCTCTAGTTCGATGATCGCTTTTCTTTAGCGATTTCCTGCTTTAGGTAGCGGATGTTATCAACATCGGTTGATCCGGCCCTCTGGTTCGATGCTCGCTTTTATTTAGCGATTGCCTGCTTTAGGTAGCGGATGCCATTAACTTCGATTGATCCGACCCTCTGTTTCGATGGTCGCTTTTATTTAGCGATTGCCTGCTTTAGTTAGCGGATGTTATCAACTTCGGTTGATCCGGCCCTCTGGTTCGATGCTCGCTTTTATTTAGCGATTGCCTGCTTTAGGTAGCGGATGTCATTAACTTCGGTTGATCCGGCCCTCTGGTTCGATGCTCGCTTTTCTTTAGCGATTGCCTTCTTTAGGTAGCAGAGGTTATCAACTTTGGTTGATCCGGCCCTCTGGTTCAATGCTCCCTTTTATTTAACGATTGCCTGCTTTATGCAGCATATGTTATCAACTTTGGTTGATCTGACCCTCTGGTTCGATGCTCGCTTTTATTTATCGATTGCCTGCTTTAGGTAGCGGATGTCATTAACTTCGGTTGATCCGGCCCACTGGTTCGATGCTAGCTTTTATTTAGCGATTGCTTGCTTTAGTTAGCGGATGTTATCAACTTCGGTTGATCCGGCCCTCTGGTTCGATGCTCGCTTTTATTTAGCGATGGTCTACTTTAGATAGAGAATGTTATCAACATTGGTTGTTCCGACCCTCTAGTTCGATGATAGCTTTTCTTTAGCGATTGCCTGCTTTAGGTAACGGATGTTATCAACATCGATTGATCCGGCCCTCTGGTTCGATGCTCCCTTTTATTTATCGATTGCCTGCTTTAGGTAGCGGATGTTATCAACTTCGGTTGATCCGACCCTCTGGTTCGATGATCGCTTTTCTCTAGCGATTGCCTACTTTAGGTAGCGGATGTTATCAACATCGTTTGATCCGGGCCTCTGGTTCGATGCTCCCTTTTATTTAGCGATTGCCTGCTTTAGGTAGCGGATGTTATCAACTTCGGTTGATCCGACCCTCTGGTTCGATGCTCGCTTTTATTTTGCGATTGCCTGCTTTAGGTAGCGGATGTCATTAACTTCGGTTGATCTGGCCCTCTGGTTTGATGCTCGCTTTTATTTAGCGATTGCCTGCATTAGTTAGCAAATGTTATAAACTTCGGTTGATCCGGCCCTCTGGTTCGATGCTCGCTTTTATTTAGCGATTGCCTGCTTTAGGCAGCGGATGTCATTAACTTCGGTTGATCCGGTCCTTTGGTTCGATGCTCGCTTTTATTTATCGATTGCCTGCTTTAGGTAGCAGATGTCATTAACTTCGGTTGATCCGGCCCTCTGGTTCGATGATCGCTTTTCTTTAGAGATTGCCTGCTTTAGTTAGCGGATGTTATCAACATCAGTTGATCCGGCCCTCTGGTTCGATGCTCGCTTTTATTTAGCGATTGTCTGCTTTAGATAGCGAATGTTATCAACATCGGTTGTTCCGACCCTCTAGTTCGATGATCGCTTTTCTTTAGCGATTTCCTACTTTAGGTAGCGGATGTTATTAACATCGGTTGATCCGACCCTCTGGTTCGATGCTCGCTTTTATTTAGCGATTGCCTGCTTTAGGTAGCGGATGCCATTAACTTCGATTGATCCGGCCCTCTGTTTCGATGCTCGCTTTTATTTAGCGATTGCCTGCTTTAGTTAGCGGATGTTATCAACTTCGGTTGATCCGGCCCTCTGGTTCGATGCTCGCTTTTATTTAGCGATTGCCTGCTTTAGGTAGCGGATGTCATTAACTTCGGTTGATCCGGCCCTCTGGTTCGATGCTCGCTTTTCTTTAGCGATTGCCTTCTTTAGGTAGCAGAGGTTATCAACTTTGGTTGATCCGGCCCTCTGGTTCAATGCTCCCTTTTATTTAACGATTGTCTGCTTGATGCAGCATATGTTATCAACTTTGGTTGATCCGACCCTCTGGTTCGATGCTCGCTTTTATTTATCGATTGCCTGCTTTAGGTAGCGGATGTCATTAACTTCGGTTGATCCGGCCCTCTGGTTTGATGCTAGCTTTTATTTAGCGATTGCTTGCTTTAGTTAGCGGATGTTATCAACTTCGGTTGATCCGACCCTCTGGTTCGATGCTCGCTTTTATTTAGCGATGGTCTACTTTAGATAGAGAATGTTATCAACATTGGTTGTTCCGACCCTCTAGTTCGATGATAGCTTTTCTTTAGCGATTGCCTGCTTTAGGTAACGGATGTTATCAACATCGGTTGATCCGGCCCTCTGGTTCGATGCTCCCTTTTATTTAGCGATTGCCTGCTTTAGGTAGCGGATGTTATCAACTTCGGTTGATCCGACCCTCTGGTTCGATGATCGCTTTTCTTTAGCGATTGCCTACTTTAGGTAGCGGATGTTATCAACATCGGTTGATCCCGGCCTCTGGTTCGATGCTCCCTTTTATTTAGCGATTGCCTGCTTTAGGTAGCGGATGTTATCAACTTCGGTTGATCTGACCCTCTGGTTCGATACTCGCTTTTATTTTGCGATTGCCTGCTTTAGGTAGCGGATGTCATTAACTTCGGTTGATCCGGCCCTCTGGTTCGATGCTCGCTTTTATTTAGCGATTGCCTGCTTTAGGCAGCGGATGTCATTAACTTCGGTTGATCCGGTCCTTTGGTTCGATGCTCGCTTTTATTTATCGATTGCCTGCTTTAGGTAGCAGATGTCATTAACTTCGGTTGATCCGGCCCTCTGGTTCGATGATCGCTTTTCTTTAGAGATTGCCTGCTTTAGTTAGCGGATGTTATCAACATCAGTTGATCCGGCCCTCTGGTTCGATGCTCGCTTTTATTTAGCGATTGTCTGCTTTAGATAGCGAATGTTATCAACATCGGTTGTTCCGACCCTCTAGTTCGATGATCGCTTTTCTTTAGCGATTTCCTACTTTAGGTAGCGGATGTTATTAACATCGGTTGATCCGACCCTCTGGTTCGATGCTCGCTTTTATTTAGCGATTGCCTGCTTTAGGTAGCGGATGCCATTAACTTCGATTGATCCGGCCCTCTGTTTCGATGCTCGCTTTTATTTAGCGATTGCCTGCTTTAGTTAGCGGATGTTATCAACTTCGGTTGATCCGGCCCTCTGGTTCGATGCTCGCTTTTATTTAGCGATTGCCTGCTTTAGGTAGCGGATGTCATTAACTTCGGTTGATCCGGCCCTCTGGTTCGATGCTCGCTTTTCTTTAGCGATTGCCTTCTTTAGGTAGCAGAGGTTATCAACTTTGGTTGATCCGGCCCTCTGGTTCAATGCTCCCTTTTATTTAACGATTGTCTGCTTGATGCAGCATATGTTATCAACTTTGGTTGATCCGACCCTCTGGTTCGATGCTCGCTTTTATTTATCGATTGCCTGCTTTAGGTAGCGGATGTCATTAACTTCGGTTGATCCGGCCCTCTGGTTTGATGCTAGCTTTTATTTAGCGATTGCTTGCTTTAGTTAGCGGATGTTATCAACTTCGGTTGATCCGACCCTCTGGTTCGATGCTCGCTTTTATTTAGCGATGGTCTACTTTAGATAGAGAATGTTATCAACATTGGTTGTTCCGACCCTCTAGTTCGATGATAGCTTTTCTTTAGCGATTGCCTGCTTTAGGTAACGGATGTTATCAACATCGGTTGATCCGGCCCTCTGGTTCGATGCTCCCTTTTATTTAGCGATTGCCTGCTTTAGGTAGCGGATGTTATCAACTTCGGTTGATCCGACCCTCTGGTTCGATGATCGCTTTTCTTTAGCGATTGCCTACTTTAGGTAGCGGATGTTATCAACATCGGTTGATCCCGGCCTCTGGTTCGATGCTCCCTTTTATTTAGCGATTGCCTGCTTTAGGTAGCGGATGTTATCAACTTCGGTTGATCTGACCCTCTGGTTCGATACTCGCTTTTATTTTGCGATTGCCTGCTTTAGGTAGCGGATGTCATTAACTTCGGTTGATCCGGCCCTCTGGTTCGATGCTCGCTTTTATTTAGCGATTGCCTGCATTAGTTAGCGAATGTTATCAACTTCAGTTGATCCGGCCCTCTGGTTCGATGCTCGCTTTTATTTAGCGATTGCCTGCTTTAGGTAGCGGATGTCATTAACTTCGGTTGATCCGGTCCTTTGGTTCGATGCTCGCTTTTATTTATCGATTGCCTGCTTTAGGTAGCGGATGTCATTAACTTCGGTTGATCCGACCCTCTGGTTCGATGATCGCTTTTCTTTAGAGATTGCCTTCTTTAGGTAGCGGATGTCATTAACTTCGGTTGATCCGGCCCTCTGGTTCGATGATCGCTTTTCTTTAGAGATTGCCTGCTTTAGTTAGCGGATGTTATCAACATCGGTTGATCCGGCCCTCTGGTTCGATGCTCGCTTTTATTTAGCGATTGTCTGCTTTAGATAGCGAATGTTATCAATATCGGTTGTTCCGACCCTCTAGTTCGATGATCGCTTTTCTTTAGCGATTTCCTGCTTTAGGTAGCGGATGTTATCAACATCGGTTGATCCGGCCCTCTGGTTCGATGCTCGCTTTTATTTAGCGATTGCCTGCTTTAGGTAGCGGATGCCATTAACTTCGATTGATCCGGCCCTCTGTTTCGATGCTCGCTTTTATTTAGCGATTGCCTGCTTTAGGTAGCGGATGTCATTAACTTCGGTTGATCCGGCCCTCTGGTTCGATGATCGCTTTTCTTTAGAGATTGCCTGCTTTAGTTAGCGGATGTTATCAACATCGGTTGATTCGGCCCTCTGGTTCGATGCTCGCTTTTATTTAGCGATTGTCTGCTTTAGATAGCGAATGTTATCAACATCGGTTGTTCCGACCCTCTAGTTCGATGATCGCTTTTCTTTAGCGATTTCCTGCTTTAGGTAGCGGATGTTATCAACATCGGTTGATCCGGCCCTCTGGTTCGATGCTCGCTTTTATTTAGCGATTGCCTGCTTTAGGTAGCGGATGCCATTAACTTCGATTGATCCGGCCCCCTGTTTCGATGCTCGCTTTTATTTAGCGATTGCCTGCTTTAGTTAGCGGATGTTATCAACTTCGGTTGATCCGGCCCTATGGTTCGATGCTCGCTTTTATTTAGCGATTGCCTGCTTTAGGTAGCGGATGTCATTAACTTCGGTTGATCCGACCCTCTGGTTCGATGCTCGCTTTTCTTTAGCGATTGCCTTCTTTAGGTAGCAGAGGTTATCAACTTCGGTTGATCCGGCCCTCTGGTTCAATGCTCCCTTTTATTTAACGATTGCCTGCTTTAGGCAGCATATGTTATCAACTTTGGTTGATCCGACCCTCTGGTTCGATGCTCGCTTTTATTTATCGATTGCCTGCTTTAGGTAGCGGATGTCATTAACTTCGGTTGATCCGGCCCTCTGGTTCGATGCTAGCTTTTATTTAGCGATTGCTCGCTTTAGTTAGCAGATGTTATCAACTTCGGTTGATCCGGCCCTCTGGTTCGATGCTCGCTTTTATTTAGCGATGGTCTACTTTAGATAGAGAATGTTATCAACATTGGTTGTTCCGACCCTCTAGTTCGATGATAGCTTTTCTTTAGCGATTGCCTGCTTTAGGTAACGGATGTTATCAACATCGGTTGATCCGGCCCTCTGGTTCGATGCTCCCTTTTATTTAGCGATTGCCTGCTTTAGGTAGCGGATGTTATCAACTTCGGTTGATCCGACCCTCTGGTTCGATGATCGCTTTTCTTTAGCGATTGCCTACTTTAGGTAGCGGATGTTATCAACATCGGTTGATCCCGGCCTCTGGTTCGATGCTCCCTTTTATTTAGCGATTGCCTGCTTTAGGTAGCGGATGTTATCAACTTCGGTTGATCTGACCCTCTGGTTCGATACTCGCTTTTATTTTGCGATTGCCTGCTTTAGGTAGCGGATGTCATTAACTTCGGTTGATCCGGCCCTCTGGTTCGATGCTCGCTTTTATTTAGCGATTGCCTGCATTAGTTAGCGAATGTTATCAACTTCGGTTGATCCGACCCTCTGGTTCGATGCTCGCTTTTATTTAGCGATTGCCTGCTTTAGGTAGCGGATGTCATTAACTTCGGTTGATCCGGTCCTTTGGTTCGATGCTCGCTTTTATTTATCGATTGCCTGCTTTAGGTAGCGGATGTCATTAACTTCGGTTGATCCGGCCCTCTGGTTCGATGATCGCTTTTCTTTAGAGATTGCCTTCTTTAGGTAGCGGATGTCATTAACTTCGGTTGATCCGGCCCTCTGGTTCGATGATCGCTTTTCTTTAGAGATTGCCTGCTTTAGTTAGCGGATGTTATCAACATCGGTTGATCCGGCCCTCTGGTTCGATGCTCGCTTTTATTTAGCGATTGTCTGCTTTAGATAGCGAATGTTATCAATATCGGTTGTTCCGACCCTCTAGTTCGATGATCGCTTTTCTTTAGCGATTTCCTGCTTTAGGTAGCGGATGTTATCAACATCGGTTGATCCGGCCCTCTGGTTCGATGCTCGCTTTTATTTAGCGATTGCCTGCTTTAGGTAGCGGATGCCATTAACTTCGATTGATCCGGCCCTCTGTTTCGATGCTCGCTTTTATTTAGCGATTGCCTGCTTTAGGTAGCGGATGTCATTAACTTCGGTTGATCCGGCCCTCTGGTTCGATGATCGCTTTTCTTTAGAGATTGCCTGCTTTAGTTAGCGGATGTTATCAACATCGGTTGATTCGGCCCTCTGGTTCGATGCTCGCTTTTATTTAGCGATTGTCTGCTTTAGATAGCGAATGTTATCAACATCGGTTGTTCCGACCCTCTAGTTCGATGATCGCTTTTCTTTAGCGATTTCCTGCTTTAGGTAGCGGATGTTATCAACATCGGTTGATCCGGCCCTCTGGTTCGATGCTCGCTTTTATTTAGCGATTGCCTGCTTTAGGTAGCGGATGCCATTAACTTCGATTGATCCGGCCCCCTGTTTCGATGCTCGCTTTTATTTAGCGATTGCCTGCTTTAGTTAGCGGATGTTATCAACTTCGGTTGATCCGGCCCTATGGTTCGATGCTCGCTTTTATTTAGCGATTGCCTGCTTTAGGTAGCGGATGTCATTAACTTCGGTTGATCCGACCCTCTGGTTCGATGCTCGCTTTTCTTTAGCGATTGCCTTCTTTAGGTAGCAGAGGTTATCAACTTCGGTTGATCCGGCCCTCTGGTTCAATGCTCCCTTTTATTTAACGATTGCCTGCTTTAGGCAGCATATGTTATCAACTTTGGTTGATCCGACCCTCTGGTTCGATGCTCGCTTTTATTTATCGATTGCCTACTTTAGGTAGCGGATGTCATTAACTTCGGTTGATCCGGCCCTCTGGTTCGATGCTAGCTTTTATTTAGCGATTGCTCGCTTTAGTTAGCAGATGTTATCAACTTCGGTTGATCCGGCCCTCTGGTTCGATGCTCGCTTTTATTTAGCGATTGCCTGCTTTAGGTAGCGGATGTCATTAACTTCGGTTGATCCGGTCCTTTGGTTCGATGCTCGCTTTTATTTATCGATTGCCTGCTTTAGGTAGCGGATGTCATTAACTTCGGTTGATCCGGCCCTCTGGTTCGATGATCGCTTTTCTTTAGAGATTGCCTTCTTTAGGTAGCGGATGTCATTAACTTCGGTTGATCCGGCCCTCTGGTTCGATGATCGCTTTTCTTTAGAGATTGCCTGCTTTAGTTAGCGGATGTTATCAACATCGGTTGATCCGGCCCTCTGGTTCGATGCTCGCTTTTATTTAGCGATTGTCTGCTTTAGATAGCGAATGTTATCAATATCGGTTGTTCCGACCCTCTAGTTCGATGATCGCTTTTCTTTAGCGATTTCCTGCTTTAGGTAGCGGATGTTATCAACATCGGTTGATCCGGCCCTCTGGTTCGATGCTCGCTTTTATTTAGCGATTGCCTGCTTTAGGTAGCGGATGCCATTAACTTCGATTGATCCGGCCCTCTATTTCGATGCTCGCTTTTATTTAGCGATTGCCTGCTTTAGGTAGCGGATGTCATTAACTTCGGTTGATCCGGCCCTCTGGTTCGATGATCGCTTTTCTTTAGAGATTGCCTGCTTTAGTTAGCGGATGTTATCAACATCGGTTGATTCGGCCCTCTGGTTCGATGCTCGCTTTTATTTAGCGATTGTCTGCTTTAGATAGCGAATGTTATCAACATCGGTTGTTCCGACCCTCTAGTTCGATGATCGCTTTTCTTTAGCGATTTCCTGCTTTAGGTAGCGGATGTTATCAACATCGGTTGATCCGGCCCTCTGGTTCGATGCTCGCTTTTATTTAGCGATTGCCTGCTTTAGGTAGCGGATGCCATTAACTTCGATTGATCCGGCCCCCTGTTTCGATGCTCGCTTTTATTTAGCGATTGCCTGCTTTAGTTAGCGGATGTTATCAACTTCGGTTGATCCGGCCCTATGGTTCGATGCTCGCTTTTATTTAGCGATTGCCTGCTTTAGGTAGCGGATGTCATTAACTTCGGTTGATCCGACCCTCTGGTTCGATGCTCGCTTTTCTTTAGCGATTGCCTTCTTTAGGTAGCAGAGGTTATCAACTTCGGTTGATCCGGCCCTCTGGTTCAATGCTCCCTTTTATTTAACGATTGCCTGCTTTAGGCAGCATATGTTATCAACTTTGGTTGATCCGACCCTCTGGTTCGATGCTCGCTTTTATTTATCGATTGCCTGCTTTAGGTAGCGGATGTCATTAACTTCGGTTGATCCGGCCCTCTGGTTCGATGCTAGCTTTTATTTAGCGATTGCTCGCTTTAGTTAGCAGATGTTATCAACTTCGGTTGATCCGGCCCTCTGGTTCGATGCTCGCTTTTATTTAGCGATTGCCTGCTTTAGGTAGCGGATGTCATTAACTTCGGTTGATCCGGTCCTTTGGTTCGATGCTCGCTTTTATTTATCGATTGCCTACTTTAGGTAGCGGATGTCATTAACTTCGGTTGATCCGGCCCTCTGGTTCGATGATCGCTTTTCTTTAGAGATTGCCTTCTTTAGGTAGCGGATGTCATTAACTTCGGTTGATCCGGCCCTCTGGTTCGATGATCGCTTTTCTTTAGAGATTGCCTGCTTTAGTTAGCGGATGTTATCAACATCGGTTGATCCGGCCCTCTGGTTCGATGCTCGCTTTTATTTAGCGATTGTCTGCTTTAGATAGCGAATGTTATCAATATCGGTTGTTCCGACCCTCTAGTTCGATGATCGCTTTTCTTTAGCGATTTCCTGCTTTAGGTAGCGGATGTTATCAACATCGGTTGATCCGGCCCTCTGGTTCGATGCTCGCTTTTATTTAGCGATTGCCTGCTTTAGGTAGCGGATGCCATTAACTTCGATTGATCCGGCCCTCTGTTTCGATGCTCGCTTTTATTTAGCGATTGCCTGCTTTAGGTAGCGGATGTCATTAACTTCGGTTGATCCGACCCTCTGGTTCGATGCTCGCTTTTCTTTAGCGATTGCCTTCTTTAGGTAGCAGAGGTTATCAACTTCGGTTGATCCGGCCCTCTGGTTCAATGCTCCCTTTTCTTTAACGATTGCCTGCTTTAGGCAGCATATGTTATCAACTTTGGTTGATCCGACCCTCTGGTTCGATGCTCGCTTTTATTTATCGATTGCCTGCTTTAGGTAGCGGATGTCATTAACTTCGGTTGATCCGGCCCTCTGGTTCGATGCTAGCTTTTATTTAGCGATTGCTCGCTTTAGTTAGCAGATGTTATCAACTTCGGTTGATCCGGCCCTCTGGTTCGATGCTCGCTTTTATTTAGCGATTGCCTGCTTTAGGTAGCGGATGTCATTAACTTTGGTTGATCCGATCCTTTGGTTCGATGCTCGCTTTTATTTATCGATTGCCTGCTTTAGGTAGCGGATGTCATTAACTTCGGTTGATCCGGCCCTCTGGTTCGATGCTCGCTTTTATTTAGCGATTGCCTGCTTTAGTTATTGGATGTTATCAACTTCGGTTGATCCGGCCCTCTGGTTCGATGCTCGCTTTTATTTAGCGATTGCCTGCTTTAGGTAGCGGATGTCATTAACTTCGGTTGTTCCAGTCCTTTGGTTCGATGCTCGCTTTTATTTATCGATTGCCTGCTTTAGGTAGCGGATGTCATTAACTTCGGTTGATCCGGCCCTCTGGTTCGATGATCGCTTTTCTTTAGCGATTGCCTGCTTTAGTTAGCGGATGTTATCAACATCGGTTGATCCGGCCCTCTGGTTCGATGCTCGCTTTTATTTAGCGATTGTCTACTTTAGATAGCGAATGTTATCAACATCGGTTGTTCTGACCCTGTGGTTCGATGATCGCTTTTCTTTAGCGATTGCCTGCTTTAGGTAGCGGATGTTATCAACATCGGTTGATCCGGCCCTCTGGTTCGATGCTCGCTTTTATTTAGCGATTGCCTGCTTTAGGTAGCGGATGTCATTAACTTCGATTGATCCGGCCCTCTGGTTCGATGCTCGCTTTTATTTAGCGATTGCCTGCTTTAGTTAGCGGATGTTATCAACTTCGGTTGATTCGGCCCTCTGGTTCGATGCTCGCTTTTATTTAACGATTGCATGCTTTAGGTAGCGGATGTCATTAACTTCGGTTGATCCGGCCCTCTGGTTCGATGCTCGCTTTTATTTAGCGATTGCCTTCTTTAGGTAGCAGAGGTTATCAACTTCGGTTGATCCGGCCCTCTGGTTCGATGCTCGCTTTTATTTAGCGATGGTCTGCTTTAGATAGCGAATGTTATCAACATCGGTTGTTCCGACCCTCTGGTTCGATGATCGCTTTTCTTTAGAGATTGCCTGCTTTAGGTAACGGATGTTATCAACATCGGTTGATCCGGCCCTCTGGTTCGATGCTCCCTTTTATTTATCGATTGCCTGCTTTAGGTAGCGGATGTTATCAACTTCGGTTGATCCGACCCTCTGGTTCGATGATCGCTTTTCTTTAGCGATTGCCTACTTTAGGTAGCGGATGTTATCAACATCGGTTGATCCGGGCCTCTGGTTCGATGCTCCCTTTTATTTAGCGATTGCCTGCTTTAGGTAGCGGATGTTATCAACTTCGGTTGATCCGACCCTCTGGTTCGATGCTCGCTTTTATTTTGCGATTGCCTGCTTTAGGTAGCGGATGTCATTAACTTCGGTTGATCTGGCCCTCTGGTTTGATGCTCGCTTTTATTTAGCGATTGCCTGCATTAGTTAGCGAATGTTATCAACTTCGGTTGATCCGGCCCTCTGGTTCGATGCTCGCTTTTATTTAGCGATTGCCTGCTTTAGGCAGCGGATGTCATTAACTTCGGTTGATCCGGTCCTTTGTTTCGATGCTCGCTTTTATTTATCGATTGCCTGCTTTAGGTAGCAGATGTCATTAACTTCGGTTGATCCGGCCCTATGGTTCGATGATCGCTTTTCTTTAGAGATTGCCTGCTTTAGTTAGCGGATGTTATCAACATCAGTTGATCCGTCCCTCTGGTTCGATGCTCGCTTTTATTTAGCGATTGTCTGCTTTAGATAGCGAATGTTATCAACATCGGTTGTTCCGACCCTCTAGTTCGATGATCGCTTTTCTTTAGCGATTTCCTGCTTTAGGTAGCGGATGTTATCAACATCGGTTGATCCGGCCCTCTGGTTCGATGCTCGCTTTTATTTAGCGATTGCCTGCTTTAGGTAGCGAATGCCATTAACTTCGATTGATCCGGCCCTCTGTTTCGATGCTCGCTTTTATTTAGCGATTGCCTGCTTTAGTTAGCGGATGTTATCAACTTCGGTTGATCCGGCCCTCTGGTTCGATGCTCGCTTTTATTTAGCGATTGCCTGCTTTAGGTAGCGGATGTCATTAACTTCGGTTGATCCGGCCCTCTGGTTCGATGCTCGCTTTTCTTTAGCGATTGCCTTCTTTAGATAGCAGAGGTTATCAACTTTGGTTGATCCGGCCCTCTGGTTCAATGCTCCCTTTTATTTAACGATTGCCTGCTTTATGCAGCATATGTTATCAACTTTGGTTGATCCGACCCTCTGGTTCGATGCTCGCTTTTATTTATCGATTGCCTGCTTTAGGTAGCGGATGTCATTAACTTCGGTTGATCCGGCCCACTGGTTCGATGCTAGCTTTTATTTAGCGATTGCTTGCTTTAGTTAGCGGATGTTATCAACTTCGGTTGATCCGGCCCTCTGGTTCGATGCTCGCTTTTATTTAGCGATGGTCTACTTTAGATAGAGAATGTTATCAACATTGGTTGTTCCGACCCTCTAGTTCGATGATAGCTTTTCTTTAGCGATTGCCTGCTTTAGGTAACGGATGTTATCAACATCGGTTGATCCGGCCCTCTGGTTCGATGCTCCCTTTTATTTATCGATTGCCTGCTTTAGGTAGCGGATGTTATCAACTTCGGTTGATCCGACCCTCTGGTTCGATGATCGCTTTTCTTTAGCGATTGCCTACTTTAGGTAGCGGATGTTATCAACATCGGTTGATCCGGGCCTCTGGTTCGATGCTCCCTTTTATTTAGCGATTGCCTGCTTTAGGTAGCGGATGTTATCAACTTCGGTTGATCCGACCCTCTGGTTCGATGCTCGCTTTTATTTTGCGATTGCCTGCTTTAGGTAGCGGATGTCATTAACTTCGGTTGATCTGGCCCTCTGGTTTGATGCTCGCTTTTATTTAGCGATTGCCTGTATTAGTTAGCGAATGTTATAAACTTCGGTTGATCCGGCCCTCTGGTTTGATGCTCGCTTTTATTTAGCGATTGCCTGCTTTAGGCAGCGGATGTCATTAACTTCGGTTGATCCGGTCCTTTGGTTCGATGCTCGCTTTTATTTATCGATTGCCTGCTTTAGGTAGCAGATGTCATTAACTTCGGTTGATCCGGCCCTCTGGTTCGATGATCGCTTTTCTTTAGAGATTGCCTGCTTTAGTTAGCGGATGTTATCAACATCAGTTGATCCGGCCCTCTGGTTCGATGCTCGCTTTTATTTAGCGATTGTCTGCTTTAGATAGCGAATGTTATCAACATCGGTTGTTCCGACCCTCTAGTTCGATGATCGCTTTTCTTTAGCGATTTCCTACTTTAGGTAGCGGAAGTTATTAACATCGGTTGATCCGACCCTCTGGTTCGATGCTCGCTTTTATTTAGCGATTGCCTGCTTTAGGTAGCGGATGCCATTAACTTCGATTGATCCGGCCCTCTGTTTCGATGCTCGCTTTTATTTAGCGATTGCCTGCTTTAGTTAGCGGATGTTATCAACTTCGGTTGATCCGGCCCTCTGGTTCGATGCTCGCTTTTATTTAGCGATTGCCTGCTTTAGGTAGCGGATGTCATTAACTTCGGTTGATCCGGCCCTCTGGTTCGATGCTCGCTTTTCTTTAGCGATTGCCTTCTTTAGGTAGCAGAGGTTATCAACTTCGGTTGATCCGGCCCTCTGGTTCAATGCTCCCTTTTATTTAACGATTGCCTGCTTTAGGCAGCATATGTTATCAACTTTGGTTGATCCGACCCTCTGGTTCGATGCTCGCTTTTATTTATCGATTGCCTGCTTTAGGTAGCGGATGTCATTAACTTCGGTTGATCCGGCCCTCTGGTTCGATGCTAGCTTTTATTTAGCGATTGCTCGCTTTAGTTAGCGGATGTTATCAACTTCGGTTGATCCGGCCCTCTGGTTCGATGCTCGCTTTTATTTAGCGAAGGTCTACTTTAGATAGAGAATGTTATCAACATTGGTTGTTCCGACCCTCTAGTTCAATGATAGCTTTTCTTTAGCGATTGCCTGCTTTAGGTAACGGATGTTATCAACATCGGTTGATCCGGCCCTCTGGTTCGATGCTCCCTTTTATTTAGCGATTGCCTGCTTTAGGTAGCGGATGTTATCAACTTCGGTTGATCCGACCCTCTGGTTCGATGATCGCTTTTCTTTAGCGATTGCCTACTTTAGGTAGCGGATGTTATCAACATCGGTTGATCCGGGCCTCTGGTTCGATGCTCCCTTTTATTTAGCGATTGCCTGCTTTAGGTAGCGGATGTTATCAACTTCGGTTGATCTGACCCTCTGGTTCGATGCTCGCTTTTATTTTGCGATTGCCTGCTTTAGGTAGCGGATGTCATTAACTTCGGTTGATCCGGCCCTCTGGTTCGATGCTCGCTTTTATTTAGCGATTGCCTGCATTAGATAGCGAATGTTATCAACTTCGGTTGATCCGGCCCTCTGGTTCGATGCTCGCTTTTATTTAGCGATTGCCTGCTTTAGGTAGCGGATGTCATTAACTTCGGTTGATCCGGTCCTTTGGTTCGATGCTCGCTTTTATTTATCGATTGCCTGCTTTAGGTAGCGGATGTCATTAACTTCGGTTGATCCGGCCCTCTGGTTCGATGATCGCTTTTCTTTAGAGATTGCCTGCTTTAGTTAGCGGATGTTATCAACATCGGTTGATCCGGCCCTCTGGTTCGATGCTCGCTTTTATTTAGCGATTGTCTGCTTTAGATAGCGAATGTTATCAACATCGGTTGTTCCGACCCTCTAGTTCGATGATCGCTTTTCTTTAGCGATTTCCTGCTTTAGGTAGCGGATGTTATCAACATCGGTTGATCCGGCCCTCTGGTTCGATGCTCGCTTTTATTTAGCGATTGCCTGCTTTAGGTAGCGGATGCCATTAACTTCGATTGATCCGGCCCTCTGTTTCGATGCTCGCTTTTATTTAGCGATTGCCTGCTTTAGGTAGCGGATGTCATTAACTTCGGTTGATCCGGCCCTCTGGTTCGATGATCGCTTTTCATTAGAGATTGCCTGCTTTAGTTAGCGGATGTTATCAACATCGGTTGATCCGGCCCTCTGGTTCGATGCTCGCTTTTATTTAGCGATTGTCTGCTTTAGATAGCGAATGTTATCAACATCGGTTGTTCCGACCCTCTAGTTCGATGATCGCTTTTCTTTAGCGATTTCCTGCTTTAGGTAGCGGATGTTATCAACATCGGTTGATCCGGCCCTCTGGTTCGATGCTCGCTTTTATTTAGCGATTGCCTGCTTTAGGTAGCGGATGCCATTAACTTCGATTGATCCGGCCCTCTGTTTCGATGCTCGCTTTTATTTAGCGATTGCCTGCTTTAGTTAGCGGATGTTATCAACTTCGGTTGATCCGGCCCTATGGTTCGATGCTCACTTTTATTTAGCGATTGCCTGCTTTAGGTAGCGGATGTCATTAACTTCGGTTGATCCAACCCTCTGGTTCGATGCTCGCTTTTCTTTAGCGATTGCCTTCTTTAGGTAGCAGAGGTTATCAACTTCGGTTGATCCGGCCCTCTGGTTCAATGCTCCCTTTTATTTAACGATTGCCTGCTTTAGGCAGCATATGTTATCAACTTTGGTTGATCCGACCCTCTGGTTCGATGCTCGCTTTTATTTATCGATTGCCTGCTTTAGGTAGAGGATGTCATTAACTTCGGTTGATCCGGCCCTCTGGTTCGATGCTAGCTTTTATTTAGCGATTGCTCGCTTTAGTTAGCAGATGTTATCAACTTCGGTTGATCCGGCCCTCTGGTTCGATGCTCGCTTTTATTTAGCGATTGCCTGCTTTAGGTAGCGGATGTCATTAAAATCGGTTGATCCGATCCTTTGGTTCGATGCTCGCTTTTATTTATCGATTGCCTGCTTTAGGTAGCGGATGTCATTAACTTCGGTTGATCCGGCCCTCTGGTTCGATGATCGCTTTTCTTTAGAGATTGCCTGCTTTAGTTAGCGGATGTTATCAACATCGGTTGATCCGGCCCTCTGGTTCGATGCTCGCTTTTATTTAGCGATTGTCTGCTTTAGATAGCGAATGTTATCAACATCGGTTGTTCCGACCCTCTAGTTCGATGATCGCTTTTCTTTAGCGATTTCCTGCTTTAGGTAGCGGATGTTATCAACATCGGTTGATCCGGCCCTCTGGTTCGATGCTCGCTTTTATTTAGCGATTGCCTGCTTTAGGTAGCGGATGCCATTAACTTCTATTGATCCGGCCCTCTGTTTCGATGCTCGCTTTTATTTAGCGATTTCCTGCTTTAGGTAGCGGATGTCATTAACTTCGGTTGATCCGGCCCTCTGGTTCGATGATCGCTTTTCTTTAGAGATTGCCTGCTTTAGTTAGAGGATGTTATCAACATCGGTTGATCCGGCCCTCTGGTTCGATGCTCGCTTTTATTTAGCGATTGTCTGCTTTAGATAGCGAATGTTATCAACATCGGTTGTTCCGACCCTCTAGTTCGATGATCGCTTTTCTTTAGCGATTTCCTGCTTTAGGTAGCGGATGTTATCAACATCGGTTGATCCGGCCCTCTGGTTCGATGCTCGCTTTTATTTAGCGATTGCCTGCTTTAGGTAGCGGATGCCATTAACTTCGATTGATCCGGCCCTCTGTTTCGATGCTCGCTTTTATTTAGCGATTGCCTGCTTTAGTTAGCGGATGTTATCAACTTCGGTTGATCCGGCCCTATGGTTCGATGCTCGCTTTTATTTAGCGATTGCCTGCTTTAGGTAGCGGATGTCATTAACTTCGGTTGATCCGACCCTCTGGTTCGATGCTCGCTTTTCTTTAGCGATTGCCTTCTTTAGGTAGCAGAGGTTATCAACTTCGGTTGATCCGGCCCTCTGGTTCAATGCTCCCTTTTATTTAACGATTGCCTGCTTTAGGCAGCATATGTTATCAACTTTGGTTGATCCGACCCTCTGGTTCGATGCTCGCTTTTATTTATCGATTGCCTGCTTTAGGTAGCGGATGTCATTAACTTCGGTTGATCCGGCCCTCTGGTTCGATGCTAGCTTTTATTTAGCGATTGCTCGCTTTAGTTAGCGGATGTTATCAACTTCGGTTGATCCGGCCCTCTGGTTCGATGCTCGCTTTTATTTAGCGATGGTCTACTTTAGATAGAGAATGTTATCAACATTGGTTGTTCCGACCCTCTAGTTCGATGATAGCTTTTCTTTAGCGATTGCCTGCTTTAGGTAACGGATGTTATCAACATCGGTTGATCCGGCCCTCTGGTTCGATGCTCCCTTTTATTTAGCGATTGCCTGCTTTAGGTAGCGGATGTTATCAACTTCGGTTGATCCGACCCTCTGGTTCGATGATCGCTTTTCTTTAGCGATTGCCTACTTTAGGTAGCGGATGTTATCAACATCGGTTGATCCGGGCCTCTGGTTCGATGCTCCCTTTTATTTAGCGATTGCCTGCTTTAGGTAGCGGATGTTATCAACTTCGGTTGATCTGACCCTCTGGTTCGATGCTCGCTTTTATTTTGCGATTGCCTGCTTTAGGTAGCGGATGTCATTAACTTCGGTTGATCCGGCCCTCTGGTTCGATGCTCACTTTTATTTAGCGATTGCCTGCATTAGTTAGCGAATGTTATCAACTTCGGTTGATCCGGCCCTCTGGTTCGATGCTCGCTTTTATTTAGCGATTGCCTGCTTTAGGTAGCGGATGTCATTAACTTCGGTTGATCCGGTCCTTTGGTTCGATGCTCGCTTTTATTTTTCGATTGCCTGCTTTAGGTAGCGGATGTCATTAACTTCGGTTGATCCGGCCCTCTGGTTCGATGATCGCTTTTCTTTAGAGATTGCCTGCTTTAGTTAGCGGATGTTATCAACATCGGTTGATCCGGCCCTCTGGTTCGATGCTCGCTTTTATTTAGCGATTGTTTGCTTTAGATAGCGAATGTTATCAACATCGGTTGTTCCGACCCTCTAGTTCGATGATCGCTTTTCTTTAGCGATTTCCTGCTTTAGGTAGCGGATGTTATCAACATCGGTTGATCCGACCCTCTGGTTCGATGCTCGCTTTTATTTAGCGATTGCCTGCTTTAGGTAGCGGATGCCATTAACTTCTATTGATCCGACCCTCTGTTTCGATGCTCGCTTTTATTTAGCGATTGCCTGCTTTAGGTAGCGGATGTCATTAACTTCGGTTGATCCGGCCCTCTGGTTCGATGATCGCTTTTCTTTAGAGATTGCCTGCTTTAGTTAGCGGATGTTATCAACATCGGTTGATCCGGCCCTCTGGTTCGATGCTCGCTTTTATTTAGCGATTGTCTGCTTTAGATAGCGAATGTTATCAACATCGGTTGTTCCGACCCTCTAGTTCGATGATCGCTTTTCTTTAGCGATTTCCTGCTTTAGGTAGCGGATGTTATCAACATCGGTTGATCCGGCCCTCTGGTTCGATGCTCGCTTTTATTTAGCGATTGCCTGCTTTAGGTAGCGGATGCCATTAACTTCGATTGATCCGGCCCTCTGTTTCGATGCTCGCTTTTATTTAGCGATTGCCTGCTTTAGTTAACGGATGTTATCAACTTCGGTTGATCCGGCCCTATGGTTCGATGCTCGCTTTTATTTAGCGATTGCCTGCTTTAGGTAGCGGATGTCATTAACTTCGGTTGATCCGACCCTCTGGTTCGATGCTCGGTTTTCTTTAGCGATTGCCTTCTTTAGGTAGCAGAGGTTATCAACTTCGGTTGATCCGGCCCTCTGGTTCAATGCTCCCTTTTATTTAACGATTGCCTGCTTTAGGCAGCATATGTTATCAACTTTGGTTGATCCGACCCTCTGGTTCGATGCTCGCTTTTATTTATCGATTGCCTGCTTTAGGTAGCGGATGTCATTAACTTCGGTTGATCCGGCCCTCTGGTTCGATGCTAGCTTTTATTTAGCGATTGCTCGCTTTAGTTAGCGGATGTTATCAACTTCGGTTGATCCGGCCCTCTGGTTCGATGCTCGCTTTTATTTAGCGATTGCCTGCTTTAGGTAGCGGATGTCATTAACTTCGGTTGATCCGGTCCTTTGGTTCGATGCTCGCTTTTATTTATCGATTGCCTGCTTTAGGTAGCGGATGTCATTAACTTCGGTTGATCCGGCCCTCTGGTTCGATGATCGCTTTTCTTTAGAGATTGCCTGCTTTAGTTAGCGGATGTTATCAACATCGGTTGATCCGGCCCTCTGGTTCGATGCTCGCTTTTATTTAGCGATTGCCTGCTTTAGATAGCGAATGTTATCAACATCGGTTGTAACGACCCTCTAGTTCGATGATCGCTTTTCTTTAGCGATTTCCTGCTTTAGGTAGCGGATGTTATCAACATCGGTTGATCCGGCCCTCTGGTTCGATGCTCGCTTTTATTTAGCGATTGCCTGCTTTAGGTAGCGGATGCCATTAACTTCTATTGATCCGGCCCTCTGTTTCGATGCTCGCTTTTATTTAGCGATTGCCTGCTTTAGGTAGCGGATGTCATTAACTTCGGTTGATCCGGCCCTCTGGTTCGATGATCGCTTTTCTTTAGAGATTGCCTGCTTTAGTTAGCGGATGTTATCAACATCGGTTGATCCGGCCCTCTGGTTCGATGCTCGCTTTTATTTAGCGATTTTCTGCTTTAGATAGCGAATGTTATCAACATCGGTTGTTCCGACCCTCTAGTTCGATGATCGCTTTTCTTTAGCGATTTCCTGCTTTAGGTAGCGGATGTTATCAACATCGGTTGATCCGGCCCTCTGGTTCGATGCTCGCTTTTATTTAGCGATTGCCTGCTTTAGGTAGCGGATGCCATTAACTTCGATTGATCCGGCCCTCTGTTTCGATGCTCGCTTTTATTTAGCGATTGCCTGCTTTAGTTAGCGGATGTTATCAACTTCGGTTGATCCGGCCCTATGGTTCGATGCTCGCTTTTATTTAGCGATTGCCTGCTTTAGGTAGCGGATGTCATTAACTTCGGTTGATCCGACCCTCTGGTTCGATGCTCGCTTTTCTTTAGCGATTGCCTTCTTTAGGTAGCAGAGGTTATCAACTTCGGTTGATCCGGCCCTCTGGTTCAATGCTCCCTTTTATTTAACGATTGCCTGCTTTAGGCAGCATATGTTATCAACTTTGGTTGATCCGACCCTCTGGTTCGATGCTCGCTTTTATTTATCGATTGCCTGCTTTAGGTAGCGGATGTCATTAACTTCGGTTGATCCGGCCCTCTGGTTCGATGCTAGCTTTTATTTAGCGATTGCTCGCTTTAGTTAGCGAATGTTATCAACTTCGGTTGATCCGGCCCTCTGTTTCGATGCTCGCTTTTATTTAGCGATGGTCTACTTTAGATAGAGAATGTTATCAACATTGGTTGTTCCGACCCTCTAGTTCGATGATAGCTTTTCTTTAGCGATTGCCTGCTTTAGGTAACGGATGTTATCAACATCGGTTGATCCAGCCCTCTGGTTCGATGCTCCCTTTTATTTAGCGATTGCCTGCTTTAGGTAGCGGATGTTATCAACTTCGGTTGATCCGACCCTCTGGTTCGATGATCGCTTTTCTTTAGCGATTGCGTACTTTAGGTAGCGGATGTTATCAACATCGGTTGATCCGGGCCTCTGGTTCGATGCTCCCTTTTATTTAGCGATTGCCTGCTTTAGGTAGCGGATGTTATCAACTTCGGTTGATCTGACCCTCTAGTTCGATGCTCGCTTTTATTTTGCGATTGCCTGCTTTAGGTAGCGGATGTCATTAACTTCGGTTGATCCGGCCCTCTGGTTCGATGCTCGCTTTTATTTAGCGATTGCCTGCATTAGTTAGCGAATGTTATCAACTTCGGTTGATCCGGCCCTCTGGTTCGATGCTCGCTTTTATTTAGCGATTGCCTGCTTTAGGTAGCGGATGTCATTAACTTCGGTTGATCCGGTCCTTTGGTTCGATGCTCGCTTTTATTTATCGATTGCCTGCTTTAGGTAGCGGATGTCATTAACTTCGGTTGATCCGGCCCTCTGGTTCGATGATCGCTTTTCTTTAGAGATTGCCCGCTTTAGTTAGCGGATGTTATCAACATCGGTTGATCCGGCCCTCTGGTTCGATGCTCGCTTTTATTTAGCGATTGTCTGCTTTAGATAGCGAATGTTATCAACATCGGTTGTTCCGACCCTCTAGTTCGATGATCGCTTTTCTTTAGCGATTTCCTGCTTTAGGTAGCGGATGTTATCAACATCGGTTGATCCGGTCCTCTGGTTCGATGCTCGCTTTTATTTAGCGATTGCCTGCTTTAGGTAGCGGATGCCATTAACTTCTATTGATCCGGCCCTCTGTTTCGATGCTCGCTTTTATTTAGCGATTGCCTGCTTTAGGTAGCGGATGTCATTAACTTCGGTTGATCCGGCCCTCTGGTTCGATGATCGCTTTTCTTTAGAGATTGCCTGCTTTAGTTAGCGGATGTTATCAACATCGGTTGATCCGGCCCTCTGGTTCGATGCTCGCTTTTATTTAGCGATTTTCTGCTTTAGATAGCGAATGTTATCAACATCGGTTGTTCCGACCCTCTAGTTCGATGATCGCTTTTCTTTAGCGATTTCCTGCTTTAGGTAGCGGATGTTATCAACATCGGTTGATCTGACCCTCTGGTTCGATGCTCGCTTTTATTTAGCGATTGCTGCTTTAGGTAGCGGATGCCATTAACTTCGATTGATCCGGCCCTCTGTTTCGATGCTCGCTTTTATTTAGCGATTGCCTGCTTTAGCTAGCGGATGTTATCAACTTCGGTCGATCCGGCCCTCTGGTTCGATGCTCGCTTTTATTTAGCGGTTGCCTGCTTTAGGTAGCGGATGTCATTAACTTCGGTTGATCCGACCCTCTGGTTCGATGCTCGCTTTTCTTTAGCGATTGCCTTCTTTAGGTAGCCGAGGTTATCAACTTCGGTTGATCCGACCCTCTGGTTCAATGCTCCCTTTTATTTAACGATTGCCTGCTTTAGGCAGCATATGTTATCAACTTTGGTTGATCCGACCCTCTGGTTCGATGCTCGCTTTTATTTATCGATTGCCTGCTTTAGGTAGCGGATGTCATTAACTTCGGTTGATCCGGCCCTCTGGTTAGATGCTAGCTTTTATTTAGCGATTGCTTGCTTTAGTTAGCGGATGTTATCAACTTCGGTTGATCTGGCCCTCTGGTTCGATGCTCGCTTTTATTTAGCGATGGTCTACTTTAGATAGAGAATGTTATCAACATTGGTTGTTCTGACCCTCTAGTTCGATGATAGCTTTTCTTTAGCGATTGCCTGCTTTAGGTAACGGATGTTATCAACATCGGTTGATCCGGCCCTCTGGTTCGATGCTCCCTTTTATTTAGCGATTGCCTGCTTTAGGTAGCAGATGTTATCAACTTCGGTTGATCCGACCCTCTGGTTCGATGATCGCTTTTCTTTAGCGATTGCCTACTTTAGGTAGCGGATGTTATCAACATCGGTTGATCCGGGCCTCTGGTTCGATGCTCCCTTTTATTTAGCGATTGCCTGCTTTGGGTAGCGGATGTTATCAACTTCGGTTGATCTGACCCTCTGGTTCGATGCTCGCTTTTATTTTGCGATTGCCTGCTTTAGGTAGCGGATGTCATTAACTTCGGTTGATCCGGCCCTCTGGTTCGATGCTCGCTTTTATTTAGCGATTGCCTGCATTAGTTAGCGAATGTTATCAACTTCGGTTGATCCGGCCCTCTGGTTCGATGCTCGCTTTTATTTAGCGATTGCCTGCTTTAGGTAGCGGATGTCATTAACTTCGGTTGATCCGGTCCTTTGGTTCGATGCTCGCTTTTATTTATCGATTGCCTGCTTTAGGTAGCGGATGTCATTAACTTCGGTTGATCCGGCCCTCTGGTTCGATGATCGCTTTTCTTTAGAGATTGCCTGCTTTAGTTAGCGGATGTTATCAACATCGGTTGATCCGGCCCTCTGGTTCGATGCTCGCTTTTATTTAGCGATTGTCTGCTTTAGATAGCGAATGTTATCAACATCGGTTGTTCCTACCCTCTAGTTCGATGATCGCTTTTCTTTAGCGATTTCCTGCTTTAGGTAGCGGATGTTATCAACATCGGTTGATCCGGCCCTCTGGTTCGATGCTCGCTTTTATTTAGCGATTGCTTGCTTTAGGTAGCGGATGCCATTAACTTCGATTGATCCGGCCCTCTGTTTTGATGCTCGCTTTTATTTAGCGATTGCCTGCTTTAGTTAGCGGATGTTATCAACTTCGGTTGATCCGGCCCTCTAGTTCGATGCTCGCTTTTATTTAGCGATTGCCTGCTTTAGGTAGCGGATGTCATTAACATCGGTTGATCCGGCCCTCTGGTTCGATGCTCGCTTTTCTTTAGCGATTTCCTTCTTTAGGTAGCAGAGGTTATCAACTTCGGTTGATCCGGCCCTCTGGTTCAATGCTCCCTTTTATTTAACGATTGCCTGCTTTAGGCAGCATATGTTATCAACTTTGGTTGATCCGACCCTCTGGTTCGATGCTCGCTTTTATTTATCGATTGCCTGCTTTAGGTAGCGGATGTCATTAACTTCGGTTGATCCGGCCCTCTGGTTCGATGCTAGCTTTTATTTAGCGATTGCTTGCTTTAGTTAGCGGATGTTATCAACTTCGGTTGATCCGGCCCTCTGGTTCGATGCTCGCTTTTATTTAGCGATGGTCTACTTTAGATAGAGAATGTTATCAACATTGGTTGTTCCGACCCTCTAGTTCGATGATAGCTTTTCTTTAGCGATTGCCTGCTTTAGGTAACGGATGTTATCAACATCGGTTGATCCGGCCCTCTGGTTCGATGCTCCCTTTTATTTAGCGATTGCCTGCTTTAGGTAGCGGATGTTATCAACTTCGGTTGATCCGACCCTCGGGTTCGATGATCGCTTTTCTTTAGCGATTGCCTACTTTTGGTAGCGGATGTTATCAACATCGGTTGATCCGGGCCTCTGGTTCGATGCTCCCTTTTATTTAGCGATTGCCTGCTTTAGGTAGCGGATGTTATCAACTTCGGTTGATCTGACCCTCTGGTTCGATGCTCGCTTTTATTTTGCGATTGCCTGCTTTAGGTAGCGGATGTCATTAACTTCGGTTGATCCGGCCCTCTGGTTCGATGCTCGCTTTTATTTAGCGATTGCCTGCATTAGTTAGCGAATGTTATCAACTTCGGTTGATCCGACCCTCTGGTTCGATGCTCGCTTTTATTTAGCGATTGCCTGCTTTAGGTAGCGGATGTCATTAACTTCGGTTAATCCGGTCCTTTGGATCGATGCTCGCTTTTATTTATCGATTGCCTGCTTTAGGTAGCGGATGTCATTAACTTCGGTTGATCCGGCCCTCTGGTTCGATGATCGCTTTTCTTTAGAGATTGCCTGCTTTAGTTAGCGGATGTTATCAACATCGGTTGATCCGGCCCTCTGGTTCGATCCTCGCTTTTATTTAGCGATTGTCTGCTTTAGATAGCGAATGTTATCAACATCGGTTGTTCCGACCCTCTAGTTCGATGATCGCTTTTCTTTAGCGATTTCCTGCTTTAGGTAGCGGATGTTATCAACATCGGTTGATCCGGCCCTCTGGTTCGATGCTCGCTTTTATTTAGCGATTGCCTGCTTTAGGTAGCGGATGCCATTAACTTCGATTGATCCGGCCCTCTGTTTTGATGCTCGATTTTATTTAGCGATTGCCTGCTTTAGTTAGCGGATGTTATCAACTTCGGTTGATCCGGCCCTCTGGTTCGATGCTCGCTTTTATTTAGCGATTGCCTGCTTTAGGTAGCGGATGTCATTAACTTCGGTTGATCCGGCCCTCTGGTTCGATGCTCGCTTTTCTTTAGCGATTGCCTTCTTTAGGTAGCAGAGGTTATCAACTTCGGTTGACCCGGCCCTCTGGTTCAATGCTCCCTTTTATTTAACGATTGCCTGCTTTAGGCAGCATATGTTATCAACTTTGGTTGATCCGACCCTCTGGTTCGATGCTCGCTTTTATTTATCGATTGCCTGCTTTAGGTAGCGGAAGTCATTAACTTCGGTTCATCCGGCCCTCTGGTTCGATGCTAGCTTTTATTTAGCGATTGCTTGCTTTAGTTAGCGGATGTTATCAACTTCGGTTGATCCGGCCCTCTGGTTCGATGCTCGCTTTTATTTAGCGATGGTCTACTTTAGATAGAGAATGTTATCAACATTGGTTGTTCCGACCCACTAGTTCGATGATAGCTTTTCTTTAGCGATTGCCTGCTTTAGGTAACGGATATTATCAACATCGGTTGATCCGGCCCTCTGGTTCGATGCTCCCTTTTATTTAGCGATTGCCTGCTTTAGATAGCGGATGTTATCAACTTCGGTTGATCTGACCCTCTGGTTCGATGATCGCTTTTCTTTAGCGATTGCCTACTTTAGGTAGCGGATGTTATCAACATCGGTTGATCCGGGCCTCTGGTTCGATGCTCCCTTTTATTTAGCGATTGCCTGCTTTAGGTAGCGGATGTTATCAACTTCGGTTGATCTGACCCTCTGGTTCGATGCTCGCTTTTATTTTGCGATTGCCTGCTTTAGGTAGCGGATGTCATTAACTTCGGTTGATCCGGCCCTCTGGTTCGATGCTCGCTTTTATTTAGCGATTGCCTGCATTAGTTAGCGAATGTTATCAACTTCGGTTGATCCGGCCCTCTGGTTCGATGCTCGCTTTTATTTATCGATTGCCTGCTTTAGGTAGCGGATGTCATTAACTTCGGTTGATCCGGCCCTCTGGTTCGATGCTAGCTTTT
Organism: Lathyrus sativus; assembly: GCA_963859935.3. Lineage (NCBI taxonomy): Eukaryota > Viridiplantae > Streptophyta > Magnoliopsida > Fabales > Fabaceae > Lathyrus > Lathyrus sativus. The sequence goes on from OZ012737.1 coordinate 362,084,853, forward strand.
ATTTAGCGATTGCTTGCTTTAGTTAGCGGATGTTATCAACTTCGGTTGATCCGGCGCTCTGGTTCGATGCTCGCTTTTATTTAGCGATGGTTTACTTTAGATAGAGAATGTTATCAACATTGGTTGTTCCGACCCTCTAGTTCGATGATAGCTTTTCTTTAGCGATTGCCTGCTTTAGGTAACGGATGTTATCAACATCGGTTGATCCGGCCCTCTGGTTCGATGCTCGCTTTTATTTAGCGATTGTCTGCTTTAGATAGCGAATGTTATCAACATCGGTTGTTCCTACCCTCTAGTTCGATGATCGCTTTTCTTTAGCGATTTCCTGCTTTAGGTAGCGGATGTTATCAACATCGGTTGATCCGGCCCTCTGGTTCGATGCTCGCTTTTATTTAGCGATTGCTTGCTTTAGGTAGCGGATGCCATTAACTTCGATTGATCCGGCCCTCTGTTTTGATGCTCGCTTTTATTTAGCGATTGCCTGCTTTAGTTAGCGGATGTTATCAACTTCGGTTGATCCGGCCCTCTAGTTCGATGCTCGCTTTTATTTAGCGATTGCCTGCTTTAGGTAGCGGATGTCATTAACATCGGTTGATCCGGCCCTCTGGTTCGATGCTCGCTTTTCTTTAGCGATTTCCTGCATTAGTTAGCGAATGTTATCAACTTCGGTTGATCCGGCCCTCTGGTTCGATGCTCGCTTTTATTTAGCGATTGCCTGCTTTAGGTAGCGGATGTCATTAACTTCGGTTGATCCGGTCCTTTGGTTCGATGCTCGCTTTTATTTATCGATTGCCTGCTTTAGGTAGCGGATGTCATTAACTTCGGTTGATCCGGCCCTCTGGTTCGATGATCGCTTTTCTTTAGAGATTGCCTGCTTTAGTTAGCGGATGTTATCAACATCGGTTGATCCGGCCCTCTGGTTCGATGCTCGCTTTTATTTAGCGATTGTCTGCTTTAGATAGCGAATGTTATCAACATCGGTTGTTCCTACCCTCTAGTTCGATGATCGCTTTTCTTTAGCGATTTCCTGCTTTAGGTAGCGGATGTTATCAACATCGGTTGATCCGGCCCTCTGGTTCGATGCTCGCTTTTATTTAGCGATTGCTTGCTTTAGGTAGCGGATGTCATTAACATCGGTTGATCCGGCCCTCTGGTTCGATGCTCGCTTTTCTTTAGCGATTTCCTTCTTTAGGTAGCAGAGGTTATCAACTTCGGTTGATCCGGCCCTCTGGTTCAATGCTCCCTTTTATTTAACAATTGCCTGCTTTAGGCAGCATATGTTATCAACTTTGGTTGATCCGACCCTCTGGTTCGATGCTCGCTTTTATTTATCGATTGCCTGCTTTAGGTAGCGGATGCCATTAACTTCGATTGATCCGGCCCTCTGTTTTGATTCTCGCTTTTATTTAGCGATTGCCTGCTTTAGTTAGCGGATGTTATCAACTTCGGTTGATCCGGCCCTCTGGTTCGATGCTCGCTTTTATTTAGCGATTGCCTGCTTTAGGTAGCGGATGTCATTAACTTCGGTTGATCCGGCCCTCTGGTTCGATGCTCGCTTTTCTTTAGCGATTGCCTTCTTTAGGTAGCAGAGGTTATCAACTTCGGTTGATCCGGCCCTCTGGTTCAATGCTCCCTTTTATTTAACGATTGCCTGCTTTAGGCAGCATATGTTATCAACTTTGGTTGATCCGACCCTCTGGTTCGATGCTCGCTTTTATTTATCGATTGCCTGCTTTAGGTAGCGGATGTCATTAACTTCGGTTGATCCGGCCCTCTGGTTCGATGCTAGCTTTTATTTAGCGATTGCTTGCTTTAGTTAGCGGATGTTATCAACTTCGGTTGATCCGGCCCTCTGGTTCGATGCTCGCTTTTATTTAGCGATGGTCTGCTTTATATAGAGAATGTTATCAACATCGGTTGTTCCGACCCTCTAGTTCGATGATAGCTTTTCTTTAGCGATTGCCTGCTTTAGGTAACGGATGTTATCAACATCGGTTGATCCGACCCTCTGGTTCGATGCTCCCTTTTATTTAGCGATTGCCTGCTTTAGGTAGCGGATGTTATCAACTTCAGTTGATTCGACCCTCTGGTTCGATGATCGCTTTTCTTTAGCGATTGCCTACTTTAGGTAGCGGATGTTATCAACATCGGTTGATCCCGGCCTCTGGTTCGATGCTCCCTTTTATTTAGCGATTGCCTGCTTTAGGTAGCGGATGTTATCAACTTCGGTTGATCCGACCCTCTGGTTCGATGCTCGCTTTTATTTTGCGATTGCCTGCTTTAGGTAGCGGATGTCATTAACTTCGGTTGATCCGGCCCTCTGGTTCGATGCTCGCTTTTATTTAGCGATTGCCTGCATTAGTTAGCGAATGTTATCAACTTCGGTTGATCCGGCCCTCTGGTTCGATGCTCGCTTTTATTTATCGATTGCCTGCTTTAGGTAGCGGATGTCATTAACTTCGGTTGATCCGGCCCTCTGGTTCGATGCTAGCTTTTATTTAGCGATTGCTTGCTTTAGTTAGCGGGTGTCATCAACTTCGGTTGATCCGGCGCTCTGGTTCGATGCTCGCTTTTATTTAGCGATGGTTTACTTTAGATAGAGAATGTTATCAACATTGGTTGTTCCGACCCTCTAGTTCGATGATAGCTTTTCTTTAGCGATTGCCTGCTTTAGGTAACGGATGTTATCAACATCGGTTGATCCGGCCCTCTGGTTCGATGCTCGCTTTTATTTAGCGATTGTCTGCTTTAGATAGCGAATGTTATCAACATCGGTTGTTCCTACCCTCTAGTTCGATGATCGCTTTTCTTTAGCGATTTCCTGCTTTAGGTAGCGGATGTTATCAACATCGGTTGATCCGGCCCTCTGGTTCGATGCTCGCTTTTATTTAGCGATTGCTTGCTTTAGGTAGCGGATGCCATTAACTTCGATTGATCCGGCCCTCTGTTTTGATGCTCGCTTTTATTTAGCGATTGCCTGCTTTAGTTAGCGGATGTTATCAACTTCGGTTGATCCGGCCCTCTAGTTCGATGCTCGCTTTTATTTAGCGATTGCCTGCTTTAGGTAGCGGATGTCATTAACATCGGTTGATCCGGCCCTCTGGTTCGATGCTCGCTTTTCTTTAGCGATTTCCTGCATTAGTTAGCGAATGTTATCAACTTCGGTTGATCCGGCCCTCTGGTTCGATGCTCGCTTTTATTTAGCGATTGCCTGCTTTAGGTAGCGGATGTCATTAACTTCGGTTGATCCGGTCCTTTGGTTCGATGCTCGCTTTTATTTATCGATTGCCTGCTTTAGGTAGCGGATGTCATTAACTTCGGTTGATCCGGTCCTTTGGTTCGATGCTCGCTTTTATTTATCGATTGCCTGCTTTAGGTAGCGGATGTCATTAACTTCGGTTGATCCGGCCCTCTGGTTCGATGATCGCTTTTCTTTAGAGATTGCCTGCTTTAGTTAGCGGATGTTATCAACATCGGTTGATCCGGCCCTCTGGTTCGATGCTCGCTTTTATTTAGCGATTGTCTGCTTTAGATAGCGAATGTTATCAACATCGGTTGTTCCGACCCTCTAGTTCGATGATCGCTTTTCTTTAGCGATTTCCTGCTTTAGGTAGCGGATGTTATCAACATCGGTTGATCCGGCCCTCTGGTTCGATGCTCGCTTTTATTTAGCGATTGCTTGCTTTAGGTAGCGGATGTCATTAACATCGGTTGATCCGGCCCTCTGGTTCGATGCTCGCTTTTCTTTAGCGATTTCCTTCTTTAGGTAGCAGAGGTTATCAACTTCGGTTGATCCGGCCCTCTGGTTCAATGCTCCCTTTTATTTAACGATTGCCTGCTTTAGGCAGCATATGTTATCAACTTTGGTTGATCCGACCCTCTGGTTCGATGCTCGCTTTTATTTATCGATTGCCTGCTTTAGGTAGCGGATGCCATTAACTTCGATTGATCCGGCCCTCTGTTTTGATTCTCGCTTTTATTTAGCGATTGCCTGCTTTAGTTAGCGGATGTTATCAACTTCGGTTGATCTGGCCCTCTGGTTCGATGCTCGCTTTTATTTAGCGATTGCCTGCTTTAGGTAGCGGATGTCATTAACTTCGGTTGATCCGGCCCTCTGGTTCGATGCTCGCTTTTCTTTAGCGATTGCCTTCTTTAGGTAGCAGAGGTTATCAACTTCGGTTGATCCGGCCCTCTGGTTCAATGCTCCCTTTTATTTAACGATTGCCTGCTTTAGGCAGCATATGTTATCAACTTTGGTTGATCCGACCCTCTGGTTCGATGCTCGCTTTTATTTATCGATTGCCTGCTTTAGGTAGCGGATGTCATTAACTTCAGTTGATCCGGCCCTCTGGTTCGATGCTAGCTTTTATTTAGCGATTGCTTGCTTTAGTTAGCGGATGTTATCAACTTCGGTTGATCCGGCCCTCTGGTTCGATGCTCGCTTTTATTTAGCGATGGTCTGCTTTATATAGAGAATGTTATCAACATCGGTTGTTCCGACCCTCTAGTTCGATGATAGCTTTTCTTTAGCGATTGCCTGCTTTAGGTAACGGATGTTATCAACATCGGTTGATCCGACCCTCTGGTTCGATGCTCCCTTTTATTTAGCGATTGCCTGCTTTAGGTAGCGGATGTTATCAACTTCAGTTGATTCGACCCTCTGGTTCGATGATCGCTTTTCTTTAGCGATTGCCTACTTTAGGTAGCGGATGTTATCAACATCGGTTGATCCCGGCCTCTGGTTCGATGCTCCCTTTTATTTAGCGATTGCCTGCTTTAGGTAGCGGATGTTATCAACTTCGGTTGATCCGACCCTCTGGTTCGATGCTCGCTTTTATTTTGCGATTGCCTGCTTTAGGTAGCGGATGTCATTAACTTCGGTTGATCCGGCCCTCTGGTTCGATGCTCGCTTTTATTTAGCGATTGCCTGCATTAGTTAGCGAATGTTATCAACTTCGGTTGATCCGGCCCTCTGGTTCGATGCTCGCTTTTATTTAGCGATTGCCTGCTTTAGGTAGCGGATGTCATTAACTTCGGTTGATCCGGTCCTTTGGTTCGATGCTCGCTTTTATTTATCGATTGCCTGCTTTAGGTAGCGGGTGTCATTAACTTCGGTTGATCCGACCCTCTGGTTCGATGATCGCTTTTCTTTAGAGATTGCCTGCTTTAGTTAGCGGATGTTATCAACATTGGTTGATCCGGCCCTCTGGTTCGATGCTCGCTTTTATTTAGCGATTGTCTGCTTTAGATAGCGAATGTTATCAACATCGGTTGTTCCGACCCTCTAGTTCGATGATCGCTTTTCTTTAGCGATTTCCTGCTTTAGGTAGCGGATGTTATCAACATCGGTTGATCCGGCCCTCTGGTTCGATGCTCGCTTTTATTTAGCGATTGCCTGCTTTAGGTAGCGGATGCCATTAACTTCGATTGATCCGACCCTCTGTTTCGATGCTCGCTTTTATTTAGCGATTGCCTGCTTTAGTTAGCGGATGTTATCAACTTCGGTTGATCCGGCCCTCTGGTTCGATGCTCGCTTTTATTTAGCGATTGCCTGCTTTAGGCAGCAGATGTTATCAACTTCGGTTGATCCGACCCTCTGGTTCGATGCTCGCTTTTATTTATCGATTACCTGCTTTAGGTAGCGGATGTCATTAACTTCGGTTGATTTAGCCCTCTGGTTCGATGCTCGCTTTTATTTAGCGATTGCCTTCTTTAGGTAGCAGATGTTATCAACTACGGTTGATCTGGCCCTCTGGTTCAATGCTCCCTTTTATTTAACGATTGCCTGCTTTAGGCAGCAGATGTTATCAACTTCGGTTGATCCGACCCTCTGGTTCGATGCTCGCTTTTATTTATGGATTGCCTGCTTTAGGTAGCGGATGTCATTAACTTCGGTTGATCTGGCCCTCTGGTTCAATGCTCGCTTTTATTTAGCGATTGCCTGCTTTAGGTAGCGGATGTTATCAACTTTGGTTGATCCAACCCTCTGGTTCGATGCTCGCTTATATTTAGCGATTGCCTGCTTTAGGTAGCGGATGTTATCAACTTCGGTTGATTCGACCCTCTGGTTCGATGCTCGCTTTTATTTAGCGATTGTCTGCTTTAGGTAGCAGATGTTATCAACTTCGGTTGATCTGGCCCTCTGGTTCGATGCTCGCTTTTATTTAGCGATTGCCTGCTTTAGGTAGCGGATGTTATCAACTTCGGTTGATCCGACCCTCTGGTTCGATGCTCGCTTTTATTTAGCGATTGCCTGCTTTAGGTAGCGGATGTTATCAACTTCGGTTGATCCGACCCTCTGGTTCGATGCTCGCTTTTCTTTAGCGATTGCCTGCTTTAGGTAGCGGATGTCATCAACATCGATTGATCCTGCCCTCTGGTTCAATGCTCCCTTTTATTTAGCGATTGCCTGCTTTAGGTAGCGGATGTTATCAACTTCGGTTGATCCGACCCTCTGGTTCGATGCTCGCTTTTATTTAGCGATTGCCTGCTTTAGTTAGCGGATGTTATCAACTTCGGTTGATCCGACCCTCTGGTTCGATGCTCGCTTTTATTTAGCGATTGCCTGCTTTAGTTAGCGGATGTTATCAACTTCGGTAGATCCGGTCCTCTGGTTCGATGCTTGCTTTTATTTATCGATTATTTGCTTTAGGTAGCGAATTTAATCAACATCGGTTGTTCCGACCCTCTGGTTCGATGATCGCTTTTATTTAGCGATTGGTTACTTTAGGTGGCGGATGTTATCAACATCGGTTGATCTGGCCCTCTGGTTCGATGCTCCTTTTTATTTAGCGATTCCTGCTTTAGGTAGCGGATGTTATCAACTTCGGTTGATCCGACCCTCTGGTTCGATGCTCGCTTTTATTTAGCGATTGCCTGCTTTAGTTAGAAGATGTTATCTACTTCGGTTGATCCGGCCCTCTGGTTAGATGCTCACTTTTATTTAGCGAGTGCCTGCTTTAGGTAGCGGATGTCATTAACTTCGGTTGATCTGGCCCTCTGGTTCGATGCTCGCTTTTATTTAGCAATTGCCTGCTTTAGGTATCAGATTTTATCAACTTCGGTTGATCCGGCCCTCTGGTTCGATGCTCGCTTTTATTTAACGATTGCATGCTTTAGGTAGCGGATGTCATTAACTTCGGTTGATCCGGCCCTCTGGTTCGATGCTCGCATTTATTTAGCGATTGCCTTCTTTAGGTAGCAGAGGTTATCAACTTCGGTTGATCCGGCCCTCTGGTTCAATGCTCCCTTTTATTTAACGATTGCCTGCTTTAGGCAGCATATGTTATCAACTTCGGTTGATCCGACCCTCTGGTTCGATGCTCGCTTTTATTTATCGATTGCCTGCTTTAGGTAGCGGATGTCATTAACTTCGGTTGATCCGACCCTCTGGTTCGATGCTCGCTTTTATTTAGCGATTGCCTGCTTTAGGTAGCGGATGTCATTAACTTCGGTTGATCCGGTCCTTTGGTTCGATGCTCGCTTTTATTTATCGATTGCCTGCTTTAGGTAGCGGATGTCATTAACTTCGGTTGATCCGGCCCTCTGGTTCGATGATCGCTTTTCTTTAGAGATTGCCTGCTTTAGTTAGCGAATGTTATCAACATCGGTTGTTCCGACCCTCTAGTTCGATGATCGCTTTTCTTTAGCGATTTCCTGCTTTAGGTAGCGGATGTTATCAACATCGGTTGATCCGGCCCTCTGGTTCGATGCTCGCTTTTATTTAGCGATTGCCTGCTTTAGGTAGCGGATGCCATTAACTTCGATTGATCCGGCCCTCTGTTTCGATGCTCGCTTTTATTTAGCGATTGCCTGCTTTAGTTAGCGGATGTTATCAACTTCGGTTGATCCGGCCCTCTGATTCGATGCTCGCTTTTATTTAGCGATTGCCTGCTTTAGGTTGCGGATGTCATTAACTTCGGTTGATCCGGCCCTCTGGTTCGATGCTCCCTTTTATTTAACGATTGCCTGCTTTAGGCAGCAGATGTTATCAACTTCGGTTGATCCGACCCTCTGGTTCGATGCTCGCTTTTATTTATCGATTGCCTGCTTTAGGTAGCGATTGTCATTAACTTCGTTTGATCCGGCCCTCTGGTTCGATGCTCGCTTTTATTTAGCGATTGCCTTCTTTAGGTAGCAGATGTTATCAACTTCGGTTGATCCGGCCCTCTGGTTCAATGCTCCCTTTTATTTAACGATTGCCTGCTTTAGGCAGCAGATGTTATCAACTTCGGTTGATCCGACCCTCTGGTTCGATGCTCGCTTTTATTTATCGATTTCCTGCTTTAGGTAGCGGATGTCATTAACTTCGGTTAATCTGGCCCTCTAGTTCGATGCTCGCTTTTATTTAGCGATTGCCTGCTTTAGGTAGCGGATGTTATCAACTTCGGTTGATCCGACCCTCTGGTTCGATGCACGCTTTTATTTAGCGATTGCCTGCTTTAGGTAGCGGATGTTATCAACTTCGGTTGATCCGACCCTCTAGTTCGATGCTCGCTTTTCTTTAGAGATTGCCTGCTTTAGGTAGCGGATGTCATCAACATCGGTTGATCCGGCCCTCTGGTTCAATGCTCCCTTTTATTTAGCGATTGCCTGTTTTAGGTAACGAATGTTATCAACTTCGGTTGATCCGACCCTCTGGTTCGATGCTCACTTTTATTTAGTGATTGCCTGCTTTAGTTAGCGGATGTTATCAACTTTGGTTGATCCGGTCCTCTGGTTCGATGCTTGCTTTTATTTATCGATTATTTGCTTTAGGCAGCGGATTTTATCAACATCGGTTGTTCCGACCCTCTGGTTCGATGATCGCTTTTATTTAGCGATTAGTTACTTTAGGTAGCGGATGTTATCAATATCGGTTGATCTGGCCCTCTGGTTCGATGCTCGCTTATATTTAGCAATTGCCTGCTTTAGGTAGCGGATGTTATCAACTTCGGTTGATCCGACCCTCTGGTTCGATGCTCGCTTTTATTTAGCGATTGTCTGCTTTAGGTAGCAGATGTTATCAACTTCGGTTGACCTGGCCCTCTGGTTTGATGCTCGCTTTTATTTAGCGATTGCCTGCTTTAGGTAGCGGATGTTATCAACTTCGGTTGATCCGACCCTCTGGTTCGATGCTCGCTTTTCTTTAGCGATTGCCTGCTTTAGGTAGCGGATGTCATCAACATCGATTGATCCGGCCCTCTGGTTCAATGCTCCCTTTTATTTAGCGATTGCTAGCTTTAGGTAGCGGATGTTATCAACTTCGGTTGATCCGACCCTCTGGTTCGATGCTCGCTTTTATTTAGCGATTGCCTGCTTTAGTTAGCGGATGTTATCAACTTCGGTTGATCCGGTCCTCTGGTTCGATGCTTGCTTTTATTTATCGATTATTTGCTTTAGGTAGCGAATTTAATCAACATCGGTTAATTCGACCCTCTGGTTCGATGATCGCTTTTATTTAGCGATTGGTTACTTTAGGTGGCGGATGTTATCAACATCGGTTGATCTGGCCCTCTGGTTCGATGCTCCCTTTTATTTAGCGATTCCCTGCTTTAGGTAGCGGATGTTATCAACTTCGGTTGATCCGACCCTCTGGTTCGATGCACGCTTTTATTTAGCGATTGTCTGCTTTAGGTAGCGGATGTTATCAACTTCGGTTGATCCGACCCTCTGGTTCGATGCTCGCTTTTCTTTAGCGATTGCCTGCTTTAGGTAGCGGATGTCATCAACATCGGTTGATCCGGCCCTCTGGTTCAATGCTCCCTTTTATTTAGCGATTTCCTGCTTTAGGTAACGGATGTTATCAACTTCGATTGATCCAACCCTCTAGTTCGATGCTCACTTTTATTTAGCGATTGCCTGCTTTAGTTAGCGGATGTTATCAACTTCGGTTGATCCGGTCCTCTGGTTCGATGCTTGCTTTTATTTATCGATTATTTGCTTTAGGTAGCGGGTTTTATCAACATCGGTTGTTCCGACCCTCTGGTTCGATGATCGCTTTTATTTAGCGATTGGTTACTTTAGGTAGCGGATGTTATCAATATCGGTTGATCTGGCCCTCTGGTTCGATGCTCGCTTATATTTAGCGATTGCCTGCTTTAGGTAGCGGATGTTATCAACTTCGGTTGATCCGACCCTCTGGTTCGATGCTCGCTTTTATTTAGCGATTGTCTGCTTTAGGTAGCAGATGTTATCAACTTCGGTTGATCTGGCCCTTTGGTTTGATGCTCGCTTTTATTTAGCGATTGCCTGCTTTAGGTAGCGGAAGTTATCAACTTCGGTTGATCCGACCCTCTGGTTCGATGCTCGCTTTTCTTTAGCGATTGCCTGCTTTAGGTAGCGGATGCCATCAACATCGATTGATCCGGCCCTCTGGTTCAATGCTCCCTTTTATTTAGCGATTGCCTGCTTTAGGGAGCGGATGTTATCAACTTCGGTTGATCCGACCCTCTGGTTCGATGCTCGCTTTTATTTAGTGATTGCCTGCTTTAGGTAGCGGATGTTATCAACTTCGGTTGATCCGACCCTCTGGTTCGATGCTCGCTTTTCTTTAGCGATTGCCTGCTTTAGGTAGCGGATGTCATCAACATCGATTGATCCGGCCCTCTGGTTCAATGCTCCCTTTTATTTAGCGATTGCTAGCTTTAGGTAGCGGATGTTATCAACTTCGGTTGATCCGACCCTCTGGTTCGATGCTCGCTTTTATTTAGCGATTGCCTGCTTTAGTTAGCGGATGTTATCAACTTCGGTTGATCCGGTCCTCTGGTTCGATGCTTGCTTTTATTTATCGATTATTTGCTTTAGGTAGCGAATTTAATCAACATCGGTTAATTCGACCCTCTGGTTCGATGATCGCTTTTATTTAGCGATTGGTTACTTTAGGTGGCGGATGTTATCAACATCGGTTGATCTGGCCCTCTGGTTCGATGCTCCCTTTTATTTAGCGATTCCCTGCTTTAGGTAGCGGATGTTATCAACTTCGGTTGATCCGACCCTCTGGTTCGATGCACGCTTTTATTTAGCGATTGCCTGCTTTAGGTAGCGGATGTTATCAACTTCGGTTGATCCGACCCTCTGGTTCGATGCTCGCTTTTCTTTAGCGATTGCCTGCTTTAGGTAGCGGATGTCATCAACATCGGTTGATCCGGCCCTCTGGTTCAATGCTCCCTTTTATTTAGCGATTGCCTGCTTTAGGTAACGGATGTTATCAACTTCGGTTGATCCAACCCTCTAGTTCGATGCTCACTTTTATTTAGCGATTGCCTGCTTTAGTTAGCGGATGTTATCAACTTCGGTTGATCCGGTCCTCTGGTTCGATGCTTGCTTTTATTTATCGATTATTTGCTTTAGGTAGCGGGTTTTATCAACATCGGTTGTTCCGACCCTCTGGTTCGATGATCGCTTTTATTTAGCGATTGGTTACTTTAGGTAGCGGATGTTATCAATATCGGTTGATCTGGCCCTCTGGTTCGATGCTCGCTTATATTTAGCGATTGCCTGCTTTAGGTAGCGGAAGTTATCAACTTCGGTTGATCCGACCCTCTGGTTCGATGCTCGCTTTTCTTTAGCGATTGCCTGCTTTAGGTAGCGGATGCCATCAACATCGATTGATCCGGCCCTCTGGTTCAATGCTCCCTTTTATTTAGCGATTGCCTGCTTTAGGGAGCGGATGTTATCAACTTCGGTTGATCCGACCCTCTGGTTCGATGCTCGCTTTTATTTAGTGATTGCCTGCTTTAGTTAGCGGATGTTATCAACTTCGGTTGATCCGGTCCTCTGGTTCGATGCTTGCTTTTATTTATCGATTATTTGCTTTAGGTAGCGAATTTAATCAACATCGGTTGTTCCGACCCTCTAGTTCGATGATCGCTTTTATTTAGCGATTGGTTACTTTAGGTGGCGGATGTTATCTGTAAGAGCACAGATTGTGTCTTAGTAATATCTCTATGTTTTGATGATAACATTAATGATAATTTGTATACAAGAATTATACTCTCTAAATTTGTTCTAAACTGTTTTCTACAGGCACAAAAGATTTTAATCTTAAAGAGCAAATTTGATGTGAACAATAAATTCTGAATGGCTCAAGAGCATCTGAAGATTAGAAGAATCTGAAGTATAAGAGCTTAGTCATCAAGATTCTGAAGATACAACACGCTGCATATATTATCAAGAATCTGAATGAAAGAAGACTCTGAGTGAAGAGACTCTGAATGAGAGAAGACTCTGATCTGAGTGAAGACTCTGATCTAAGAGCATGTTACGCTTCAAGCACACAGCTGCACCAGACTCTGATTCAGCAACATCTGAAGAACATCTTAGGCTCTGAAGTTTCCAGAAGATTCTGAAGACTGAAGGCTCTGATATTGATTGTTGATCTGAACTATCTGAAGAATTATTTGAAGAAGATTATTTTAATATATCCGTTGGAATATGCCAGCAAATCTTTCCTTAATTGGGATAGACATAAATCTCTGCAAGAATATTATTCCTCTGATACATTCCATATATGGTAAATTCACAGCTCAGCAGACAATTGCTACACCCACATTTTGTGCGCCGTCTCTCTGCTGCAATAGTACAAAGGACAGTACTATTTGATATTGGAAATATCTTCTCCAACGGTATTATATTCTCTCCAATATTCAAGTGGCTATATAAAGGATATCATAGCACTTTCTTCAGTGCAAAAAAGAGAAAAGACGAATTTTGACAAACTTATTGTCAAGCGAAGAAACTCTCAAGCTCTCATATTCTTTATAGTTCATACTTTGTTCTAAACTTCGAGAAATAACACAGTTGTGTTTATAGCTTTCATAGAAGCATTTTATTACTCTTACATTGTATTACATTAATTTGTAAAGGAAGTTTTCCTTAAGAGGATCTAGGTTAGATCAGTAGCTCTTGAGAAGACTAAGAACAGTTGTTCTTAGGTGTTGCTATTTGTAATCAGTTGATTTGAATAGTGGATTAAGTCCTTGTTGAGAAAGGCAAATCACTCTTGAAAAGGGTGGACTGGAGTAGTTGAGTTCAACGAACCAGGATAAAAATACTTGAGTTTTTATCTTTGATTATTTTCTGTCATACTTATTCAACCCCCCTTCTAAGTATTTTCTCACCTTCAGTTGGCATCAGAGCTCCGGTTCTGCGTGTGCATTCACTTAACCGTGACAGATAAAGATCCAGTGAGAAGAATACTCTGTTATTTATTTGGTTGCTAATATGGGTGATATTCCTACATCAAGCAACAAATATGAAGGAGACAGAATCAGCACCAAACCTCCAATGTTTGATGGAGAAAAATTTGATTATTGGAAAGATAGACTTGAAAGTTTTTTCTTGGGGTATGATGCTGATCTCTGGGATTTAGTCATTGATGGATATGAACATCCTACTAAGGATGGCAAAAAGATTGATAGAAAATCAATGACTGAGGAGCAGAAGAAAGAATTCAAAAATCATCACAAAGCCAGAACCATACTTCTTAATGCAATCTCTCATACAGAGTATGAGAAGATTACCAACAGAGACACTGCTCATGATATGTTTGAGTCTCTCAAAATGACTCATGAGGGAAACTCTCAGGTGAAAGAAACAAAGGCTCTGGCGCTGATACAGAAGTATGAAGCGTTCAAGATGGAAGAATCTGAGAACATTGAGACTATGTTTTCCAGATTTCAGATTCTAACAGCTGGGTTGAAAGTTCTGGACAAGGGCTACTCAACATCTGATCATGTCAAGAAGATCATCAGAAGTCTTCCTACCAGATGGAGACCTATGGTGACTGCATTGAAGCTGGCCAAGGATCTGAACAAAATCTCATTAGAAGAACTCATCAGTTCTTTGAGAAGTCATGAGATTGAGCTGGAGGAAGATGAACCCCAGAAGAAAGATAAAGGTAAATCCTTAGCTTTTAAATCTAACAAATCTGTTAAAGCTTTGCAGGTAAATGAAGAAAGCTCTGAGGAATCTTCTTCTGAAGAAGAAGATGAACTATCCATGCTGTCCAGAAGGATCAACAAACTCTGGAAGCACAAAGGGAAGAAGTTCAACAACTTCAGAAGATCTGATCAAAAGAGAGAATCTTCTGGACACAGAAGATCTGGCAAGAAAGAGGTCACTTGCTATGAATGTAAAGAACCTGGACACTACAAGAGTGAATGTCCCAAACTTCAAAAGGAAAAACCCAAAAGGAAGTTTGATAAAAAGAAAAAGGTTCTGATGGCTACATGGGATGACTCAGATGAATCTGAATCATCTTCTGAATCTGAGGAAGAATGTGCAAATTTTGCGCTGATGGCCAACACAAATGATCAAGATGAAGGAACGTCATCATCTGAATCTGAGTCAGAATCAGACTCTGACTCTGAAGAGGTATTTTCTGAACTCTCCAGAGCTGAACTTGTTGAAAGTTTATCTGACATGTTGGAAAGCTACAGCAAGATTAAACTCAAATACAAGAAGCTGAAAAGCAATCTTGAATCTGAGATTGATCTTCTGAGAACAGAACTTGTTGAGCAGAAAGAAATAAATTTAAAACTCAAAAATGATTTAGAAACAACTCAACAAGAATCTGATACTGAAACAGAGTCAAGTGAAAATATTTTAGAAAAATATGACTCCAGTTTTAAAAGATTCCTCACTAAAAGCATAGACAGAAGCAAAATGGCTTCTATGATCTATGGTGTTAGTGGGAACAACAGAAGAGGCATTGGATGTGAATCTTCCTCTGGAAGCAATCCAAAATCTGTTGATAAACTCTTCATCAAGAAGACTCCTCTGTATTCTCATTTTAAGTTTGGTCATCTGAATGATATTAAACATACAAGCTCTGAAAAGAGTACTTATATGTTTAAGCCAAGGGCTAGCCAGAATAAACACTATGTTGAAAAACAGAAGTTTAGGCAAAACCTCAGAACATCTAACCCCAAAGGACCCAAGAAGATCTGGGTACCTAAAAGTAAAATAATACCTGTTGCAGATGTTCTTAGCAGCAAAATCCAGACACCAATCATGGTACCTGGACTCTGGATGCTCACGACATATGACGGGCGAAAGGTCTATGTTCCAAAGCCTGGAACTTAGATCTGGAGGGGACGTGAAATTTGGAGGGAACCAGAAGGGCAAGATCATTGGCTCTGGTACAATAGGTAATGGTAACCTACCCTCTATTTCTAATGTTCTGTTAGTTGAAGGATTGAAACATAATCTATTGTCCATAAGTCAATTAAGTGACAATGGTTATGATATCATCTTTAATCAAAAATGTTGCAAAGCTGTATGTCAAAAGAATGGTTCAATCCTATTCAGTGGAAAGAGGAAAAACAACATTTACAAAATTAACCTTTCAGAACTTAAAGTTCAAAATGTAAAATGCCTTTTATCTGTGAATGATGAGCAATGGGTCTGGCATAGAAGATTGGGACATATTAATATGAGACGTATATCTCAGATTAATAAACTCAATCTGGTCAGAGGACTCCCTAATCTGAAGTTCAATTCAGATGCTCTGTGTGGCGCATGTCAAAAGGGTAAATTTTCAAAATCTCATTTTAAACCAAAAAATGTTGTTTCCACTTCTAGACCATTGGAATTACTTCATATTAATCTGTTTGGACCAGTGAAAACTGCATCCATCAGAGGCAAGAAGTATGGGTTAGTCATTGTAGATGACTACAGCAGATGGACATGGGTAAAGTTTCTAAAACACAAGGATGAGTCTCATTTTGTGTTCATTGACTTCTGCAATCAAGTCCAGACTGAAAAAGAATGCAAAATTATTAAAGTCAGAAGTGATCATGGTGGTGAATTTGAAAACAAATATTTTGAAAAATATTTTTCTGAAAAAGGAATTGCACATGATTTCTCCTGTCCTAGAACTCCACAACAAAATGGAGTTGTAGAGAGGAAAAATAGAACATTGCAAGAAATGGCCAGAACCATGATCAACGAGACAAATCTGGCAAAATACTTTTGGGCAGAAGCAATAAATACAGCATGTTATATTCAGAACAGAGTGTCTGTAAGACCTCTTCTGGAAAAGACTCCCTATGAATTGTGGAGAAACAGAAAGCCCAACATTGCTTATTTTCATCCATTTGGATGTATTTGTTATATGCTTAACACTAAAGATCATCTGAACAAGTTTGATTCCAAAGCACAGAAGTGTTTCATGCTTGGTTATTCTGAACGCTCTAAAGGCTACAGAGTATTCAATACTGAAACACAGATTGTGGAAGAATCTATTCATGTTAGATTTGATGATAAGCTTGGCTCTGAAAAGCCAAAGCAAGTTGAAAGTTCTGCAGATAGAGAAGTTATTCTCACAGACTCTGAAGGCTCAGAGGCAGACAAGACTGAAGACAAAGACTCTGAAGCAAACCCAGATGCTACGCCTCTAACTTCCCAACTTGACAATCTGCATATTTCTGAAAGACCAACAGTCAGAGGATCTTCTTCCAGAATGAAAGCTTCTCATCCAGAGGATGTGATAATTGGAAAGAAAGATGATCCAATAAGGACAAGAGCATTTCTCAGAACTTCTGAATCTTCCTTCTGTGGCTTAGTGTCAATTATAGAACCAACATCTGTTGATGAGGCTCTGGAAGATAATGAATGGATTTTAGCTATGCAAGAGGAGCTGAATCAATTCACAAGGAATGAAGTCTGGGATCTGGTTCCAAGACCTAAAGGTTTCAATGTCATTGGAACAAAATGGGTTTTCAGAAATAAACTTAATGAGAAAGGAGAAGTTGAAAGGAACAAAGCAAGACTGGTTGCTCAAGGCTACAGTCAACAAGAAGGCATAGACTACACAGAAACATATGCTCCTGTTGCAAGGTTAGAGTCTATACGCTTGCTTATTTCATTTGCTGCACAACATAACATCACTCTTTATCAGATGGATGTTAAAAGTGCTTTTCTTAATGGAATTATAGAAGAGGAAGTGTATGTCCACCAACCTCCTGGTTTTGAAAATGAAAATTTTCCAGATCATGTTTACAAACTGAAAAAATCTCTTTATGGACTAAAACAAGCTCCCAGAGCTTGGTATGAGAGGTTGAGTAATTTTCTTCTGAAGAAAAATTTCATCAGAGGAAAAGTGGATACCACACTATTTTGTAAAACCATTAAGAAAGATTTGTTGATTTGTCAAATTTATGTAGATGATATTATTTTTGGATCAACAAATATTATGCTTGGAAAGGAGTTTGCTAAATGTATGCAGGCAGAATTTGAGATGAGCATGATGGGAGAATTGAGATTCTTTCTGGGAATCCAAGTAAATCAGACTCCAGAGTGCACCTACATACATCAGACCAAGTATGTTAAAGAGCTTCTGAAGAAGTTTAACATGCTGGATAGCAAAATGGCAAAGACTCCAATGCATCCTACAAGCACTCTAGGTAAGGAAGAGGTAAGTAAGAAGGTAGATCAGAAACTCTACAGAGGTATGATAGGATCTCTTCTTTATTTGACTGCTTCTAGACCAGACATTCTGTTTAGTGTTTGTTTATGTGCTAGATTCCAATCAGATCCTAGAGAATCACACTTAACTGCTGTTAAGAGGATTCTAAGGTATCTGAAAGGTACTGCTAATGTTGGTTTGTGTTACAGAAGATCTGACGAATATTCACTAGTTGGATTCTGTGATGCTGACTATGCTGGAGATAGAGTTGAGCGCAAAAGTACTTCTGGAAGCTGTCAGTTTCTTGGAAGTCATCTGATCTCGTGGTACAGCAAGAAGCAACCAACAATTGCACTATCAACCACAGAGGCAGAATACATTGCTGCTGCTGGATGTTCCACTCAGATGCTCTGGATGAAGAGTCAACTAGAAGATTATCAAATCTATGAGAGTAATCTTTCTATCTTCTGTGATAATACTTCTGCTATATGTTTATCCAAAAATCCAATTTTACACTCTAAGGCCAAACATATAGAGATTAAACATCATTTCATCAGAGACTATGTTCAGAAGGGTGTAATAAATTTAGCCTTTGTTGATACAGATCATCAATGGGCAGATATTTTCACAAAACCCCTTACTGAAGATAGGTTTAAGTTTATTCTGAAAAATATTTGTATGGATTTTTGTCCAGAGTAATATTTCTCAGAGTCAACTTCTCAGATGCTAAGTGTTTAACACTCTGAAGTATTTCATCTGTCTTGCTTGTTTAATTTATCTGTGAATTTTTTTGTGTGAAACTCTGAACTGACCATCTCAGAGGATCTGAAAGTTGAAAACGTTTCATTTCTTAAGAGTTATAGAATCACATGCAAGCAAACACGTGTCACACAGAATCTGAAAAGATGGAGTACACCTACTGATTATGACGTTTAAGGTATTGCTTTGAAAATCTCAATCTGTCTTGATTTTCCCCCAAATGTCATATCATAATTAAAAATGATTACTTTTCATTTAATGCAAACGTGCGTATGTGTCCTATGTGTGTCTGTTGTGTTTCCCATGCTTGCTTTATTTGTCTATATAAACCATTCTCATAACACATTCACACTTTTCACATTCTCAAACACATATGCGCTTTTGTTTGTTGTTCTCTCTCTTTGCAAACCCTAAAAGAACTCAGAAACCTTCATCTTCTTCATCATCATCAACAATGGCATCTACTTCAAACGCTGTTACTACCAAAAATGCTACCACTGTCGAAGAACCAGTACGCACTCTCCTAACTGCTGTTGATTCACTAGAAGTACTGTGTGAAAGTTTCGTGGACTTAGAAGATCTTGCTGAAAATGGGTTTGATCTGATTTCTTCAATCAAAGCACAAGGCTGGGACGGTTACTTTGACAGGCTTATGGGTCCTGTGTATCCAACGTTAGTGAAGGAGTTCTGGATCCATGCATATGCTACTCCAAAGTTCATTCACTCCTCTGTGCTGGGAAAAAAGATAGTTATCACTGAAAACCTGATAAGGAAACTCATAGGTTTTAAGGCAACTGATGGAGTAACCTCTCTGTCTTCTGCGCGTGAAGACCTGAAAGATGTATGTCAAGAAATCTGTACTACTGGTGAACCTTGTAAGAAGGTTAAGTTCTTGAAACCCACTTACAAGATATGGGCTAAGATTTTCATGAGCACCATCTTTCACAGACCCTCTTCAAACTCTTCTGATTATGTTAATGCTGAACAACTTTACTTCATGTATTGTTTACACCAAAACATTCAGATTGATCTTCCATATTTGTTGTTTAATCATCTGGTGTCTCACGTCAAGGAAACAAGGGAAACAGCCAGAGATAAATCTGGAAAAGTCAGAACATGGATCCCTATGGGAAGGCTGATTTCAGATATTCTGATAGAAAACCAACTTGTGGCGCATCTGCAAGAGGCTGGGTTGACAGAAGATCTGACTTATATCATTGGCTCTGAAATAAACGGTTTAACTTTGAGAAGGATGAAACTGGTTGATGATTTATCTGAGAAACCAAGGAAAACTAACTCTGAAGAAGTTAGGGGAAGAAGGATTCCTGTTAAGGATTTTCCTTTATTCACCTCAGATGAACCTAGAGAAATTATTGCTGAGTATGTTGCTCGCTGCATAAGAGATGGTGATGAGATTCCTGCCAATCTTTTGCAGAAGGAAGGCCAAGTTCTTCCTGATTTGACAAGGGAAAGAAGACGTAAGAGAAAAATTGATAGTGAAGGTCATCAGAAGAAAAGGAAGCATTCAAATGCTGAAAAGAAGAAGAAAAGGAAGAAGCTGAAGAAGGTTCAACCAAATCCTCCTGCAGCAACTTTTGAAGAAATTAGAGATACTCTGAAACAGGTATTTAACACTGATTCTAATCCTGTTCATCATTCTGATACCCCCACACCCTCTGACTCCCCACTTAGATTTAGAAGATCCAGACCTTCTAAAACTTTTATCTCTAAACCATCTTCTGTCCCCCCTCATACACCACAATCCAAGCAACCAACAAACATACAAACAGAAATTCCACAACAAACTCAACAAACAACACCACAACCACAAAACACTATCCCAGAATATACCATTCCAGAGGATGTTCACCCTGAACACTCTGACCAACCTGAATATCTCATTGATCCTGATGAGATATTAGATGTCACACCTTTAAACCAGTCTGTCAATTTATCTTCAACTTCTGAAAAATCTAACCACTCTGATGCATCATCTGATGATGAATCATCTGGCTACATTAATGAATGCTTGAATGATCTCAAACAACCTCGTTCTGAGAGTGTTTGGAAACAGCTGTTTAAATCTCCAACTTCTGAACATCCACCTTCTCCACAAAATTCCCCAACTCAAACTCTCACTCCACAACCTCTTGAAATCCAAAACACTCCACAACCAACAGAAACCCAACCAATTCCCTCAATACCTCAACCACAACATTCTGACCAACAAACATCTGAACCACAAACCAACCAACCAACATCTGAACCACAAATCAATCCTCAACCTTCTGAACCACAAACATCTGAACATCCATGATGAAGCAGAATTGGGATCACGTGTTTATACTCTGTTAAGAGATTTTGATAAGGATAATGTCTCAGACTTTGCTGACATTATGGATGTTTGCATGACTACTATGGACAAAGAGGCTGCTAACGCTGTTTGGAAGAAATATCTTTACAGACTGAATAGGGAGGCTTTGAAAATCAGGACTCAATGTCTTAGATTGTCAAAAGTAAGGTTTGCTGCTTATCAAAAACGGATTAAGAGAAACACTCCTCCTATTCTTCTTCTAGAAGCTCCTCCACCTCCAGAAATTCCTGCACCTGATGTTACTCAGCCTGTTTCAGAATCTACTGTTTCAGAATCTACAGATCTTCAGAAGGATGTCAAAGAACTTAAGGATTTTATGGTTGATCAAAAGAAAACAAATGAAGAAATGAAAACTTGGATGGCTAAGCAAGATGAAAATTCAGAAAGGATTACAACACTGCTGCAACTCATTGCTTCTCAACAAGCCTCATCTGCTAAACCTACTTGATGTTTTGCACAAGTTTTTCATGTTTTGCTTTGTTTTGATTTTCTTCTGATATGTTTTGTATGCTTTTATCTGAATATGGATGTTCTCTTGACTTAATGACAATGATCTTTTTGCTTATCTGGATATGTGTTTCTTCTGCATCTTTACTGTCTTTTAAAATTCTTTTTGATTATGACAAAAAGGGGGAGAAACAAAATAGAATCTGATTGTTCAAATCTATAAGCAATTATCTGAACTAAGTCAGACATGTTACTAACATTCTTTGAATTTAAGTGTCCCAGATATTATTAAAAAATCTGACAAATTTCATTGAAGTTTTTCCTGAGATCTATCTTTTCAGAACCTGATCAAAAATAGCTAAATCTGAGTAGACCAGACTCTGATATCTAACCTTGAGTACTATGATCTAAAAGATAACTCAAGACAGGAAATGGCAAGATAAACAACCAGGTGTTCTGAAGTTGTTCATCTGGCATCAAGCTTTAATATGGCATCAAGCTTTGACTCTAGAAGTCAAACATATGTCAACCAGGCTTCAATCAGGCTCTGAATCTGAAATGTACTCAACCAGAAAGGGAAGTATCTAATTCCATTAGAGTATTCATTTCAGGGGGAGATTGTTAATCTCAGGGGGAGTAATTTTAATTCATATTTTTATTGAACAAAATTCTCATGTTTTGTCATCATCAAAAAGGGGGAGATTGTAAGAGCACAGATTGTGTCTTAGTAATATCTCTATGTTTTGATGATAACATTAATGATAATTTGTATACAAGAATTATACTCTCTAAATTTGTTCTAAACTGTTTTCTACAGGCACAAAAGATTTTAATCTTAAAGAGCAAATTTGATGTGAACAATAAATTCTGAATGGCTCAAGAGCATCTGAAGATTAGAAGAATCTGAAGTATAAGAGCTTAGTCATCAAGATTCTGAAGATACAACACGCTGCATATATTATCAAGAATCTGAATGAAAGAAGACTCTGAGTGAAGAGACTCTGAATGAGAGAAGACTCTGATCTGAGTGAAGACTCTGATCTAAGAGCATGTTACGCTTCAAGCACACAGCTGCACCAGACTCTGATTCAGCAACATCTGAAGAACATCTTAGGCTCTGAAGTTTCCAGAAGATTCTGAAGACTGAAGGCTCTGATATTGATTGTTGATCTGAACTATCTGAAGAATTATTTGAAGAAGATTATTTTAATATATCCGTTGGAATATGCCAGCAAATCTTTCCTTAATTGGGATAGACATAAATCTCTGCAAGAATATTATTCCTCTGATACATTCCATATATGGTAAATTCACAGCTCAGCAGACAATTGCTACACCCACATTTTGTGCGCCGTCTCTCTGCTGCAATAGTACAAAGGACAGTACTATTTGATATTGGAAATATCTTCTCCAACGGTATTATATTCTCTCCAATATTCAAGTGGCTATATAAAGGATATCATAGCACTTTCTTCAGTGCAAAAAAGAGAAAAGACGAATTTTGACAAACTTATTCTCAAGCGAAGAAACTCTCAAGCTCTCATATTCTTTATAGTTCATACTTTGTTCTAAACTTCGAGAAATAACACAGTTGTGTTTATAGCTTTCATAGAAGCATTTTATTACTCTTACATTGTATTACATTAATTTGTAAAGGAAGTTTTCCTTAAGAGGATCTAGGTTAGATCAGTAGCTCTTGAGAAGACTAAGAACAGTTGTTCTTAGGTGTTGCTATTTGTAATCAGTTGATTTGAATAGTGGATTAAGTCCTTGTTGAGAAAGGCAAATCACTCTTGAAAAGGGTGGACTGGAGTAGTTGAGTTCAACGAACCAGGATAAAAATACTTGAGTTTTTATCTTTGATTATTTTCTGTCATACTTATTCAACCCCCCTTCTAAGTATTTTCTCACCTTCATTATCAACATCGGTTGATCTGGCCCTCTGGTTCGATGCTCCCTTTTATTTAGCGATTCCCTGCTTTAGGTAGCAGATGTTATCAACTTCGGTTGATCCGACCCTCTGGTTCGATGCTCGCTTTTATTTAGCGATTGCCTGCTTTAGTTAGCAGATGTTATCAACTTCGGTTGATCCGGCCCTCTGGTTCGATGCTCACCTTTATTTAGCGAGTGCCTGCTTTAGGTAGCGGATGTCATTAACTTCGGTTGATCTGGCCCTTTGGTTCGATGCTCGCTTTTATTTAGCAATTGCCTGCTTTAGGTATCAGATGTTATCAACTTCGGTTGATCCGGCCCTCTGGTTCGATGCTCGCTTTTATTTAACGATTGCATGCTTTAGGTAGCGGATGTCATTAACTTCGGTTGATCCGGCCCTCTGGTTCGATGCTCGCTTTTATTTAGTGATTGCCTTCTTTAGGTAGCAGAGGTTATCAACTTCGTTTGATCTGGCCCTCTGGTTCAATGCTCCCTTTTATTTAACGATTGCCTGCTTTAGGCAGCATATGTTATTAACTTCGGTTGATCCGACCCTCTGGTTCGATGCTCGCTTTTATTTATCGATTGTCTGCTTTAGGTAGCGGATGTCATAAACTTCGGTTGATCCGACCCTCTGGTTCGATGCTCGCTTTTATTTAGCGATTGCCTACTTTAGGTAGCGGATGTCATTAACTTCGGTTGATCCGGTCCTTTGGTTCGATGCTCGCTTTTATTTATCGATTGCCTGCTTTAGGTAGCGGATGTCATTAACTTCGGTTGATCCGGCCCTCTGGTTCGATGATCGCTTTTCTTTAGAGATTGCCTGCTTTAGTTAGCGGATGTTATCAACATCGGTTGATCCGGCCCTCTGGTTCGATGCTCGCTTTTATTTAGCGATTGTCTGCTTTAGATAGCGAATGTTATCAACATCGGTTGTTCCGACCCTCTAGTTCGATGATCGCTTTTCTTTAGCGATTTCCTGCTTTAGGTAGCGGATGTTATCAACATCGGTTGATCCGGCCCTCTGGTTCGATGCTCGCTTTTATTTAGCGATTGCCTGCTTTAGGTAGCGGATGCCATTAACTTCGATTGATCCGGCCCTCTGGTTCGATGCTCGCTTTTATTTAGCGATTGCCTGCTTTAGGTTGCGGATGTCATGAACTTCGGTTGATCCGGCCCTCTGGTTCGATGCTCGCTTTTATTTAGCGATTGCCTTCTTTAGGTAGCAGATGTTATCAACTTCGGTTGATCCGGCCCTCTGGTTCAATGCTCCCTTTTATTTAACGATTGCCCGCTTTAGGCAGCAGATGTTATCAACTTCGGTTGATCCGACCCTCTGGTTCGATGCTCGCTTTTATTTATCGATTGCCTGCTTTAGGCAGCGGATGTCATTAACTTCGGTTGATCCGGCCCTCTGGTTCGATGCTCGCTTTTATTTAGCGATTGCCTTCTTTAGGTAGCAGATGTTATCAACTTCGGTTGATCCGGCCCTCTGGTTCAATGCTCCCTTTTGTTTAACGATTGCCTGCTTTAGGCAGCAGATGTTATCAACTTCGGTTGATCCGACCCTCTGGTTCGATGCTCGCTTTTATTTATCGATTTCCTGCTTTAGGTAGCGGATGTCATTAACTTCGGTTAATCTGGCCCTCTAGTTCGATGCTCGCTTTTATTTAGCGATTGCCTGCTTTAGGTAGCGGATGTTATCAACTTCGGTTGATCCGACCCTCTGGTTCGATGCACGCTTTTATTTAGCGATTGCCTGCTTTAGGTAGCGGATGTTATCAACTTCGGTTGATCCGACCCTCTGGTTCGATGCTCGCTTTTCTTTAGCGATTGCCTGCTTTAGGTAGCGGATGTCATCAACATCGGTTGATCCGGCCCTCTGGTTCAATGCTCCCTTTTATTTAGCGATTGCCTGCTTTAGGTAACGGATGTTATCAACTTCGGGTGATCCGACCCTCTGGTTCGATGCTCACTTTTATTTAGCGATTGTCTGCTTTAGTTAGCGGATGTTATCAACTTCGGTTGATCCGGTCCTCTGGTTCGATGCTTGCTTTTATTTATCGATTATTTGCTTTAGGTAGCGGATTTTATCAACATCGGTTGTTCTGATCCTCTGGTTCGATGATCGCTTTTATTTAGCGATTGGTTACTTTAGGTAGCGGATGTTATCAATATCGGTTGATCTTGCCCTCTGGTTCGATGCTCGCTTATATTTAGCAATTGCGTGCTTTAGGTAGCGGATGTTATCAACTTCGGTTGATCCGACCCTCTGGTTCGATGCTCGCTTTTATTTAGCGATTGTCTGCTTTAGGTAGCAGATGTTATCAACTTCAGTTGATCTGGCCCTCTGGTTTGATGCTCGCTTTTATTTAGCGATTGCCTGCTTTAGGTAGCGGATGTTATCAACTTCGGTTGATCCGACCCTCTGGTTCGATGCTCGCTTTTCTTTAGCGATTGCCTGCTTTAGGTAGCGGATGTCATCAACATCGATTGATCCGGCCCTCTGGTTCAATGCTCCCTTTTATTTAGCGATTGCCTGCTTTAGGTAGCGGATGTTATCAACTTCGGTTGATCCGACCCTCTGGTTCGATGCTCGCTTTTATTTAGCGATTGCCTGCTTTAGTTAGCGGATGTTATCATCTTCGGTTGATCCGGTCCTCTGGTTCGATGCTTGCTTTTATTTATCGATTAGTTGCTTTAGGTAGCGAATTTAATCAACATCGGTTAATCCGACCCTCTGGTTCGATGATCGCTTTTATTTAGCGATTGGTTACTTTAGGTGGCGGATGTTATCAACATCGGTTGATCTGGCCCTCTGGTTCGATGCTCCCTTTTATTTAGCGATTCCCTGCTTTAGGTAGCGGATGTTATCAACTTCGGTTGATCCGACCCTCTGGTTCGATGCACGCTTTTATTTAGCGATTGCCTGCTTTAGGTAGCGGATGTTATCAACTTCGGTTGATCCGACCCTCTGGTTCGATGCTCGCTTTTCTTTAGCGATTGCCTGCTTTAGGTAGCGGATGTCATCAACATCGGTTGATCCGGCCCTCTGGTTCAATGCTCCCTTTTATTTAGCGATTGCCTGCTTTAGGTAACGGATGTTATCAACTTCAGTTGATCCGACCCTCTAGTTCAATGCTCACTTTTATTTAGCGATTGCCTGCTTTAGTTAGCGGATGTTATCAACTTCGGTTGATCCGGTCCTCTGGTTCGATGCTTGCTTTTATTTATCGATTATTTGCTTTAGGTAGCGGATTTTATCAACATCGGTTGTTCCGACCCTCTGGTTCGATGATCGCTTTTATTTAGCGATTGGTTACTTTAGGTAGCGGATGTTATCAATATCGGTTGATCTGGCCCTCTGGTTCGATGCTCGCTTATATTTAGCGATTGTCTGCTTTAGGTAGCGGATGTTATCAACTTCGGTTGATCCGACCCTCTGGTTCGATGCTCGCTTTTATTTAGCGATTGTCTGCTTTAGGTAGCAGATGTTATCAACTTCGGTTGATCTGGCCCTCTGGTTTGATGCTCGCTTTTATTTAGCGATTGCCTGCTTTAGGTAGCGGATGTTATCAACTTCGGTTGATCCGACCCTCTGGTTCGATGCTCGCTTTTCTTTAGCGATTGCCTGCTTTAGGTAGCGGATGTCATCAACATCGATTGATCCGGCCCTCTGGTTCAATGCTCCCTTTTATTTAGCAATTGCCTGCTTTAGGTAGCGGATGTTATCAACTTCGGTTGATCCGACCCTCTGGTTCGATGCTCGCTTTTATTTAGCGATTGCCTGCTTTAGTTAGCGGATGTTATCAACTTCGGTTGATCCGGTCCTCTGGTTCGATGCTTGCTTTTATTTATCGATTATTTGCTTTAGGTAGCGAATTTAATCAACATCGGTTGTTCCGACCCTCTGGTTCGATGATCGCTTTTATTTAGCGATTGGTTACTTTAGGTGGCGGATGTTATCAACATCGGTTGATCTGGCCCTCTGGTTCGATGCTCCCTTTTATTTAGCGATTCCCTGCTTTAGGTAGCAGATGTTATCAACTTCGGTTGATCCGACCCTCTCGTTCGATGCTCGCTTTTATTTAGCGATTGCCTGCTTTAGTTAGCAGATGTTATCAACTTCGGTTGATCCGGCCCTCTGGTTCGATGCTCACCTTTATTTAGCGAGTGTCTGCTTTAGGTAGCGGATGTCATTAACTTCGGTTGATCTGGCCCTCTGGTTCGATGCTCACTTTTATTTAGCAATTTCCTGCTTTAGGTATCAGATGTTATCAACTTCGGTTGATCCGGCCCTCTGGTTCGATGCTCGCTTTTATTTAACGATTGCATGCTTTAGGTAGCGGATGTCATTAACTTCGGTTGATCCGGCCCTCTGGTTCGATGCTCGCTTTTATTTAGTGATTGCCTTCTTCAGGTAGCAGAGGTTATCAACTTCGGTTGATCCGGCCCTCTGGTTCAATGCTCCCTTTTATTTCACGATTGCCTGCTTTAGGCAGCATATGTTATCAACTTCGGTTGATCCGACCCTCTGGTTCGATGCTCGCTTTTATTTATCGATTGTCTGCTTTAGGTAGCGGATGTCATTAACTTCGGTTGATCCGACCCTCTGGTTCGATGCTCGCTTTTATTTAGCGATTGGTTACTTTAGGTAGCGGATGTCATTAACTTCGGTTGATCCGGTCCTTTGGTTCGATGCTCGCTTTTATTTATCAATTGCCTGCTTTAGGTAGCGGATGTCATTAACTTCGGTTGATCCGGCACTCTGGTTCGATGATCGCTTTTCTTTAGAGATTGCCTGCTTTAGTTAGCGGATGTTATCAACATCGTTGATCCGGCCCTCTGGTTCGATGCTCGCTTTTATTTAGCGATTGTCTGCTTTAGATAGCGAATGTTATCAACATCGGTTGTTCCGACCCTCTAGTTCGATGATCGCTTTTCTTTAGCGATTTCCTGCTTTAGGTAGCGGATGTTATCAACATCGGTTGATCCGGCCCTCTGGTTCGATGCTCGCTTTTATTTAGCGATTGCCTGCTTTAGGTAGCGGATGCCATTAACTTCGATTGATCCGGCCCTCTGTTTCAATGCTCGCTTTTATTTAGCGATTGCCTGCTTTAGTTAGCGGATGTTATCAACTTCGGTTGATCCGGCCCTCTGGTTCGATGCTCGCTTTTATTTAGCGATTGCCTGCTTTAGGTTGCGGATGTCATTAACTTCGGTTGATCCGGCCCTCTGGTTCGATGCTCGCTTTTATTTAGCGATTGCCTTCTTTAGGTAGCAGATGTTATCAACTTCGGTTGATCCGGCCCTCTGGTTCAATGCTTCCTTTTATTTAACGATTGCCCGCTTTAGGCAGCAGATGTTATCAACTTCGGTTGATCCGACCCTCTGGTTCGATGCTCGCTTTTATTTATCGATTGCCTGCTTTAGGCAGCGGATGTCATTAACTTCGGTTGATCCGGCCCTCTGGTTCGATGCTCGCTTTTATTTAGCGATTGCCTTCTTTAGGTAGCAGATGTTATCAACTTCGGTTGATCCGGCCCTCTGGTTCAATGCTCCCTTTTATTTAACGATTGCCTGCTTTAGGCAGCAGATGTTATCAACTTCGGTTGATCCGACCCTCTGGTTCGATGCTCGCTTTTATTTATCGATTTCCTGCTTTAGGTAGCGGATGTCATTAACTTCGGTTAATCTGGCCCTCTAGTTCGATGCTCGCTTTTATTTAGCGATTGCCTGCTTTAGGTAGCGGATGTTATCAACTTCGGTTGATCCGACGCTCTGGTTCGATGCACGCTTTTATTTAGCGATTGCCTGCTTTAGGTAGCGGATGTTATCAACTTCGGTTGATCCGACCCTCTGGTTCGATGCTCGCTTTTCTTTAGCGATTGCCTGCTTTAGGTAGCGGATGTCATCAACATCGGTTGATCCGGCCCTCTGGTTCAATGCTCCCTTTTATTTAGCGATTGCCTGCTTTAGGTAACGGATGTTATCAACTTCGGTTGATCCGACCCTCTGGTTCGATGCTCACTTTTATTTAGCGATTGCCTGCTTTAGTTAGCGGATGTTATCAACTTCGGTTGATCCGGTCCTCTGGTTCGATGCTTGCTTTTATTTATCGATTATTTGCTTTAGGTAGCGGATTTTATCAACATCGGTTGTTCTAACCCTCTGGTTCGATGATCGCTTTTATTTAGCGACTGGTTACTTTAGGTAGCGGATGTTATCAATATCGGTTGATCTGGCCCTCTGGTTCGATGCTCGCTTATATTTAGCAATTGCGTGCTTTAGGTAGCGGATGTTATCAACTTCGGTTGATCCGACCCTCTGGTTCGATGCTCGCTTTTATTTAGCGATTGTCTGCTTTAGGTAGCAGATGTTATATACTTCAGTTGATCTGGCCCTCTGGTTTGATGCTCGCTTTTATTTAGCGATTGCCTGCTTTAGGTAGCGGATGTTATCAACTTCGGTTGATCCGACCCTCTGGTTCGATGCTCGCTTTTCTTTAGCGATTGCCTGCTTTAGGTAGCGGATGTCATCAACATCGATTGATCCGGCCCTCTGGTTCAATGCTCCCTTTTATTTAGCGATTGCCTGCTTTAGGTAGCGGATGTTATCAACTTCGGTTGATCCGACCCTCTGGTTCGATGCTCGCTTTTATTTAGCGATTGCCTGCTTTAGTTAGCGGATGTTATCAACTTCGGTTGATCCGGTCCTCTGGTTCGATGCTTGCTTTTATTTATCGATTAGTTGCTTTAGGTAGCGAATTTAATCAACATTGGTTAATCCGACCCTCTGGTTCGATGATCGCTTTTATTTAGCGATTGGTTACTTTAGGTGGCGGATGTTATCAACATCGGTTGATCTGGCCCTCTGGTTCGATGCTCCCTTTTATTTAGCGATTCCCTGCTTTAGGTAGCGGATGTTATCAACTTCGGTTGATCCGACCCTCTGGTTCGATGCACGCTTTTATTTAGCGATTGCCTGCTTTAGGTAGCGGATGTTATCAACTTCGGTTGATCCGACCCTCTGGTTCGATGCTCGCTTTTCTTTAGCGATTGCCTGCTTTAGGTAGCGGATGTCATCAACATCGGTTGATCCGGCCCTCTGGTTCAATGCTCCCTTTTATTTAGCGATTGCCTGCTTTAGGTAACGGATGTTATCAACTTCGGTTGATCCGACCCTCTAGTTCGATGCTCACTTTTATTTAGCGATTGCATGCTTTAGTTAGCGGATGTTATCAACTTCGGTTGATCCGGTCCTCTGGTTCGATGCTTGCTTTTATTTATCGATTATTTGCTTTAGGTAGCCGATTTTATCAACATCGGTTGTTCCGACCCTCTGGTTCGATGATCGCTTTTATTTAGCGATTGGTTACTTTAGGTAGCGGATGTTATCAATATCGGTTGATCTGGCCCTCTGGTTCGATGCTCGCTTATATTTAGCGATTGCCTGCTTTAGGTAGCGGATGTTATCAACTTCGGTTGATCCGACCCTCTGGTTCGATGCTCGCTTTTATTTAGCGATTGTCTGCTTTAGGTAGCAGATGTTATCAACTTCGGTTGATCTGGCCCTCTGGTTTGATGCTAGCTTTTATTTAGCGATTGCCTGCTTTAGGTAGCGGATGTTATCAACTTCGGTTGATCCGGCCCTCTGGTTCGATGCTCGCTTTTATTTAGTGATTGCCTTCTTTAGGTAGCAGAGGTTATCAACTTCGGTTGATCCGGCCCTCTGGTTCAATGCTCCCTTTTATTTAACGATTGCCTGCTTTAGGCAGCATATGTTATCAACTTCGGTTGATCCGACCCTCTGGTTCGATGCTCGCTTTTATTTATCGATTGCCTGCTTTAGGTAGCGGATGTCATTAACTTCGGTTGATCCGACCCTCTGGTTCGATGCTCGCTTTTATTTAGCGATTGCCTACTTTAGGTAGCGGATGTCATTAACTTCGGTTGATCCGGTCCATTGGTTCGATGCTCGCTTTTATTTATCGATTGCCTGCTTTAGGTAGCGGATGTCATTAACTTCGGTTGATCCGGCCCTCTGGTTCGATGATCGCTTTTCTTTAGAGATTGCCTGCTTTAGTTAGCGGATGTTATCAACATCGGTTGATCCGGCGCTCTGGTTCGATGCTCGCTTTTATTTAGCGATTGTCTGCTTTAGATAGCGAATGTTATCAACATCGGTTGTTCCGACCCTCTAGTTCGATGATCGCTTTTCTTTAGCGATTTCCTGCTTTAGGTAGCGGATGTTATCAACATCGGTTGATCCGGCCCTCTGGTTCGATGCTCGCTTTTATTTAGCGATTGCCTGCTTTAGGTAGCGGATGCCATTAACTTCGATTGATCTGGCCCTCTGTTTAGATGGTCGCTTTTATTTAGCGATTGCCTGCTTTAGTTAGCGGATGTTATCAACTTCGGTTGATCCGGCCCTCTGGTTCAATGCTCGCTTTTATTTAGCGATTGCCTGCTTTAGGTAGCGGATGTCATTAACTTCGGTTGATCCGGCCCTCTGGTTCGATGCTCGCTTTTATTTAGCGATTGCCTTCTTTAGGTAGCAGACGTTATCAACTTCGGTTGATCCGGCCCTCTGGTTCAATGCTCCCTTTTATTTAACGATTGCCTGCTTTAGGCAGCAGATGTTATCAACTTCGGTTGATCCGACCCTCTGGTTAGATGCTCGCTTTTATTTATCGATTGTCTGCTTTAGGTAGCGGATGTCATTAACTTCGATGATCCGGCCCTCTGGTTCGATGCTCGCTTTTATTTAGCGATTGCCTTCTTTAGGTAGCAGATGTTATCAACTTCGGTTGATCCGGCCCTCTGGTTCGATGCTCCCTTTTATTTAACGATTGCCTGCTTTAGGCAGCAGATGTTATCAACTTCGGTTGATCCGACCCTCTGGTTCGATGCTCGCTTTTATTTATCGATTGCCTGCTTTAGGTAGCGGATGTCATTAACTTCGGTTGATCTGGCCCTCTGGTTCGATGCTCGCTTTTATTTAGCGATTGCCTGCTTTAGGTAGCAGAGGTTATCAACTTCGGTTGATCCGACCCTCTGGTTCGATGCACGCTTTTATTTAGCGATTGCCTGCTTTAGGTAGTGGATGTTATCAACTTCGGTTGATCCGACCCTCTGGTTCGATGCTCGCTTTTCTTTAGCGATTGCCTGCTTTAGGTAGCGGATGTCATCAACATCGGTTGATCCGGCCCTCTGGTTCAATGCTCCCTTTTATTTAGCGATTGCCTGATTTAGGTAACGGATGTTATCAACTTCGGTTGATCCGACCCTCTGGTTCGATGCTCACTTTTATTTAGCGATTGCCTGCTTTAGTTAGCGGATGTTATCAACTTCGGTTGATCCGGTCCTCTGGTTCGATGCTTGCTTTTATTTATCGATTATTTGCTTTAGGTAGCGGATTTTATCAACATCGGTTGTTCCGACCCTCTGGTTCGATGATCCCTTTTATTTAGCGATTGGTTACTTTAGGTAGCGGATGTTATCAATATCGGTTGATCTGGCCCTCTTGTTCGATGCTCCCTTTTATTTAGCGATTCCCTGCTTTAGGTAGCGGATGTTATCAACTTCGGTTGATCCGACCCTCTGGTTCGATGCTCGCTTTTATTTAGCGATTGCCTGCTTTAGTTAGCGGATGTTATCAACTTCGGTTGATCCGGCCCTCTGGTTCGATGCTCGCTTTTATTTAGCAATTGTCTGCTTTAGATAGCGAATTTAATCAACATCGGTTGTTCCGACCCTCTGGTTCGATGATCGCTTTTATTTAGCGATTGGTTACTTTAGGTAGCGGATGTTATCAACATCGGTTGATCTGGCCCTCTGGTTCGATGCTCCCTTTTATTTAGCGATTCCCTGCTTTAGGTAGCGGATGTTATCAACTTCAGTTGATCCGACCCTCTGGTTCGATGCTCGCTTTTATTTAGCGATTGCCTGCTTTAGTTAGCGGATGTTATCAACTTCGGTTGATCCGACCCTCTGGTTCGATGCTCCCTTTTATTTAGCGAGTGCCTGCTTTAGGTAGCGGATGTCATTAACTTCGGTTGATCCGGCCCTCTGGTTCGATGCTCGCTTTTATTTAGCGATTGCCTGCTTTAGGTATCAGATGTTATCAACTTCGGTTGATCCGGCCCTCTGGTTCGATGCTCGCTTTTATTTAACGATTGCATGCTTTAGGTAGCGGATGTCATTAACTTCGGTTGATCCGGCCCTCTAGTTCGATGCTCGCTTTTATTTAGCGATTGCCTTCTTTAGGTAACAGAGGTTATCAACTTCGGTTGATCCGGCCCTCTGGTTCAATGCTCCCTTTTATTTAACGATTGCCTGCTTTAGGCAGCATATGTTATCAACTTCGGTTGATCCGACCCTCTGGTTCGATGCTCGCTTTTATTTATCGATTGCCTGCTTTAGGTAGCTGATGTCATTAACTTCGGTTGATCCGGCCCTCTGGTTCGATGCTAGCTTTTATTTAGAGATTGCTTGATATAGTTAGCGGATGTTATCAACTTCGGTTGATCCGGCCCTCTGGTTCGATGCTCGCTTTTATTTAGCGATTGTCTGCTTTAGATAGCGAATGTTATCAACATCAGTTGTTCCGACCCTCTGGTTCGATGATCGCTTTTCTTTAGCGATTGCCTGCTTTAGGTAACGGATGTTATCAACATCGGTTGATCCGGCCCTCTGGTTCGATGCTCCCTTTTATTTAGCGATTGTCTGCTTTAGGTAGCGGATGTTATCAACTTCGGTTGATCCGACCCTCTGGTTCGATGATCGCTTTTCTTTAGCGATTGCCTGCTTTAGGTAGCGGATGTTATCAACTTCGGTTGATCCGGGCCTCTGGTTCGATGCTCCCTTTTATTTAGCAATTGCCTGCTTTAGGTGGCGGATGTTATCAACTTCGGTTGATCCGACCCTCTGGTTCGATGCTCGCTTTTATTTTGCGATTGCCTGCTTTAGGTAGCGGATGTCATTAACTTCGGTTGATCCGGCCCTCTGGTTCGATGCTCGCTTTTTTTTAGCAATTGCCTGCATTAGTTAGCGAATGTTATCAACTTCGGTTGATCCGGCCCTCTGATTCGATGCTCGCTTTTATTTAGCGATTGCCTGCTTTAGTTAGCAGATGTTATCAACTTCGGTTGATCCGGCCCTCTGGTTCGATGCTCGCTTTTATTTAACGATTGCATTCTTTAGGTAGCGGATGTCATTAACTTCGGTTGATCCGGCCCTCTGGTTCGATGCTCGCTTTTATTTAGTGATTGCCTTCTTTAGGTAGCAGAGGTTATCAACTTCGGTTGATCCGGCCCTCTGGTTCAATGCTCCCTTTTATTTAACGATTGCCTGCTTTAGGCAGCATATGTTATCAACTTCGGTTGATCCGACCCTCTGGTTCGATGCTCGCTTTTATTTATCGATTGCCTGCTTTAGGTAGCGGATGTCATTAACTTCGGTTGATCCGACCCTCTGGTTCGATGCTCGCTTTTATTTAGCGATTGCCTACTTTAGGTAGCGGATGTCATTAACTTCGGTTGATCCGGTCCATTGGTTCGATGCTCGCTTTTATTTATCGATTGCCTGCTTTAGGTAGCGGATGTCATTAACTTCGGTTGATCCGGCCCTCTGGTTCGATGATCGCTTTTCTTTAGAGATTGCCTGCTTTAGTTAGCGGATGTTATCAACATCGGTTGATCCGGCGCTCTGGTTCGATGCTCGCTTTTGTTTAGCGATTGTCTGCTTTAGATAGCGAATGTTATCAACATCGGTTGTTCCGACCCTCTAGTTCGATGATCGCTTTTCTTTAGCGATTTCCTGCTTTAGGTAGCGGATGTTATCAACATCGGTTGATCCGGCCCTCTGGTTCGATGCTCGCTTTTATTTAGCGATTGCCTGCTTTAGGTAGCGGATGCCATTAACTTCGATTGATCTGGCCCTCTGTTTAGATGGTCGCTTTTATTTAGCGATTGCCTGCTTTAGTTAGCGGATGTTATCAACTTCGGTTGATCCGGCCCTCTGGTTCGATGCTCGCTTTTATTTAGCGATTGCCTGCTTTAGGTAGCGGATGTCATTAACTTCGGTTGATCCGGCCCTCTGGTTCGATGCTCGCTTTTATTTAGCGATTGCCTTCTTTAGGTAGCAAACGTTATCAACTTCGGTTGATCCGGCCCTCTGGTTCAATGCTCCCTTTTATTTAACGATTGCCTGCTTTAGGCAGCAGATGTTATCAACTTCGGTTGATCCGACCCTCTGGTTCGATGCTCGCTTTTATTTATCGATTGTCTGCTTTAGGTAGCGGATGTCATTAACTTCGATGATCCGGCCCTCTGGTTCGATGCTCGCTTTTATTTAGCGATTGCCTTCTTTAGGTAGTGGATGTTATCAACTTCGGTTGATCCGACCCTCTGGTTCGATGCTCGCTTTTCTTTAGCGATTGCCTGCTTTAGGTAGCAGATGTTATCAACTTCGGTTGATCCGACCCTCTGGTTCGATGCTCGCTTTTATTTATCGATTGCCTGCTTTAGGTAGCGGATGTTATTAACTTCGGTTGATCTGGCCCTCTGGTTCGATGCTCGCTTTTATTTAGCGATTGCCTGCTTTAGGTAGCGGATGTTATCTACTTCGGTTGATCCGACCCTCTGGTTCGATGCTTGCTTTTATTTATCGATTGCCTGCTTTAGGTAGCGGATGTTATCAACATCGGTTGTTCCGACCCTCTGGTTCGATGCTCGCTTTTCTTTAGCGATTGCCTGCTTTAGGTAGCGGATGTCATCAATATCGGTTGATCCGGCCCTCTGGTTCAATGCTCCCTTTTATTTAGCGATTGCCTGCTTTAGGTAACGGATGTTATCAACTTCGGTTGATCCGACCCTCTGGTTCGATGCTCACTTTTATTTAGCGATTGCCTGCTTTAGTTAGCGGATGTTATCAACTTCGGTTGATCCGGTCCTCTGGTTCGATGCTTGCTTTTATTTATCGATTATTTGCTTTAGGTAGCGGATTTTATCAACATCGGTTGTTCCGACCCTCTGATTCGATGATCGCTTTTATTTAGCGATTGGTTACTTTAGGTAGCGGATGTTATCAATATCGGTTGATCTGGCCCTCTTGTTCGATGCTCCCTTTTATTTAGCGATTCCCTGCTTTAGGTAGCGGATGTTATCAACTTCGGTTGATCCGACCCTCTGGTTCGATGCTCGCTTTTATTTAGCGATTGCCTGCTTTAGTTAGCGGATGTTATCAACTTCGGTTGATCCGGCCCTCTGGTTCGATGCTCGCTTTTATTTAGCAATTGTCTGCTTTAGATAGCGAATTTAATCAACATCGGTTGTTCCGACCCTCTGGTTCGATGATCCGCTTTTATTTAGCAATTGTCTGCTTTAGATAGCGAATTTAATCAACTTCGGTTGATCCGACCCTCTGGTTCGATGCTCGCTTTTATTTTGCGATTGCCTGCTTTAGGTAGCGGATGTCATTAACTTCGGTTGATCCGGCCCTCTGGTTCGATGCTCGCTTTTTTTTAGCAATTGCCTGCATTAGTTAGCGAATGTTATCAACTTCGGTTGATCCGGCCCTCTGATTCGATGCTCGCTTTTATTTAGCGATTGCCTGCTTTAGTTAGCAGATGTTATCAACTTCGGTTGATCCGGCCCTCTGGTTCGATGCTCGCTTTTATTTAGCGATTGCATTCTTTAGGTAGCGGATGTCATTAACTTCGGTTGATCCGGCCCTCTGGTTCGATGCTCGCTTTTATTTAGTGATTGCCTTCTTTAGGTAGCAGAGGTTATCAACTTCGGTTGATCCGGCCCTCTGGTTCAATGCTCCCTTTTATTTAACGATTGCCTGCTTTAGGCAGCATATGTTATCAACTTCGGTTGATCCGACCCTCTGGTTCGATGCTCGCTTTTATTTATCGATTGCCTGCTTTAGGTAGCGGATGTCATTAACTTCGGTTGATCCGACCCTCTGGTTCGATGCTCGCTTTTATTTAGCGATTGCCTACTTTAGGTAGCGGATGTCATTAACTTCGGTTGATCCGGTCCATTGGTTCGATGCTCGCTTTTATTTATCGATTGCCTGCTTTAGGTAGCGGATGTCATTAACTTCGGTTGATCCGGCCCTCTGGTTCGATGATCGCTTTTCTTTAGAGATTGCCTGCTTTAGTTAGCGGATGTTATCAACATCGGTTGATCCGGCGCTCTGGTTCGATGCTCGCTTTTATTTAGCGATTGCCTTCTTTAGGTAGCAGATGTTATCAACTTCGGTTGATCCGACCCTCTGGTTCAATGCTCCCTTTTATTTAACGATTGCCTGCTTTAGGCAGCAGATGTTATCAACTTCGGTTGATCCGACCCTCTGGTTCGATGCTCGCTTTTATTTATGGATTGCCTGCTTTAGGTAGCGGATGTCATTAACTTCGGTTGATCCGGCCCTCTGGTTCCATGCTCGCTTTTATTTAGCGATTGCCTTCTTTAGGTAGCAGATGTTATCAACTTCGGTTGATTTGGCCCTCTGGTTCAATGCTCCCTTTTATTTAACGATTGCATGCTTTAGGCAGCAGATGTTATCAACTTCGGTTGATCCGACCCTCTGGTTCGATGCTCGCTTTTATTTATCGATTGCCTGCTTTAGGTAGCAGATGTCATTAACTTCGGTTGATCTGGCCCTCTGGTTCGATGCTCGCTTTTATTTAGCGATTGCCTGCTTTAGGTAGCGGATGTCATTAACTTCGGTTGATCCGGCCCTCTGGTTCGATGCTCGCTTTTATTTAGCGATTGCCTGCTTTAGGTATCAGATGTTATCAACTTCGGTTGATCCGGCCCTCTGGTTCGATGCTCGCTTTTATTTAACGATTGCATGCTTTAGGTAGAGGATGTCATTAACTTCGGTTGATCCGGCCCTCTAGTTCGATGCTCGCTTTTATTTAGCGATTGCCTTCTTTAGGTAGCAGAGGTTATCAACTTCGGTTGATCCGGCCCTCTGGTTCAATGCTCCCTTTTATTTAACGATTGCCTGCTTTAGGCAGCATATGTTATCAACTTCGGTTGATCCGACCCTCTGGTTCGATGCTCGCTTTTATTTATCGATTGCCTGCTTTAGGTAGCGGATGTCATTAACTTCGGTTGATCCGGCCCTCTGGTTCGATGCTAGCTTTTATTTAGAGATTGCTTGATATAGTTAGCGGATGTTATCAACTTCGGTTGATCCGGCCCTCTGGTTCTATGCTCGCTTTTATTTAGCGATTGTCTGCTTTAGATAGCGAATGTTATCAACATCAGTTGTTCCGACCCTCTGGTTCGATGATCGCTTTTCTGTAGCGATTGCCTGCTTTAGGTAACGGATGTTATCAACATCGGTTGATCCGGCCCTCTGGTTCGATGCTCCCTTTTATTTAGCGATTGTCTGCTTTAGGTAGCGGATGTTATCAACTTCGGTTGATCCGACCCTCTGGTTCGATGATCGCTTTTCTTTAGCGATTGCCTGCTTTAGGTAGCGGATGTTATCAACTTCGGTTGATCCGGGCCTCTGGTTCGATGCTCCCTTTTATTTAGCAATTGCCTGCTTTAGGTGGCGGATGTTATCAACTTCGGTTGATCCGACCCTCTGGTTCGATGCTCGCTTTTATTTTGCGATTGCCTGCTTTAGGTAGCGGATGTCATTAACTTCGGTTGATCCGGCCCTCTGGTTCGATGCTCGCTTTTTTTTAGCAATTGCCTGCATTAGTTAGCGAATGTTATCAACTTCGGTTGATCCGGCCCTCTGGTTCGATGCTCGCTTTTATTTAGCGATTGCCTGCTTTAGGTAGCGGATGTCATTAACTTCGGTTGATCCGGTCCTTTGGTTCGATGCTCGCTTTTATTTATTGATTGCCTGCTTTAGGTAGCGGATGTCATTAACTTCGGTTGATCCGACCCTCTGGTTCGATGATCGCTTTTCTTTAGAGATTGCCTGCTTTAGTTAGCGGATGTTATCAACATCGGTTGATCTGGCCCTCTGGTTCGATGCTCGCTTTTATTTAGCGATTGTCTGCTTTAGATAGCGAATGTTATCAACATCGGTTGTTCCAACCCTCTAGTTCGATGATCGCTTTTCTTTAGCGATTTCCTGCTTTAGGTAGCGGATGTTATCAACATCGGTTGATCCGGCCCTCTGGTTCGATGCTCGCTTTTAATTAGCGATTGCCTGCTTTAGGTAGCGGATGCCATTAACTTCGATTGATCCGGCCCTCTGGTTCGATGCTCGCTTTTATTTAGCGATTGCCTGCTTTAGTTAGAGGATGTTATCAACTTGCGTTGATCCGGCCCTCTGGTTCGATGCTCGCTTTTATTTAGCGATTTCCTGCTTTAGGTAGCGGATGTCATTAACTTCGGTTGATCCGGCCCTCTGGTTCGATGCTCGCTTTTATTTAGCGATTGCCTTCTTTAGGTAGCAGATGTTATCAACTTCGGTTGATCCGACCCTCTGGTTCAATGCTCCCTTTTATTTAACGATTGCCTGCTTTAGGCAGCAGATGTTATCAACTTCGGTTGATCCGACCCTCTGGTTCGATGCTCGCTTTTATTTATGGATTGCCTGCTTTAGGTAGCGGATGTCATTAACTTCGGTTGATCCGGCCCTCTGGTTCCATGCTCGCTTTTATTTAGCGATTGCCTTCTTTAGGTAGCAGATGTTATCAACTTCGGTTGATTTGGCCCTCTGGTTCAATGCCCCCTTTTATTTAACGATTGCTTGCTTTAGGCAGCAGATGTTATCAACTTCGGTTGATCCGACCCTCTGGTTCGATGCTCGCTTTTATTTATCGATTGCCTGCTTTAGGTAGCAGATGTCATTAACTTCGGTTGATCTGGCCCTCTGGTTCGATGCTCGCTTTTATTTAGCGATTGCCTGCTTTAGGTAGCGGATGTTATCAACTTCGGTTGATCCGACCCTCTGGTTCGATGCTCGCTTTTATTTAGCGATTGCCTGCTTTAGGTAGCGGATGTTATCAACTTCGGTTGATCCGACCCTCTGGTTCGATGCTCACTTTTATTTAGCAATTGTCTGCTTTAGGTAGCAGATGTTATCAACTTCGGTTGATCTGGCCCTCTGGTTTGATGCTCGCTTTTATTTAGCGATTGCCTGCTTTAGGTAGCGGATGTTATCAACTTCGGTTGATCCGACCGTCTGGTTCGATGCTCGCTTTTCTTTAGCGATTGCCTACTTTAGGTAGCAGATGTTATCAACATTGGTTGATCCGGCCCTCTGGTTCAATGCTCCCTTTTATTTAGCGATTGCCTGCTTTAGGTAGCGGATGTTATCAACTTCGGTTGATCCGACCCTCTGGTTCGATGCTCGCTTTTATTTAGAGATTGCCTGCTTTAGTTAGCAGATGTTATCAACTTCGGTTGATCCGGTCCTCTGGTTCGATGCTCGCTTTTATTTATCGATTATTTGCTTTAGGTAGCGGATTTTATCAACATCGGTTGTTCCGACCCTCTGGTTCGACGATCGCTTTTATTTAGCGATTTGTTACTTTAGGTAGCGGATGTTATCAACATCGGTTGATCTGGCCCTCTGGTTCGATGCTCCCTTTTATTTAGCGATTCCCTGCTTTAGGTAGCGGATGTTATCAACTTCGGTTGATCCGACCCTCTGGTTCGATGCTCGCTTTTATTTAGCGATTGCCTGCTTTAGTTAGCGGATGTTATCAACTTCGGTTGATCCGACCCTCTGGTTCGATGCTCGCTTTTATTTAGCGATTGTCTGCTTTAGATAGCGAATTTTATCAACATCGGTTGTTCCGACCCTCTGGTTCGATGATCGCTTTTATTTAGCGATTGGTTACTTTAGGTAGCGGATGTTATCAACATCGGTTGATCTGGCCCTCTGGTTCGATGCTCCCTTTTATTTAGCGATTCCCTGCTTTAAGTAGCGGATGTTATCAACTTCGGTTGATCCGACCCTCTGGTTCGATGCTCGCTTTTATTTAGCGATTGCCTGCTTTAGTTAGCGGATGTTATCAACTTCGGTTGATCCGGCCCTCTGGTTCGATGCTCACTTTTATTTAGCGAGTGCCTGCTTTAGGTAGCGGATGTCATTAACTTCGGTTGATCTGGCCCTCTGGTTCGATGCTCGCTTTTATTTAGCGATTGCCTGCTTTAGGTAGCAGATGTTATCAACTTCGGTTGAACCGACCCTCTGGTTCGATGCTCGCTTTTATTTAGCGATTGCCTGCTTTAGGTAGCGGATGTTATCAACTTCGGTTGATCCGACCCTCTGGTTCGATGCTCGCTTTTATTTAGCGATTGTCTGCTTTAGGTAGCAGATGTTATCAACTTCGGTTGATCTGGCCCTTTGGTTTGATGCTCGCTTTTATTTAGCGATTGCCTGCTTTAGGTAGCGGATGTTATGAACTTCGGTTGATCCGACCCTCTGGTTCGATGCTCGCTTTTCTTTAGCGATTGCCTGCTTTAGGTAGCGGATGTTATCAACATCGGTTGATCCGGCCCTCTGGTTCAATGCTCCCTTTTATTTAGCGATTGCCTGCTTTAGGTAGCGGATGTTATCAACTTCGGTTGATCCGACCCTCTGGTTCGATGCTCGCTTTTATTTAGCGATTGCCTGCTTTAGTTAGTGGATGTTATCAACTTCGTTGATCCGGTCCTCTGGTTTGATGCTCGCTTTTATTTATCGATTATTTGCTTTAGGTAGCGGATTTTATCAACATCGGTTGTTCCGACCCTCTGGTTCGATGATCGCTTTTATTTAGCGATTGGTTACTTTAGGTAGCGGATGTTATCAGCATCGGTTGATCTGGCCCTCTGGTTCGATGTTCCCTTTTATTTAGCGATTCCCTGCTTTAGGTAGCGGAAATTATCAACTTCGGTTGATCCGACCCTCTGGTTCGATGCTCGATTTTATTTAGCGATTGCCTGCTTTAGTTAGCGGATGTTATCAACTTCGGTTGATCCGGCCCTCTGGTTCGATGCTCGCTTTTATTTAGCGATTGTCTGCTTTAGATAGCGAATTTTATCAACATCGATTGTTCCGACCCTCTGGTTCGATGATCGCTTTTATTTAGAGATTGGTTACTTTAGGTAGCGGATGTTATCAACATCGGTTGATCTGGCCCTCTGGTTCAATGCTCCCTTTTATTTAGCGATTCCCTGCTTTAGGTAGCGGATGTTATCAACTTCGGTTGATTCGACCCTCTAGTTCGATGCTCGCTTTAATTTAGCGATTGCCTGCTTTAGTTAGCGGATGTTATCAACTTCGGTTGATCCGGCCCTCTGGTTCGATGCTCCCTTTTATTTAGCGATTCCCTTCTTTAAGTAGCGGATGTTATCAACTTCGGTTGATCCGACCCTCTGGTTCGATGCTCGCTTTTATTTAGCGATTGCCTGCTTTAGTTAGCGGATGTTATCAACTTCGGTTGATCCGGCCCTCTGGTTCGATGCTCACTTTTATTTAGCGAGTGCCTGCTTTAGGTAGCGGATGTCATTAACTTCGGTTGATCTGGCCCTCTGGTTCGATGCTCGCTTTTATTTAGCGATTGCCTGCTTTAGGTAGCAGATGTTATCAACTTCGGTTGAACCGACCCTCTGGTTCGATGCTCGCTTTTATTTAGCGATTGCCTGCTTTAGGTAGCGGATGTTATCAACTTCGGTTGATCCGACCCTCTGGTTCGATGCTCGCTTTTATTTAGCGATTGTCTGCTTTAGGTAGCAGATGTTATGAACTTCGGTTGATCTGGCCCTTTGGTTTGATGCTCGCTTTTATTTAGCGATTGCCTGCTTTAGGTAGCGGATGTTATGAACTTCGGTTGATCCGACCCTCTGGTTCGATGCTCGCTTTTCTTTAGCGATTGCCTGCTTTAGCTAGCGAATGTTATCAACATCGGTTGATTCGGCCCTCTGGTTCAATGCTCCCTTTTATTTAGCGATTGCCTGCTTTAGGTAGCGGATGTTATCAACTTCGGTTGATTCGACCCTCTGGTTCGATGCTCGCTTTTATTTAGCGATTGCCTGCTTTAGTTAGTGGATGTTATCAACTTCGTTGATCCGGTCCTCTAGTTCGATGCTCGCTTTTATTTATCGATTATTTGCTTTAGGTAGCGGATTTTATCAACATCGGTTGTTCCAACCCTCTGGTTCGATGATCGCTTTTATTTAGCGATTGGTTACTTTAGGTAGCGGATGTTATCAGCATCGGTTGATCTGGCCCTCTGGTTCGATGCTCCCTTTTATTTAGCGATTCCCTGCTTTAGGTAGCGGAAATTATCAACTTCGGTTGATCCGACCCTCTGGTTCGATGCTCGCTTTTATTTAGCGATTGCCTGCTTTAGTTAGCGGATGTTATCAACTTCGGTTGATCCGGCCCTCTGGTTCGATGCTCGCTTTTATTTAGCGATTGTCTGCTTTAGATAGCGAATTTTATCAACATCGGTTGTTCCGACCCTCTGGTTCGATGATCGCTTTTATTTAGAGATTGGTTACTTTAGGTAGCGGATGTTATCAACATCGGTTGATTTGGCCCTCTGGTTCAATGCTCCCTTTTATTTAGCGATTCCCTGCTTTAGGTAGCGGATGTTATCAACTTCGGTTGATTCGACCCTCTGGTTCGATGCTCGCTTTAATTTAGCGATTGCCTGCTTTAGTTAGCGGATGTTATCAACTTCGGTTGATCCGGCCCTCTGGTTCGATGCTCACTTTTATTTAGCGAGTGCCTGCTTTAGGTAGCGGATGTCATTAACTTCGGTTGATCCAGCCCTCTAGTTCGATGCTCGCTTTTATTTAGCGATTGCCTGCTTTAGGTATCAGATGTTATCAACTTCGGTTGATCCGACCCTCTGGTTCGATGCTACCTTTTATTTAACGATTGCCTGCTTTAGGTAGCGGATGTTATCAACATCGGTTGATCCGACCCTCTAGTTCGATGCTCCCTTTTATTTAGCGATTGCCTGCTTTAGGTAGCGGATGTTATCAACTTCGGTTGATCCGACCCTCTCGTTCGATGCTCGCTTTTATTTAGCGATTGCCTGCTTTAGTTAGCGGATGTTATCAACTTCGGTTGATCCAGCCCTCTGGTTCGATGCTCGCTTTTATTTAGCGATTGTCTGCTTTAGATAGCGAATTTTATCAACATCAGTTGTTCCGACCCTCTGGTTCGATGATCGCTTTTCTTTAGCGATTGCCTGCTTTAGGTAGCGGATGTTATCAACATCGGTTGATCCGGCCCTCTGGTTCGATGCTCCCTTTTATTTAGCGATTGCCTGCTTTAGGAAGCGGATGTTATCAACTTCGGTTGATCCGACCCTCTGGTTCGATGCTCGCTTTTATTTAGCGATTGCCTGCTTTAGGTAGCGGATGTTATCAACTTCGGTTGATCTGGCCCTCTGGTTTGATGCTCGCTTTTCTTTAGCGATTGCCTGCTTTAGGTAGCAGATGTTATCAACATTGGTTGATCCGTCCCTCT
Source organism: Lathyrus sativus (assembly GCA_963859935.3). Lineage (NCBI taxonomy): Eukaryota > Viridiplantae > Streptophyta > Magnoliopsida > Fabales > Fabaceae > Lathyrus > Lathyrus sativus. The sequence goes on from OZ012737.1 coordinate 362,129,212, forward strand.
GGTTCAATGCTCCCTTTTATTTAGCGATTGCCTGCTTTAGGTAGCGGATGTTATCAACTTCGGTTGATCCGACCCTCTGGTTCGATGCTCGCTTTTATTTAGAGATTGCCTGCTTTAGTTAGCGGATGTTATCAACTTCGGTTGATCCGGTCCTCTGGTTCGATGCTCGCTTTTATTTATCGATTATTTGCTTTAGGTAGCGGATTTTATCAACATCGGTTGTTCCGACCCTCTGGTTCGACGATCGCTTTTATTTAGCGATTTGTTACTTTAGGTAGCGGATGTTATCAACATCGGTTGATCTGGCCCTCTGGTTCGATGCTCCCTTTTATTTAGCGATTCCCTGCTTTAGGTAGCGGATGTTATCAACTTCGGTTGATCCGACCCTCTGGTTCGATGCTCGCTTTTATTTAGCGATTGCCTGCTTTAGTTAGCGGATGTTATCAACTTCGGTTGATCCGACCCTCTGGTTCGATGCTCGCTTTTATTTAGCGATTGTCTGCTTTAGATAGCGAATTTTATCAACATCGGTTGTTCCGACCCTCTGGTTCGATGATCGCTTTTATTTAGCGATTGGTTACTTTAGGTAGCGGATGTTATCAACATCGGTTGATCTGGCCCTCTGGTTCGATGCTCCCTTTTATTTAGCGATTCCCTGCTTTAAGTAGCGGATGTTATCAACTTCGGTTGATCCGACCCTCTGGTTCGATGCTCGCTTTTATTTAGCGATTGCCTGCTTTAGTTAGCGGATGTTATCAACTTCGGTTGATCCGGCCCTCTGGTTCGATGCTCACTTTTATTTAGCGAGTGCCTGCTTTAGGTAGCGGATGTCATTAACTTCGGTTGATCTGGCCCTCTGGTTCGATGCTCGCTTTTATTTAGCGATTGCCTGCTTTAGGTAGCAGATGTTATCAACTTCGGTTGAACCGACCCTCTGGTTCGATGCTCGCTTTTATTTAGCGATTGCCTGCTTTAGGTAGCGGATGTTATCAACTTCGGTTGATCCGACCCTCTGGTTCGATGCTCGCTTTTATTTAGCGATTGTCTGCTTTAGGTAGCAGATGTTATCAACTTCGGTTGATCTGGCCCTTTGGTTTGATGCTCGCTTTTATTTAGCGATTGCCTGCTTTAGGTAGCGGATGTTATGAACTTCGGTTGATCCGACCCTCTGGTTCGATGCTCGCTTTTCTTTAGCGATTGCCTACTTTAGGTAGCGGATGTTATCAACTTCGGTTGATCCGGCCCTCTGGTTCGATGCTCGCTTTTATTTAGCGATTGTCTGCTTTAGATAGCGAATTTTATCAACATCGGTTGTTCCGACCCTCTGGTTCGATGATCGCTTTTATTTAGAGATTGGTTACTTTAGGTAGCGGATGTTATCAACATCGGTTGATTTGGCCCTCTGGTTCAATGCTCCCTTTTATTTAGCGATTCCCTGCTTTAGGTAGCGGATGTTATCAACTTCGGTTGATTCGACCCTCTGGTTCGATGCTCGCTTTAATTTAGCGATTGCCTGCTTTAGTTAGCGGATGTTATCAACTTCGGTTGATCCGGCCCTCTGGTTCGATGCTCACTTTTATTTAGCGAGTGCCTGCTTTAGGTAGCGGATGTCATTAACTTCGGTTGATCCAGCCCTCTAGTTCGATGCTCGCTTTTATTTAGCGATTGCCTGCTTTAGGTATCAGATGTTATCAACTTCGGTTGATCCGACCCTCTGGTTCGATGCTACCTTTTATTTAACGATTGCCTGCTTTAGGTAGCGGATGTTATCAACATCGGTTGATCCGACCCTCTAGTTCGATGCTCCCTTTTATTTAGCGATTGCCTGCTTTAGGTAGCGGATGTTATCAACTTCGGTTGATCCGACCCTCTCGTTCGATGCTCGCTTTTATTTAGCGATTGCCTGCTTTAGTTAGCGGATGTTATCAACTTCGGTTGATCCAGCCCTCTGGTTCGATGCTCGCTTTTATTTAGCGATTGTCTGCTTTAGATAGCGAATTTTATCAACATCGGTTGTTCCGACCCTCTGGTTCGATGATCGCTTTTCTTTAGCGATTGCCTGCTTTAGGTAGCGGATGTTATCAACATCGGTTGATCCGGCCCTCTGGTTCGATGCTCCCTTTTATTTAGCGATTGCCTGCTTTAGGAAGCGGATGTTATCAACTTCGGTTGATCCGACCCTCTGGTTCGATGCTCGCTTTTATTTAGCGATTGCCTGCTTTAGGTAGCGGATGTTATCAACTTCGGTTGATCTGGCCCTCTGGTTTGATGCTCGCTTTTCTTTAGCGATTGCCTGCTTTAGGTAGCAGATGTTATCAACATTGGTTGATCCGGCCCTCTGGTTCAATGCTCCCTTTTATTTAGCGATTGCCTGCTTTAGGTAGCGGATGTTATCAACTTCGGTTGATCCGACCCTCTGGTTCGATGCTCGCTTTTATTTAGAGATTGCCTGCTTTAGTTAGCGGATGTTATCAACTTCGGTTGATCCGGTCCTCTGGTTCGATGCTCGCTTTTATTTATCGATTATTTGCTTTAGGTAGCGGATTTTATCAACATCGGTTGTTCCGACCCTCTGGTTCGACGATCGCTTTTATTTAGCGATTTGTTACTTTAGGTAGCGGATGTTATCAACATCGGTTGATCTGGCCCTCTGGTTCGATGCTCCCTTTTATTTAGCGATTCCCTGCTTTAGGTAGCGGATGTTTTCAACTTCGGTTGATCCGACCCTCTGGTTCGATGCTCGCTTTTATTTAGCGATTGCCTGCTTTAGTTAGCGGATGTTATCAACTTCGGTTGATCCGACCCTCTGGTTCGATGCTCGCTTTTATTTAGCGATTGTCTGCTTTAGATAGCGAATTTTATCAACATCGGTTGTTCCGACCCTCTGGTTCGATGATCGCTTTTATTTAGCGATTGGTTACTTTAGGTAGCGGATGTTATCAACATCGGTTGATCTGGCCCTCTGGTTCGATGCTCCCTTTTATTTAGCGATTCCCTGCTTTAAGTAGCGGATGTTATCAACTTCGGTTGATCCGACCCTCTGGTTCGATGCTCGCTTTTATTTAGCGATTTCCTGCTTTAGTTAGCGGATGTTATCAACTTCGGTTGATCCGGCCCTCTGGTTCGATGCTCACTTTTATTTAGCGAGTGCCTGCTTTAGGTAGCGGATGTCATTAACTTCGGTTGATCTGGCCCTCTGGTTCGATGCTCGCTTTTATTTAGCGATTGCCTGCTTTAGGTAGCAGATGTTATCAACTTCGGTTGAACCGACCCTCTGGTTCGATGCTCGCTTTTATTTAGCGATTGCCTGCTTTAGGTAGCGGATGCTATCAACTTCGGTTGATCCGACCCTCTGGTTCGATGCTCGCTTTTATTTAGCGATTGTCTGCTTTAGGTAGCAGATGTTATCAACTTCGGTTGATCTGGCCCTTTGGTTTGATGCTCGCTTTTATTTAGCGATTGCCTGCTTTAGGTAGCGGATGTTATGAACTTCGGTTGATCCGACCCTCTGGTTCGATGCTCGCTTTTCTTTAGCGATTGCCTGCTTTAGGTAGCGGATGTTATCAACATCGGTTGATCCGGCCCTCTGGTTCAATGCTCCCTTTTACTTAGCGATTGCCTGCTTTAGGTAGCGGATGTTATCAACTTCGGTTGATCCGACCCTCTGGTTCGATGCTCGCTTTTATTTAGCGATTGCCTGCTTTAGTTAGCGGATGTTATCAACTTCGGTTGATCCGGTCCTCTGGTTCGATGCTCGCTTTTATTTATCGATTATTTGCTTTAGGTAGCGGATTTTATCAACATCGGTTGTTCCGACCCTCTGGTTCGATGATCGCTTTTATTTAGCGATTGGTTACTTTAGGTAGCGGATGTTATCAGCATCGGTTGATCTGGCCCTCTGGTTCGATGCTCCCTTTTATTTAGCGATTCCCTGCTTTAGGTAGCGGAAATTATCAACTTCGGTTGATCCGACCCTCTGGTTCGATGCTCGCTTTTATTTAGCGATTGCCTGCTTTAGTTAGCGGATGTTATCAACTTCGGTTGATCCGGCCCTCTGGTTCGATGCTCGCTTTTATTTAGCGATTGTCTGCTTTAGATAGCGAATTTTATCAACATCGGTTGTTCCGACCCTCTGGTTCGATGATCGCTTTTATTTAGCGATTGGTTACTTTAGGTAGCGGATGTTATCAACATCGGTTGATCTGGCCCTCTGGTTCAATGCTCCCTTTTATTTAGCGATTCCCTGCTTTAGGTAGCGGATGTTATCAACTTCGGTTGATTCGACCCTCTGGTTCGATGCTCGCTTTAATTTAGCGATTGCCTGCTTTAGTTAGCGGATGTTATCAACTTCGGTTGATCCGGCCCTCTGGTTCGATGCTCACTTTTATTTAGCGAGTGTCTGCTTTAGGTAGCGGATGTCATTAACTTCGGTTGATCCAGCCCTCTGGTTCGATGCTCGCTTTTATTTAGCGATTGCCTGCTTTAGGTATCAGATGTTATCAACTTCGGTTGATCCGACCCTCTGGTTCGATGCTACCTTTTATTTAACGATTGCCTACTTTAGGTAGCGGATGTTATCAACATCGGTTGATCCGGCCCTCTGGTTCGATGCTCCCTTTTATTTAGCGATTGCCTGCTTTAGGTAGCGGATGTTATCAACTTCGGTTGATCCGACCCTCTGGTTCGATGCTCGCTTTTATTTAGCGATTTCCTGCTTTAGTTAGCGGATGTTATCAACTTCGGTTGATCCGGCCCTCTGGTTCGATGCTCGCTTTTATTTAACGATTGCCTGCTTTAGGTAGCGGATGTCATTAACTTCGGTTGATCCGACCCTCTGGTTCGATGCTCGCTTTTATTTAGCGATTGCCTGCTTTAGGTAGCAGATGTTATCAACTTCGGTTGCTCCGGCCCTCTGGTTCAATGCTCGCTTTTATTTATCGATTGCCTGCTTTAGGTAGCGGATGTCATTAACTTCGGTTGATCCGGCCCTCTGGTTCGATGCTAGCTTTTATTTAGCGATTGACTGCTTTAGTTAGCGGATGTTATCAACTTCGGTTAATCCGGCCCTCTGGTTCGATGCTCGCTTTTATTTAGCGATTTCCTGCTTTAGTTAGCGGATGTTATCAACATCGGTTGTTCCGACCCTCTGGTTCGATGATCGCTTTTCTTTAGCGATTGCTTGCTTTAGGTAGCGGATGTTATCAACATCGGTTGATCTGGCCCTCTAGTTCGATCCTCCCTTTTATATAGCGATTGCCTGCTTTAGATAGCGGATGTTATCAACTTCGGTTGATCCGACCCTCTGGTTCGATGCTCGCTTTTATTTAGCGATTGCCTGCTTTAGGTAGCAGATGTTATCAACTTCGGTTGATCCGGCCCTCTGGTTCAATGCTCCCTTTTATTTAACGATTCCCTGCTTTAGGTAAAGATGTTATCAACTTCGGTTGATCCGACCCTCTGGTTCGATGCTCGCTTTTATTTAGCGATTGTCTGTTTTAGGTAGCAGATGTTATCAACTTCGGTTGATCCGACCCTCTGGTTCGATGCTCGCTTTTATTTAGTGATTGCCTACTTTAGGTAGCGGATGTTATCAACTGCGGTTGACCTGGCCCTCTGGTTCGATGCTCGCTTTTATTTAGCGATTGCCTGCTTTAGGTAGCGGATGTTATCAACTTCGGTTGATCCGACCCTCTGGTTCGATGCTCACTTTTATTTAGCGATTGCCTGCTTTAGGTAGCGGATGTTATCAACTTCGGTTGATCCGACCCTCTGGTTCGATGCTCACTTTTATTTAGCGATTGTCTGCTTTAAGTAGCGGATGTTATCAACTTCGGTTGATCCGACCCTCTGGTTCGATGCTCGCTTTTATTTAGCGATTGCCTGCTTTAGGTAGCGGATGTTATCAACTTCGGTTGATCCGACCCTCTGGTTCGATGCTCGCTTTTATTTAGCGATTGTCTGCTTTAGGTAGCGGATGTTATCAACTTCAGTTGATCTAATCCTCTGGTTTGATGCTCGCTTTTATTTAGCGATTGCCTGCTTTAGGTAGCGGATGTTATCAACTTCGGTTGATCCAACCCTCTGGTTCGATGCTCGCTTTTATTTAGCGATTTCCTGCTTTAGTTAGCGGATGTTATCAACTTCGGTTGATTCGGCCCTCTGGTTCGATGCTCGCTTTTATTTAGCGATTGCCTGCTTTAGGTAGCGGATGTCATTAACTTCGGTTGATCCGACCCTCTGGTTCGATGCTCGCTTTTATTTAGCGATTGCCTGCTTTAGGTAGCGGATAATATAAACTTCGGTTGATCCGACCCTTTGGTTCGACGCTCGCTTTTATTTAGCGATTGTCTGCTTTAGATAGCGCATGTTATCAACTTCGGTTGAACCGACCCTCTGGTTCGATGCTCGCTTTTATTTAGCGATTGCCTGCTTTAGGTAGCGGATGTTATCAACTTCAGTTGATCCGACCCTCTGGTTCGATGCTCTTTTTAGTTAGCGATTGCCTGCTTTAGTTAGCGAATGTTATCAACTTTGGTTGATCCGGCCCTCTGGTTTGATGATCGCTTTTATTTAGCGATTGCCTGCTTTAGGTAGCATATGTTATCAACGTCGGTTAATTCGACCCTTTGGTTCGATGCTCACTTTTATTTAGGGATTGCCTGCTTTAGTTAGTAGATGGTATAAAAATCGGTTGATCTGGCCCTCTGGTTCGATGCTCGCTTTTATTTAGAGATTGTGTGTTTTAGGTAGCAGATGTTATCAACATCGGTTGATCCGGCCCTCTGGTTCGATGCTCGCTTTTATTTAGCGATTGCCTACTTTAGGTAGCGGATGTGATCAACTTCGTTTGATCCGACCCTTTTGTTCGATGCTCGCTTTTATTTAGCGATTGCCTGCTTTAGGTTGCGGATGTTATCAACATCGGTTGATCCGGCCCTCTGGTTCGATGCTCGTATTTATTTAGCGATTGCCTGCTTTAGGTAGCGGACGTTATCAACTTCGGTTGATCCGGCCCTCTGGTTCAATGCTCCCATTTATTTAGCGATTGCCTGCTTTAGGTAGCGGATGTTATCAACTTCGGTTGATCCGGCCCTCTGGTTCGATTATCGCTTTCATTTAGCGATTGCCTACTTTAGTTAGCGGATGTTATCAACTTCGGTTGATCTGGCCCTCTGGTTCGATGCTCGCTTTTATTTAGCGATTGCCTGCTTTAGGTAGCGGATGTTATCAACTTCGGTTGATCCGACCCTCTGGTTCGATGCTCGCTTTTATTTAGCGATTGCCTACTTTAGTTAGCGGATGTTATCAACTTCGGTTGATCCGGCCCTCTGGTTCGATGCTCGCTTTTATTTAGCGATTGCCTGCTTTAGGTAGCGGATGTCATTAACTTCGGTTGATCCGACCCTCTGGTTCGATGCTCGCTTTTATTTAGCGATTGCCTGCTTTAGGTAGCGGATAATATAAACTTCGGTTGATCCGACCCTCTGGTTCGACGCTTGCTTTTATTTAGCGATTGTCTGCTTTAGATAGCGCATGTTATCAACTTCGGTTGAACCGACCCTCTGGTTCGATGCTCGCTTTTATTTAGCGATTGCCTGCTTTAGGTAGCGGATGTTATCAACTTCAGTTGATCCGACCCTCTGGTTCGATGCTCTTTTTAGTTAGCGATTGCCTGCTTTAGTTAGCGAATGTTATCAACTTTGGTTGATCCGGCCCTCTGGTTTGATGATCGCTTTTATTTAGCGATTGCCTGCTTTAGGTAGCATATGTTATCAACGTCGGTTAATTCGACCCTTTGGTTCGATGCTCACTTTTATTTAGGGATTGCCTGCTTTAGTTAGTAGATGGTATAAAAATCGGTTGATCTGGCCCTCTGGTTCGATGCTCGCTTTTATTTAGAGATTGAGTGTTTTAGGTAGCAGATGTTATCAACATCGGTTGATCCGGCCCTCTGGTTCGATGCTCGCTTTTATTTAGCGATTGCCTACTTTAGGTAGCGGATGTGATCAACTTCGTTTGATCCGACCCTTTTGTTCGATGCTCGCTTTTATTTAGCGATTGCCTGCTTTAGGTTGCGGATGTTATCAACATCGGTTGATCCGGCCCTCTGGTTCGATGCTCGTATTTATTTAGCGATTGCCTGCTTTAGGTAGCGGACGTTATCAACTTCGGTTGATCCGGCCCTCTGGTTCAATGCTCCCATTTATTTAGCGATTGCCTGCTTTAGGTAGCGGATGTTATCAACTTCGGTTGATCCGGCCCTCTGGTTCGATTATCGCTTTCATTTAGCGATTGCCTACTTTAGTTAGCGGATGTTATCAACTTCGGTTGATCTGGCCCTCTGGTTCGATGCTCGCTTTTATTTAGCGATTGCCTGCTTTAGGTAGCGGATGTTATCAACTTCGGTTGATCCGACCCTCTGGTTCGATGCTCGCTTTTATTTAGCGATTGCATACTTTAGTTAGCGGATGTTATCAACTTCGGTTGATCCGGCCCTCTGGTTCGATGCTCGCTTTTATTTAGCGATTGCCTGCTTTAGGTAGCGGATGTCATTAACTTCGGTTGATCCGACCCTCTGGTTCGATGCTCGCTTTTATTTAGCGATTGCCTGCTTTAGGTAGCGGATAATATAAACTTCGGTTGATCCGACCCTCTGGTTCGACGCTCGCTTTTATTTAGCGATTGTCTGCTTTAGATAGCGCATGTTATCAACTTCGGTTGAACCGACCCTCTGGTTCGATGCTCGCTTTTATTTAGCGATTGCCTGCTTTAGGTAGCGGATGTTATCAACTTCAGTTGATCCGACCCTCTGGTTCGATGCTCTTTTTAGTTAGCGATTGCCTGCTTTAGTTAGCGAATGTTATCAACTTCGGTTGATCCGGCCCTCTGGTTTGATGATCGCTTTTATTTAGCGATTGCCTGCTTTAGGTAGCAGATGTTATCAACGTCGGTTAATTCGACCCTTTGGTTCGATGCTCACTTTTATTTAGGGATTTCCTGCTTTAGTTAGTAGATGGTATCAAAATCGGTTGATCTGGCCCTCTGGTTCGATGCTCGCTTTTATTTAGAGATTGTGTGTTTTAGGTAGCAGATGTTATCAACATCGGTTGATCCGGCCCTCTGGTTCGATGCTCGCTTTTATTTAGCGATTGCCTACTTTAGGTAGCGGATGTGATCAACTTCGTTTGATCCGACCCTTTTGTTCGATGCTCGCTTTTATTTAGCGATTGCCTGCTTTAGGTGGCGGATGTTATCAACATCGGTTGATCCGGCCCTCTGGTTCGATGCTCGTATTTATTTAGCGATTGCCTGCTTTAGGTAGCGGACGTTATCAACTTCGGTTGATCCGGCCCTCTGGTTCAATGCTCCCATTTATTTAGCGATTGCCTGCTTTAGGTAGCGGATGTTATCAACTTCGGTTGATCCGGCCCTCTGGTTCGATGCTCGCTTTTATTTAGCGATTGTCTGTTTTAGGTAGCGGATGTTATCAACTTCGGTTGATTCGGCCCTCTGGTTCGATGCTCTCTTTTATTGAGCGATTGCCTACTTTAGGTAGCGGATGTTATCAACTTCGGTTGATCTGGCCCTCTGGTTCGATGCTCGCTTTTATTTATCGATTTCCTGCTTTAGGTAGCGGATGTCATTAACTTCGGTTGATCCGGCCCTCTGGTTCGATGCTAGCTTTTATTTAGCGATTTCCTGCTTTAGTTAGCGGATGTTATCAACTTCGGTTGTTCTGGCCCTCTGGTTCGATGCTCGCTTTTAGTTAGCGATTGTCTGCTTTAGATAGCGAATGTTATCAACATCGGTTATTCTGGCCCTCTGGTTCGATGATCGCTTTTCTTTAGCGATTTCCTCCATTAGGTAGCGGATGTTATCAACATCGGTTGATCCGGCCCTCTGGTTCGATGCTCCCTTTTATTTAGCGATTGCCTGCTTTAGGTAGCGGATGTTATCAACTTCGGTTGATCCGACCCTCTGGTTGGATGCTCTCTTTTGTTTAGCGATTTCCTGCTTTAGTTAGCGGATGTTATCAACTTCGGTTGATCCGGCCCTCTTGTTCGATACTCGCTTTTATTTAGCGATTTCTTGCTTTAGGTAGCGGATGTCATTAACTTCGGTTGATCCGGCCCTCTAGTTCGATGCTCGCTTTTATTTAGCGATTGCCTGCTTTAGGTAGCAGATGTTATCAATTTCGGTTGATCCGGCCCTCTAGTTCAGTGCTCCCTTTTATTTAACGATTTCCTTCTTTAGGTAGCGGATGTTATCAACTTCGGTTGATCCGACCCTCTGGTTCGATGCATGCTTTTATTTATCGATTGGCTGCTTTAGGTAGCGGATGTCATTAATTTCGGTTGATCCAGCCCTCTGGTTCGATGCTAGCTTTTATTTAGCTATTGCCTGCTTTAGTTAGCGGATGTTATCAACTTCGGTTGATCCGGCCCTCTGGTTCGATGCTCGCTTTTATTTAGCGATTGTCTGCTTTAGATAGCTAATGTTATCAACATCGGTTGTTCCGACCCTCTGGTTCGATGATCGCTTTTCTTTAGCGGTTGCCTGCTTTAGGTAGTGGATGTTATCAACATCGGTTGATCCGGCCCTCTGGTTCGATGCTCCCTTTTATTTAGCGATTTCCTGCTTTAGGTAGCGGATGTTATCAACTTCGGTTGATCCGACCCTCTGGTTCGATGCTCGCTTTTATTTAGCGATTGCCTGCTTTAGTTAGCGGATGTTATCAACTTCGGTTGATCCGGCCCTCTGGTTCGATGCTCGCTTTTATTTAGCGCTTGCCTGCTTTAGGTAGGCGATGTCATTAACTTCGGTTGATCCGGCCCTCTCGTTCGATGCTCGCTTTTATTTAGCGATTGCCTGCTTTAGGTAGCAGATGTTATCAACTTCGGTTGATCCGGCCCTCTGGTTCAATGCTCCGTTTTATTTAACGATTGCCTGCTTTAGGTAGCGGATGTTATCAACTTCGGTTGATCCGACCCTCTGGTTCGATGATCGCATTTCTTTAGCGATTGCCTGCTTTAGGTAGCGGATGTTATCAACATCGGTTGATCCGGCCCTCTGGTTCGATGCTCCCTTTTATTTAGCGATTGCCTGCTTTAGGTAGCGGATGTTATCAACTTCGGTTGATCCGACCCTCTGGTTCGATGCTCGCTTTTATTTAGCGATTGCCTGCTTTAGTTAGCGAATGTTATCAACTTCGGTTGATCCGGCCCTCTGGTTCGATGCTCGCTTTTATTTAGCGATTGCCTGCTTTAGGTAGGCGATGTCATTAACTTCGGTTGATCCGACCCTCTGGTTCGATGCTCGCTTTTATTTAGCGATTGCCTGCTTTAGGTAGCAGATGTTATCAACTTCGGTTGATCCGGCCCTCTGGTTCAATGCTCCGTTTTATTTAACGATTGCCTGCTTTAGGTAGCAGATGTTATCAACTTCGGTTGATCCGACCCTCTGGTTTGATGCTCGCTTTAATTTATCGATTGCCTGCTTTAGGTAGCGGATGTCATTAACTTCGGTTGATCCGGCCCTCTGGTTCGATGCTAGCTTCTATTTAGCGATTGCCTGCTTTAGTTAGCGGATCTTATCAACTTCAGTTGATCCGGCCCTCTGGTTCGATGCTCGCTTTTATTTAGCGATTGTCTGCTTTAGATAGCGAATGTTATCAACATCGGTTGTTCCGACCCTCTGGTTCGATGATCGCTTTTCTTTAGCGATTTCCTGCTTTAGGTAGCGGATGTTATCAACATCGGTTGATCCGGCCCTCTGGTTTGATGCTCCCTTTTATTTAGCGATTGCCTGCTTTAGGTAGCGGATGTTATCAACTTCGGTTGATCCGACCCTCTGGTTCGATGCTCGCTTTTATTTAGCGATTGCCTGCTTTAGTTAGCGGATGTTATCAACTTCGGTTGATCCGGTCCTCTGGTTCGATGCTCGCTTTTATTTAGCGATTGCCTGCTTTAGGTAGCGGATGTCATTAACTTTGGTTGATCGACCCTCTGGTTCGATGCTCGCTTTTATTTAGCATTTGCCTGCTTTAGGTAGCAGATGTTATCAACTTCGGTTGATCCGACCCTCTGGTTCAATGCTCCCTTTTATTTAACGATTGCCTGCTTTAGGTAGCGGATGTTATCCACTTCGGTTGATCCGCCCTCTGGTTCGATGCTCGCTTTTATTTAGCGATTGTCTGTTTTAGGTAGCAGATGTTATCAACTTCGGTTGATCCGACCCTCTGGTTCGATGCTCGCTTTTATTTAGCGATTGTCTGTTTTAGGTAGCAGATTTTATCAACTTCGGTTGATCCGACCCTCTGGTTCGATGCTCGCTTTTATTTAGCGATTGGTTAATTTAGGTAGCGGATGTTATCAACTTCGGTTGATCCGGCCATCTGGTTCGATGCTCGCTTTTATTTAGCGATTCGTTACTTTAGGTAGCGGATGTTATCAACTTCGGTTGATCTGGCCCTCTGGTTCGATGCTCGCTTTTATTTAGCGTTTGCCTGCTTTAGGTAGCGGATGTTATCAACTTCGGTTGATCCGACCCTCTGGTTCGATGCTAGCTTTTATTTAGCGATTGCCTGTTTAGGTAGCGGATGTTATCAACTTAGGTTGATCCGACCCTCTGGTTCGATGCTCGCTTTTATTTAGCGATTGTCTGCTTTAGGTAGCAGATGTTATCAACTTCGGTTGATCTGGCCCTCTGGTTCGATGCTCGCTTTTATTTAGCGATTGCCTGCTTTAGGTAGCGGATGTTATCAACTTCGGTTGATCCGACCCTCTGGTTCGATGCTTGCTTTTCTTTAGCGATTGCCTGCTTTAGGTAGCGGATGTTATCAACATCGGTTGATCCGGACCTCTGGTTCGAGGCTCCCTTTTATTTAGTGATTGCCTGCTTTAGGTAGCGGATGTTATCAACTTCGGTTGATCCGACCCTCTGGTTCGATGCTCGCTTTTATTTAGCGATTGCCTGCTTTAGTTAGCGGATGTTATCAACTTTGGTTGATCCGGCCCTCTGGTTCGATGCTCGCTTTTATTTAGCGATTGTTTGCTTTAGATATCAAATTTTATCAACATCGGTTGTTCCGACCCTCTGGTTCGATGATCGCTTTTATTTAGCGATTGGCTACTTTAGGTAGCGGATGTTATCAACATCGGTTGATCTGGCCCTCTGGTTCGATGCTCCCTTTTATTTAGCGATTCCCTGCTTTAGGTAGCGGATTTTATCAACTTTGGTTGATCCGACCCTCTGGTTCGATGCTCGCTTTTATTTAGCGATTGCCTGTTTTAGTTAGCGGATGTTATCAACTTCGGTTGATCCGGCCCTCTGGTTCGATGCTCGCTTTTATTTAGCGATTGTCTGCTTTAGATAGAGAATTTTATCAACATCAGGGTTTCCGACCCTCTGGTTCGATGATCGCTTTTATTTAGCGATTGGTTACTTTAGGTAGCGGGTGTTATCAACATCGGTTGATCTGGCCCTCTTGTTCGATGCTCCCTTTTATTTAGCGATTCCCTGCTTTAGGTAGCGGATGTTATCAACTTCGGTTGATCCGACCCTCTGGCTCGATGCTCGCTTTTATTTAGCGATTGCCTGCTTTAGTTAGCGGATGTTATCAACTTCGGTTGATCCGGCCCTCTGGTTCGATGCTCGCTTTTATTTAGCGATTGTCTGCTTTAGATAGCGAATTTTATCAACATCGGTTGTTCCGACCCTCTGGTTCGGTGATCGCTTTTATTTAGCGATTGGTTACTTTAGGTAGCGGATGTTATCAACATCGGTTGATCTGGCCCTCTGGTTCGATGCTCGCTTTTATTTATCGATTGCCTGCTTTAGTTAGCGGATGTTATCAATTTCGGTTGATCCGGCCCTCTGGTTCGATGCTCACTTTTATTTAGCGATTGCCTGCTTTAGGTAGCGGATGTCATTAACTTCGGTTGATCCGGCCCTCTGGTTCGATGCTCGCTTTTATTTAGCGATTGCCTGCTTTAGGTAGCAGATGTTATCAACTTCGGTTGATCCGACCCTCTGGTTCGATGCTACCTTTTATTTAATGATTGCCTGCTTTAGGTAGCGGATGTTATCAACATCGGTTGATCCGGCCCTCTGGTTCGATGCTCCCTTTTATTTAGCGATTGCCTGCTTTAGGTAGCGGATGTTATCAACTTCGGTTGATCCAACCCTCTCGTTCGATGCTCGCTTTTATTTAGCGATTGCCTGCTTTAGTTAGCGGATGTTATCAACTTCGGTTGATCCGGCCCTCTGGTTCAATGCTCGCTTTTATTTAGCGATTGTCTGCTTTAGATAGCGAATTTTATCAACATCGGTTGTTCCGACCCTCTGGTTCGATGATCGCTTTTATTTAGCGATTGGTTACTTTAGGTAGCGGATGTTATCAACATCGGTTGATCTGGCCCTCTGGTTCGATGCTCCCTTTTATTTAGCGATTCCCTGCTTTAGGTAGCGGATGTTATCAACTTCGGTTGATCCGACCCTCTGGTTCGATGCTCGCTTTTATTTAGCGATTGCCTGCTTTAGTTAGCGGATGTTATCAACTTCGGTTGATTCGGCCCTCTGGTTCGATGCTCGCTTTTATTTAGCGATTGTCTGCTTTAGATAGCGAATTTTATCAACATCAGGTTGTTCCGACCCTCTGGTTCGATGATCGCTTTTATTTAGCGATTGGTTACTTTAGGTAGCGGATGTTATCAATATCGGTTAATCTGGCCCTCTGGTTCGATGCTCCCTTTTATTTAGGGATTCCCTGCCTTAGGTAGCGGATGTTATCAACTTCGGTTGATCTGACCCTCTGGTCCGATGCTCGCTTTTATTTAGCGATTGCCTGCTTTAGTTAGCGGATGTTATCAATTTCGGTTGATCCGGCCCTCTGGTTCGATGCTCACTTTTATTTAGCGATTGCCTGCTTTAGGTAGCGGATGTCATTAACTTCGGTTGATCCGGCCCTCTGGTTCGATGCTCGCTTTTATTTAGCGATTGCCTGCTTTAGGTAGCAGATGTTATCAACTTCGGTTGATCCGACCCTCTGGTTCGATGCTACCTTTTATTTAACGATTGCCTGCTTTAGGTAGCGGATGTTATCAACATCGGTTGATCCGGCCCTCTGGTTCGATGCTCCCTTTTATTTAGCGATTGCCTGCTTTAGGTAGCGGATGTTATCAACTTCGGTTGATCCGACCCTCTCGTTCGATGCTCGCTTTTATTTAGCGATTGCCTGCTTTAGTTAGCGGATGTTATCAACTTCGGTTGATCCGGCCCTCTAGTTCGATGCTCTCTTTTATTTAGCGATTGTCTGCTTTAGATAGCGAATTTTATCAACATCGGTTGTTCCGACCCTCTGGTTCGATGATCGCTTTTCTTTAGCGATTTCATGCTTTAAGTAGCGGATGTTATCAACATCGGTTGATCCGGCCCTCTGGTTCGATGCTCCCTTTTATTTAGCGATTGCCTGCTTTAGGTAGCGGATGTTATCAACATCGGTTGATCCGGCCCTCTGGTTCGATGCTCCCGTTTATTTAGCGATTGCTTGCTTTAGGTAGCGGATGTTATCAACTTCGGTTGATCCGACCCTCTGGTTCGATGCTCGCTTTTATTTAGCAATTGTCTGTTTTAGGTAGCAGATGTTATCAACTTCGGTTGATCCGGCCCTCTGGTTCGATGCTCGCTTTTATTTAGCGATTGTCTGTTTTAGGTAGCAGATGTTATCAACTTCGGTTGATCCGGCCCTCTGGTTCGATGCTCGCTTTTATTTAGCGATTGTCTGTTTTAGGTAGTGTTGCACCCCAAAATTTGACCAACAATTATTTATTCATTGAGTGTTTGAAAGTGGATACCTTCATCAGAAAGTTCAAGAGATCCTCAGAGGAAGTGGATTGAAACTAGGGTTGTGTGCTTCATAGCTTGAGAGTTGTGGGTGCCCCTCAGATGATTCTGAGACTTTGAGAATGAACTTGATGTTTTGGGAAAGCCTATGAGATGTCTTGATAGCCTTCATGAAGCCCAGAGAAGTCATTATGCAAGAGTTCAGAAGATTCAACCATGAATGGTAGAATTAGGGTTTTGACTGGCTCAACCCTAGGACAACTGAAAATTTGGAGAAGGTTGAGACCTAATCCAAGGGCCATGAGATCATGGAATGATGCATATAGATGTTATAAGGATGATTCCTAGACCAACTCATCATGATTGAAGAGTTTGAGAAGTTTTGAGTTAGGGTTTCTGAGGATTGTCAGTGAAAAACCCTAATTTGATCCCTATCTTCCAGGCAGTTTTAGCTCTAGATGTGATTGATATCTCATCTTCCCCACAACATTAATGTTATAGAGCTTGTTCTTAGCTTTAATTTGAGTGGTGGAAGTCCTTGATAGGAGTTACAGAGCTCAAGTTATGGTTTTGACAAATTACAGGTCAGTTGAGGTGTGTGAATCTGGGTCCTTGAAAGTCACCCAACTTGCAGACAACTTTTGCCCTAGTAGGATGGTTCCTATGATTTCTTGATCAACATGAATGTTGAAGGGCATCTTCTTAGCTTTAATTTGAGTGGTAGAAGTCCTTGATAGGATTTGTGGAACTCAACTTATGGTTTGAACAAGACAGGGGTATTTTGGTAATTTGTCAGTTATAGGTCATTTTTAAGCAAATGCCATATCTCCTATTTCCAAGCCTCAAATGGAAAAACTCAAAACATGAAAGTTGTTCAAAATGTGATTTTAAGTCTATAAAGAAGGTCATGAATTGTTGAAAAAGCTTGGAGCATGGATATTTTAAAATGGTCAAAATGACTTGAAAAAGGCTTATAAGTTAAAAAAGTTGAAATTGAATTTTGGTTTGAGAGATCTACAAATCCAAAATGGGGCATATGATAGATGATTTTGATTGGAAACATCATTTTAAAAACAATGGTTTAGCCACATTTTTGAGTTTAGGCTTAAAAATTGGAGTTGCTTTGTAAATTTGTTACTTGCACTTTAAGGCATCAAAAGAAAAGATGGGAAAATGCTACACAAGGGTTTGTAAGACCTTATTTTCATGTCATAATATCATATGAGGAGAATTTAAGTGAGATTACATGGTATATCATGAGATTGCATGGGATTTGCTCAAGATGACAAATTCAATTTCTCATTACGTGATACATTCTAGAAACTTCATAGAAGGTTCCCCAAAGTTCTAGACATTTTTATTCTCATCTATATAAGCCCTAGGGTGGCTCCATGCATTGGTTGGTGATTCCTCAAGCTTGCAAATACACTTTGATACCATAACTCCCTCATTGCATTTTGGTTTCAATCTCTCCCAAATTCCATTGTGGGTGCAATCTTTCATCATCATTATCATCCTCCATTGTTGTGGAGTGAAAAGCAAGAAGAAGGCTCAAGAATTCGTGGCTGGTTTGTGTGATTCAACTCATCACTCCCATTTGCATAAAGGTTTGGATAGCATAATTCAAGAGGTTTGAGCACAACTTCTCTTCACCAGAATCATCACCATCATCCAAGGATCAATTAGCACAAGTACCAAGGCTTGGATTGGAGAAGAAACACCATAGCCATCACCACTTGCAAGGTATGCGTTTTCTCTTGAAACTCATTATTTATGCATAGTTAAGCTTTGTTGTTAGGGTAAGCATGATAGAGACCAATTAGGGATGAATCATGATGAGTTTAAGAGCATTCCATGGAAGTTTGTTTTATGGCCATTTCTGTTCTAGGATCAAGAACACACCATGTAGTGTACTATAATCTTAGCTTTGTAGCTTAGAATAATCACCATGAAGTGTAGATCATTCTAGGTTAGTTTCAGCCAAATCCATGATCATGCAAAACAGAAGAAAGTGATGGTGTCCAAGACTTCCCTCGTGCATATTTCCTTCTAGAGTGAGTGTTAATGAAATCCATGACCATGGCTGTGTAGAGGGAAATGAGTAGGTCAAGTTTGATGTTTGGATCGTGAGTTTTCATGGAGAGATGAGGGAGCTATGGATGCTGGAAGACAAGTGCATGGAAACTGTTTTTAGAAACCCTAAGTGACCAAAGGTAGAAGAGATAATCTCTACCATTGATTCATGTTGGAATATTTGACTTTGTCCCTCAATCCAGCGGCCTAGATTTCATTCATCTTCAAAAATTCATAACTAAATGAAAAATGCATATTTTTAACTCATTCTTTTTTTAACATTTTCATTAAAATGTCCAGAATTTTATAAAATATAAAAATTGCATTTTATATTTTAATTGGTATTTTTCTCATATTTTACAAATAAATGCACATTTTTAATCATTCATTTCATACATGATTTTGCAAATTTTTGTTCATGCATTTAGAAATTGATTTTTTGCCCATTCTTTTTTGTGGTGTTAGATATTAATGTGTAGCATTTAATAAAAATAAAAATGTGATTTTATTTTTAGTTTAGAAGTTTTTGTATAATATTCTTTTAAATAGTGCATTTAATTCTTTTTAGTTAGTACCTTAACTTGTAGAATTTAATTAGGATAGTTCCCTTAGGCTTTTAGAGCCATTCTTTTTGGCATAGTTAGATAATGTAATGTAGTTTCCTCTGGATTTATTACTAGATTTTTAGATTAAGATTTGATTAGTTTAGTTGAATTGAACTTAGGATAGTCTAATTAGGGTTTTAAGTAGTATACTTGAACTTCAACATTTTATTTTTGGGGTTTTTAGGACAAGTTAGCCTATGGGGAATATATGGGACTTAAGGGTAGTTAAATAGGATCCCCTAGAATTTATATTAGGAATTTATATTACTATATAGTATTTTTGGTTGATTTTTGAATGTATGGATAGTATGTGTGTTGCTTAAAGGCATAAGTTGTATTGTTGTGTTTTCTTTCCCTCTCTTTTGAGTGTGTGAGCTTTGAAGATTGAGTTGAAGACCTTGTGGATCATCATGGAAGCTTTGAAGACCTTGCAGAGGAGTTTAGTATGGCTTTTGTTGTTTTGTTTATAGGTTTATAGGTGCATAGGCAGAGCCCTAGATAGAATACTTTGTTCAATAAACAAGGAGTGTTTTGTTCACCTCCTTTCTTCTCTATGACACAGAGTCCCTTAAGGGTATTCATCTCTCTCCTTTGGAGGGATTAGTGACCTTGCCCCATAAGGTAGAACTTTGAGAGAGCCTTTCCTTTGATGTTAAGTCCTCAATGGCATCCTTTGGAAGTCAGTGAGTACTGTAACATCCCCCACCTCATCTTGTTAACTGAATCTTGTTTGCTGGAGCATTGGAGCCATTGAAGATAGAAGCTGAGGCCTTGAAAAGGATGATTCCTTGAAGATTATTGAAGTATGAAGACTCTGTGAAGACCAAGTGGATGCCTGAAGAGCCCTGAAGATGGTGAAGCCTGAAGGTGGAGCTGATCAAAGGAGCTGAAGCTCAAGAGAGAAGATGAGTTGATACTCATGTTGTAGGGTTGATACCTGGAAAGCAAGTGATCTCTGAAGTCTGAAGACTGGGTTGCTGCTGGAGGAGTTGAGGCTTTCTTCTGTTTTCTTTGATGTATTGTGTGTTTTGTCTGATTTGTCTGTTGCATTAGACTAAGTTCATTTAGAATAAGTTCAGTCTAAGAGCATGAGTGCATCTGATTGTATTGTTATTGCTTGGCTTTGCTTGCGGGTATTCGGTAGAGCCCAGCTCCCTTGCCCATGTGTTTATTTTGCTTGATAGCATGATTTCATTTTCTGTCTGTATGATTACAGTTTACTGTTTTTGCTTGATAGCATGTTGTTTATTTCAGTATGATTACTGTTATTTCATGACTAGCTCGAGGTCGAGACGAGCTTGTGGAGGCTGAAGCCCCACACACATTTCCTCCCTCACTTGCATTGCATGCATTTTACTGTTAAAGCTGATGCTTTTGTCTGTTTTGGTGTATCATTGACATGATCCCTTAGGACTCTCATTTCCTCTGATGAGGATTTGATGATAGACTTTTAGGTTGAAACCTATGCATGACAACATCTAGGAGTTCCCTGTTCAAACTTCAACCATAGGATGAATCCATGGCATGATAACAGTAGGACTTGATAGTCTCCCTCCTAGTTGGGCATGTTCTCTTCTCATCTCAAAGCAGTTTAAGATACAGTAATCATGAACGATTTCTTTCGTACGTTACGAGCCTCAAGCTATCTGAGAAAGGATTGTGGGAGAGTTTCTTTTCCACAGTCTGGATGTTTAGTATGGTACCCTTTGGGTGACATGCGACGCATTCACTCTCAGGTCATAGTCTCTAGTGCGGTTGAAATCGCAAACATAATAAAAAACACTTCTTTTAGGAGATAACCCGTAGTTTCCCGAACTACGTTTGCTCTGATCTTTCATACTAGATGAAAGTACGTAGGCAAAGGATGCGACGTCCTAGCGAGCAACCTTTCCCCCGTAGTTAGCCGAACTACGTTGACTCTGATTTCTCATTCTCTGATGAGAATACGTAGGCATAAAGTGCGACGCTTTGCCGAGTCATTTTTCTTTTCTTTTTCAGCCAGCCTTGATAGGTAGATAGATTATAACTAACCCGTCCAAGTAAACAAACAAGCGAGGATCCCGTCGAGTACGACGGACGTGAGGGGTGCTAATACCTTCCCCTTGCGTAACCGACTCCCGAACCCAGACAATGGTTGCGATGACCTTGTCTTACCCTTTTTCGTCAGGTTTTTCCGATCGTTTCCTTTCCCGCTCTGAGGGATAAATAACGAAAGGTGGCGGCTCTTCTGTTTTGCCGGCACCTTATTTTCGCGCAAGCGACAGCTGGCGACTCTGCTGGGGACTCCAACGGTTCCCTGCGAGTCAATCCTATCGTTTGTATGTTCGCCTGTTGGGTTGCGTTTATTTATCGCATTTTTACTTCTCGCACTTTATTTCCCGCATTTTATATTCAGTAAAATATGATTATTTGTGCTGTTGTGGGATGGGAGTTCTGATTGAGTGAGAAGCCAGACCCAGGCTTGAGTGCACCATAGACTTAGAGTGGAAATTGTTAGACTAAGGCACGGATCTAGAAGGGGGGGTTGAATAGATCCCTTTTAAAAATTTGAGTGGCGCTACCAATAAAATTGGTTTTCAAAATTGTTTTCAAATGCGGAAGCGGCCTTGGAAAATATAGTCTAAAACGAACAACTATTGGAGAGCCGGATATGCGTCAAGCAGATGAATTTAAGACGATAACGGATAGTAAATCACTACACACTTTTATGCAAAACTCAGATGTGATTCACTCGTACTATTTCCTTATTCCAATGATAAAAAATTACACCAAAACTAGCAGCAAAATTAAGGCAATTTTAGTTCAGCACTTTTGTCGAACAGTTGGTGTGCACAAAACTAGCAGCAAAATTAAGGCAATTTTAGTTCAGCACTTTTGTCGAACAGTTGGTGTGCACAAATACCTTAAATGATATTTGTGTTGAATGAGTGATTGAAAAAGCCTTAGTACAGTATTTCTATTGTACTTAGTAGTTAAAAAACAGTGTTTCACCAACTCACTCAATCAATACTACAATTTGACAAAATCACTTATTCTAGAATCACTTAATTTTTAAGCTGTAATTGAAAATGCAGAAAATAAAGGAACACAAGATTTGATGAGGCAGTTCCCCCAGTCGTCCTCGCGTTGGGGTACGTCTGCCCTCAATTCTACAAAGAGAATTGAGATATGTATTGAATAGATATCACCTGTTTGGTAGAACAGTTATACACAAGAATCGATAGACAATTGATACAAACAATCTTAATGTTGCTGATAATTTCTACCACTTCTTGCCCCTTGATTCAAGATGAATCAAGTCCTCCAATTTGATGTGAATGACCTCCGATTGCAGCCACCTTATTGACAACTCTTCCGTTGATCAAACCTTCGGCACGGCTGATCTTAGACACACCCAAATTGAACCCGGAACGTCTTCAACCTTTCAACGCCCTAGCTACTAGATTGATCAACCTTCCGCTAATCAATCACCTTCGCACTCGCTTGATTGTTGAACCGACGATTCCGTAACAAAAGCCTTCAAAACCTGTAGTCTTGATAGGTAAAACCTCAAAGGTTTTCTCCCAAGAAACACCTGCACCAGCTTCCACTCGAACCGGATCTTCAATCACGCGTTCGAACCTTATCACCGTCGAGCAAACCACAAACCGCAGCAAAAAATTGATTATCTGTAATTTGAGGATTTGTGAGTTGATTGAACGATGAAGATGAAGAACACTGATGCACCTCTTTCACGTTTCTTGACCTGAACACTTTCTCACAATGCTTTCAAAAATGTTCTTGAAAATGTTCTTAAAAAAAATGTTGAAATTGAAAAGACAGCTATTTATAGTAATATACAAAACAGACAGTTGACAGATCAAAGAAACATAGCAGAATTTCTGTTTCTGCGCGCGAACGGTCGACCATAGGGTCGGCGTGCGCTGAGCCGTGTGACACTCAAACTGTCATGCGCCGAGTCAGCGGTCGACGCATGATCTTCATGCGCTAAGCCGTCTGATTCTTAAACCTGCATGCGCCAAGTCAGCGGTCGACGCATGGCCTTCATGCACTGACCCGTGTGAACTGAGTGAAACTGTGTGCTGACGGTATGGTCGGCTCATGGTTCAAAAATCTGCAAAAACATAAATTTGTTTGTTGTTTCGTGCATCTTGTCACGACCAAACAATAGTCACATATATTGCCAATTAAATATGATGATTTAAAAGGATATAGGAAGGATGTAATATGTTAAGTATTGCATGACGATTCTGATTCATCTGAGGTTGTACTTTGTCATCATCGTAAGTATGCATGACGACTCCGATTCATCCGAGGTTGTACTTTGTCATCATCGTAAGTATGCATGACGACTCCGATTCATCCGAGGTTGTACTTTGTCATCATCGAAACTTGAGAACGTATGTTGTGAGACAGTTTTCCCTCACATTCTCCCCCTTTTTGATGATGACAAACCTGTGCGAAGCTTGGTGAACACAACATGCGATATCTTTAACATAGTAGTAAGCTCCCCCTTTCTTTTACAGTCATAGCTGTTGTGGTCTACAATCTACTTGTCTTTTCTCCCCCTTTGACAACATCAAAAAGAGATGGAGAAAGGTAAAGTTTTGGCATATTAACAATTAACAAAATACTCAACAGGTTATAAGTAATCATATACCAATATCCACACAAAATATTGACAATGAGCAAAATATTGAAAATAGATTAAACCAGATTAAGGACACATAAGTCATAACATTTTATAGGAATCAAGACTGTAAAACAAACATTAGTGTGCACTTAGGAGAGATAAAACAGAACATGATAACAAAAACAACATGGAGAATGAGCAAATGCAAAAACAAATGACTAATATCCTTGTCCCTTGCCCATATCAAAGGAAGACGGATAACGATATGGATCAGCCATATCAGTGAGGTAATCCACTGCTTGATTCAGGCGATTGATGCTGCGAGAGACGACTGTTTCTTGGTATCCATGGGCAGTTGTGAAAGCTGCAAATCTTTCATTCATTCTTGTTGAAAAAGAGTTGAACTGTTCAGATTTGGTGTGTAGCTCAGTTCGGATGCACAAATGTAGATTTGCACTTAATGTCACATATCAAGCCATATTTGATGCCTACCTAAAATGCCACAAAACAATTTGCATCCAAACAGTTTATCATACAAAAAAAAAATTTCATACATATGCAACATAGGTCAAACGATACAATTGTTGATCATGAGAGTTATTAGAGAGAGATAGAGAGAGAAATGGAACAATATCACCTTAATGCCGGAGTAGCTTGATAAACAACATACTTGTACTTGCAAAAACGTCAATTTGTTAGAAGTACAAAAGTATGGTTTTAAATGAAATAAGATAGAGTAAGCAATTTATGACTCCCGCTCTGAAATGTCGAGAATGCCAAGTTCTCGGCGGATATGAAAGAAAGGTTCCGTTGCTAGCGGCTTTGTGAAAATGTCCGCTAGTTGGTTTTTAGTGTCAACGTGTTCAAATACAACATCACCTTTCTCAACATGGTCCCTAAGAAAATGGTGTCGAATTTCTATATGTTTAGTGCGAGAGTGTAATACGGGATTTTTGGTAAGGTTAATAGCGCTAGTGTTGTCACATAGGATAGGAATACGTTCAAGTTTAAGATTGAAATCTAGTAGTTGTTGCTTAATCCACAGAATTTGAGCACAACAACTACCAGCGGCAACGTATTCCGCCTCGGCCGTTGATAAAGCAACTGAAACTTGTTTCTTGCTATGCCAACTAACCAAGGAGTTTGAAAACAAATGACATGTACCACTAGTGCTTTTCCTATCCGATTTGCACCCGGCAAAGTCGGAATCGGAGTAACCTACCAACGAGCAATCACTACCCTTAGAATACCACAATCCATACTTCGGGGTACCTGACAGGTATCGAAGAATTCGTTTAACAGCTTTTAGGTGGGATTCTTTGGGACATGATTGGTATCGTGCACACATGCACACACTAAACATAATATCAGGACGTGACGCAGTAAGATAGAGAAGTGAACCAATCATACCTCTATATCGTTTTACCTCTACGTCCTTGCCATTTTCATCTTTATCCAAATTTACGCATGTAGGCATTGGGGTGTCTATGGCCTTGGATTTTGCCATGTCAAATCTCTTGATCAAGTCCAAACAATATTTTGTTTGGCTCACGAATGTCCCTTCTTGGAGTTGTTTAATTTGCAGGCCGAGGAAGTATGTGAGCTCCCCCATCATACTCATCTCGAATTCGCCCTGCATGAGGTCAGAAAACTCTCTCACGAGATTCATGTTAGTGGATCCAAATATAATATCGTCAACATAGATTTGCACCAAAATCAAGTGCTTTCCTTGACGTTTAATGAAGAGTGTAGTGTCAACCTTTCCTCGTGAGTACCCCTGATTAAGTAAAAACTTACTTAGTCGCTCATACCAAGCTCTAGGAGCTTGTTTGAGACCATATAAAGCTCTTTTTAACTTGTAAACATGTTCAGGGTATTCATGAGATTCAAAACCGGGAGGTTGAGACACATATACTTCTTCATTTATGTGACCGTTAAGGAACGCACTTTTAACATCCATTTGAAATAACTTAAAATCCTTTGCACATGCAAAGGCGAGTAAAAGGCGTATAGCCTCGAGTCGGGCAACCGGCGCATAAGTTTCCTCATAGTCGATGCCTTCCTCTTGGTTATACCCTTGAGCGACCAATCTCGCTTTATTACGGGTTATTACCCCGTTTTCGTCCAACTTGTTCCTAAACACCCATCGGGTGCCGATTACTCGATGGCCTCGCGGAGGAGGGACAAGGTCCCATACCTCGTTTCTTTTAAACTGATTTAGTTCCTCTTGCATCGATAAAAACCAGTGCTCATCGAGTAGGGCCTCTTTGGGGTTTTTAGGCTCTATTTGTGAAACGAAAGCGAAGTGATAACAAAAGTTACTTAGCTTAGATCGAGTGGTGACTCCCTTTGTGATGTCTCCGAGAATATTGTCAATTGGATGATCTTTACACGACTTCCAAGCTTGAGGGAGATCATCGTTTGTAGGCGGATGAGCTTCCTCAGTTACCTCATGGTGTGCATCCTTATCCTCCTCAATTTTGACTCTATCGGGTTGATCAATCCCCGTTTCGCCACCTTTGAGTATGTCTTCTGTGGATGTACCTGCACCATGAACAACACTATCCTTTCCGACATTTCTCGGATAGGACTCATCAAACGTAACGTGCACAGACTCTTCAACAGCTAGTAATCTTTTATTATAAATCCTATATGCTTTACTTGATTGCGAGTACCCTAGAAAAATGCCTTCATCGGCTTTTGAATCAAACTTGCCCAAGTTTTCCTTTCCATTGTTTAATACAAAGCACTTGCATCCAAAAACATGAAGGTGAGAAACATTAGGCTTTCGCCCTTTTAAAAGTTCATACGGAGTTTTGTTTAGAATGGGGCGGATGAGTACCCTATTCAAAACATAACATGCCGTACTAATGGCGTCGGCCCAAAAGTATTTTGGTAAACCACTATCATTAATCATTGTTCTTCCCAATTCTTCTAAAATTCTGTTTTTACGCTCCACAACCCCATTTTGTTGAGGAGTTCGTGGAGCCGAGAAGTTATGATCGATGCCATGGTTACCGCAATATTCTTCAAATAAATGATTTTCAAATTCACCTCCGTGGTCACTTCTTATTGACACAATGTTTGTATTTAACTTATTTTGGGAGAGCTTGGCAAATCTCTCAAAAGCGGCAAACGTGTCACTTTTACTCACTAAGAAGATAGTCCAACAGAACCTAGAAAAGTCGTCCACTATTACGAATCCGTAATAGTTTCCTCCTAGACTTTTGATCCTAGACGGCCCAAACAAGTCCATATGAAGTAGTTCAAGAGGTCTCGTTGTTGAAATAATCTTTTTGGATTTAAAGGAGATCCTCGTTTGTTTTCCTTTTTGACAAGCATCACAAAGGTGATCCTTGGTGAACTTAATTTTGGGAAGTCCTAGTACTAGATCTTTTGAGACAATCTTATTGAGTAAGTCAAAGTTGACATGCGCTAAGCGCCTATGCCATAGCCATGAGTCTTCACTCATAGATATGAGACATTGATCGCTTGTTGGGGATACCACATTCAAGTCAAGCATATACACATTGTTTACTCTAAAACCAATAAACACATTCTTCTTATCACTTTCATGCACAATTTTGCAGCAATCTTTTGAAAAGGAAACATTGTAACCTTTGTCGCATAATTGGCTAATGCTAAGGAGATTATGTTTAAGGTTTTCGACAAGCAATACATCGGAAATTGTAGTAGAGGAGGGATTACCTATACTACCTTTACCTAGTATCGCTCCGCGGTTGTTATCACCGTATGTTACATACCCTTTCTTCTTAGCCACGAAGTCTATGAATAAGGATATGTCTCCAGACATGTGCCTTGAGCACCCACTATCAAGAACCCATCTTCTCTCGGTGGACTCGACACATTTCACCTGTCAAAATATAACTCAGAAAAGGGAGGTACCCAATGGCATATTGGGTCCTAATAGGTTAGCGACAAGACGGTTGCGTTTGGGCAACCATTGGTAGATGCCTTTAGGAACAAGAAATCTCCTAAATCGACATTTACCAATGGAGTGGCCTTTCTTGCAACAGTAAAAGCATACAAAGTCGACATTAGAATCACTTTCACTTGCTTGATCCCTAATTACATATGCATATTTTTGATATGGGTTTATCATACTTTTTCTAAAATCCTTTTTATCGATTGCAAATGTAATTTTAGGTTCAAGTGCCTTGTCTAATTTGGCCTTAAGGTTTCTAACCTCACCTTGCCAAATATGACAAGTATCACAACCAAAGTTGAAAGGATTACTATTGTCCTTACAATCCGATTCATTATCTTTCACAATGGAAGCCTTAAGGTCCTCTAATTTCTTTTCGGACTCTAAGACTTTGTGCTCTAAATATGTAAAAATTCTTCTATTAGAAGCAAGTTTCTTAAAGGCTTCAGTTGCTTCCTTGTGTAAAACATCGAATGCGGTTTGTAATTCGGAATGAGACATATTAGATGACATATTATATCTAGAGTGACGTACCTGTTTCTTTTTCTTTTTCTGATTTGCGGAGAGACATAGATTCACGGACTCTTCTTCATCACTAGAGCTTTCATTAGAGGAGGAAGAATCACTGTCGCTTTCCCACGCGATGTACGCCCTCCTAGGCCTTGATGCTCTCTTATGTGACTTCGATTGTTCCTTTTCATTTCCCTTGTTGTTCATTGGACAGTCCGGTTTGTAGTGACCGGGCTTTCCACATTTATAGCACGTTCCTCTAGTCTTTTTGCCTTTTTGATTGTCATCTTTGGAGAACCTTGATTGCCTTCGGAAATTTACCAGGTTCTTCTCCGAATGTTGGATGCCGTTCTTTCTCACGTACCGGTTATACCGTTTAACGAACAGCCCCATGTCCTCATTTATGTCTTCTTCTTCGTCGTCGCTTGAAGAATAATCACTTTGCTCTTTTGCTTTAGACTTCGAGGAAGAAGCCTTAAGAGCTATGGACTTTTTTTCACTCATCTTTACTTTGTCCTTCTTTTCTTTCCTTTCATGTTGGTCAAGACTCAAGAGTACCTGTTCATGCTCTTGTAGTTTGCCAAACAATGTAGTCAGGTCTAATACCGTAAGATCATTTGCCTCTTTGATGGCGGTCACTTTCGGCTGCCATTCCCTGCTAAGACATCTCAAAACTTTATTAGTAGCAAGATCATTGGAAATAGGTCTTCCTAGTGAATGTAATCTGTTTATGAGATGAGTAAATCTCTTTTGCATGTCAGCAATGGTTTCCCCTTGCTCCATGAAAAAAAGATCAAACTCTTGTATAAGAGTGTTGATTCGAGCCAACTTAACATCGTTTGTCCCCTCATGGGCAATTTGTAGTGCATCCCACATAGTTTTAGCCGTAGGGCAATGGGATACACGGTAGTATTCATCTACACCTAATGAGGAGATTAGAATGTTCTTAGCTTTCCAATCGTAATTATACTTTCGCTCATCGTCGTCGGTCCATTGTGCTTCGGGCTTTGGCACAACTTCGTTATTCTCATTTGTCATGGTTATTTCAATCGGACCATTGAGAATAACGTTCCATATCTTTCTATCTATGGAATTAATGTGCACCCGCATACAGTCTTTCCAATAGCTATAATTTTCACCGTTAAAAACGGGAGCTCTATTGTACGCCCCTTTTGGTTCGATAGCCATTATTCTATCAATGTTGTATTTGAAGCACCGGAGAACCGGAGCTCTTGATACCACTTGTTAGACTAAGGCACGGATCTAGAAGGGGGGGTTGAATAGATCCCTTTTAAAAATTTGAGTGGCGCTACCAATAAAATTGGTTTTCAAAATTGTTTTCAAATGCGGAAGCGGCCTTGGAAAATATAGTCTAAAACGAACAACTATTGGAGAGCCGGATATGCGTCAAGCAGATGAATTTAAGACGATAACGGATAGTAAATCACTACACACTTTTATGCAAAACTCAGATGTGATTCACTCGTACTATTTCCTTATTCCAATGATAAAAAATTACACCAAAACTAGCAGCAAAATTAAGGCAATTTTAGTTCAGCACTTTTGTCGAACAGTTGGTGTGCACAAAACTAGCAGCAAAATTAAGGCAATTTTAGTTCAGCACTTTTGTCGAACAGTTGGTGTGCACAAATACCTTAAATGATATTTGTGTTGAATGAGTGATTGAAAAAGCCTTAGTACAGTATTTCTATTGTACTTAGTAGTTAAAAAACAGTGTTTCACCAACTCACTCAATCAATACTACAATTTGACAAAATCACTTATTCTAGAATCACTTAATTTTTAAGCTGTAATTGAAAATGCAGAAAATAAAGGAACACAAGATTTGATGAGGCAGTTCCCCCAGTCGTCCTCGCGTTGGGGTACGTCTGCCCTCAATTCTACAAAGAGAATTGAGATATGTATTGAATAGATATCACCTGTTTGGTAGAACAGTTATACACAAGAATCGATAGACAATTGATACAAACAATCTTAATGTTGCTGATAATTTCTACCACTTCTTGCCCCTTGATTCAAGATGAATCAAGTCCTCCAATTTGATGTGAATGACCTCCGATTGCAGCCACCTTATTGACAACTCTTCCGTTGATCAAACCTTCGGCACGGCTGATCTTAGACACACCCAAATTGAACCCGGAACGTCTTCAACCTTTCAACGCCCTAGCTACTAGATTGATCAACCTTCCGCTAATCAATCACCTTCGCACTCGCTTGATTGTTGAACCGACGATTCCGTAACAAAAGCCTTCAAAACCTGTAGTCTTGATAGGTAAAACCTCAAAGGTTTTCTCCCAAGAAACACCTGCACCAGCTTCCACTCGAACCGGATCTTCAATCACGCGTTCGAACCTTATCACCGTCGAGCAAACCACAAACCGCAGCAAAAAATTGATTATCTGTAATTTGAGGATTTGTGAGTTGATTGAACGATGAAGATGAAGAACACTGATGCACCTCTTTCACGTTTCTTGACCTGAACACTTTCTCACAATGCTTTCAAAAATGTTCTTGAAAATGTTCTTAAAAAAAAATGTTGAAATTGAAAAGACAGCTATTTATAGTAATATACAAAACAGACAGTTGACAGATCAAAGAAACATAGCAGAATTTCTGTTTCTGCGCGCGAACGGTCGACCATAGGGTCGGCGTGCGCTGAGCCGTGTGACACTCAAACTGTCATGCGCCGAGTCAGCGGTCGACGCATGATCTTCATGCGCTAAGCCGTCTGATTCTTAAACCTGCATGCGCCAAGTCAGCGGTCGACGCATGGCCTTCATGCGCTGACCCGTGTGAACTGAGTGAAACTGTGTGCTGACGGTATGGTCGGCTCATGGTTCAAAAATCTGCAAAAACATAAATTTGTTTGTTGTTTCGTGCATCTTGTCACGACCAAACAATAGTCACATATATTGCCAATTAAATATGATGATTTAAAAGGATATAGGAAGGATGTAATATGTTAAGTATTGCATGACGATTCTGATTCATCTGAGGTTGTACTTTGTCATCATCGTAAGTATGCATGACGACTCCGATTCATCCGAGGTTGTACTTTGTCATCATCGTAAGTATGCATGACGACTCCGATTCATCCGAGGTTGTACTTTGTCATCATCGAAACTTGAGAACGTATGTTGTGAGACAGTTTTCCCTCACAGAAATTAGTGGGCGCGTGCTTGCTTTGCAGGCACTAGTGTCTCATGAAATCCACGCTCAGACGAGGTTCATCCGGTTGGCTTCACTTTCAACCCTTTGGGTTGAGACGGTTGCTGGTTTGGTGGATTGTCGACTCTGGGGACCGATCATTTGGAAGTCAGCTAAGTGAGGCCTCTTCAGGACTTGATGATGCCACTCCTTCTGGGAATCGTATCATCAGTTTTGAAAGTCTGTGACGCTGATGAACGCATAGGATGCCATACCTTGAGTCAGTCTAGGTCCATACCTGTGAGTGGGACTGGGTTTATTGCAGGAAACTTAGACCTTCAGACTACCTGGTTTTCTTGACAGTGAATCAGTTATGTTGGGTTCTCAGTTGCAGACATGTTCTTGATAGAGCAAGAGGTTTTTGATCGGAGGATCTTGTCGCCGGATGTTTGTCTGTTCTTGATAGAGCAGGTTTTGATCAGTATGTTATCATCAGTGGTTTGTTCTGGATGGAGAAGATTTTGAGTGAGGTCTGAAGACCTCATCGGCAGATGTTATTTGTTCTTGATAGGGCAGATTTTGAGTGGGGTCTGAAGATCTCATCAGCAGCTGTGTGTTTGTTCTTGATGGGGCAGATTTTTGATTTGGGGTCTGAAGACTTCATCAGCAGATATCTCTTGATCACGCATCCGGGGTCCTTGTTATCAGACATTTGCTCTCGACAGAGCAGAATTTTGATCTTATATATATGGTCCTACCAGAGGGTTATTCTTAGCAGATCAGATCAGCGGTCTTACACTGGGGTTTCCTTCTCATCAGTGACTGTTGATACCGAACCTCCACAACAGTTACCTGGATATATTATTGCATGACTGCATTTTGCATTAGCTCGCATATTCATGTTTGCATTCCATTAGCATGTGTCTGTGTTGCAGGCGCATTTCGTACCCTGATTCTGGTGTCCCGAGCAAGATGAGATATTTTCTTCCATGAATGGATCCAGTCTTATCATTGCATTGACACTATGTTGGCACGTCGACACCAGAATTAGGGGTGATCTCCTGAACGTACAGACACCCATGGCATTAGCATAATTCATCTTGCATGACAGAAGTCGGGGCTTGTCTTCTAACCCTTGTGTTTGCAGGTTTTGACTCATAATCGAGCAACTCAGACTAATGGAGCAGGTACAAGCTGAACTAGGGAAAATCCAAAGCCAGCTGGGGCAGGTCATGAATGACATACAGGCAGTGCGCTTGGATCAGCAAATACTCAGAGAAGAGAATCAGCAGCTGCAGAATCAGTTGAGCTTTCTCATGGGAGTGGTGAGGAGTATGCTAACAAAGGAGAGTGATCAAGCACCCAAGGTGGAGCCCAAAGTGCTTCCTCCGTTACCGGCAGTGCCACCTGTGCTGAAGCCAAATGGGCCTCATAAATCCTCTACACAGCATGAAGCTCGAGACCTGTCTCGTCAGCAGCCGCGCCGGGCATCTCAGAATAACCCGGAAGGTCGTAATCAAAGGAAGAAGCTACTGGATAGAGCTGTGGACCCACTACCTGTGAGTTATGCCCAGCTGTTGCCACTGTTGGTTCAGAACCGTGTTCTCAAGCTTCGGACCTCAGATCCGCCAGATGATGTGTCACCAGACGTTGATCTCAGCATACGTTGTGATTTCCACTCAGGAGCACCGGGGCACCATGTTGAAACATGTAAGGCTCTCCGGAATAAGATTCAAGACCTTATTGAATCAAGGGCGATTAGGCTTGTGCCGGGCGGCATGAGAGCATCGGGAAATTTCATCCCGTACCCCGCAGAAGAGGTGAATGATTCCACTCCTTTGCCTGAAGCTGAGAAAGATCTTGAATATGTCCCGCGACCTTTGGTGACTGAATTGCCTCGCTCGCAGTTTCTACCTGGATCAGGCTCAAGGACGCAAGCGCCTAAACGAGAGACCGTCACCATTCAGAAACGACGACCTCTTGCTCCTGGGCGGAAAGAATACCAGCACCAGGATCACAAGAGACCTCGCAACCACTTGGAACGAAGGAATGCTTCTTTCCATCCAGTGCCTGTGCCGTATAGCCAGATTCTTCCACTATTGATTCAGAATTCTTTGGTGGAACCGAAAGCTTTCAAGCCCGTGCCAGAGCCTTACCCTCCAGGGTACAATCCTCACGCTCAGTGTGGTTACCATGGTGGATCTCCGGGGCATTCAACTGAAGATTGCAAGGCTTTCCAGGCGAAAGTGCAACAATTGATCGACAAAGGGTGTATTTCCTTTCCAGATGGAGTTTTGGTTGTGCGTGACAACCTCTCAGCTGTTTGAGCTTGCAGATTCAGAGGGTTATTTCCAGAGGCCAGTGATCCAGACAGGCAGACGTCCTCAGCATTGGCAGTCCTCGGACTTTTTACCATTTGCATTTGTAGTTTCTTTTCTGTTAGTTACTACTTGCTGTTAAACATTGTATGTTTCGAATGGTAATGTTAATAAGGTGACTATGCATTTTTCTGAATTAGTTATGTCGTTGTCACTCATTTACTGCATTGCACTGACACTTGCATTTTATTTACTCCACTTTCTTACTATGATTAGCAATGAGTGGAGGGAGGATGATGAAACTGAATACTCATAGCCGATGATCGTATTGCTTTCAGATAAAACATTGCCAATGACGTATAAGGCATTTCTTCAAATCCCTAAACACCGGAGAGATAAGGAAGAGAATCCCTTGTTAAACACTTCGAGCCGAGAAGTAGGAGTTGCTTTCGGACTTTTGAACCCTCACATCTTAACCCGGGGCAGGGTAGTTGTCAGTTAGCTTGATCGAGTGTTCAAGTCTTATAGAGGAGTGTTGTCCTTCGAGGACCAATCACGTCATATTCCTCGCTAGAGGTCGTACCTCATCAACCACAATGGTTAAACCTCACCAATCAGGAGTGAGACAGTTACAAGCCTGTCGAAGCAATCAAGACAACCAGTGTCTCACGACTTATTCCAAAAGAAAAAGGAATAAGAAAGCCCGCTAAGTAAAAAAGAAAAGCTAGAAAGCAAATACTTAGGCAAAAATCAGGGCATCCCGCTGGACTTCAAAAGAAAAATCGAAAAGAACTCAAAAGGAGTCAGTCCAGGCAAAAATTAGGGAATCAAAACAAAAGAATGAAAAAGAAAGGATTATAAAAAAGAAAAATCCTCGAACAAGGACAAAGTCGTGTAGATGCAGACACCGAAAACGAAAAGGAGTAACTGTCACTCCGAAACACCTTGAGAATTCTTTAACCAGTTGTTCCCAATGTTCAACATACCTCTCGAAGAGGAGAGCGCTCGAGCTAAGTTAACTGAACTTTAGGATCGGAGAACATCACGTAGAAGGGGTGGGTACAAATCATAATTTGAGCCAAATATCCTTTGCTTCACGAACCGTGAACCCGACCACGATACAACCCTTAAAAGACCTAATTGAGGCAGGGTTTATTCTGAGAGCGCATTACGATAAGGTTGAGTAACCTGACTCCTTCATGATTTGCTAATCATATCCTTATTGCATTTTTCACCGATTACATCAGCACTATGTTTGAACTCTTGAGTTCATTCGTCACTCACTAGCATGACACGTAAATGAGTGACAGTACCACATTTTTTCGAAATTTGCATGAAGACTGCATTAAAATTACCATTCGTGAATAAACAATTTCAATTGCAGGTTGGTAGCTGATACGAAGGAACTTAAACAGGGAATAGTCAATCAGGACTGAATCGTCAGAGGTCTGGATCAGAATGGTATGCTGTGAAACCCTGTGAATTTGGGGCAATGACTTCCTGTGAGGTTAGAATCAGTTTGTCTGAGGACAAGTCCCGGAGCATCAGTTGATTATGGGGCAGTTCATGCAAGAAGCAGCTGGCCGGAAATGAATCTTCTCGAGACCCAATCAGGGGCAGTTATCTAGAATTCTTGCGATTTAAGGGCAGATCCCTCCAGTGTTCGATCAGAGCATGTTGAGTCGCTCATCGCTCGTTCAGGGGCAAACTACTTCAGAGGTATTGAAGTCGACCATGCTGAGAGTTGATTAGTGGAGGATGAATCCTTCTGTTGTGCAAATGTTGGGGCAAGCCCTCTGAAAATTGTCTTGTTGCCAGCTGTTTTTGTTCAGAATGAACTATTCCCAAAAGCCGGATTGAGGCGAATTGAATTGCGCTGGGGCAAGTTGTTCAAATGAGTTTGTTCACCCTGGCAAGAATTGAGTATCGGGGAATCGTGTCATTACCCTGCCGAAACCTGAACCTTCTGAAGAAGCCTGGCGGTCATTGGATTGCTATCCTACAGCATGACCTGTTACTTGACTCCATGATTGGTAGCCTGTATTCCCTGTGTTGACGTTGTTGAATCAGGATTGTTTCTCAGCAGAGATGTACGGTTTGAGGTTGTTCCCCCTGTACAGTTTGAGACTGCAGCAAATTGAGATGGCATTTACCCCTTATCAGATTAGGGTCAAGATTGCCCTCAGTAGACCAGGATTGATATCCCCGAAGCAGGGCGAGCCCTCCTTCTCCAGCAGAGTTCAGTAGTCTCTCCTCCGCAGAATCTGAACGCAAATAGTGAGCATTGATATGTCTCCCCAGGCAGAGAGGATTCTCGTCCCCAAGCCGACGCATCCTGAAGGAGCGTCACCCCATCAGCTGAGCCAAGCACCGAAGAATGATGTCGTCTTTCCCCAGCACCGGGTCACAAGTGCAGACTTCGTAGAAATGTTCGGGTGCCGAAGCTCGTGTTTTCCCCAGTAAAGTCGCCGCAGCAGGTGTTGCCCCCGCACCGGGTCACAAGTGCAGGTTTCGTAGGGAATTGTTCGTACGCCAAAATATGCAGTGACTAATGGCGCCAGACTGAAGTCTCCAGCGGAATTGAGATTCCCCACCAGAGTCGTATTCTCTCCCGAAGTCGGATGATTCCCTCTTCCCCAGTAGAGTGTTGGAACAACTGACGTTGTATTCCCCTGCAGAGTTGCACTCTCCCCCAAAGCCAGATGATTCTTTCTTCCCCGGCGAAATTAAAATTCCTCATCAGAGTCGTACCCTCCCGTTGAAGTAGAATGATTTCTCTCTCCCCGGCTGAGTCCGCAAACCCCCAGAAAAGCAGAATCCTTGGAAGTAGTTGGGACCATGAGTGGATTTTCCCTAGCAGATGTTGAACAGCTGATGCTGTATCTCCCCAGAGTCGTACTCCCTTTGGCGAAGCAGAATGACTTCTCCTTCCTCAGCCGAGTTTGCAGATGCCCAGGAGGGCCGAGTCCTTGAAGGTTGATCAGATCATGATTGGTCTTTCCCCAGCGGAGTGTGGAGCAGCTGAAGTTGTTTCCCCACAGAGTGATCATCCCCAGAAGAGTTAGCCGAGACGGCCACGCAGTTCACTCCCGCGATTGACATCACTTTCCTTCAGTAGGTTCGGGTTCTCGTAGAGCTTCGTCCCCTGCAGCAGTCAGCTGAAGTTGTTTGCCCTGCAGCAGTCAACCGGAAGATCATTTCCCCAGGCGGAGTCCAATTGATATCGGCGTGCCCACGTTCTCCTCAACAGGATGATTCCTCTACCTGAGTAGTTCTTGTCTCCTTGACAAAAGGGTTTCCTCTTCCCAGCATTTATTTTGTGGACGGGATCGCATCATTGTGCATGACTGCATAGCATTTAACACTGCATAGCATTTAACGTTGCATAGCATTGTGCATGATTGCACAGCATTTAGCATATCATTCCCACCGTGTGGGGCATAGCGCAGAAGCATATGCATCATAAGCATGATCTAGGTTACTATCATTCTTGTCTTACAGGTGTTCCACCAAGAGACCAGTTGCTCAGGACGATCCCTGATATTCTCCCCCAAGGTCGCTTCCTTGAGATGATTCCCGAGACCCCGATGTGATCCCCACAGTCGCTCGCTCAAGATGATTTTTGAGATCCCCAGCGAAGTCTTCAGTTCAAAACGACCCTTGAACTCCTCAGCAGGGCCGTTTGCTTAAGATGATTCTTAAGACCTCAGTACAGGTTCCCGAATGGTTTGCTCAGGATGATTCGTGAGCTCCCCAGTAGCGTCCCCAGCAAGAGTTGCCCAGGAAGATTCCAGGGATCCCTAGCAGAGTGAAGTCACCAGAAAGGTTATCGGTTCAGGATGATTCTTGAAGGTGCCCGACGGAGTTTGTTTGTTCAAGATGATTCTTGAAGTCCTTAGCAGCATGATATGTCTGCTCCAACAGTGATGTCTAATCTGAAGATTGATTTCGTAAAACGCCTGAGGGCGATATCAGAAGGTTCCTGTGAGCTCAGATGTCCTTGTTGATGAATCAACGTGTGGCTGAAGACAAGGTTCCAAATTTTGTATTCAAGATGATCCGTGTTGGTCTGAAGACCAAGTCAGTTGTCCTGAGGAGATGATTGATGGCGATCAAGTGAATGATATTTTTCTTCTGACTGAAGTCGAAGATGTTTCTCCAGCTGAAGCGGAGTTCTGCCTGATGGCAAAGTGTTTGAATCCCCGTAGAATCATGAATGGCTCAGGATACCATTTCTCTGACTGAAGTCATAGATTTCCCAAGCTGAAGCGAAGGTGCCTGAGGGCAAGGTTATCCCCAAGGTCATGAATGACCTAGGATTCATTTTTCGGACTGAAGGCCGAAGTATATCCCTGACTGAAGTCACGGATGCTCTATAGCAGAGGTGGAGTTGCCTGAAGGCAGAGCCATGTATCCTTGAAGGCCAAGGACCATTTCTTTAGACTGAAGTCGAAGATACCTCCTGCAGAGTTGCCGACGGGCAAAATTTACATCCTTGAAGGCCAAGGATGTTGTTTCTAGCTGAAGCTGGAATAGCCGACGGGCAGGGTGTCATCTATCTTCAGAAATACTTGAAGATTCTCCAGCGGATCTGGAGTGGCCAGGGGCCAGGGTTTCATCTATCTTCAGAAATACTTGAAGATTCTCCAGCGGATCTGGAGTGGCCAGGGGCCAGGGTTTCATCTATCTTCAGAAATACTTGAAGATTTTTTCTAGCTGAAGCTGGAAATGGCCAGGGGCCAGGGTTTCATATATCTTTAGTGTTGAAGTTCTACGGCGAGCAGTGTGCAGCAGTATTCCGATGTTCGTTATGGTTCTGAGGGTGAACCCCAGATCAGAGTGTGTTCGGTTAAGTCTCTCATTCCCAGCGGAGTAGTTTCAAATACGCAAATGTACCTTTTGTTCCATTTACCAGGGGTGAACCCCAGGTCAGAGATGTTCAGATCATATTTTGTCCGGCGGCGAGGTTGGATGATTGTTCGACGGCAAGGTTGAACGTTTGGATTTGACGGCGAGGTTAGATCATCATTTGTCCGGCGGCGAGGTTGGATGTTTGTTCGACGACGAGGTTGAACGTTTGGATTTGACGGCGAGGTTAGATCATCATTTGTCCGGCGGCGAGGTTGGATGTTTGTTCGACGGCAAGGTTGAACGTTTGGATTTGACGGCGAGGTTAGATCATCATTTGTCCGGCGGCGAGGTTGGATGTTTGTTCGACGGCGAGGTTGAACGTTTGGATTTGACGGCGAGGTTAGATCATCATTTGTCCGGCGGCGAGGTTGGATGTTTGTTCGACGGCGAGGTTGAACGTTTGGATTTGACGGCGAGGTCAGATCATCATTTGTCCGGCGGCGAGGTTGGATGTTTGTTCGACGGCGAGGTTGAACGTTTGGATTTGGCGGCGAGGTCAGATCATCAGTTGTCTGGCGACGAGGTTGGATGTTTGTTTGATGGCGAGGTCAGACTCTTTAAATCCCCAGTAGAGATGATGTTTGTGCGACGGCGATGTCGAGTGTCTCTAAGAGGATGTTTGTTTCCGACGGCGATGTCAGATTCAGTTTTCCAGCGGCGATGTTGGGCATGTCAAGGTGATCCAGTCTTCTGACGGCGATGTTAGGTGATGCAGATCCTTTGGTTCTCCAGCGGCGAGGCGGGGTATTCTGTCAGATGTGGTTCCCCAGCGGCGATGCGAGGTATTCTGTCAGATGTATTTTCTCCAGCGGCGATGCGGGGAACTTTGTTCAGAGATGTATTTTCTCCAGCGGCGATGCGGGGTATTTTGTTCATTGTTGTATTTTCCCCAGCGGCGATGTTGGGTATTTTGGTGATTCAGGTTTAGGTCTCCGGCGGCAATGTTGGACGCTTGTTTCCCCGAGCTATGGTTGTTCTTGACGGCGATGTCAGGTGATTTAGTCCTCCAGCGGCGATGTTGGGTGTTGTGGTTGTCTGAAGGCAATGTCAGAAGAATTTAATGTGGATAACTGACGGTGATGTCAGGTCGATATTTCTCCAGCTAGTTGTTGAGAAGCTAGTGTTGCAGTATTCAAAGATTTGTTCCCCGCAGAGCACCGTGTGCTCGTGCAGTTGGCAAATTTTCGGGTTTACCGGTATTCAACCGTCTCGCACCTTGATTGGTTGAGAGCCGTTCGCTTCTCACCCAGTCAGGTTCAAGCCGTTTGAATAGGGGCAGCTGTTGCACCCCATAATTTGACCAACAATTATTTATTCATTGAGTGTTTGAAAGTGGATACCTTCATCAGAAAGTTCAAGAGATCCTCAGAGGAAGTGGATTGAAACCAGGGTTGTGTGCTTCATAGCTTGAGAGTTGTGGGTGCCCCTCAGATGATTCTGAGACTTTGAGAATGAACTTGATGTTTTGGGAAAGCCTATGAGATGTCTTGATAGCCTTCATGAAGCCCAGAGAAGTCATTATGCAAGAGTTCAGAAGATTCAACCATGAATGGTAGAATTAGGGTTTTGACTGGCTCAACCCTAGGACAACTGAAAATTTGGAGAAGGTTGAGACCTAATCCAAGGGCCATGAGATCATGGAATGATGCATATAGATGTTATAAGGATGATTCCTAGACCAACTCATCATGATTGAAGAGTTTGAGAAGTTTTGAGTTAGGGTTTCTGAGGATTGTCAGTGAAAAACCCTAATTTGATCCCTATCTTCCAGGCAGTTTTAGCTCTAGATGTGATTGATATCTCATCTTCCCCATAACATTAATGTTATAGAGCTTGTTCTTAGCTTTAATTTGAGTGGTGGAAGTCCTTGATAGGAGTTACAGAGCTCAAGTTATGGTTTTGACAAATTACAGGTCAGTTGAGGTGTGTGAATCTGGGTCCTTGAAAGTCACCCAACTTGCAGACAACTTTTGCCCTAGTAGGATGGTTCCTATGATTTCTTGGTCAACATGAATGTTGAAGGGCATCTTCTTAGCTTTAATTTGAGTGGTAGAAGTC
The DNA here is from genome assembly GCA_963859935.3 of Lathyrus sativus. Classification (NCBI taxonomy): domain Eukaryota; kingdom Viridiplantae; phylum Streptophyta; class Magnoliopsida; order Fabales; family Fabaceae; genus Lathyrus; species Lathyrus sativus. The sequence goes on from OZ012737.1 coordinate 362,169,277, forward strand.
CTTGATAGGATTTGTGGAACTCAACTTATGGTTTGAACAAGACAGGGGTATTTTGGTAATTTGTCAGTTATAGGTCATTTTTAAGCAAATGCCATATCTCCTATTTCCAAGCCTCAAATGGAAAAACTCAAAACATGAAAGTTGTAAAAAATGTGATTTTAAGTCTAGAAAGAAGGTCATGAATTGTTGAAAAAGCTTGGAGCATGGATATTTTAAAATGGTCAAAATGACTTGAAAAAGGCTTATAAGTTAAAAAAGTTGAAATTGAATTTTGGTTTGAGAGATCTACAAATCCAAAATGGGGCATATGATAGATGATTTTGATTGGAAACATCATTTTAAAAACAATGGTTTAGCCACATTTTTGAGTTTAGGCTTAAAAATTGGAGTTGCTTTGTAAATTTGTTACTTGCACTTTAAGGCATCAAAAGAAAAGGTGGGAAAATGCTACACAAGGGTTTGTAAGACCTTATTTTCATGTCATAATATCATATGAGGAGAATTTAAGTGAGATTACATGGTATATCATGAGATTGCATGGGATTTGCTCAAGATGACAAATTCAATTTCTCATTACGTGATACATTCTAGAAACTTCATGGAAGGTTCCCCAAAGTTCTAGACATTTCTATTCTCATCTATATAAGCCCTAGGGTGGCTCCATGCATTGGTTGGTGATTCCTCAAGCTTGCAAATACACTTTGATACCATAACTCCCTCATTGCATTTTGGTTTCAATCTCTCCCAAATTCCATTGTGGGTGCAATCTTTCATCATCATCATCATCCTCCATTGTTGTGGAGTGAAAAGCAAGAAGAAGGCTCAAGAATTCGTGGCTGGTTTGTGTGATTCAACTCATCACTCCCATTTGCATAAAGGTTTGGATAGCATAATTCAAGAGGTTTGAGCACAATTTCTCTTCACCAGAATCATCACCATCATCCAAGGATCAATTAGCACAAGTACCAAGGCTTGGATTGGAGAAGAAACACCATAGCCATCACCACTTGCAAGGTATGCGTTTTCTCTTGAAACTCATTATTTATGCATAGTTAAGGTTTGTTGTTAGAGTAAGCATGATAGAGACCAATTAGGGATGAATCATGATGAGTTTAAGAGCATTCCATGGAAGTTTGTTTTATGGCCATTTCTGTTCTAGGATCAAGAACACACCATGTAGTGTACTATAATCTTAGCTTTGTAGCTTAGAATAATCACCATGAAGTGTAGATCATTCTATGTTAGTTTCAGCCAAATCCATGATCATGCAAAACAGAAGAAAGTGATGGTGTCCAAGACTTCCCTCGTGCATATTTCCTTCTAGAGTGAGTGTTAATGAAATCCATGACCATGGCTGTGTAGAGGGAAATGAGTAGGTCAAGTTTGATGTTTGGATCGCGAGTTTTCATGGAGAGATGAGGGAGCTATGGATGCTGGAAGACAAGTGCATGGAAACTGTTTTTAGAAACCCTAAGTGACCAAAGGTAGAAGAGATAATCTCTACCATTGATTCATGTTGGAATATTTGACTTTGTCCCTCAATCCAGCGGCCTAGATTTCATTCATCTTCAAAAATTCATAACTAAATGAAAAATGCATATTTTTAACTCATTCTTTTTTTAACATTTTCATTAAAATGTCCATAATTTTATAAAATATAAAAATTGCATTTTATATTTTAATTGGTATTTTTCTCATATTTTACAAATAAATGCACATTTTTAATCATTCATTTCATACATGATTTTGCAAATTTTTGTTCATGCATTTAGAAATTGATTTTTTGCCCATTCTTTTTTGTGGTGTTAGATATTAATGTGTAGCATTTAATAAAAATAAAAATGTGATTTTATTTTTAGTTTAGAATTTTTTGTATAATATTCTTTTAAATAGTGCATTTAATTCTTTTTAGTTAGTACCTTAACTTGTAGAATTTAATTAGGATAGTTCCCTTAGGCTTTTAGAGCCATTATTTTTGGCATAGTTAGATAATGTAATGTAGTTTCCCCTGGATTTATTACTAGATTTTTAGATTAAGATTTGATTAGTTTAGTTGAATTGAACTTAGGATAGTCTAATTAGGGTTTTAAGTAGTATACTTGAACTTCAACATTTTATTTTTGGGGTTTTTAGGACAAGTTAGCCTATGGGGAATATATGGGACTTAAGGGTAGTTAAATAGGATCCCCTAGAATTTATATTAGGAATTTATATTACTATATAGTATTTTTGGTTGATTTTTGAATGTATGGATAGTATGTGTGTTGCTTAAAGGCATAAGTTGTATTGTTGTGTTTTCTTTCCCTCTCTTTTGAGTGTGTGAGCTTTGAAGATTGAGTTGAAGACCTTGTGGATCATCATGGAAGCTTTGAAGACCTTGCAGAGGAGTTTAGTATGGCTTTTGTTGTTTTGTTTATAGGTTTATAGGTGCATAGGCAGAGCCCCAGATAGAATACTTTGTTCAATAAACAAGGAGTGTTTTGTTCACCTCCTTTCTTCACTATGACACAGAGTCCCTTAAGGGTATTCACCTCTCTCCTTTGGAGGGATTAGTGACCTTGCCCCATAAGGTAGAACTTTGAGAGAGCCTTTCCTTTGATGTTAAGTCCTCAATGGCATCCTTTGGAAGTCAGTGAGTACTGTAACATCCCCCACCTCATCTTGTTAACTGAATCTTGTTTGCTGGAGCATTGGAGCCATTGAAGATAGAAGCTGAGGCCTTGAAAAGGATGATTCCTTGAAGATTATTGAAGTATGAAGACTCTGTGAAGACCAAGTGGATGCCTGAAGAGCCCTGAAGATGGTGAAGCCTGAAGGTGGAGCTGATCAAAGGAGCTGAAGCTCAAGAGAGAAGATGAGTTGATACTCATGTTGTAGGGTTGATACCTGGAAAGCAAGTGATCTCTGAAGTCTGAAGACTGGGTTGCTGCTGGAGGAGCTGAGGCTTTCTTCTGTTTTCTTTGATGTATTGTGTGTTTTGTCTGATTTGTCTGTTGCATTAGACTAAGTTCATTTAGAATAAGTTCAGTCTAAGAGCATGAGTGCATCTGGTTGTATTGTTATTGCTTGGCTTTGCTTGCGGGTATTCGGTAGAGCCCAGCTCCCTTGCCCATGTGTTTATTTTGCTTGATAGCATGATTTCATTTTCTGTCTGTATGATTACAGTTTACTGTTTTTGCTTGATAGCATGTTGTTTATTTCAGTATGATTACTGTTATTTCATGACTGGCTCGAGGTCGAGACGAGCTTGTGGAGGCTGAAGCCCCACACACATTTCCTCCCTCACTTGCATTGCATGCATTTTACTGTTAAAGCTGATGCTTTTGTCTGTTTTGGTGTATCATTGACATGATCCCTTAGGACTCTCATTTCCTCTGATGAGGATTTGATGATAGACTTTTAGGTTGAAACCTATGCATGACAACATCTAGGAGTTCCCTGTTCAAACTTCAACCATAGGATGAATCCATGGCATGATAACAGTAGGACTTGATAGTCTCCCTCCTAGTTGGGCCTGTTCTCTTCTCATCTCAAAGCAGTTTAAGATACAGTAATCATGAACGATTTCTTTCGTACGTTACGAGCCTCAAGCTATCTGAGAAAGGATTGTGGGAGAGTTTCTTTTCCACAGTCTGGATGTTTAGTATGGTACCCTTTGGGTGACATGCGACGCATTCACTCTCAGGTCATAGTCTCTAGTGCGGTTGAAATTGCAAACATAATAAAAAACACTTCTTTTAGGAGATAACCTGTAGTTTCCCGAACTACGTTTGCTCTGATCTTTCATACCAGATGAAAGTACGTAGGCATAGGATGCGACGTCCTAGCGAGCAACCTTTCCCCCGTAGTTAGCCGAACTACGTTGACTCTGATTTCTCATTCTCTGATGAGAATACGTAGGCATAAAGTGCGACGCTTTGCCGAGTCATTTTTCTTTTCTTTTTCAGCCAGCCTTGATAGGTAGATAGATTATAACTAACCCGTCCAAGTAAACAAACAAGCGAGGATCCCGTCGAGTACGACGGACGTGAGGGGTGCTAATACCTTCCCCTTGCGTAACCGACTCCCGAACCCAGACAATGGTTGCGATGACCTTGTCTTACCCTTTTTCGTCAGGTTTTTCCGATCGTTTCCTTTCCCGCTCTGAGGGATAAATAACGAAAGGTGGCGACTCTTCTGTTTTGCCGGCACCTTATTTTCGCGTAAGCGACAGGTAGCAGATGTTATCAACTTCGGTTGATCCGGCCCTCTGGTTCGATGTTCGCTTTTATTTAGTGATTGCCTACTTTAGGTAGCGGATGTTATCAACTGCGGTTGACCTGGCCCTCTGGTTTGATGCTCGCTTTTATTTAGCGATTGCCTGCTTTAGGTAGCGGATGTTATCAACTTCGGTTGATCCGACCCTCTGGTTCGATGCTCGCTTTTATTTAGCGATTGCCTGCTTTAGGTAGCGGATGTTATCAACTTCGGTTGATCCGACCCTCTAGTTCGATGCTCACTTTTATTTAGCGATTGTCTGCTTTAGGTAGTGGATGTTATCTACTTCGTTTGATCTGGCCCTCTGGTTCGATGCTCGCTTTTATTTAGCGATTGCCTGCTTTAGGTAGCGGATGTTATCAACTTCGGTTGATCCGACCCTCTGGTTCGATGCTCACTTTTATTTAGCGATTGCATGCTTTAGTTAGTGGATGTTATCAACTTCGGTTGATCCGGCCCTCTGGTTCGATGCTCGCTTTTATTTAGTGATTGCCTGCTTTAGGTAGCGGATGTCATTAACTTCAGTTGATCCGGCCCTCTGGTTCGATGCTCGCTTTTATTTAGCGATTGCCTGCTTTGGTTAGCGGATAATATAAACTTCGGTTGATCCGACTCTCTGGTTCGACGCTCCCTTTTATTTAGCGATTGTCTGCTTTAGATAGCGCATGTTGTCAACTTCGGTTGAACCGACCCTCTGGTTCGATGCTCGCTTTTATTTAGCGATTGCCTGCTTTAGGTAGCGGATGTTATCAACTTCGGTTGATCCGACCCTCTGGTTCGATGCTCTTTTTAGTTAGCGATTGCCTGCTTTAGTTAGCGAATGTTATCAACTTCGGTTGATCCGACCCTCTGGTTTGATTCTCACTTTTATTTAGGGATTGCCTGATTTAGTTAGTAGATGGTATCAAAATCGGTTGATCTGGCCCTCTGGTTCGATGCTCGCTTATATTTAGCGATTGTGTGTTTTAGGTAGCAGATGTTATCAACATCGGTTGATCCGGCCCTCTGGTTCGATGCTCGCTTTTATTTAGCGATTGCCTACTTTAGGTAACGGATGTGATCAACTTCGTTTGATCCGACCCTTTTGTTCGATGCTCGCTTTTATTTAGCGATTGCCTGCTTTAGGTAGCGGATGTTATCAACATCGGTTGATCCGACCCTCTGGTTCGATGCTCGTATTTATTTAGCGATTGCCTGCTTTAGGTAGCGGACGTTATCAACTTCGGTTGATCCGACCCTCTGGTTCGATGCTCGCTTTTATTTATCGATTGCCTGCTTTAGTTAGCGGATGTTATCAACTTCGGTTGATCCGCCCTCTGGTTCGATGCTCGCTTTTATTTAGCAATTGTCAGTTTTAGGTAGCAGATGTTATCAACTTCGGTTGATTCGGCCCTCAGGTTCGATGCTCGCTTTTATTTAGCGATTGTCTGTTTTAGGTAGCAGATGTTATCAACTTCGGTTGATCCGGCCCTCTGTTTCGATGCTCGCTTTTATTTAGTGATTGCGTACTTTAGGTAGCGGATGTTATCAACTGCGGTTGACCTGGCCCTCTGGTTCGATGCCTGCTTTTATTTAGCGATTTCCTACTTTAGGTAGCGGATGTTATCAACTTCGGTTGATCCGACCCTCTGGTTCGATGCTCGCTTTTATTTAGCGATTGCCTGCTTTAGGTAGCGGATGTTATCAACTTCGGTTGAGCCGACCCTCTGGTTCGATGCTCACTTTTATTTAGCGATTGTCTGCTTTAGGTAGCGGATGTTATCAACTTCGGTTGATCTGGCCCTCTGGTTCGATGCTCGCTTTTATTTAGCGATTGCCTGCTTTAGGTAGCGGATGTTATCAACTTTGGTTGATCCGACCCTCTTGTTCGATGCTCGCTTTTATTTAGCGATTGCCTGCTTTAGGTAGCGGATGTTATCAACTTCGGTTGATCCGACCCTCTGGTTCGATGCTCGCTTTTATTTAGCGATTGCCTGCTTTAGGTAGCGGATGTTATCAACTTCGGTTGATCCGACCCTCTGGTTCGATGCTCGCTTTTATTTAGCGATTGTCTGCTTTAGGTAGCGGATGTTATCAACTTCGGTTGATCTGGCCCTCTGGTTCGATGCTCGCTTTTATTTAGCGATTGCCTGCTTTAGGTAGCGGATGTTATCAACTTCGGTTGATCCGACCCTCTAGTTCGATGCTCACTTTTATTTAGCGATTGCCTGCTTTAGTTAGCGGATGTTATCAACTTCGGTTGATCCGGCCCTCTGGTTCGATGCTCGCTTTTATTTAGCGATTGCCTGCTTTAGGTAGCGGATGTCATTAACTTCGGTTGATTCGGCTCTCTGGTTCGATGCTCGCTTTTATTTAGCGATTGCCTGCTTTAGTTAGCGGATAATATAAACTTCGGTTGATCCGACCCTCTGGTTCGACGCTCGCTTTTATTTAGCGATTGTCTGCTTTAGATAGCGCATGTTATCAACTTCGGTTGAACCGACCCTCTGGTTCGATGCTCGCTTTTATTTAGCGATTGCCTGCTTTAGGTAGCGGATGTTATCAACTTCAGTTGATCCGACCCTCTGGTTCGATGCTCTTTTTAGTTAGCGATTGCCTGCTTTAGTTAGCGAATGTTATCAACTTCGGTTGATCCGGCCCTCTGGTTTGATGATCGCTTTTATTTAGCGATTGCCTGCTTTAGGTAGCAGATGTTATCAACGTCGGTTAATTCGACCCTCTGGTTCGATTCTCACTTTTATTTAGGGATTGCCTGCTTTAGTTAGTAGATGGTATCAAAATCGGTTGATGTGGCCCTCGGGTTCGATGCTCGGTTTTATTTATCGATTGTGTGTTTTAGGTAGCAGATGTTATCAACATCGGTTGATCCGGCCCTCTGGTTCGATGCTCGCTTTTATTTAGCGATTGCCTACTTTAGGTAACGGATGTGATCAACTTCGTTTGATCCGACCCTTTTGTTCGATGCTCGCTTTTATTTAGCGATTGCCTGCTTTAGGTAGCGGATGTTATCAACATCGGTTGATCCGACCCTCTGGTTCGATGCTCATTTTTATTTAGCGATTGCCCGCTTTAGGTAGCGGACGTTATCAACTTCGGTTGATCCGACCCTCTGGTTCGATGCTCGCTTTTATTTAGCGATTGCCTGCTTTAGTTAGCGGATGTTATCAACTTCGGTTGATCCGCCCTCTGGTTCGATGCTCGCTTTTATTTAGCAATTGTCAGTTTTAGGTAGCAGATGTTATCAACTTCGGTTGATTCGGCCCTCAGGTTCGATGCTCGCTTTTATTTAGCGATTGTCTGTTTTAGGTAGCAGATGTTATCAACTTCGGTTGATCCGGCCCTCTGGTTCGATGCTCGCTTTTATTTAGTGATTGCGTACTTTAGGTAGCGGATGTTATCAACTGCGGTTGACCTGGCCCTCTGGTTCGATGCCTGCTTTTATTTAGCGATTTCCTACTTTAGGTAGCGGATGTTATCAACTTCGGTTGATCCGACCCTCTGGTTCGATGCTCGCTTTTATTTAGCGATTGCCTGCTTTAGGTAGCGGATGTTATCAACTTCGGTTGAGCCGACCCTCTGGTTCGATGCTCACTTTTATTTAGCGATTGTCTGCTTTAGGTAGCGGATGTTATCAACTTCGGTTGATCTGGCCCTCTGGTTCGATGCTCGCTTTTATTTAGCGATTGCCTGCTTTAGGTAGCGGATGTTATCAACTTCGGTTGATCCGACCCTCTGGTTCGATGCTCGCTTTTATTTAGCGATTGCCTGCTTTAGGTAGCGGATGTTATCAACTTCGGTTGATCCGACCCTCTAGTTCGATGCTCACTTTTATTTAGCGATTGCCTGCTTTAGTTAGCGGATGTTATCAACTTCGGTTGATCCGGCCCTCTGGTTCGATGCTCGCTTTTATTTAGCGATTGCCTGCTTTAGGTAGCGGATGTCATTAACTTCGGTTGATTCGGCCCTCTGGTTCGATGCTCGCTTTTATTTAGCGATTGCCTGCTTTAGTTAGCGGATAATATAAACTTCGGTTGATCCGACCCTCTGGTTCGACGCTCGCTTTTATTTAGCGATTGTCTGCTTTAGATAGCGCATGTTATCAACTTCGGTTGAACCGACCCTCTGGTTCGATGCTCGCTTTTATTTAGCGATTGCCTGCTTTAGGTAGCGGATGTTATCAACTTCAGTTGATCCGACCCTCTGGTTCGATGCTCTTTTTAGTTAGCGATTGCCTGCTTTAGTTAGCGAATGTTATCAACTTCGGTTGATCCGGCCCTCTGGTTTGATGATCGCTTTTATTTAGCGATTGCCTGCTTTAGGTAGCAGATGTTATCAACGTCGGTTAATTCGACCCTCTGGTTCGATTCTCACTTTTATTTAGGGATTGCCTGCTTTAGTTAGTAGATGGTATCAAAATCGGTTGATGTGGCCCTCGGGTTCGATGCTCGGTTTTATTTATCGATTGTGTGTTTTAGGTAGCAGATGTTATCAACATCGGTTGATCCGGCCCTCTGGTTCGATGCTCGCTTTTATTTAGCGATTGCCTACTTTAGGTAACGGATGTGATCAACTTCGTTTGATCCGACCCTTTTGTTCGATGCTCGCTTTTATTTAGCGATTGCCTGCTTTAGGTAGCGGATGTTATCAACATCGGTTGATCCGACCCTCTGGTTCGATGCTCATTTTTATTTAGCGATTGCCCGCTTTAGGTAGCGGACGTTATCAACTTCGGTTGATCCGACCCTCTGGTTCGATGCTCGCTTTTATTTAGCGATTGCCTGCTTTAGTTAGCGGATGTTATCAACTTCGGTTGATCCGCCCTCTGGTTCGATGCTCGCTTTTATTTAGCAATTGTCAGTTTTAGGTAGCAGATGTTATCAACTTCGTTTGATCCGGCCCTCAGGTTCGATGCTCGCTTTTATTTAGCGATTGTCTGTTTTAGGTAGCAGATGTTATCAACTTCGGTTGATCCGGCCCTCTGGTTCGATGCTCGCTTTTATTTAGTGATTGCGTATTTTAGGTAGCGGATGTTATCAACTGCGGTTGACCTGGCCCTCTGGTTCGATGCTCGCTTTTATTTAGCGATTTCCTGCTTTAGGTAACGGATGTTATCAACTTCGGTTGATCCGACCCTCTGGTTCGATGCTCGCTTTTATTTAGCGATTGCCTGCTTTAGGTAGCGGATGTTATCAACTTCGGTTGAGCCGACCCTCTGGTTCGATGCTCATTTTTATTTAGCGATTGTCTGCTTTAGGTAGCGGATGTTATCAACTTCGGTTGATCTGGCCCTCTAGTTCGATGCTCGCTTTTATTTAGCGATTGCCCGCTTTAGGTAGCGGATGTTATCAACTTCGGTTGATCCGACCCTCTGGTTCGATGCTCGCTTTTATTTAACGATTGTCTGCTTTAGGTAGCGGATGTTATCAACTTCGGTTGATCTGGCCCACTGGTTCGATGCTCACTTTTATTTAGCGATTGCCTGCTTTAGGTAGCGGATGTTATCAACTTCGGTTGATCCGACCCTGTAGTTCGATGCTCACTTTTATTTAGCGATTGCCTGCTTTAGTTAGCGGATGTTATCAACTTCGGTTGATCCGGCCCTCTGGTTCGATGCTCGCTTTTATTTAGCGATTGCCTGCTTTAGGTAGCGGATGTCATTAACTTCGGTTGATCCGGCCCTCTGGTTCGATGCTCGCTTTTATTTAGCGATTGCCTGCTTTAGTTAGCGGATAATATAAACTTCGGTTGATCCGACCCTTTGGTTCGACGCTCGCTTTTATTTAGCGATTGTCTGCTTTAGATAGCGCATGTTATCAACTTCGGTTGAACCGAACCTCTGGTTCGATGCTCGCTTTTATTTAGCGATTGCCTGCTTTAGGTAGCGGATGTTATCAACTTCAGTTGATCCGACCCTCTGGTTCGATGCTCTTTTTAGTTAGCGATTGCCTGCTTTAGTTAGCGAATGTTATCAACTTCGGTTGATCCGGCCCTCTGGTTTGAGGATCGCTTTTATTTAGCGATTGCCTGCTTTAGGTAGCAGATGTTATCAACGTCGGTTAATTCGACCCTCTGGTTCGATTTTCACTTTTATTTAGGGATTGCCTGCTTTAGTTAGTTGATGGTATCAAAATCGGTTGATGTGGCCCTCGGGTTCGATGCTCGCTTTTATTTAGCGATTGTGTGTTTTAGGTAGCAGATGTTATCAACATCGGTTGATCCGGCCCTCTGGTTCGATGCTCGCGTTTATTTAGCGATTGCCTACTTTAGGTAGCGGATGTGATCAACTTCGTTTGATCCGACCCTTTTGTTCGATGCTCGCTTTTATTTAGCGATTGCCTGCTTTAGGTAGCGGATGTTATCAACATCGGTTGATCCGGCCCTCTGGTTCGATGCTCGTATTTATTTAGCGATTGCCTGCTTTAGGTAGCGGACGTTATCAACTTCGGTTGATCAGGCCCTCTGGTTCAATGCTCCCATTTATTTAGCGATTTCCTGCTTTAGGTAGCGGATGTTATCAACTTCGGTTGATCCGGCCCTCTGGTTCGATGCTCGCTTTTATTTAGCGATTGTCTGTTATAGGTAGCGGATGTTATCAACTTCGGTTGATTCGGCCCTCTGGTTCGATGCTCGCTTTTATTTAGCGATTGCCTACTTTAGGTAGCGGATGTTATCAACTTCAGTTGATCTGGCCCTTTGTTTCGATGCTCGCTTTTATTTAGCGATTGCCTACTTTAGGTAGCGGATGTTATCAACTTCGGTTGATCCAACCCTCTGGTTCGATTCTCGCTTTTATTTAGCGATTGCCTGCTTTAGGTAGCGGATGTTATCAACTTCGGTTGATCCGACCCTCTGGTTCGATGCTCGCTTTTATTTAGCGATTGGTTGCTTTAGTTAGCGGATCTTATCAACTTCGGTTGATCCGGCCCTCTGGTTTGACGCTCGCTTTTATTTAGCAATTGTCTGCTTTAGATAACGAATGTTATCAACTTCGGTTGATCCGACCCTCTGGTTCGATGCTCGCTTTTATTTAGCGATTGCCTGCTTTAGGTAGCTGTTGTTATGAACTTCGGTTGATCCGACCCTCTAGTTCGATGCTCTATTTTAGTTAGTGATTGCCTGCTTTAGTTAGCGAATGTTATCAACTGCGGTTGATCCGGCCCTCTGGTTCGATGATCCCTTTTATTTAGCGATTGTCTGCTTTAGGTAGCAAATGTTATCAACGTCGGTTGATTCGATCCTCTGGTTTGATGCTCACTTTTATTTAGTGATTGCCTGCTTTAGTTAGTAGATGGTATCAAAATCGGTTGATCTGGCCCTCTGGTTCGATGCTCGATTTTATTTAGCGATTGACTGTTTTAGGTAGCAGATGTTATCAACTTCGGTTGATCCGACCCTCGGGTTCGATGCTCGCTTTTGTTTAGCGATTGACTACTTTAGGTAGCAGATGTTATCAACTTCGGTTGATCTGGCCCTCTGGTTTGATACTCGCTTTTATTTAACTATTGCCTGCTTTAGGTAGCGGATGTTATCAACTTCGGTTGATCCGACCCTCTGGTTCAATGCTCCCTTTTATTTAGCGATTGCCTGCTTTAGGTAGCGGATGTTTTTAACTTCGGTTGATCTGACCCTCTGGTTCGAAGCTCCCTTTTATTTAGCAATTGCCTGCTTTAGGTAGCGGATGTTATCAAGTTCGGTTGATCCGACCCTCTGGTTCGATGCTCGCTTTTATTTAGCGATTGCCTGCTTTAGTTAGCGGATGTTGTCAACTTCGGTTGATCCGGCCCTCTGGTTCGATGCTCACTTTTATTTAGCGATTGCCTGCTTTAGATAACAGATGTCATTAACTTCGGTTGATCCGGCCCTCTGGTTCGATGCTCGATTTTATTTAGCGATTGCCTGCTTTAGTTAGCGGATAATATCAACTTCGGTTGATCCGACCCTCTGATTCGACGCTCGCTTTTATTTAGCGATTGTCTGCTTTAGATAGCGCATGTTATCAACTTCGGTTGATCCGACCCTCTGGTTCGATGCTCGCTTTTATGTAGCGATTGCCTGCTTTTGTTAGCGAATGTTATCAACTTCGGTTGATCCCGCCCTCTGGTTCGATGATCGCTTTTATTTAGTGATTGCCTGCTTTAGGTAGCAGATGTTATCAACGTCGGTTGATTCGACCCTCTGGTTCGATGCTCGCTTTTATTTAGTGATTGCCTGCTTTAGTTAGTAGATGTTATCAAAATCGGTTGATGTGGCCCTCTGGTTCGATGCTCGCTTTTATTTAGCGATTGACTCTTTTAGGTAGCAGATGTTATCAACTTCGGTTGATCCGACCCTCGGGTTCGATGCTCGCTTTTGTTTAGCGATTTCCTACTTTAGGTAGCAGATGTTATCAACTTCGGTTAATCTGGCCCTCTAGTTTGATGCTCGCTTTTATTTAACAATTCCCTGCTTTAGGTAGCGGATGTTATCAACATCGGTTGATCCGACCCTCTGGTTCGATGCTCGCTTTTATTTATCGATTGCCTTCTTTAGGTAGCGGATGTCATTAACTTCGGTTGATCCGGCCCTCTGGTTCGATGCTCGCTTTTATTTAGCGATTGCCTGCTTTAGTTAGCGGATAATATAAACTTCGGTTGATCCGACCCTCTGGTTCGACGCTTGCTTTTATTTAGCGATTCTCTGCTTTAGATAGCGCATGTTATCCACTTCGGTTGAACCGACCCTCTGGTTCGATGCTCGCTTTTATTTAGCGATGCCTGCTTTAGGTAGCGGATGTTATCAACATCAGTTGATCCGACCCTCTGGTTCGATGCTCTTTTTAGTTAGCGATTGCCTGCTTTAGTTAGCGAATGTTATCAACTTCGGTTGATCCGGCCCTCTGGTTTAATGATCGCTTTTATTTAGCGATTGCCTGCTTTAGGTAGCAGATGTTATCAACGTCGGTTAATTCGACCCTCTGGTTCGATTCTCACTTTTATTTAGGGATTGCCTGCTTTAGTTAGTAGATGATATCAAAATCGGTTGATCTGGCCCTCGGGTTCGATGCTCGCTTTTATTTAGCGATTGTGTGTTTTAGGTAGCAGATGTTATCAACATCGGTTGATCCGGCCCTCTGGTTCGACGCTCGCTTTTATTTAGCGATTGCCTACTTTAGGTAGCGGATGTGATCAACTTCATTTGATCCGACCCTTTTGTTCGATGCTCGCTTTTATATAGCGATTGCCTGCTTTAGGTAGCGGATGTTATCAACATCGGTTGATCCGGCCCTCTGGTTCGATGCTCGTATTTATTTAGCGATTGCCTGCTTTAGGTAGCGGACGTTATCAACTTCGGTTGATCAGGCCCTCTGGTTCAATGCTCCCATTTATTTAGCGATTGCCTGCTTTAGGTAGCGGATGTTATCAACATCGGTTGATCCGACCCTCTCGTTCGATGCTCGTATTTATTTAGCGATTGCCCGCTTTAGGTAGCGGACGTTATCAACTTCGGTTGATCCGACCCTCTGGTTCGATGCTCGCTTTTATTTAGCGATTGCCTGCTTTAGTTAGCGGATGTTATCAACTTCGGTTGATCCGCCCTCTGGTTCGATGCTCGCTTTTATTTAGCAATTGTCAGTTTTAGGTAGCAGATGTTATCAACTTCGGTTGATCCGGCCCTCAGGTTCGATGCTCGCTTTTATTTAGCGATTGTCTGTTTTAGGTAGCAGATGTTATCAACTTCGGTTGATCCGGCCCTCTGGTTCGATGCTCGCTTTTATTTAGTGATTGCGTACTTTAGGTAGCGGATGTTATCAACTGCGGTTGACCTGGCCCTCTGGTTCGATGCTCGCTTTTATTTAGCGATTTCCTGCTTTAGGTAGCGGATGTTATCAACTTCGGTTGATCCGACCCTCTGGTTCGATGCTCGCTTTTATTTAGCGATTGCCTGCTTTAGGTAGCGGATGTTATCAACTTCGGTTGAGCCGACCCTCTGGTTCGATGCTCACTTTTATTTAGCGATTGTCTGCTTTAGGTAGCGGATGTTATCAACTTCGGTTGATCTGGCCCTCTGGTTCGATGCTCGCTTTTATTTAGCGATTGCCCGCTTTAGGTAGCGGATGTTATCAACTTCGGTTGATCCGACCCTCTGGTTCGATGCTCGCTTTTATTTAGCGATTGTCTGCTTTAGGTAGCGGATGTGATCAACTTCGGTTGATCTGGCCCTCTGGTTCGATGCTCACTTTTATTTAGCGATTGCCTGCTTTAGGTAGCGGATGTTATCAACTTCGGTTGATCCGACCCCCTAGTTCGATGCTCACTTTTATTTAGCGATTGCCTGCTTTAGTTAGCGGATGTTATCAACTTCGGTTGATCCGGCCCTCTGGTTCGATGCTCGCTTTTATTTAGCGATTGCCTGCTTTAGGTAGCGGATGTCATTAACTTCGGTTGATCCGGCCCTCTGGTTCGATGCTCGCTTTTATTTAGCGATTGCCTGCTTTAGTTAGCGGATAATATAAACTTCGGTTGATCCGACCCTTTGGTTCGACGCTCGCTTTTATTTAGCGATTGTCTGCTTTAGATAGCGCATGTTATCAACTTCGGTTGAACCGAACCTCTGGTTCGATGCTCGCTTTTATTTAGCGATTGCCTGCTTTAGGTAGCGGATGTTATCAACTTCAGTTGATCCGACCCTCTGGTTCGATGCTCTTTTTAGTTAGCGATTGCCTGCTTTAGTTAGCGAATGTTATCAACTTCGGTTGATCCGGCCCTCTGGTTTGAGGATCGCTTTTATTTAGCGATTGCCTGCTTTAGGTAGCAGATGTTATCAACGTCGGTTAATTCGACCCTCTGGTTCGATTTTCACTTTTATTTAGGGATTGCCTGCTTTAGTTAGTAGATGGTATCAAAATCAGTTGATGTGGCCCTCGGGTTCGATGCTCGCTTTTATTTAGCGATTGTGTGTTTTAGGTAGCAGATGTTATCAACATCGGTTGATCCGGCCCTCTGGTTCGATGCTCGCGTTTATTTAGCGATTGCCTACTTTAGGTAGCGGATGTGATCAACTTCGTTTGATCCGACCCTTTTGTTTGATGCTCGCTTTTATTTAGCGATTGCCTGCTTTAGGTAGCGGATGTTATCAACATCGGTTGATCCGGCCCTCTGGTTCGATGCTCGTATTTATTTAGCGATTGCCTGCTTTAGGTAGCGGACGTTATCAACTTCGGTTGATCAGGCCCTCTGGTTTCAATGCTCCCATTTATTTAGCGATTGCCTGCTTTAGGTAGCGGATGTTATCAACTTCGGTTGATCCGGCCCTCTGGTTCGATGCTCGCTTTTATTTAGCGATTGTCTGTTATAGGTAGCGGATGTTATCAACTTCGGTTGATTCGGCCCTCTGGTTCGATGCTCGCTTTTATTTAGCGATTGCCTACTTTAGGTAGCGGATGTTATCAACTTCGGTTGATCTGGCCCTTTGTTTCGATGCTCGCTTTTATTTAGCGATTGCCTACTTTAGGTAGCGGATGTTATCAACTTCGGTTGATCCAACCCTCTGGTTCGATTCTCGCTTTTATTTAGCGATTGCCTGCTTTAGGTAGCGGATGTGATCAACTTCGGTTGATCCGACCATCTGGTTCGATGCTCGCTTTTATTTAGCGATTGGTTGCTTTAGTTAGCGGATCTTATCAACTTCGGTTGATCCGGCCCTCTGGTTCGACGCTCGCTTTTATTTAGCAATTGTCTGCTTTAGATAACGAATGTTATCAACTTCGGTTGATCCGACCCTCTGGTTCGATGCTCGCTTTTATTTAGCGATTGCCTGCTTTAGGTAGCAGTTGTTATGAACTTCGGTTGATCCGACCCTCTAGTTCGATGCTCTATTTTAGTTAGCGATTGCCTGCTTTAGTTAGCGAATGTTATCAACTGCGGTTGATCCGGCCCTCTGGTTCGATGATCGCTTTTATTTAGCGATTGTCTGCTTTAGGTAGCAGATGTTATCAACGTCGGTTGATTCGATCCTCTGGTTCGATGCTCACTTTTATTTAGTGATTGCCTGCTTTAGTTAGTAGATGGTATCAAAATCGGTTGATCTGGCCCTCTGGTTCGATGCTCGATTTTATTTAGCGATTGACTGTTTTAGGTAGCAGATGTTATCAACTTCGGTTGATCCGACCCTCGGGTTCGATGCTCGCTTTTGTTTAGCGATTGACTACTTTAGGTAGCAGATGTTATCAACTTCGGTTGATCTGGCCCTCTGGTTTGATACTCGCTTTTATTTAACTATTGCCTGCTTTAGGTAGCGGATGTTATCAACTTCGGTTGATCCGACCCTCTGGTTCAATGCTCCCTTTTATTTAGCGATTGCCTGCTTTAGGTAGCGGATGTTTTTAACTTCGGTTGATCCGACCCTCTGGTTCGAAGCTCGATTTTATTTAGCGATTGCCTGCTTTAGTTAGCGGATAATATCAACTTCGGTTGATCCGACCCTCTGATTCGATGCTCGCTTTTATTTAGCGATTGTCTGCTTTAGATAGCGCATGTTATCAACTTCGGTTGATCCGACCCTCTGGTTCGATGCTCGCTTTTATGTAGCGATTGCCTGCTTTTGTTAGCGAATGTTATCAACTTCGGTTGATCCGGCCCTCTGGTTCGATGATCGCTTTTATTTAGTGATTGCCTGCTTTAGGTAGCAGATGTTATCAACGTCGGTTGATTCGACCCTCTGGTTCGATGCTCGCTTTTATTTAGTGATTGCCTGCTTTAGTTAGTAGATGTTATCAAAATCGGTTGATGTGGCCCTCTGGTTCGATGCTCGCTTTTATTTAGCGATTGACTCTTTTAGGTAGCAGATGTTATCAACTTCGGTTGATCCGACCCTCGGGTTCGATGCTCGCTTTTGTTTAGCGATTTCCTACTTTAGGTAGCAGATGTTATCAACTTCGGTTAATCTGGCCCTCTAGTTTGATGCTCGCTTTTATTTAACAATTCCCTGCTTTAGGTAGCGGATGTTATCAACATCGGTTGATCCGACCCTCTAGTTCGATGCTCGCTTTTATTTATCGATTGCCTTCTTTAGGTAGCAGATGTCATTAACTTCGGTTGATCCGGCCCTCTGGTTCGATGCTCGCTTTTATTTAGCGATTGCCTGCTTTAGTTAGCGGATAATATAAACTTCGGTTGATCCGACCCTCTGGTTCGACGCTTGCTTTTATTTAGTGATTCTCTGCTTTAGATAGCGCATGTTATCCACTTCGGTTGAACCGACCCTCTGGTTCGATGCTCGCTTTTATTTAGCGATTGCCTGCTTTAGGTAGCGGATGTTATCAACATCAGTTGATCCGACCCTCTGGTTCGATGCTCTTTTTAGTTAGCGATTGCCTGCTTTAGTTAGCGAATGTTATCAACTTCGGTTGATCCGGCCCTCTGGTTTAATGATCGCTTTTATTTAGCGATTGCCTGCTTTAGGTAGCAGATGTTATCAACGTCGGTTAATTCGACCCTCTGGTTCGATTCTCACTTTTATTTAGGGATTGCCTGCTTTAGTTAGTAGATGATATCAAAATCGGTTGATCTGGCCCTCGGGTTCGATGCTCGCTTTTATTTAGCGATTGTGTGTTTTAGGTAGCAGATGTTATCAACATCGGTTGATCCGGCCCTCTGGTTCGACGCTCGCTTTTATTTAGCGATTGCCTACTTTAGGTAGCGGATGTGATCAACTTCATTTGATCCGACCCTTTTGTTCGATGCTCGCTTTTATATAGCGATTGCCTGCTTTAGGTAGCGGATGTTATCAACATCGGTTGATCCGGCCCTCTGGTTCGATGCTCGTATTTATTTAGCGATTGCCTGCTTTAGGTAGCGGACGTTATCAACTTCGGTTGATCAGGCCCTCTGGTTCAATGCTCCCATTTATTTAGCGATTGCCTGCTTTAGGTAGCGGATGTTATCAACATCGGTTGATCCGACCCTCTGGTTCGATGCTCGTATTTATTTAGCGATTGCCCGCTTTAGGTAGCGGACGTTATCAACTTCGGTTGATCCGACCCTCTGGTTCGATGCTCGCTTTTATTTAGCGATTGCCTGCTTTAGTTAGCGGATGTTATCAACTTCGGTTGATCCGCCCTCTGGTTCGATGCTCGCTTTTATTTAGCAATTGTCAGTTTTAGGTAGCAGATGTTATCAACTTCGGTTGATCCGGCCCTCAGGTTCGATGCTCGCTTTTATTTAGCGATTGTCTGTTTTAGGTAGCAGATGTTATCAACTTCGGTTGATCCGGCCCTCTGGTTCGATGCTCGCTTTTATTTAGTGATTGCGTACTTTAGGTAGCGGATGTTATCAACTGCGGTTGACCTGGCCCTCTGGTTCGATGCTCGCTTTTATTTAGCGATTTCCTGCTTTAGGTAGCGGATGTTATCAACTTCGGTTGATCCGACCCTCTGGTTCGATGCTCGCTTTTATTTAGCGATTGCCTGCTTTAGGTAGCGGATGTTATCAACTTCGGTTGAGCCGACCCTCTGGTTCGATGCTCACTTTTATTTAGCGATTGTCTGCTTTAGGTAGCGGATGTTATCAACTTCGGTTGATCTGGCCCTCTGGTTCGATGCTCGCTTTTATTTAGCGATTGCCCGCTTTAGGTAGCGGATGTTATCAACTTCGGTTGATCCGACCCTCTGGTTCGATGCTCGCTTTTATTTAGCGATTGTCTGCTTTAGGTAGCGGATGTGATCAACTTCGGTTGATCTGGCCCTCTGGTTCGATGCTCACTTTTATTTAGCGATTGCCTGCTTTAGGTAGCGGATGTTATCAACTTCGGTTGATCCGACCCCCTAGTTCGATGCTCACTTTTATTTAGCGATTGCCTGCTTTAGTTAGCGGATGTTATCAACTTCGGTTGATCCGGCCCTCTGGTTCGATGCTCGCTTTTATTTAGCGATTGCCTGCTTTAGGTAGCGGATGTCATTAACTTCGGTTGATCCGGCCCTCTGGTTCGATGCTCGCTTTTATTTAGCGATTGCCTGCTTTAGTTAGCGGATAATATAAACTTCGGTTGATCCGACCCTTTGGTTCGACGCTCGCTTTTATTTAGCGATTGTCTGCTTTAGATAGCGCATGTTATCAACTTCGGTTGAACCGAACCTCTGGTTCGATGCTCGCTTTTATTTAGCGATTGCCTGCTTTAGGTAGCGGATGTTATCAACTTCAGTTGATCCGACCCTCTGGTTCGATGCTCTTTTTAGTTAGCGATTGCCTGCTTTAGTTAGCGAATGTTATCAACTTCGGTTGATCCGGCCCTCTGGTTTGAGGATCGCTTTTATTTAGCGATTGCCTGCTTTAGGTAGCAGATGTTATCAACGTCGGTTAATTCGACCCTCTGGTTCGATTTTCACTTTTATTTAGGGATTGCCTGCTTTAGTTAGTAGATGGTATCAAAATCAGTTGATGTGGCCCTCGGGTTCGATGCTCGCTTTTATTTAGCGATTGTGTGTTTTAGGTAGCAGATGTTATCAACATCGGTTGATCCGGCCCTCTGGTTCGATGCTCGCGTTTATTTAGCGATTGCCTACTTTAGGTAGCGGATGTGATCAACTTCGTTTGATCCGACCCTTTTGTTTGATGCTCGCTTTTATTTAGCGATTGCCTGCTTTAGGTAGCGGATGTTATCAACATCGGTTGATCCGGCCCTCTGGTTCGATGCTCGTATTTATTTAGCGATTGCCTGCTTTAGGTAGCGGACGTTATCAACTTCGGTTGATCAGGCCCTCTGGTTCAATGCTCCCATTTATTTAGCGATTGCCTGCTTTAGGTAGCGGATGTTATCAACTTCGGTTGATCCGGCCCTCTGGTTCGATGCTCGCTTTTATTTAGCGATTGTCTGTTATAGGTAGCGGATGTTATCAACTTCGGTTGATTCGGCCCTCTGGTTCGATGCTCGCTTTTATTTAGCGATTGCCTACTTTAGGTAGCGGATGTTATCAACTTCGGTTGATCTGGCCCTTTGTTTCGATGCTCGCTTTTATTTAGCGATTGCCTACTTTAGGTAGCGGATGTTATCAACTTCGGTTGATCCAACCCTCTGGTTCGATTCTCGCTTTTATTTAGCGATTGCCTGCTTTAGGTAGCGGATGTGATCAACTTCGGTTGATCCGACCATCTGGTTCGATGCTCGCTTTTATTTAGCGATTGGTTGCTTTAGTTAGCGGATCTTATCAACTTCGGTTGATCCGGCCCTCTGGTTCGACGCTCGCTTTTATTTAGCAATTGTCTGCTTTAGATAACGAATGTTATCAACTTCGGTTGATCCGACCCTCTGGTTCGATGCTCGCTTTTATTTAGCGATTGCCTGCTTTAGGTAGCAGTTGTTATGAACTTCGGTTGATCCGACCCTCTAGTTCGATGCTCTATTTTAGTTAGCGATTGCCTGCTTTAGTTAGCGAATGTTATCAACTGCGGTTGATCCGGCCCTCTGGTTCGATGATCGCTTTTATTTAGCGATTGTCTGCTTTAGGTAGCAGATGTTATCAACGTCGGTTGATTCGATCCTCTGGTTCGATGCTCACTTTTATTTAGTGATTGCCTGCTTTAGTTAGTAGATGGTATCAAAATCGGTTGATCTGGCCCTCTGGTTCGATGCTCGATTTTATTTAGCGATTGACTGTTTTAGGTAGCAGATGTTATCAACTTCGGTTGATCCGACCCTCGGGTTCGATGCTCGCTTTTGTTTAGCGATTGACTACTTTAGGTAGCAGATGTTATCAACTTCGGTTGATCTGGCCCTCTGGTTTGATACTCGCTTTTATTTAACTATTGCCTGCTTTAGGTAGCGGATGTTATCAACTTCGGTTGATCCGACCCTCTGGTTCAATGCTCCCTTTTATTTAGCGATTGCCTGCTTTAGGTAGCGGATGTTTTTAACTTCGGTTGATCCGACCCTCTGGTTCGAAGCTCGATTTTATTTAGCGATTGCCTGCTTTAGTTAGCGGATAATATCAACTTCGGTTGATCCGACCCTCTGATTCGATGCTCGCTTTTATTTAGCGATTGTCTGCTTTAGATAGCGCATGTTATCAACTTCGGTTGATCCGACCCTCTGGTTCGATGCTCGCTTTTATGTAGCGATTGCCTGCTTTTGTTAGCGAATGTTATCAACTTCGGTTGATCCGGCCCTCTGGTTCGATGATCGCTTTTATTTAGTGATTGCCTGCTTTAGGTAGCAGATGTTATCAACGTCGGTTGATTCGACCCTCTGGTTCGATGCTCGCTTTTATTTAGTGATTGCCTGCTTTAGTTAGTAGATGTTATCAAAATCGGTTGATGTGGCCCTCTGGTTCGATGCTCGCTTTTATTTAGCGATTGACTCTTTTAGGTAGCAGATGTTATCAACTTCGGTTGATCCGACCCTCGGGTTCGATGCTCGCTTTTGTTTAGCGATTTCCTACTTTAGGTAGCAGATGTTATCAACTTCGGTTAATCTGGCCCTCTAGTTTGATGCTCGCTTTTATTTAACAATTCCCTGCTTTAGGTAGCGGATGTTATCAACATCGGTTGATCCGACCCTCTAGTTCGATGCTCGCTTTTATTTATCGATTGCCTTCTTTAGGTAGCAGATGTCATTAACTTCGGTTGATCCGGCCCTCTGGTTCGATGCTCGCTTTTATTTAGCGATTGCCTGCTTTAGTTAGCGGATAATATAAACTTCGGTTGATCCGACCCTCTGGTTCGACGCTTGCTTTTATTTAGTGATTCTCTGCTTTAGATAGCGCATGTTATCCACTTCGGTTGAACCGACCCTCTGGTTCGATGCTCGCTTTTATTTAGCGATTGCCTGCTTTAGGTAGCGGATGTTATCAACATCAGTTGATCCGACCCTCTGGTTCGATGCTCTTTTTAGTTAGCGATTGCCTGCTTTAGTTAGCGAATGTTATCAACTTCGGTTGATCCGGCCCTCTGGTTTAATGATCGCTTTTATTTAGCGATTGCCTGCTTTAGGTAGCAGATGTTATCAACGTCGGTTAATTCGACCCTCTGGTTCGATTCTCACTTTTATTTAGGGATTGCCTGCTTTAGTTAGTAGATGATATCAAAATCGGTTGATCTGGCCCTCGGGTTCGATGCTCGCTTTTATTTAGCGATTGTGTGTTTTAGGTAGCAGATGTTATCAACATCGGTTGATCCGGCCCTCTGGTTCGACGCTCGCTTTTATTTAGCGATTGCCTACTTTAGGTAGCGGATGTGATCAACTTCATTTGATCCGACCCTTTTGTTCGATGCTCGCTTTTATATAGCGATTGCCTGCTTTAGGTAGCGGATGTTATCAACATCGGTTGATCCGGCCCTCTGGTTCGATGCTCGTATTTATTTAGCGATTGCATGCTTTAGGTAGCGGACGTTATCAACTTCGGTTGATCAGGCCCTCTGGTTCAATGCTCCCATTTATTTAGCGATTGCCTGCTTTAGGTAGCGGATGTTATCAACATCGGTTGATCCGACCCTCTGGTTCGATGCTCGTATTTATTTAGCGATTGCCCGCTTTAGGTAGCGGACGTTATCAACTTCGGTTGATCCGACCCTCTGGTTCGATGCTCGCTTTTATTTAGCGATTGCCTGCTTTAGTTAGCGGATGTTATCAACTTCGGTTGATCCGCCCTCTGGTTCGATGCTCGCTTTTATTTAGCAATTGTCAGTTTTAGGTAGCAGATGTTATCAACTTCGGTTGATCCGGCCCTCAGGTTCGATGCTCGCTTTTATTTAGCGATTGTCTGTTTTAGGTAGCAGATGTTATCAACTTCGGTTGATCCGGCCCTCTGGTTCGATGCTCGCTTTTATTTAGTGATTGCGTACTTTAGGTAGCGGATGTTATCAACTGCGGTTGACCTGGCCCTCTGGTTCGATGCTCGCTTTTATTTAGCGATTTCCTGCTTTAGGTAGCGGATGTTATCAACTTCGGTTGATCCGACCCTCTGGTTCGATGCTCGCTTTTATTTAGCGATTGCCTGCTTTAGGTAGCGGATGTTATCAACTTCGGTTGAGCCGACCCTCTGGTTCGATGCTCACTTTTATTTAGCGATTGTCTGCTTTAGGTAGCGGATGTTATCAACTTCGGTTGATCTGGCCCTCTGGTTCGATGCTCGCTTTTATTTAGCGATTGCCCGCTTTAGGTAGCGGATGTTATCAACTTCGGTTGATCCGACCCTCTGGTTCGATGCTCGCTTTTATTTAGCGATTGTCTGCTTTAGGTAGCGGATGTGATCAACTTCGGTTGATCTGGCCCTCTGGTTCGATGCTCACTTTTATTTAGCGATTGCCTGCTTTAGGTAGCGGATGTTATCAACTTCGGTTGATCCGACCCCCTAGTTCGATGCTCACTTTTATTTAGCGATTGCCTGCTTTAGTTAGCGGATGTTATCAACTTCGGTTGATCCGGCCCTCTGGTTCGATGCTCGCTTTTATTTAGCGATTGCCTGCTTTAGGTAGCGGATGTCATTAACTTCGGTTGATCCGGCTCTCTGGTTCGATGCTCGCTTTTATTTAGCGATTGCCTGCTTTAGTTAGCGGATAATATAAACTTCGGTTGATCCGACCCTTTGGTTCGACGCTCGCTTTTATTTAGCGATTGTCTGCTTTAGATAGCGCATGTTATCAACTTCGGTTGAACCGAACCTCTGGTTCGATGCTCGCTTTTATTTAGCGATTGCCTGCTTTAGGTAGCGGATGTTATCAACTTCAGTTGATCCGACCCTCTGGTTCGATGCTCTTTTTAGTTAGCGATTGCCTGCTTTAGTTAGCGAATGTTATCAACTTCGGTTGATCCGGCCCTCTGGTTTGAGGATCGCTTTTATTTAGCGATTGCCTGCTTTAGGTAGCAGATGTTATCAACGTCGGTTAATTCGACCCTCTGGTTCGATTTTCACTTTTATTTAGGGATTGCCTGCTTTAGTTAGTAGATGGTATCAAAATCAGTTGATGTGGCCCTCGGGTTCGATGCTCGCTTTTATTTAGCGATTGTGTGTTTTAGGTAGCAGATGTTATCAACATCGGTTGATCCGGCCCTCTGGTTCGATGCTCGCGTTTATTTAGCGATTGCCTACTTTAGGTAGCGGATGTGATCAACTTCGTTTGATCCGACCCTTTTGTTTGATGCTCGCTTTTATTTAGCGATTGCCTGCTTTAGGTAGCGGATGTTATCAACATCGGTTGATCCGGCCCTCTGGTTCGATGCTCGTATTTATTTAG
This sequence comes from Lathyrus sativus, assembly GCA_963859935.3. Classification (NCBI taxonomy): domain Eukaryota; kingdom Viridiplantae; phylum Streptophyta; class Magnoliopsida; order Fabales; family Fabaceae; genus Lathyrus; species Lathyrus sativus. The sequence goes on from OZ012737.1 coordinate 362,193,738, forward strand.
CGATTGCCTGCTTTAGGTAGCGGACGTTATCAACTTCGGTTGATCAGGCCCTCTGGTTCAATGCTCCCATTTATTTAGCGATTGCCTGCTTTAGGTAGCGGATGTTATCAACTTCGGTTGATTCGGCCCTCTGGTTCGATGCTCGCTTTTATTTAGCGATTGTCTGTTATAGGTAGCGGATGTTATCAACTTCGGTTGATTCGGCCCTCTGGTTCGATGCTCGCTTTTATTTAGCGATTGCCTACTTTAGGTAGCGGATGTTATCAACTTCGGTTGATCTGGCCCTTTGTTTCGATGCTCGCTTTTATTTAGCGATTTCCTACTTTAGGTAGCGGATGTTATCAACTTCGGTTGATCCAACCCTCTGGTTCGATTCTCGCTTTTATTTAGCGATTGCCTGCTTTAGGTAGCGGATGTTATCAACTTCGGTTGATCCGACCATCTGGTTCGATGCTCGCTTTAATTTAGCGATTGGTTGCTTTAGTTAGCGGATCTTATCAACTTCGGTTGATCCGGCCCTCTGGTTCGATGCTCGCTTTTATTTAGCAATTGTCTGCTTTAGATAACGAATGTTATCAACTTCGGTTGATCCGACCCTCTGGATCGATGCTCGCTTTTATTTAGCGATTGCCTGCTTTAGGTAGCAGTTGTTATGAACTTCGGTTGATCCGACCCTCTAGTTCGATGCTCTATTTTAGTTAGCGATTGCCTGCTTTAGTTAGCGAATGTTATCAACTGCGGTTGATCCGGCCCTCTGGTTCGATGATCGCTTTTATTTAGCGATTGTCTGCTTTAGGTAGCAGATGTTATCAACGTCGGTTGATTCGATCCTCTGGTTCGATGCTCACTTTTATTTAGTGATTGCCTGCTTTAGTTAGTAGATGGTATCAAAATCGGTTGATCTGGCCCTCTGGTTCGATGCTCGATTTTATTTAGCGATTGACTGTTTTAGGTAGCAGATGTTATCAACTTCGGTTGATCCGACCCTCGGGTTCGATGCTCGCTTTTGTTTAGCAATTGACTACTTTAGGTAGCAGATGTTATCAACTTCGGTTGATCTGGCCCTCTGGTTTGATACTCGCTTTTATTTAACTATTGCCTGCTTTAGGTAGCGGATGTTATCAACTTCGGTTGATCCGACCCTCTGGTTCAATGCTCCCTTTTATTTAGCGATTGCCTGCTTTAGGTAGCGGATGTTGTCAACTTCGGTTGATCCAGCCCTCTGGTTCGATGCTCACTTTTATTTAGCGATTGCCTGCTTTAGATAACAGATGTCATTAACTTCGGTTGATCCGGCCCTCTGGTTCGATGCTCGATTTTATTTAGCGATTGCCTGCTTTAGTTAGCGGATAATATCAACTTCGGTTGATCCGACCCTCTGATTCGACGCTCGCTTTTATTTCGCGATTGTCTGCTTTAGATAGCGCATGTTATCAACTTCGGTTGATCCGACCCTCTGGTTCGATGCTCGCTTTTATGTAGCGATTGCCTGCTTTTGTTAGCGAATGTTATCAACTTCGGTTGATCCGGCCCTCTGGTTCGATGATCGCTTTTATTTAGCGATTGCCTGCTTTAGGTAGCAGATGTTATCAACGTCGGTTGATTCGACCCTCTGGTTCGATGCTCGCTTTTATTTAGTGATTGCCTGCTTTAGTTAGTAGATGTTATCAAAATCGGTTGATGTGGCCCTCTGGTTCGATGCTTGCTTTTATTTAGCGATTGACTCTTTTAGGTAGCAGATGTTATCAACTTCGGTTGATCCGACCCTCGGGTTCGATGCTCGCTTTTGTTTAGCGATTTCCTACTTTAGGTAGCAGATGTTATCAACTTCGGTTAATCTGGCCCTCTAGTTTGATGCTCGCTTTTATTTAACAATTCCCTGCTTTAGGTAGCGGATGTTATCAACATCGGTTGATCCGACCCTCTGGTTCGATGCTCGCTTTTATTTATCGATTGCCTGCTTTAGGTAGCGGATGTCATTAACTTCGGTTGATCCGGCCCTCTGGTTCGATGCTCGCTTTTATTTAGCGATTGCCTGCTTTAGTTAGCGGATAATATAAACTTCGGTTGATCCGACCTTCTGGTTCGACGCTCGCTTTTATTTAGCGATTCTCTGCTTTAGATAGCGCATGTTATCAACTTCGGTTGAACCGACCCTCTGGTTCGATGCTCGCTTTTATTTAGCGATTGCCTGCTTTAGGTAGCGGATGTTATCAACATCAGTTGATCCGACCCTCTGGTTCGATGCTCTTTTTAGTTAGCGATTGCCTGCTTTAGTTAGCGAATGTTATCAACTTCGGTTGATCCGGCCCTCTGGTTTGATGATCGCTTTTATTTAGCGATTTCCTGCTTTAGGTAGCAGATGTTATCAACGTCGGTTAATTCGACCCTCTGGTTCGATTCTCACTTTTATTTAGGGATTGCCTGCTTTAGTTAGTAGATGATATCAAAATCGGTTGATCTGGCCCTCGGGTTCGATGCTCGCTTTTATTTAGCGATTGTGTGTTTTAGGTAGCAGATGTTATCAACATCGGTTGATCCGGCCCTCTGGTTCGACGCTCGCTTTTATTTAGCGATTGCCTACTTTAGGTAGCGGATGTGATCAACTTCATTTGATCCGACCCTTTTGTTCGATGCTCGCTTTTATATAGCGATTGCCTGCTTTAGGTAGCGGATGTTATCAACATCGGTTGATCCGGCCCTCTGGTTCGATGCTCGTATTTATTTAGCGATTGCCTGCTTTAGGTAGCGGACGTTATCAACTTCGGTTGATCAGGCCCTCTGGTTCAATGCTCCCATTTATTTAGCGATTGCCTGCTTTAGGTAGCGGATGTTATCAACTTCGGTTGATTCGGCCCTCTGGTTCGATGCTCGCTTTTATTTAGCGATTGTCTGTTATAGGTAGCGGATGTTATCAACTTCGGTTGATTCGGCCCTCTGGTTCGATGCTCGCTTTTATTTAGCGATTGCCTACTTTAGGTAGCGGATGTTATCAACTTCGGTTGATCTGGCCCTTTGTTTCGATGCTCGCTTTTATTTAGCGATTGCCTACTTTAGGTAGCGGATGTTATCAACTTCGGTTGATCCAACCCTCTGGTTCGATTCTCGCTTTTATTTAGCGATTGCCTGCTTTAGGTAGCGGATGTTATCAACTTCGGTTGATCCGACCATCTGGTTCGATGCTCGCTTTTATTTAGCGATTGGTTGCTTTAGTTAGCGGATCTTATCAACTTCGGTTGATCCGGCCCTCTGGTTCGACGCTCGCTTTTATTTAGCAATTGTCTGCTTTAGATAACGAATGTTATCAACTTCGGTTGATCCGACCCTCTGGTTCGATGCTCGCTTTTATTTAGCGATTGCCTGCTTTAGGTAGCAGTTGTTATGAACTTCGGTTGATCCGATCCTCTAGTTCGATGCTCTATTTTAGTTAGCGATTGCCTGCTTTAGTTAGCGAATGTTATCAACTGCGGTTGATCCGGCCCTCTGGTTCGATGATCGCTTTTATTTAGCGATTGTCTGCTTTAGGTAGCAGATGTTATCAACGTCGGTTGATTCGATCCTCTGGTTCGATGCTCACTTTTATTTAGTGATTGCCTGCTTTAGTTAGTAGATGGTATCAAAATCGGTTGATCTGGCCCTCTGGTTCGATGCTCGATTTTATTTAGCGATTGACTGTTTTAGGTAGCAGATGTTATCAACTTCGGTTGATCCGACCCTCGGGTTCGATGCTCGCTTTTGTTTAGCGATTGACTACTTTAGGTAGCAGATGTTATCAACTTCGGTTGATCTGGCCCTCTGGTTTGATACTCGCTTTTATTTAACTATTGCCTGCTTTAGGTAGCGGATGTTATCAACTTCGGTTGATCCGACCCTCTAGTTCAATGCTCCCTTTTATTTAGCGATTGCCTGCTTTAGGTAGCGGATGTTTTTAACTTCGGTTGATCCGACCCTCTGGTTCGAAGCTCCCTTTTATTTAGCGATTGCCTGCTTTAGGTAGCGGATGTTATCAAGTTCGGTTGATCCGACCCTCTGGTTCGATGCTCGCTTTTATTTAGCGATTGCCTGCTTTAGTTAGCGGATGTTGTCAACTTCGGTTGATCCAGCCCTCTGGTTCGATGCTCACTTTTATTTAGCGATTGCCTGCTTTAGATAACAGATGTCATTAACTTCGGTTGATCCGGCCCTCTGGTTCGATGCTCGATTTTATTTAGCGATTGCCTGCTTTAGTTAGCGGATAATATCAACTTCGGTTGATCCGACCCTCTGATTCGACGCTCGCTTTTATTTCGCGATTGTCTGCTTTAGATAGCGCATGTTATCAACTTCGGTTGATCCGACCCTCTGGTTCGATGCTCGCTTTTATGTAGCGATTGCCTGCTTTTGTTAGCGAATGTTATCAACTTCGGTTGATCCGGCCCTCTGGTTCGATGATCGCTTTTATTTAGCGATTGCATGCTTTAGGTAGCAGATGTTATCAACGTCGGTTGATTCGACCCTCTGGTTCGATGCTCGCTTTTATTTAGTGATTGCCTGCTTTAGTTAGTAGATGTTATCAAAATCGGTTGATGTGGCCCTCTGGTTCGATGCTCTCTTTTATTTAGCGATTGACTCTTTTAGGTAGCAGATGTTATCAACTTCGGTTGATCCGACCCTCGGGTTCGATGCTCGCTTTTGTTTAGCGATTTCCTACTTTAGGTAGCAGATGTTATCAACTTCGGTTAATCTGGCCCTCTAGTTTGATGCTCGCTTTTATTTAACAATTCCCTGCTTTAGGTAGCGGATGTTATCAACATCGGTTGATCCGACCCTCTGGTTCGATGCTCGCTTTTATTTATCGATTGCCTGCTTTAGGTAGCGGATGTCATTAACTTCGGTTGATCCGGCCCTCTGGTTCGATGCTCGCTTTTATTTAGCGATTGCCTGCTTTAGTTAGCGGATAATATAAACTTCGGTTGATCCGACCTTCTGGTTCGACGCTCGCTTTTATTTAGCGATTCTCTGCTTTAGATAGCGCATGTTATCAACTTCGGTTGAACCGACCCTCTGGTTCGATGCTCGCTTTTATTTAGCGATTGCCTGCTTTAGGTAGCGGATGTTATCAACATCAGTTGATCCGACCCTCTGGTTCGATGCTCTTTTTAGTTAGCGATTGCCTGCTTTAGTTAGCGAATGTTATCAACTTCGGTTGATCCGGCCCTCTGGTTTGATGATCGCTTTTATTTAGCGATTTCCTGCTTTAGGTAGCAGATGTTATCAACGTCGGTTAATTCGACCCTCTGGTTCGATTCTCACTTTTATTTAGGGATTGCCTGCTTTAGTTAGTAGATGATATCAAAATCGGTTGATCTGGCCCTCGGGTTCGATGCTCGCTTTTATTTAGCGATTGTGTGTTTTAGGTAGCAGATGTTATCAACATCGGTTGATCCGGCCCTCTGGTTCGACGCTCGCTTTTATTTAGCGATTGCCTACTTTAGGTAGCGGATGTGATCAACTTCATTTGATCCGACCCTTTTGTTCGATGCTCGCTTTTATATAGCGATTGCCTGCTTTAGGTAGCGGATGTTATCAACATCGGTTGATCCGGCCCTCTGGTTCGATGCTCGTATTTATTTAGCGATTGCCTGCTTTAGGTAGCGGACGTTATCAACTTCGGTTGATCAGGCCCTCTGGTTCAATGCTCCCATTTATTTAGCGATTGCCTCCTTTAGGTAGCGGATGTTATCAACTTCGGTTGATCCGGCCCTCTGGTTCGATGCTCGCTTTTATTTAGCGATTGTCTGTTATAGGTAGCGGATGTTATCAACTTCGGTTGATCCGACCCTCTGGTTCGATGCTCGCTTTTATGTAGCGATTGCCTGCTTTTGTTAGCGAATGTTATCAACTTCGGTTGATCCGGCCTTCTGGTTCGATGATCGCTTTTATTTAGCGATTGCCTGCTTTAGGTAGCAGATGTTATCAACGTCGGTTGATTCGACCCTCTGGTTCGATGCTCGCTTTTATTTAGTGATTGCCTGCTTTAGTTAGTAGATTGTATCAAAATCGGTTGATGTGGCCCTCTGGTTCAATGCTCGCTTTTATTTAGCGATTGACTCTTTTAGGTAGCAGATGTTATCAACTTCGGTTGATCCGACCCTCGGGTTCGATGCTCACTTTTGTTTAGCGATTTCCTACTTTAGGTAGCAGATGTTATCAACTTCGGTTAATCTGGCCCTCTAGTTTGATGCTCGCTTTTATTTAACAATTCCCTGCTTTAGGTAGCGGATGTGATCAACATCGGTTGATCCGACCCTCTGGTTCGATGCTCGCTTTTATTTATCGATTGCCTGCTTTAGGTAGCGGATGTCATTAACTTCGGTTGATCCGGCCCTCTGGTTCGATGCTCGCTTTTATTTAGCGATTGCCTGCTTTAGTTAGCGGATAATATAAACTTCGGTTGATCCGACCCTCTGGTTCGACGCTCGCTTTTATTTAGCGATTGCCTGCTTTAGTTAGCGAATGTTATCAACTTCGGTTGATCCGGCCCTCTGGTTTGATGATCGCTTTTATTTAGCGATTGCCTGCTTTAGGTAGCAGATGTTATCAACGTCGGTTAATTCGACCCTCTGGTTCGATTCTCACTTTTATTTAGGGATTGCCTGCTTTAGTTAGTAGATGATATCAAAATCGGTTGATCTGGCCCTCGGGTTCGATGCTCGCTTTTATTTAGCGATTGTGTGTTTTAGGTAGCAGATGTTATCAACATCGGTTGATCCGGCCCTCGGGTTCGATGCTCGCTTTTGTTTAGCGATTGCCTACTTTAGGTAGCAGATGTTATCAACTTCGGTTGATCTGGCCCTCTGGTTTGATACTCGCTTTTATTTAACTATTGCCTGCTTTAGGTAGCGGATGTTATCAACTTCGGTTGATCCGACCCTCTGGTTCAATGCTCCCTTTTATTTAGTGATTACCTGCTTTAGGTAGCGGATGTTTTTAACTTCGGTTGATCCGACCCTCTGGTTCGAAGCTCGCTTTTATTTAGCGATTGCCTGCTTTAGGTAGCGGATGTTATCAAGTTCGGTTGATCCGACCCTCTGGTTCGATGCTCGCTTTTATTTAGCGATTGCCTGCTTTAGTTAGCGGATGTTGTCAACTTCGGTTGATCCGGCCCTCTGGTTCGATGCTCACTTTTATTTAGTGATTGCCTGCTTTAGATAACAGATTTCATTAACTTCGGTTGATCCGGCCCTCTGGTTCGATGCTCGATTTTATTTAGCGATTGCCTGCTTTAGTTAGCGGATAATATCAACTTCGGTTGATCCGACCCTCTGATTCGACGCTCGCTTTTATTTAGCGATTGTCTGCTTTAGATAGCGCATGTTATCAACTTCGGTTGATCCGACCCTCTGGTTCGATGCTCGCTTTTATGTAGCGATTGCCTGCTTTTGTTAGCGAATGTTATCAACTTCGGTTGATACGGCCCTCTGGTTCGATGATCGCTTTTATTTAGCGATTGCCTGCTTTAGGTAGCAGATGTTATCAACGTCGGTTGATTCGACCCTCTGGTTCGATGCTCACTTTTATTTAGTGATTGACTGCTTTACTTAGTAGATGGTATCAAAATCGGTTGATCTGGCCCTCTGGTTCGATGCTCGATTTTATTTAGCGATTGACTGTTTTAGGTAGCAGATGTTATCAACTTCGGTTGATCCGACCCTCGGGTTCGATGCTCGCTTTTGTTTAGCGATTGCCTACTTTAGGTAGCAGATGTTATCAACTTCGGTTGATCCGACCCTCGGGTTCGATGCTCGCTTTTATTTAACTATTGCCTGCTTTAGGTAGCGGATGTTATCAACTTCGGTTGATCTGGCCCTCTAGTTTGATGCTCGCTTTTATTTAACAATTCCCTGCTTTAGGTAGCGGATGTTATCAACATCGATTGATCCAACCCTCTGGTTCGATGCTCGTATTTATTTAGCGATTGCCTGCTTTAGGTAGCGGATGTTATCAACATCGGTTGATCCGGCCCTCTAGTTCGATGCTCGTATTTATTTAGCGATTTCCTGCTTTAGGTAGCGGATGTTATCAACTTCGGTTCATCCGGCCCTCTGGTTCAATGCTCCCTTTTATTTAGCTATTGCCTGCTTTAGATAGCGGATGTTATTAACTTCGGTTGATCCGGCCCTCTGGTTCGAAGCTCGCTTTTATTTAGCGATTGCCTGCTTTAGGTAGCGGATGTTATCAACTTCGGTTGATCCGACCCTCTGGTTTGATGCTCGCTTTTATTTAGCGATTGCATGCTTTAGTTAGCGGATGTTGTCAACTTCGGTTGATTCGACCCTCTGGTTCGATGCTCGCTTTTATTTAGCGATTGCCTGCTTTAGGTAGCGGATGTCCTTAACTTCGGTTGATCCGGCCCTCTGGTTCGATGCTCGCTTTTATTTAGCGATTGCCTGCTTTAGTTAGCGGATAATATCAACTTCGGCTGATCCGACCCTCTGGTTCGACGCTCGCTTTTATATAGCGATTGTCTGCTTTAGATAGCGCATGTTATCAAGTTCGGTTGATCCGACCCTCTGGTTCGATGCTCGCTTTTATATAGCGATTGCCTGCTTTAGTTAGCGAATGTTATCAACTTCGGTTGATCCGGCCCTCTGGTTCGATGATCGCTTTTATTTAGCGATTGCCTGCTTTAGGTAGCAGATGTTATCAACGTCGGTTGATTCGACCCTCTGGTTCGATGCTCGCTTTTATTTAGTGATTTCTTGCTTTAGTTAGTAGATGGTATAAAAATCGGTTGATCTGGACCTCTGGTTCGATGCTCGCTTTTATTTAGCGATTGACTGTTTTAGGTAGCAGATGTTATCAACTACGGTTGATCCGACCCTGGGGTTCGAAGCTCGCTTTTGTTTAGCGATTGACAACTTTAGGTAGCAGATGTTATCAACTTCGGTTGATCTGGCCCTCTGGTTTGATGCTCGCTTTTATTTAACGATTGCCTGCTTTAGGTAGCAGATGTTATCAACATCAATTGATCCGGCCCTCTGGTTCGATGCTCGTATTTATTTAGCCATTGTCTGCTTTAGGTAGCGGATGTTATCAACTTCGGTTGATCCGGCCCTCTGGTTCAATGCTCCCTCTTCTTTAGCAATTGCCTGCTTTAGGTAGCGGATGTTATTAACTTTGGTTGATCCGGCCCTCTGGTTCGAAGCTCGCTTTTATTTAGCGATTGCCTGCTTTAGGTAGCAGATGTTATCAACTTCGGTTGATCCGACCCTCTGGTTCGATGCTCGCTTTTATTTAGCGATTGCCTGCTTTAGTTAGCGGATGTTGTCAACTTCGGTTGATCCGGTCCTCTGGTTCGATGCTCGCTTTTATTTAGCGATTGCCTGCTTTAGGTAGCGGATTTCATTAACTTCGGTTGATCCGGCCCTCTGGTTCAATTCTCGCTTTTATTTAGCGATTGCCTGCTTTAGTTAGCGGATAACATCAACTTCGGTTGATCCGACCCTCTGGTTCGACGCTTGCTTTTATTTAGCGATTGTCTGCTTTAGATAGCGCATGTTATCAACTTCGGTTGATCCGACCCTCTGGTTCGATGCTCGCTTTTATATAGCGATTGCCTACTTTAGTTAGGGAATGTTATCAACTTCGGTAGATCCGGCACTCTGGTTCGATGATCACTTTTATTTAGCGATTGCCTGCTTTAGGTAGCAGATGTTATCAACGTCGGTTGATTCGACCCTCTGGTTCGATGCTCGCTTTTATTTAGTGATTGCCTGCTTTAGTTAGTAGATGGTATCGAAATCGGTTGATCTGGCCCTCTGGTTCGATGCTCGCTTTTATTTAGCGATTGACTGTTTTAGGTAGCAGATGTTATCAACTTCGGTTGATTCGACCCTCGGGTTCGATGCTCGCTTTTGTTTAGCGATTGCCTATTTTAGGTAGCAGATGTTATAAACTTCGGTTGATCTGGCCCTCTGGTTTGATGCTCGCTTTTATTTAACGATTTCCTGCTTTAGGTAGCGGAAGTTATCAACATCGGTTGATCCGGCCCTCTGGTTCGATGCTCGTATTTATTTAGTGATTGCCTGCTTTAGGTAGCGGATGTTATCAACTTCGGTTGATCCGGCCCTCTGGTTCAATGCTCTCTTTTCTTTAGTGATTTCCTGCTTTAGGTAGCGGATGTTATTAACTTCGGTTGATCCGGCCCTCTGGTTCGAAGCTCGCTTTTATTTAGCGATTGCCTGCTTTAGGTAGCGGATGTTAACAACTTCGGTTGATCCGACCCTCTGGTTCGATGCTCGCTTTTATTTAGCGATTGCCTACTTTAGTTAGCGGATGTTGTCAACTTCGGTTGATCCGACCCTCTGGTTCGATGCTCGCTTTTATTTAGCGATTGCCTGCTTTAGGTAGCGGATGTCATTAACTTCGGTTGATCCGGCCCTCTGGTTCGATTCTCGCTTTTATTTAGCGTTTGCCTGCTTTAGTTAGCGGATAACATCAACTTCGGTTGATCCGACCCTCTGGTTCGACGCTTGCTTTTATTTAGCGATTGTTTGCTTTAGATAGCGCATGTTATCAACTTCGGTTGATCCGACCCTCTGGTTCGATGCTCGCTTTTATATAGCGATTGCCTACTTTAGTTAGGGAATGTTATCAACTTCGGTAGATCCGGCCCTCTGGTTCGATGATCGCTTTTATTTAGCGATTGCCTGCTTTAGGTAGCAGATGTTATCAACGTCGGTTGATTCGACCCTCTGGTTCGATGCTCGCTTTTATTTAGTGATTGTCTGCTTTAGTTAGTAGATGGTATCAAAATCGGTTGATCTGGCCCTCTGGTTGGATGCTCGCTTTTATTTAGCGATTGACTGTTTTAGGTAGCAGAAGTTATCAACTTCGGTTGATCCGACCCTCGGGTTCGATGCTCGCTTTTGTTTAGCGATTGCCTATTTTAGGTAGCAGATTATATAAACTTCGATTGATCTGGCCCTCTGGTTTGATGCTCGCTTTTATTTAACGATTGCCTGCTTTAGGTAGCGGAAGTTATCAACATCGGTTGATCCGACCCTCTGGTTCGATGCTCGTATTTATTTAGTGATTGCCTGCTTTAGGTAGCGGATGTTATCAACTTCGGTTGATTCGACCCTCTGGTTCGATGCTCGCTTTTATTTAGTGATTTCCTGCTTTAGTTAGTAGATGGTATAAAAATCAGTTGATCTGGACCTCTGGTTCGATGCTCGCTTTTATTTAGCGATTGACTGTTTTAGGTAGCAGATGTTATCAACTACGGTTGATCCGACCCTGGGGTTCGAAGCTCGCTTTTGTTTAGCGATTGACAACTTTAGGTAGCAGATGTTATCAACTTCGGTTGATCTGGCCCTCTGGTTTGATGCTCGCTTTTATTTAACGATTGCCTGCTTTAGGTAGCAGATGTTATCAACATCAATTGATCCGGCCCTCTGGTTCGATGCTCGTATTTATTTAGCGATTGTCTGCTTTAGGTAGCGGATGTTATCAACTTCGGTTGATCCGGCCCTCTGGTTCAATGCTCCCTCTTCTTTAGCGATTGCCTGCTTTAGGTAGCGGATGTTATTAACTTTGGTTGATCCGGCCCTCTGGTTCGAATCTCGCTTTTATTTAGCGATTGACTGCTTTAGGTAGCAGATGTTATCAACTTCGGTTGATCCGACCCTCTGGTTCGATGCTCGCTTTTATTTAGCGATTGCCTGCTTTAGTTAGCGGATGTTGTCAACTTCGGTTGATCCGGCCCTCTGGTTCGATGCTCGCTTTTATTTAGCGATTGCCTGCTTTAGGTAGCGGATGTCATTAACTTCGGTTGATCCGGCCCTCTGGTTCGATTCTCGCTTTTATTTAGCGATTGCCTGCTTTAGTTAGCGGATAACATCAACTTCGGTTGATCCGACCCTCTGGTTCGACGCTTGCTTTTATTTAGCGATTGTCTGCTTTAGATAGCGCATGTTATCAACTTCGGTTGATCCGACCCTCTGGTTCGATGCTCGCTTTTATATAGCGATTGCCTACTTTAGTTAGGGAATGTTATCAACTTCGGTAGATCCGGCACTCTGGTTCGATGATCACTTTTATTTAGCGATTGCCTGCTTTAGGTAGCAGATGTTATCAACCTCGGTTGATTCGACCCTCTGGTTCGATGCTCGCTTTTATTTAGTGATTGCCTGCTTTAGTTAGTAGATGGTATCAAAATCGGTTGATCTGGCCCTCTGGTTCGATGCTCGCTTTTATTTAGCGATTGACTGTTTTAGGTAGCAGATGTTATCAACTTCGGTTGATCCGACCCTCGGGTTCGATGCTCGCTTTTGTTTAGCGATTGCCTATTTTAGGTAGCAGATGTTATAAACTTCGGTTGATCTGGCCCTCTGGTTTGATGCTCGCTTTTATTTAACGATTTCCTGCTTTAGGTAGCGGAAGTTATCAACATCGGTTGATCCGGCCCTCTGGTTCGATGCTCGTATTTATTTAGTGATTGCCTGCTTTAGGTAGCGGATGTTATCAACTTCGGTTGATCCGGCCCTCTGGTTCAATGCTCTCTTTTCTTTAGCGATTTCCTGCTTTAGGTAGCGGATGTTATTAACTTCGGTTGATCCGGACCTCTGGTTCGAAGCTCGCTTTTATTTAGCGATTGCCTGCTTTAGGTAGCGGATGTTAACTACTTCGGTTGATCCGACCCTCTGGTTCGATGCTCGCTTTTATTTAGCGATTGCCTGCTTTAGTTAGCGGATGTTGTCAACTTCGGTTGATCCGACCCTCTGGTTCGATGCTCGCATTTATTTAGCGATTGCCTGCTTTAGGTAGCGGATGTCATTAACGTCGGTTGATCCGGCCCTCTGGTTCAATTCTCGCTTTTATTTAGCGATTGCCTGCTTTAGTTAGCGGATAACATCAACTTCGGTTGATCCGACCCTCTGGTTCGACGCTTGCTTTTATTTAGCGATTGTCTGCTTTAGATAGCGCATGTTATCAACTTCGGTTGATCCGACCCTCTGGTTCGATGCTCACTTTTATATAGCGATTGCCTACTTTAGTTAGGGAATGTTATCAACTTCGATAGATCTGACCCTCTGGTTCGATGATCGCTTTTATTTAGCGATTGCCTGCTTTAGGTAGCAGATGCTATCAACGTCGGTTGATTCGACCCTCTGGTTCGATGCTCGCTTTTATTTAGTGATTGCCTGCTTTAGTTAGTAGATGGTATCAAAATCTGTTGATCCGGCCCTCTGGTTCGATGCTCGTATTTATTTAGCGATTGCCTGCTTTAGATAGCGGATGTTATCAACTTAGGTTGATCCGGCCCTCTGGTTCAATGCTCTCTTTTCTTTAGCGATTTCCTGCATTAGGTAGCGGATGTTATTAACTTCGGTTGATCCGGCCCTCTGGTTCGAAGCTCGCTTTTATTTAGCGATTGCCTGCTTTAGGTAGCGGATGTTAACAACTTCGGTTGATCCGACCCTCTGGTTCGATGCTCGCTTTTATTTAGCGATTGCCTGCTTTAGTTAGCGGATGTTGTCAACTTCGGTTGATCCGGCCCTCTGGTTCGATGCTCGCTTTTATTTAGCGATTGCCTGCTTTAGGTAGCGGATGTCATTAACTTTGGTTGATCCGGCCCTCTGGTTCGATGCTCGCTTTTATTTAGCGATTGCCTGCTTTAGTTAGCGGATAATATCAACTTCGGTTGATCCGACCCTCTGGTTCGACGCTCGCTTTTATTTAGCGATTGTCTGCTTTAGATAGCGCATGTTATCAACTTCGTTTGATCCGACCCTCTGGTTCGATGCTCGCTTTTATGTAGCGATTGCCTGCTTTAGGTAGCGGATGTTATCAACTTCGGTTGATCCGACCCTCTGGTTCGATGCTCTCTTTTAGTTAGCGATTGCCTGCTTTAGTTAGCGAATGTTATCAACTTCGGTTGATCCGGCCCTCTGGTTTGATGATCGCTTTTATTTAGCAATTGCCTGCTTTAGGTAGCAGATATTATCAATGTCGGTTGACTAGACCCTCTGGTTCGATGCTCGCTTTTATTTAGGGTTTGCCTGCTTTAGTTAATAGATGGTATCAAAATCGGTTGATCTGGCCCTCTGGTTCGATGCTCGCTTTTATTTAGCGATTGTCTGTTTTAGGTAGCAGATGTTATCAACATCGGTTGATCCGTCCCTCTGGTTCGATGCTCGCTTTTATTTAGCGATTGCCTACTTTAGGTAGCGGATGTGATCAACTTCGTTTGATCCGACCCTCTAGTTCGATGCTCGCTTTTATTTAGCGATTGGCTGCTTTAGGTAGCGGATGTTATCAAAATCGGTTGATCCGGCCCTCTGGTTCGATGCTCGTATTTATTTAGCGATTGCCTGCTTTAGGTAGCGGATGTTATCAACTTCGGTTGATCCGGCCCTCTGGTTCAATGCTCCCTTTTATTTAGCGTTTGCCTGCTTTAGGTAGCGGATGTTATCAACTTCAACTGATCCGGCCCTCTGGTTCGATGCTCGCTTTTATTTAGCGATTGTCTGTTTTAGGTAGCGGATCTTATCAACTTCGGTTGATCCGGCCCTCTAGTTCGATGCTCGCTTTTATTTAGCGATTGCCTACTTTAGGTAGCAGATGTTATCAACTTCGGTTGATTTGGCCCTCTGTTTCGATGCTGGCTTTTATTTAGCGATTGCCTACTTTAGGTAGCGGATGTTATCAACTTCGGTTGATCCGGCCCTCTGGTTCGATGCTCGCTTTTATTTAGCGATTGCCTGCTTTAGGTAGCGGATGTTATCAACTTCGGTTGATCCGACCCTCTGGTTCGATGCTCGCTTTTATTTAGCGATTGGTTTCTTTAGTTAGCGGATCTTATCAACTTCGGTTGATCCGGCCCTCTGGTTCGACGCTCGCTTTTATTTAGCAATTGTCTGCTTTAGATAACGAATGTTGTCAACTTCGGTTGATCCGACCCTCTGGTTCGATGCTCGCTTTAATTTAGCGATTTCCTGCTTTAGGTAGCGGATGTTATTAACTTCGGTTGATCCGGCCCTCTGGTTCGAAGCTCGCTTTTATTTAGCGATTGCCTGCTTTAGGTAGCGGATGTTAACAACTTCGGTTGATCCGACCCTCTGGTTCGATGCTCGCTTTTATTTAGCGATTGCCTGCTTTAGTTAGCGGATGTTGTCAACTTCGGTTGATCCGGCCCTCTGGTTCGATGCTCGCTTTTATTTAGCGATTGCCTGCTTTAGGTAGCGGATGTCATTAACTTTGGTTGATTCGGCCCTCTGGTTCGATGCTCGCTTTTATTTAGCGATTGCCTGCTTTAGTTAGCGGATAATATCAACTTCGGTTGATCCGACCCTCTGGTTCGACGCTCGCTTTTATTTAGCGATTGTCTGCTTTAGATAGCGCATGTTATCAACTTCGTTTGATCCGACCCTCTGGTTCGATGCTCGCTTTTATGTAGCGATTGCCTGCTTTAGGTAGCGGATGTTATCAACTTCGGTTGATCCGACCCTCTGGTTTGATGCTCTCTTTTAGTTAGCGATTGCCTGCTTTAGTTAGCGAATGTTATCAACTTCGGTTGATCCGGCCCTCTGGTTTGATGATCGCTTTTATTTAGCAATTGCCTGCTTTAGGTAGCAGATGTTATCAATGTCGGTTGACTCGACCCTCTGGTTCGATGCTCGCTTTTATTTAGGGTTTGCCTGCTTTAGTTAATAGATGGTATCAAAATCGGTTGATCTGGCCCTCTGGTTCGATGCTCGCTTTTATTTAGCGATTGTCTATTTTAGGTAGCAGATGTTATCAACATCGGTTGATCCGTCCCTCTGGTTCGATGCTCGCTTTTATTTAGCGATTGCCTAGTTTAAGTAGCGGATGTGATCAACTTCGTTTGGTCCGACCCTCTAGTTCGATGCTCGCTTTTATTTAGTGATTGGCTGCTTTAGGTAGCGGCTGTTATCAACATCGGTTGATCCGGCCCTCTGGTTCGATGCTCGTATTTATTTAGCGATTGCCTGCTTTAGGTAGCGGATGTTATCAACTTCGGTTGATCCGGCCCTCTGGTTCAATGCTCCCTTTTATTTAGCGTTTGCCTGCTTTAGGTAGCGGATGTTATCAACTTCAGCTGATCCGGCCCTCTGGTTCGATGCTCGCTTTTATTTAGCGATTGTCTGTTTTAGGTAGCGGATCTTATCAACTTCGGTTGATCCGGCCCTCTAGTTCGATGCTCGCTTTTATTTAGCGATTGCCTACTTTAGGTAGTAGATGTTATCAACTTCGGTTGATTTGGCCCTCTGTTTCGATGCTGGCTTTTATTTAGCGATTGCCTACTTTAGGTAGCGGATGTTATCAACTTCGGTTGATCCGGCCCTCTGGTTCGATGCTCGCTTTTATTTAGCGATTGCCTGCTTTAGGTAGCGGATGTTATCAACTTCGGTTGATCCGACCCTCTGGTTCGATGCTCGCTTTTATTTAGCGATTAACTGCTTTAGGTAGCGGATGTTATCAACTTCGATTGATTCGGCCCTCTGGTTTGATGCTCGCCTTTATTTAGCGATTGCCTGCCTTAGGTAGCGGATGTTATCAACTTCGGTTTATCCGACCCTATGGTTCGATGTTCGCTTTTTTGTAGCGATTCTCACCTTTAGGTAGCGGATGTTATCAACTTCGGTTGATCCAGCCCTCTGGTTCGATTCTCGCTTTCATTTAGCGATTGCCTACTTTAGTTAGCGGATATAATCAACTTCGGCTGATCCGGCCCTCTGGTTCGATGCTTGCTTTTATTTATCGATTGCCTGCTTTAGGTAGCGGATGTCATTAACTTCGGTTGATTCGACCCTCTGGTTCGATGCTCGCTTTTATTTAGTGATTGCCTGCTTTAGTTAGTAGATGGTATCAAAATCGGTTGATCTGGCCTCTGGTTCGATGCTTGCTTTTATTTAGCGATTGTCTATTTTAGGTAGCAAATGTTATCAACTTCGGTTGATCCAACCCTCGAGTTCGATGCTCGCGTTTGTTTAGCGATTGCCTACTTTAGGTAGCAGATGTTATTAACTTCAGTTGATCTGGCCCTCTGGTTCGATGCTCGCTTTTATTTAGCGATTGCCTGCTTTAGGTAGCGGATGTTATCAACTTCGGTTGATCCGACCCTATGGTTCGATGCTCGCTTTTTTTTAGATATTGCCACCTTTAGATAGCGGATGTTATCAACATCGGTTGATCTAGCCCTCTGGCTCGATGCTCACTTTTATTTAGGGATTGCCTCCTTTATTTAGCGGATGTTATCAACTTCGGTTGATCCGGCCTTATGGTTCGATGCTCGCTTTTATTTAGCGATTGCCTGCTTTAGGTAGCGGATGTTATCAACTTCGGTTTATCCGACCCTATGGTTCGATGCTCGCTTTTTTGTAGCGATTGCCACCTTTAGGTAGCGGATGTTATCAACTTCGGTTGATCCAGCCCTCTGGTTCGATTCTCGCTTTCATTTAGCAATTGCCTACTTTAGTTAGCGGATGTAATAAACTTCGGTTGATCCGGCCCTCTGGTTCGATGCTCGCTTTTATTTAGCGATTACCTGCTTTAGGTAGCGGATGTTATCAGCTTTGGTTGATTCGGCCCTCTGGTTCGATGCTCGCCTTTATTTAGCGATTGCCTGCCTTAGTTAGCGGATGTTATCAACTTCGGTTGATCCGGCCCTCTGGTTCGATGTTCGCTTTTATTTAGCGATTGTCTGCTTTAGTTAGCGAATGTTATCAACTTCGGTTGATCCGGCCCTCTGGTTCGACGCTCGCTTTTATTTAGCGATTGTCAGCTTTAGATAACGAATGTTATTAACTTCGGTTGATCCGACCCTCTGGTTCGATGCTCGCTTTTATTTAGCGATTGCCTTCTTTAGGTAGCGGATGTTATCAACTTCGGTTGATCCGACCCTCTTGTTCGATGCTCTCTTTTAGTTAGCAATTACCTGCTTTAGTTAGCGAATGTTATCAACTTCGGTTGATCTGGCTCTCTGGTTCGATGATCGCTTTTATTTAGCGATTGCCTACTTTAGGTAGCAGATGTTATCAACGTCGGTTGATTCGCCCTCCGGTTCGATGCTCGCTTTTATTTAGTAATTGCCTGCTTTAGTTAGTAGATGGTATCAAAATCGGTTGATCTGGCCCTCTGGTTCGATGCACGCTTTTATTTAGCGATTGCCTGCTTTAGGTAGCGGATGTTATCAATTTAGGTTGATCCGACACTCTGGTTCGATGCTCGGTTTTATTTAGGGATGTCCTCCTTTAGTTAGAGGATGTTATCAACTTCGGTTGATCCGGCCCTATGGTTCGATGCTCGCTTTTATTTAGTAATTGCCTGCTTTAGGTAGCGGATTATATCAACTTCGGTTGATCAGGCCCTCTGGTTCGATTCTCGCTTTCATTTAGCGATTGCCTACTTTAGTTAGCGGATGTTATCAACTTCGGTTGATCCGGCTCTCTGGTTCGATGCTCGCTTTTATTTAGCGATTACCTGTTTTAGGTAGCGGATGTTATCAACTTCGGTTGATCCGGCCCTCTGGTTCGATGCTCACTTTTATTTATTTATTGACTGCTTTAGTTAGCGGATGTTATCAACTTCATTTGATCCGGCCCTCTGGTTCGATGCTCGCTTTTATTTAGCGATTGCCTGCTATAGTTAGTGGATGGTATCAACTTCGGTTGATCCGGCACTCTGGTTCGATGCTCGCTTTTATTTAGCGATTGCCTGCTTTAGGTAGCGGATGCTATCAACTTCGGTTGATCCGACCCTCTGGTTCGATGCTCGCTTTTATTTAGCGATTGGTTGC
The DNA here is from genome assembly GCA_963859935.3 of Lathyrus sativus. Taxonomy (NCBI): domain Eukaryota; kingdom Viridiplantae; phylum Streptophyta; class Magnoliopsida; order Fabales; family Fabaceae; genus Lathyrus; species Lathyrus sativus. The sequence continues at coordinate 362,212,543 of OZ012737.1, forward strand.
TTTAGTTAGCGGATCTTATCAACTTCGGTTGATCCGGACCTCTGGTTCGACGCTCGCTTTTATTTAGCGATTGCCTGCTTTAGGTAGCGGATGTCATTAACTTCGGTTGATCCGGCCCTCTGGTTCGATGCTCGCTTTTTTTTGGCAATTGCCTGCTTTAGTTAACGGATGTTATCAACTTTAGTTGATCTGGAACTCTGGTTCGATGCTCCCTTTTATTTAGCGATTGCCTGCTTTAGGTAGCAGATGTTATCAACTTCAGTTGATCCGACCCTCTGCTTCAATGCTCCCTTTTATTTAGCGATTGCCTGCTTTAGGTAGCGGATGTTATCAACTTCGGTTTATTCGGCCCTCTGGTTCGATGCTCGCTTTTATTTAGCGATTGTTTGTTTTAGGTAGCAGATGTTATCAACTTCGGTTGATCCGGCCGTCTGGTTCGATGCTCGCTTTTATTTAGCGGATGCCTGCTTTAGGTAGCGTATGTTATCAAGTTCGGTTGATCCGGCACTCTGGTTCGATGCTCGCTTTTATTTAGCGATTACCTGCTTTAGGTAGCGGATGTTATCAACTTCGGTTGATCCGATACTCTGGTTCGATGCTCGCTTTTATTTAGCGATTGCCTGCTTTAGGTAGCGGATGTTATCAACTTCGGTTGATCCAACCCTCTGGTTCGATGCTCGCTTTTATTTAGCGATTGGTTGCTTTAGTTAGCGGATCTTATCATCTTCGGTTGATCCGGCCCTCTGGTTCGACGCTCGCTTTTATTTAGGGATTGTCTGCTTTAGATAATGAATGTTATCAACTTCGGTTGATCTGATCCTCTGGTTCGATGCTCGCTTTTATTTAGCGATTTCCTGCTTTAGGTAGCGGATGTTATAAACTTCGTTTGATGGGACCCTCTGGTTTGATGCTCTACTTTAGTTAGCGATTGCCTGCTTTAGTTAGCGAATGTTATCAAATTCGGTTGATCTGACCCTCTGGTTCGATGATCGCTTTTATTTAGCGATTGCCTGCTTTAGGTAGCAGATGTTATCAACGTCGGTTGATTCGACCCTCTGGTTCGATGCGCGCTTTTATTTAATGATTGTCTGCTTTAGTTAGTAGATGGTATCAAAATCGGTTAATCTGGCCCTCTCGTTCGATGCTCGCTTTTATTTAGCGATTGCCTGCTTTAGGTAGCGGATGTCATTAACTTCGGTTGATCCGGCCCTCTGGTTCGATGCTCGCTTTTATTTAGCGATTGCCTGCTTTAGTAAGCGGATGTTATCAACTTCGGTTGATCCGATCCTCTGGTTCGATGCTCGCTTTTATTTAGGGATTTCCTCCTTTAGTTAGAGGATGTTATCAACTTCGGTTGATCCGGCCCTATGGTTCGATGCTCGCTTTTATTTAGCAATTGCCTGCTTTAGGTAGCGGATATTATCAACTTCGGTTGATCCGGCCCTCTGGTTCAATTCTCGCTTTCATTTAGCGATTGCCTACTTTAGTTAGCGGATGTTATCAACTTCGGTTGATCCGACCCTCTAGTTCGATGCTCCCTTTTATTTAGGGATTGACTGCTTTAGATAGCGAATGTTATCATCTTCGGTTGATCCGACCCACTGGTTCGATGCTTGCTTTTATTTAGTGATTGCCTGCTTTAGGTAGCGGATGTTATCAACTTCGGTTAGTCCGACCCTCTGGTTCAATGCTCCCTTTTATTTAGTGATTGCCTGCTTTAGGTAGCGAATGTTATCAACTTCAGTTTATCCGACCCTCTGGTTCGATGCTTGCTTTTATTTAGCGATTTCCTGCTTTAGTTAGCGGATGTTATCAAATTCGATTGATCCGGCCTTCTGGTTCGATGCTCGCTTTTATTTAGCGATTGCCTGCTTTAGGTAGCGGATGTCATTAACTTCAGTTGATCCGGCCCTCTGGTTCGATGCTCGCTTTTATTTAGCAATTGCCTGCTTTAGTTAACGGATGTTATCAACTTTAGTTGATCTGGCCCTCTGGTTCGATGCTCGCTTTTATTTAGCGATTGCCTGCTTTAGGTAGCAGATGTTATCAACTTCAGTTGATCCGACCCTCTGGTTTAATGCTCCCTTTTATTTAGCGATTGCTTGCTTTAGGTAGAGGATGTTATCAACTTCGGTTTATTCGGCCCTCTGGTTCGATGCTCGCTTTTATTTAGCGATTGTTTGTTTTAGGTAGCAGATGTTATCAACTTCGGTTGATCCGGCCGTCTGGTTCGATGCTCGCTTTTATTTAGCGATTGCCTGCTTTAGGTAGCGTATGTTATCAACTTCGGTTGATCCGGCACTCTGGTTCGATGCTCGCTTTTATTTAGCGATTACCTGCTTTAGGTAGCGGATGTTATCAACTTCGGTTGATCCGACACTCTGGTTCGATGCTCGCTTCAATTTAGCGATTGCCTGCTTTATGTAGCGGATGTTATCAACTTCGGTTGATCCGACCCTCTGGTTCGATGCTCGCTTTTATTTAGCGATTGGTTTCTTTAGTTAGCGGATCTTATCAACTTCAGTTGATCCGGCCCTCTGGTTCGACGTTCGCTTTTATTTAGCAATTGTCTGCTTTAGATAACGAATGTTATCAACTTCGGTTAATCTGATCCTCTGGTTCGATGCTCCCTTTTATTTAGCGATTTCCTGCTTTAGGTAGAAGATGTTATCAACTTCGTTTGATGGGACCGTCTGGTTTGATGCTCTATTTTAGTTAGCGATTGCCTGCTTTAGTTAGCGAATGTTATCAAATTCGGTTGATCCGGCCCTCTGGTTCGATGATCGCTTTTATTTAGCGATTGCCTGCTTTAGGTAGCAGATGTTATCAACGTCGGCTGATTCGACCCTCTGGTTCGATGCGCGCTTTTATTTAGTGATTGTCTGCTTTAGTTAGTAGATGGTATCAAAATCGGTTGATCTGGCCCTCTCGTTCGATGCTCGCTTTTATTTAGCGATTGCCTGCTTTAGGTAGCGGATGTCATTAACTTCGGTTGATCCGGCCCTCTGGTTCGATGCTCGCTTTTATTTAGCCATTGCCTGCTTTAGTAAGCGGATGTTATCAACTTCGGTTGATCCGGCCCTCTGGTTCGATGCTCGCTTTTATTTAGCGATTGCTTGCTTAAGGTAGCGGATGTCATTAACTTCGATTGATCCGGCCCTCTGGTTTAACGCTCGCTTTTATTTAGCGATTGTCTGCTTTAGATAACGAATGTTATTAACTTCGGTTGATCTGACCCTCTGGTTCGATGCTCGGTTTTATTTAGCGGTTGCCTTCTTTAGGTAGCGGAAGTTATAAACTTCGGTTGACCCGACCCTCTTGTTCGATGCTCTCTTTTAGTTAGCGATTGCCTGCTTTAGTTAGCGAATGTTATCAACTTCGGTTGATCTGGCCCTCTGGTTCGATGATCGCTTTTATTTAGCGATTGCCTGCTTTAGGTAGCAGATGTTATCAACGTCGGTTGATTCACCCCTCTGGTTCGATGCTCGCTTTTATTTAGTGATTGCCTGCTTTAGTTAGTAGATGGTATCAAAATCGGTTGATCTGGCCCTCTGGTTCGACGCTCGCTTTTATTTAGCGATTTCCTGCTTTAGGTAGCGGATGTTATCAACTTCGGTTGATCCGGCCCTTTGGTTCGATGCTCGCTTTTATTTAGGGATTGCCTCCTTTAGTTAGCGGATGTTATCAACTTTGTTTGATCCGGCCCTATGGTTCGACGGTCGCTTTTATTTAGCGATTGTCTGCTTTAGATAACGAATGTTATTAACTTCGGTTGATCTGACCCTTTGGTTCGATGCTCGCTTTCATTTAGCGATTGCCTACTTTAGTTAGCGGATGTTATCAACTTCGGTTGATCCGGCCCTCTGGTTCGATGCTCGCTTTTATTTAGTGACTACCTGCTTTAGGTAGCGGATGTTATCAACTTCAGTTGATCCGGCCCTCTGGTTCGATGCTCGCTTTTATTTATTTATTGACTGCTTTAGTTAGCATATGTTATCAACTTCGGTTGATCCGGCCCTATGGTTCGATGCTCGCTTTTATTTAGCGATTTCCTGCTTTAGTTAGCGGTGGTATCAACTTCGGTTGATCCGGCCCTCTGGTTCGATGCTTGCTTTTATTTAGGGATTGACTGCTTTAGATAGCGAATGTTATCAACTTCGGTTGATCCGACCCTCTGGTTCGATGCTTTCTTTTAGTTAGCGATTGCCTGCTTTAGTTAGCGAATGTTATCAACTTCGGTTGATCTAGCCCTCTGGTTCAATGATCGCTTTTATTTAGCAATCACCTGCTTTAGGTAGCAGATGTTATCAACGTCGGTTGATTCGCCCCTCTGGTTCGATGCTCACTTTTATTTAGTGATTGCTTGCTTTAGTTAGTAGATGGTATCAAAATCGGTTGATCTGCCCCTCTGGTTCGATGCTCGCTTTTATTTAGCAACTGCCTGCTTTAGGTAGCGGATCTTATCAACTTCGGTTGATCAGGCCCTCTGGTTCGATGCTCGCTTTTATTTAGGGATTGCCTCCTTTAGTTAGCGGATGTTATCAACTTCGGTTGATCCGGCCTTATGGTTCGATGCTCGCTTTTATTTAGCAATTTCCTGCTTTAGGTAGCGGATGTTATCAACTTCGGTTTATCCGGCCCTCTGGTTCGATTCTCGCTTTCATTTAGCGATTGCCTACTTTAGTTAGCGGATGTTATCAACTTCGGTTGATCCGGCCCTCTGGTTCGATGCTCGCTTTTATTTAGTGATTGCCTGCTTTAGGTAGCGGATGTTATCAACTTCAGTTGATCCGGCCCTCTGGTTCGATGCTCTCTTTTATTTATTTATTGACTGCTTTAGTTAGCAGATGTTATCAACTTCGGTTGATCCGGCCCTCTGGTTCGATGCTCGCTTTTATTTAGCGATTTCCTGCTTTAGTTAGCGGATGGTATCAACTTCGGTTGATCCGGCCCTCTGGTTCGATGCTTGCTTTTATTTAGGGATTGACTGCTTTAGATAGCGAATGTTATCAACTTCGGTTGATTCGACCCTCTGGTTCGATGCTTTCTTTTAGTTAGCGATTGCCTGCTTTAGTTAGCGAATGTTATCAACTTCGGTTGATCTGGCCCTCTGGTTCGATGATCGCTTTTATTTAGCGATCGCCTGCTTTAGGTAGCAGATGTTATCAACGTCGGTTGATTCGCCCCTCTGGTTTGATGCTCACTTTTATTTAGTGATTGCCTGCTTTAGTTAGTAGATGGTATCAAAATCGGTTGATCTGCCCCTCTGGTTCGATGCTCGCTTTTATTTAGCAACTGCCTGCTTTAGATAGCGGATGTTATCAACTTCGGTTGATCCGGCCCTCTGGTTCGATGCTCGCTTTTATTTAGGGATTGCCTCCTTTAGCTAGCGGATGTTATCAACTTCGGTTGATCCGGCCATATGGTTCGATGCTCGCTTTTATTTAGCAATTGTCTGCTTTAGGTAGCGGATGTTATCAACTTCGGTTTACCCGTCCCTCTGGTTCGATCCTCGCTTTCATTTAGCGATTGCCTACTTTAGTTAGCGGATGTTATCAAATTCGGTTGATCCGGCCCTCTGGTTCGATGCTCGCTTTTATTTAGTGATTGTCTGCTTTAGGTAGCGGATGTTATCAACTTCGGTTGATACGGCCCTCTGGTTCAATGCTCGCTTATAATTATTTATTGACTGCTTTAGTTAGCAGATGTTATCAACTTCGGTTGATCCGGCCCTCTGGTTCGATGCTCGCTTTTATTTAGTGATTGCCTGCTTTAGGTAGCAGATGTAATCAACTTCAGTTGATCCGGCCCTCTGGTTCAATGCTTCATTTTATTTAGCGATTGCCTGCTTTAGGTAGCGGATGTTATCAACTTCGGTTTATCCAGCCCTCTGGTTCGATGCTCGCTTTTATTTAGCGATTGTCTGTTTTAGGTAGCAGATGTTATCGACTTCGGTTGATCCGGCCCTCTGGTTCGATGCTCGCTTTTATTCAGCGATTGCCTGCTTTAGGTAGCGGATGTTATCAACTTCGGTTGATCCGCCCCTCTGGTTCGATGCTCGCTTTTATTTAGCGATTGCCTGGTTTTAGGTAGCGGATGTTATCAACTTCGGTTGATCCGGCCCTCTGGTTCGATGCTCGCTTTTAATTATTTATTGACTGCTTTAGTTAGCGGATGTTATCAACTTCGGTTGATCCGGCCCTCTGGTTCGTGGCTCGCTTTTATTTAACGATTGCCTGCTTTAGGTAGCAGATGGAATCAACTTCAGTTGATCCGGCCCTCTGGTTCAATGCTCCCTTTTATTTAGCGATTGCCTGCTTTAGGTAGCGGATGTTATCAACTTCGTTTTATCCAGCCCTCTGGTTCGATGCTAGCTTTTATTTAGCGATTGTCTGTTTTAGGTAGCAGATGTTATCGACTTCGGTTGATCCGGCCCTCTGGTTCGATGCTCGCTTTTATTCAGCGATTGCCTGCTTTAGGTAGCGGATGTTATCAACTTCGGTTGATCCGGCCCTCTGGTTTGATGCTCGCTTTTATTTAGCGATTGCCTGCTTTTAGGTAGCGGATGTTATCAACTTCGGTTGATCCGGCCCTCTGGTTCGATGCTCGCTTTTAATTATTTATTGACTGCTTTAGTTAGCGGATGTTATCAACTTCGGTTGATCCGGCCCTCTGGTTCGTGGCTCGCTTTTATTTAACGATTGCCTGCTTTAGGTAGCAGATGTAATCAACTTCAGTTGATCCGGCCCTCTGGTTCAATGCTCCCTTTTATTTAGCGATTGCCTGCTTTAGGTAGCGGATGTTATCAACTTTGGCTTATCCAGCCCTCTAGTTCGATGCTAGCTTTTATTTAGCGATTGTCTGTTTTAGGTAGCAGATGTTATCGACTTCGGTTGATCCGGCCCTCTGGTTCGATGCTCGCTTTTATTTAGCGATTGCCTGCTTTAGGTAGCGGATGTTATCAACTTCGGTTGATCCGGCCCTCTGGTTCGATGCTCGCTTTTATTTAGCGATTGTCTATTTTAGGTAGCAGATGTAATCAACTTTAGTTGATCCGGATCTCTAGTTCAATGCTCCCTTTTATTTAGCGATTGCCTGCTTTAGGTAGCGGATGTTATCAACTTCGGTTTATCCGGCCCTCTGGTTCGATGCTCGCTTTTATTTAGCAATTGTCTATTTTAGGTAGCAGATGTTATCAACTTCGGTTGATCCGGCCCTATGGTTCGATGCTCGCTTTTATTTAGCAATTGCCTGCCTTAGGTAGCGGATGTTATCAACTTCGGTTTATCCGGCCCTCTGGTTCGATTCTCACTTTCATTTAGCGATTGCCTCCTTTAGTTAGCGGATGTTATCAACTTCGGTTGATCCGGCTCTCTGGTTCAATTCTCGCTTTTATTTAGCGATTACCTGCTTTAGGTAGCAGATGTTATCAACTTCGGTTGATCCGGCCCTCTGGTTCGATGCTCGCTTTTATTTATTTATTGACTGCTTTAGTTAGCAGATGTTATCAACTTAGGTTGATCCGGCCCCCTGGTTCGATGCTCGCTTTTATTTAGCGATTGCCTGCTTTAGTTAGCGGATGGTATCAACTTCGGTTGATCCGGCCCTCTGGTTCGATGCTTTCTTTTATTTAGGGATTGACTGCTTTAAATAGCGAATGTTATCATCTTCGGTTGATTCGACCCTCTGGTTCGATGCTCGCTTTTATTTAGCGATTGCCTGCTTTAGGTAGCGGATGTTATCAACTTCGGTTGATCTGGCCCTCTGGTTCGATGATCGCTTTTATTTAGCGATCGCCTGCTTTAGGTAGCAGATGTTATCAACGTCGGTTGATTCGCCCCTCTGGTTTGATGCTCACTTTTATTTAGTGATTGCCTGCTTTAGTTAGTAGATGGTATCAAAATCGGTTGATCTGCCCCTCTGGTTCGATGCTCGCTTTTATTTAGCGACTGCCTGCTTTAGATAGCGGATGTTATCAACTTCGGTTGATCCGGCCCTCTGGTTCGATGCTCGCTTTTATTTAGGGATTGCCTCCTTTAGCTAGCGGATGTTATCAACTTCGGTTGATCCGGCCATATGGTTCGATGCTCGCTTTTATTTAACAATTGTCTGCTTTAGGTAGCGGATGTTATCAACTTCGGTTTACCCGTCCCTCTGGTTCGATCCTCGCTTTCATTTAGCGATTGCCTACTTTAGTTAGCGGATGTTATCAAATTCGGTTGATCCGGCCCTCTGGTTCGATGCTCGCTTTTATTTAGTGATTGTCTGCTTTAGGTAGCGGATGTTATCAACTTCGGTTGATCCGGCCCTCTGGTTCAATGCTCGCTTATAATTATTTATTGACTGCTTTAGTTAGCAGATGTTATCAACTTCGGTTGATCCGGCCCTCTGGTTCGATGCTCGCTTTTATTTAGTGATTGCCTGCTTTAGGTAGCAGATGTAATCAACTTCAGTTGATCCGGCCCTCTGGTTCAATGCTTCATTTTATTTAGCGATTGCCTGCTTTAGGTAGCGGATGTTATCAACTTCGGTTTATCCAGCCCTCTGGTTCGATGCTCGCTTTTATTTAGCGATTGTCTGTTTTAGGTAGCAGATGTTATCGACTTCGGTTGATCCGGCCCTCTGGTTCGATGCTCGCTTTTATTCAGCGATTGCCTGCTTTAGGTAGCGGATGTTATCAACTTCGGTTGATCCGCCCCTCTGGTTCGATGCTCGCTTTTATTTAGCGATTGCCTGCTTTTAGGTAGCGGATGTTATCAACTTCGGTTGATCCGGCCCTCTGGTTCGATGCTCGCTTTTAATTATTTATTGACTGCTTTAGTTAGCGGATGTTATCAACTTCGGTTGATCCGGCCCTCTGGTTCGTGGCTCGCTTTTATTTAACGATTGCCTGCTTTAGGTAGCAGATGGAATCAACTTCAGTTGATCCGGCCCTCTGGTTCAATGCTCCCTTTTATTTAGCGATTGCCTGCTATAGGTAGCGGATGTTATCAACTTCGGTTTATCCAGCCCTCTGGTTCGATGCTAGCTTTTATTTAGCGATTGTCTGTTTTAGGTAGCAGATGTTATCGACTTCGGTTGATCCGGCCCTCTGGTTCGATGCTCGCTTTTATTCAGCGATTGCCTGCTTTAGGTAGCGGATGTTATCAACTTCGGTTGATCCGGCCCTCTGGTTTGATGCTCGCTTTTATTTAGCGATTGCCTGCTTTTAGGTAGCGGATGTTATCAACTTCGGTTGATCCGGCCCTCTGGTTCGATGCTCGCTTTTAATTATTTATTGACTGCTTTAGTTAGCGGATGTTATCAACTTCGGTTGATCCGGCCCTCTGGTTCGTGGCTCGCTTTTATTTAACGATTGCCTGCTTTAGGTAGCAGATGTAATCAACTTCAGTTGATCCGGCCCTCTGGTTCAATGCTCCCTTTTATTTAGCGATTGCCTGCTTTAGGTAGCGGATGTTATCAACTTCGGCTTATCCAGCCCTCTAGTTCGATGCTAGCTTTTATTTAGCGATTGTCTGTTTTAGGTAGCAGATGTTATCGACTTCGGTTGATCCGGCCCTCTGGTTCGATGCTCGCTTTTATTTAGCGATTGCCTGCTTTAGGTAGCGGATGTTATCAACTTCGGTTGATCCGGCCCTCTGGTTCGATGCTCGCTTTTATTTAGCGATTGTCTATTTTAGGTAGCAGATGTAATCAACTTTAGTTGATCCGGATCTCTAGTTCAATGCTCCCTTTTATTTAGCGATTGCCTGCTTTAGGTAGCGGATGTTATCAACTTCGGTTTATCCGGACCTCTGGTTCGATGCTCGCTTTTATTTAGCAATTGTCTATTTTAGGTAGCAGATGTTATCAACTTCGGTTGATCCGGCCCTATGGTTCGATGCTCGCTTTTATTTAGCAATTGCCTGCCTTAGGTAGCGGATGTTATCAACTTCGGTTTATCCGGCCCTCTGGTTCGATTCTCACTTTCATTTAGCGATTGCCTCCTTTAGTTAGCGGATGTTATCAACTTCGGTTGATCCGGCTCTCTAGTTCAATTCTCGCTTTTATTTAGCGATTACCTGCTTTAGGTAGCAGATGTTATCAACTTCGGTTGATCCGGCCCTCTGGTTCGATGCTCGCTTTTATTTATTTATTGACTGCTTTAGTTAGCAGATGTTATCAACTTAGGTTGATCCGGCCCCCTGGTTCGATGCTCGCTTTTATTTAGCGATTGCCTGCTTTAGTTAGCAGATGGTATCAACTTCGGTTGATCCGGCCCTCTGGTTCGATGCTTTCTTTTATTTAGGGATTGACTGCTTTAAATAGCGAATGTTATCATCTTCGGTTGATTCGACCCTCTGGTTCGATGCTCGCTTTTATTTAGCGATTGCCTGCTTTAGGTAGCGGATGTTATCAACATCAGTGATCCGACCCTCTGGTTCGATGCTCTCTTTTAGTTAGCGATTGCCTGCTTTAGTTAGCGAATGTTATCAACTTCGGTTGATCTGGCCCTCTAGTTGGATGATTGCTTTTATTTAGCGATTGCCTCCTTTAGGTAGCGGATGTTATCAACTTCGGTTTATCCGGCCCTCTGGTTCGATGCTCGCTTTTATTTAGCGATTGTCTATTTTAGGTAGCAGATGTTATCAACTTCGGTTGATCCGGCCCTATGGTTCGATGCTCGCTTTTATTTAGCAATTGCCTGCCTTAGGTAGCGGATGTTATCAACTTCGGTTTATCCGCCCCCCTGGTTCGATTCTCGCTTTCATTTAGCAATTGCCTACTTTAGTTAGCGGATGTTATCAACTTCGGTTGATCCGGCTCTCTGGTTCGATTCTCGCTTTTATTTAGCGATTACCTGCTTTAGGTAGCGGATGTATTCAACTTCGGTTGATCTGGCCCTCTGGTTCGATGCTCGCTTTTATTTATTTATTGACTGCTTTAGTTAGCAGATGTTATCAACTTCGGTTGATCCAGCCCTCTGGTTCGATGCTCGCTTTTATTTAGCGATTGCCTGCTTTAGTTAGCGGATGGTATCAACTTCGGTTGATCCGGCCCTCTGGTTCAATGCTCGCTTTTATTTAGGGATTGACTGCTTTAGATAGCGAATGTTATCAACTTCAGTTGATCCGACCCTCTGGTTCGATGCTCGCTTTTAATTATTTATTGACTGCTTTAGTTAGCGGATGTTATCAACTTCGGTTGATCCGGCCCTCTGGTTCGAGGCTCGCTTTTATTTAGCGATTGCCTGCTTTAGGTAGCAGATGTAATCAACTTCAGTTGATCCGGCCCTCTGGTTCGATGCTCGCTTTTATTTAGCGATTGCCTGCTTTAGGTAGCGGATGTTATCAACTTCGGTTTATCCAGCCCTCTGGTTCGATGCTCGCTTTTATTTAGCGATTGTCTGTTTTAGGTAGCAGATGTAATCAACTTTAGTTGATCCGGATCTCTAGTTCAATGCTCCCTTTTATTTAGCGATTGCCTGCTTTAGGTAGCGGATGTTATCAACTTCGGTTTATCCGGACCTCTGGTTCGATGCTCGCTTTTATTTAGCAATTGTCTATTTTAGGTAGCAGATGTTATCAACTTCGGTTGATCCGGCCCTATGGTTCGATGCTCGCTTTTATTTAGCAATTGCCTGCCTTAGGTAGCGGATGTTATCAACTTCGGTTTATCCGGCCCTCTGGTTCGATTCTCACTTTCATTTAGCGATTGCCTCCTTTAGTTAGCGGATGTTATCAACTTCGGTTGATCCGGCTCTCTGGTTCAATTCTCGCTTTTATTTAGCGATTACCTGCTTTAGGTAGCAGATGTTATCAACTTCGGTTGATCCGGCCCTCTGGTTCGATGCTCGCTTTTATTTATTTATTGACTGCTTTAGTTAGCAGATGTTATCAACTTAGGTTGATCCGGCCCCCTGGTTCGATGCTCGCTTTTATTTAGCGATTGCCTGCTTTAGTTAGCAGATGGTATCAACTTCGGTTGATCCGGCCCTCTGGTTCGATGCTTTCTTTTATTTAGGGATTGACTGCTTTAAATAGCGAATGTTATCATCTTCGGTTGATTCGACCCTCTGGTTCGATGCTCGCTTTTATTTAGCGATTGCCTGCTTTAGGTAGCGGATGTTATCAACATCAGTGATCCGACCCTCTGGTTCGATGCTCTCTTTTAGTTAGCGATTGCCTGCTTTAGTTAGCGAATGTTATCAACTTCGGTTGATCTGGTCCTCTAGTTGGATGATTGCTTTTATTTAGCGATTGCCTCCTTTAGGTAGCGGATGTTATCAACTTCGGTTTATCCGGCCCTCTGGTTCGATGCTCGCTTTTATTTAGCGATTGTCTATTTTAGGTAGCAGATGTTATCAACTTCGGTTGATCCGGCCCTATGGTTCGATGCTCGCTTTTATTTAGCAATTGCCTGCCTTAGGTAGCGGATGTTATCAACTTCGGTTTATCCGCCCCCCTGGTTCGATTCTCGCTTTCATTTAGCAATTGCCTACTTTAGTTAGCGGATGTTATCAACTTCGGTTGATCCGGCTCTCTGGTTCGATTCTCGCTTTTATTTAGCGATTACCTGCTTTAGGTAGCGGATGTATTCAACTTCGGTTGATCTGGCCCTCTGGTTCGATGCTCGCTTTTATTTATTTATTGACTGCTTTAGTTAGCAGATGTTATCAACTTCGGTTGATCCAGCCCTCTGGTTCGATGCTCGCTTTTATTTAGCGATTGCCTGCTTTAGTTAGCGGATGGTATCAACTTCGGTTGATCCGGCCCTCTGGTTCAATGCTCGCTTTTATTTAGGGATTGACTGCTTTAGATAGCGAATGTTATCAACTTCAGTTGATCCGACCCTCTGGTTCGATGCTCGCTTTTAATTATTTATTGACTGCTTTAGTTAGCGGATGTTATCAACTTCGGTTGATCCGGCCCTCTGGTTCGAGGCTCGCTTTTATTTAGCGATTGCCTGCTTTAGGTAGCAGATGTAATCAACTTCAGTTGATCCGGCCCTCTGGTTCAATGCTCCCTTTTATTTAGCGATTGCCTGCTTTAGGTAGCGGATGTTATCAACTTCGGTTTATCCAGCCCTCTGGTTCGATGCTCGCTTTTATTTAGCGATTGTCTGTTTTAGGTAGCAGATGTTATCGACTTCGGTTGATTCGGCCCTCTGGTTCGATGCTCGCTTTTATTTAGCGATTGTCTGCTTTAGGTAGCGGATGTTATCAACTTCGGTTGATCCGACCCTCTGGTTCGATGCTCACTTTTATTTAGCGATTGTCTGTTTTAGGTAGCAGATTTAATCAACTTCAGTTGATCCGGCTCTCTAGTTCAATGCTCCCTTTTATTTAGCGATTGCCTGCTTTAGGTAGCGGATGTTATCAACTTCGGTTTATCCGACCCTCTGGTTCGATGCTCGCTTTTATTTAGCAATTGTCTATTTTAGGTAGCAGATGTTATCAACTTCGGTTGATCCGGCCCTATGGTTCGATGCTCGCTTTTATTTAGCAATTGCCTGCCTTAGGTAGCGGATGTTATCAACTTCGGTTTATCCGGCCCTCTGGTTCGATTCTCGCTTTCATTTAGCGATTGCCTCCTTTAGTTAGCGGATGTAATCAACTTCGGTTGATCCGGCTCTCTGGTTCGATTCTCGCTTTTATTTAGCGATTACCTGTTTTAGGTAGCAGATGTTATCAACTTCGGTTGATCCGGCCCTCTGGTTCGATGCTCGCTTTTATTTATTTATTGACTGCTTTAGTTAGCAGATGTTATCAACTTCGGTTGATCCGGCCCTCTGTTTCGATGCTCGCTTTTGTTTATCGATTGCCTGCTTTAGTTAGCGGATGGTATCAACTTCGGTTGATCCGGCCCTCTGGTTCGATGCTCGCTTTTATTTAGGGATTGACTGCTTTAAATAGCGAATGTTATCAACTTCGGTTGATCCGACCCTCTGGTTCGATGCTCGCTTTTATTTAGCGATTGCCTGCTTAAGGTAAAGGATGTTATCAACATCAATGATCCGACCCTCTGGTTCGATGCTCTCTTTTAGTTAGCGATTGTCTGCTTTAGTTAGCGAATGTTATCAACTTCGGTTGATCTGGCCCTCTGGTTGGATGATTGCTTTTATTTAGCGATTTCCTGCTTTAGGTAGCGGATGTTATCAACTTCGGTTTATCCGGACCTCTAGTTCGATGCTCGCTTTTATTTAGCGATTGTCTATTTTAGGTAGCAGATGTTATCAAGTTCGGTTGATCCGGACCTATGGTTCGATGCTCGCTTTTATTTAGCAATTGCCTGCCTTAGGTAGCGGATGTTATCAACTTCAGTTTATCCGGCCCTCTGGTTCGATTCTCGCTTTCATTTAGCGATTGCCTACTTTAGTTAGCGGATGTTATCAACTTCGGTTGATCCGGCTCTCTGGTTCGATTCTCGCTTTTATTTAGCGATTACCTGCTTTAGGTAGCGGATGTTATCAACTTCGGTTGATCCGGCCCTCTGGTTCGATGCTCGCTTTTATTTATTTATTGACTGCTTTAGTTAGCAGATGTTATCAACTTCGGTTGATCCGGCCCTCTGGTTCGATGCTCGCTTTTATTTAGCGATTGCCTGCTTTAGTTAGCGGATGGTATCAACTTCGGTTGATCCGGCCCTCTGGTTCGATGCTCGCTTTTATTTAGGGATTGACTGCTTTAGATAGCGAATGTTATCAACTTCGGTTGATCCGGCCCTCTGGTTCGATGCTCGCTTTTATTTAGCGATTGCCTGCTTTAGGTAGCGGATGTTATCAACATCGGTTGATCTGACCCTCTGGTTCGATGCTCTCTTTTATTTAACGATTGCCTGCTTTAGTTAGCGAATGTTATCAACTTCTCTTGATCTGGCCCTCTGGTTCGATGATTGCTTTTATTTAGCGATTGCCTGCTTTAGGTAGCAGATGTTATCAACGTCGGTTGATTCACCCCTCTGGTTCGATGCTTGCTTTTATTTAGTGATTGCCTGCTTTAGTTAGTAGATGGTATCAAAATCGGTTGATCCGGCCCTCTGGTTCGACGCTCGCTTTTATTTAGCGATTGTCTGTTTTAGATAACGAATGTTATTAACTTCGGTTGATCCGACCCTCTAGTTCGATGCTCGCTTTTATTTAGCGATTGCCTACTTTAGGTAGCGGATGTTATCAACTTCAGTTGATCCGGCCCTCTGGTTCGATGCTCGCTTTTATTTAGGGATTTCCTCCTTTAGTTAGCGGATGTTATCAACTTCGCTTGATCCGGCTCTATGGTTCGATGCTCGCTTTTATTTAGCAATTGCCTGCTTTAGGTAGCGGATGTTATCAACTTCGGTTTATCCGGCCCTCTGGTTCGATTCTCGCTTTCATTTAGCGATTGCCTACTTTAGTTAGCGGATGTTATCAACTTCGGTTGATCCGGCCCTCTGGTTCGTTGCTCGCTTTTATTTAGCGATTGCCTGCTTTAGGTAGCAGATGTAATCAACTTCAGTTGATCCGGCCCTCTGGTTCAATGCTCCCTTTTATTTAGCGATTGCCTGCTTTAGGTAGCGGATGTTATCAACTTCGGTTTATCCAGCCCTCTGGTTCGATGCTTGCTTTTATTTAGCGATTGTCTGTTTTAGGTAGCAGATGTTATCGACTTCGGTTGATCCGGCCCTCTGGTTCGATGCTCGCTTTTATTCAGCGATTGCCTGCTTTAGGTAGCGGATGTTATCAACTTCGGTTGATCCGCCCCTCTGGTTCGATGCTCGCTTTTATTTAGTGATTGTCTGCTTTAGGAAGCGGATGTTATCAACTTCGGTTGATCCGGCCCTCTGGTTCGATGCTCGCTTTTAATTATTTATTGACTGCTTTAGTTAGCGGATGTTATCAATTTCGGTTGATCCGGGCCTCTGGTTCGATGCTCGCTTTTATTTAGCGATTGCCTGCTTTAGGTAGCAGATGTAATCAACTTCAATTGATCCGGCCCTCTGGTTCAGTGCTCCCTTTTATTTAGCGATTGCCTGCTTTAGGTAGTGGATGTTATCAACTTCGGTTTATCCAGCCCTCTGGTTCGATGCTCGCTTTTATTTAGCGATTGTCTGTTTTAGGTAGCATATGTTATCGACTTCGGTTGATCCGTCCCTCTGGTTCGATGCTCGCTTTTATTTAGCGATTGCCTGCTTTAGGTAGGGGATGTTATCAACTTCGGTTGATCCGGCCCTCTTGTTCGATGCTCGCTTTTATTTAGCGATTGTCTGTTTTAGGTAGCAGATGTAATCAACTTCAGTTGATCCGGCTCTCTGGTTCAATGCTCCCTTTTATTTAGCGATTGCCTGCTTTAGGTAGCGGATGTTATCAACTTCGGTTTATCCGGCCCTCTGGTTCGATGCTCGCTTTTATTTAGCAATTGTCTATTTCAGGTAGCAGATGTTATCAACTTCGATTGATCCGGCCCTATGGTTCGATGCTCGCTTTTATTTAGCAATTGCCTGCCTTAGGTAGCGGATGTTATCAACTTTGGTTTATCCGGCCCTCTGGTTCGATTCTCGCTTTCATTTAGCGATTGCCTCCTTTAGTTAGCGGATGTTATCAACTTCGGTTGATCCGGCTCTCTGGTTCGATTCTCGCTTTTATTTAGCGATTACCTGCTTTAGGTAGCGGATGTTATCAACTTCGGTTGATCCTACCCTCTGGTTCGATGCTCGCTTTTATTTATTTATTGACTGCTTTAGTTAGCAGATGTTATCAACTTCGGTTGATCCGGCCCTCTGGTTCGATGCTCACTTTTATTTAGCGATTGCCTGCTTTAGTTAGCGGATGGTATCAACTTCGGTTGATCCGACCCTCTGGTTCGATGCTCGCTTTTATTTAGGGATTGACTGCTTTAGATAGCGAATGTTATCAACTTCGGTTGATCCGGCCCTCTGGTTCGATGCTCGCTTTTATTTAGCGATTGCCTGCTTTAGGTACCGGATGTTATCAACATCGATTGATCCGACCCTCTGGTTCGATGCTCTCTTTTAGTTAACGATTGCCTGCTTTAGTTAGCGAATGTTATCAACTTTAGTTGATCTGGCCCTCTGGTTCGATGATTGCTTTTATTTAGCGATTGCCTGCTTTAGGTAGCAGATGTTATCAACGTCGGTTGATTCACCCCTCTGGTTCGATGCTCGCTTTTATTTAGTGATTGCCTGGTTTAGTTAGTAGATGGTATCAAAATCGGTTGATCCGGCCCTCTGGTTCGACGCTCGCTTTTATTTAGCGATTGCCTGCTTTAGATAATGAATGTTATTAACTTCGGTTGATCCGACCCTCTGGTTCGATGCTCGCTTTTATTTAGCGATTGCCTACTTTAGGTAGCGGATATTATCACTTCGGTTGATCCGACCCTATGGTTCGATGCTCGCTTTTATTTAGCAATTGCCTGCTTTAGGTAGCGGATATTATCAACTTCGGTTTATCTGGCCCTCTGGTTCGATTCTCGCTTTCATTTAGCGATTGCCTACTTTAGTTAGCGGATGTTATCAACTTCGGTTGATCTGGCCCTCTGGTTCGATTCTCGCTTTCATTTAGCGATTGCCTACTTTAGTTAGCGGATGTTATCAACTTCGGTTGATCTGGCCCTCTGGTTCGATGCTCGCTTTTATTTAGCGATTGACTACTTTAGGTAGCGGATATTATCACTTCGGTTGATCCGACCCTATGGTTCGATGCTCGCTTTTATTTAGCGATTTCCTGCTTTAGGTAGCGGATGTTATCAACTTCGGTTTATCCGGCCCTCTGGTTCGATTCTCGCTTTCATTTAGCGATTGCCTCCTTTAGTTAGCGGATGTTATCAACTTCGGTTGATCCGGCCCTCTGGTTCGATGCTCGCTTTTATTTAGGGATTGACTACTTTAAATAGCGAATGTTATCAACTTCGGTTGATCCGACCCTCTGGTTCGATGCTCTCTTTTATTTAGCGATTTCCTGCTTTAGGTAGCGGATGTTATCAACATCAGTGATCCGACCCTCTGGTTCGATGCTCTCTTTTAGTTAGCGATTGCCTGCATTAGTTAGCGAATGTTATCAACTTCGGTTGATCTGGCCCTCTGGTTCGATGATTGCTTTTATTTAGTGATTGCCTGCTTCAGGTAGCGGATGTTATCAACTTCAGTTTATCCGGCCCTCTGGTTCTATGCTCGCTTTTATTTAGCGATTGTCTATTTTAGGTAGCAGATGTTATCAACTTTGGTTGATCCGGCCCTATGGTTCGATGCTCGCTTTTATTTAGCAATTACCTGCCTTAGGTAACGGATGTTATCAACTTCGGTTTATCCGGCCCTCTGGTTCGATTCTCGCTTTCATTTAGCGATTGCCTACTTTAGTTAGCGGATGTTATCAACTTCGGTTGATCCGGCTCTCTGGTTCGATTCTCGCTTTTATTTAGCGATTACTTGCTTTAGGTAGCGGATGTTATCAACTTCGGTTGATTCGGCCCTCTGGTTCGATGCTCGCTTTTATTTATTTATTGACTGCTTTAGTTAGCAGATGTTATCAACTTCGGTTGATCCGGCCCTCTGGTTCGATGCTCGCTTTTATTTAGGGATTAACTGCTTTAGATAGCGAATGTTATCAACTTCAGTTGATCCGGCCCTCTGGTTCGATGCTCGCTTTTATTTAGCGATTGCCTGCTTTAGGTACCGGATGTTATCAACATCGATTGATCCGACCCTCTGGTTCGATGCTCTCTTTTAGTTAACGATTGCCTGCTTTAGTTAGCCAATGTTATCAACTTCGGTTGATCTGGCCCTCTGATTCGATGATTGCTTTTATTTAGCGATTGCCTACTTTAGGTAGCAGATGTTATCAACGTCGGTTGATTCACCCCTCTGGTTCGATGCTCGCTTTTATTTAGTGATTGCCTGCTTTAGTTAGTAGATGGTATCAAAATCGGTTGATCCGGCCCTCTGGTTCGATGCTCGCTTTTATTTAGCGATTGCCTACTTTAGGTAGCGGATATTATCACTTCGGTTGATCCGACCCTATGGTTCGATGCTCGCTTTTATTTAGCAATTGCCTGCTTTAGGTAGCGGATGTTATCAACTTCGGTTTATCCGGCCCTCTGGTTCGATTCTCGCTTTCATTTAGCGATTGCCTACTTTAGTTAGCGGATGTTATCAACTTCGGTTGATCTGGCCCTCTGGTTCGATGCTCGCTTTTATTTAGGGATTGCCTCCTTTAGTTAGCGGATGTTATCAACTTCGGTTGATCCGGCCCTCTGGTTCGATGCTCGCTTTTATTTAGCGATTGCCTGCTTTAGGTAGTGGATGTTATCAACTTCGGTTTATCCATCCCTCTGGTTCGATTCTCGCTTTCATTTAGCGATTGCCTACTTTAGTTAGCGGATGTTATCAACTTCGGTTGATCCGGCCCTCTGGTTCGATGCTCGCTTTTATTTAGCGATTACCTGCTTTAGGTAGGGGATGTTACCAACTTCGGTTGATCCGGCCCTCTGGTTCGATGCTCGCTTTTATTTATTTATTGATTGCTTTAGTTAGCGGATGTTATCAACTTCGGTTGATCCGGCCCTCTGGTTCGATGCTCACTTTTATTTAGCGATTGCCTGCTTTAGTTAGCAGATGGTATCAACTTCGGTTGATCCGACCCTCTGGTTCGATGCTCGCTTTTATTTAGGGATTGACTGCTTTAGATAGCGAATGTTATCAACTTCGGTTGATCCGACCCTCTGGTTCAATGCTCGCTTTTATTTAGCGATTGCCTGCTTTAGGTAGCGGATGTTATCAACATCGGTTGATCCGACCCTCTAGTTTGATGCTTGCTTTTATTTACTGATTGCCTGCTTTAGGTAGAGGATGTTATCAACTTCGGTTGATCCGGCCCTCTGGTTCAATGCTCCCTTTTATTTAGCGATTGCCTGCTTTAGATAGCGGATGTTATCAACTTCGGTTGATCCGGCCATCTTGTTCGATGCTCGTTTTTATTTAGCGATTCTCTGTTTTAGGTAGCGGATGTTATCAACTTCGGTTTATCTGACCCTCTGGTTCGATGCTCGCTTTTATTTAGCGATTTCCTGCTTTAGGTAGCGGATGTTATCAACATTGGTTGATCCGGCCCTCTGGTTCGATGCTCGCTTTTATTTAGCGATTGCCTGCTTTAGGTAGCGGATGTTATCAACTTCGGTTGATCCAGCCATCTCGTTCGATGCTCGCTTTTATTTAGCGATTGCCTGCTTTAGGTAGCGGATGTTATCAACTTCGGTTGATCCGGCCCTCTGGTTCGATGCTCACTTTTATTTAGCAATTGCCTGCTTTAGGTAGCGGATGTTATCAAATTCGGTTGATCCGGCCCTCTGGTTCGATGCTCGCTTTTATTTAGCGATTTCCTGCTTTAGTTAGTGGACGTTATCAACTTCGGTTGATCTGACCCTCTGGTTCGATGCTCTCTTTTAGTTAGCGATTTCCTGCTTTAGTTAGCGGACGTTATCAACTTCGGTTGATCCGACCCTCTGGTTCAATGCTCCCTTTTATTTAGCGATTGCCTGCTTTAGATAGCGGATGTTATCAACTTCGGTTGATCCAGCCATCTGGTTCGATGCTCGTTTTTATTTAACGATTCTCTGTTTTAGGTAGCGGATGTTATCAACTTCGGTTGATCCGACCCTCTGGTTCGATGCTCGCTTTTATTTAGCCATTGCCTGCTTTAGGTAGCGGATGTTATCAACTTCGGTTGATCCGGCCATCTCGTTCGATGCTCGCTTTTATTTAGCGATTGCCTGCTTTAGGTAGCGGATGTTATCAACTTCGGTTGATCCGACCCTCTGGTTCGATGCTCGCTTTTATTTAACGATTGCCTGCTTTAGGTAGCGGACGTTATCAATTTCGGTTGATCTGGCCCTCTGGTTCGATGCTCGCTTTTATTTAGCGATTGAATGCTTTAGGTAGCGGATGTTATACACATCGGTTGATCCGGCCCTCTGGTTCGATGCTCGATTTTATTTAGCGATTTCCTGCTTTAGGTAGCGGATGTTATCAACTTCGGTTGATCCGGCCCTCTGGTTCAATGCTCCCTTTGGTTTAGTGATTGACTGCTTTAGGTAGCGGATATTATCAACTTCGGTTGATCCGGCCATCTGGTTCGATGCTCGTTTTTATTTAGCGATTCTCTGTTTTAGGTAGCGGATGTTATCAACTTCGGTTGATCCGGCCCTGTGGTTTGATGCTCGCTTTTATTTAGCGATTGCCTACTTTAGGTAGCGGATGTTATCAACTTCGATTGATCCGGCACTCTGGTTCGATGCTCGCTTTTATTTAGCGATTGCCTGCTTTATGTAGCAGATGTTATCAACTTCGGTTGATCCGGCCCTCTGGTTCGATGCTCGCTTTTATTTAGTGATTGCCTGCTTTAGGTAGCGGGTGTTATCAACTTCGGTTGATCCAGCCCTCTAGTTAGATGCTCGCTTTTATTTA
This sequence comes from Lathyrus sativus, assembly GCA_963859935.3. Classification (NCBI taxonomy): domain Eukaryota; kingdom Viridiplantae; phylum Streptophyta; class Magnoliopsida; order Fabales; family Fabaceae; genus Lathyrus; species Lathyrus sativus. Next base: position 362,233,977 of record OZ012737.1, read on the forward strand.
GCGATTGCCTGTTTATGTAGCGGATGTTATCAACTTCGGTTGATCCGGCCCTCTGGTTCGATGCTCGCTTTTATTTAGTGATTGCCTGCTTCAGTTAGTAGATGGTATCAAAATCGGTTGATCTGGCCCTCTGGTTCGATGCTCGCTTTTAATTAGCGACTGCCTGCTTTAGGTAGCGGATGTTATCAACTTCGGTTGATCCGGCCCTCTGGTTCGATACTCACTTTTATTTAGGGATTGCCTCCTTTAGTTAGCGGATGTTATCAACTTCGGTTGATCCGACCCTATGGTTCGATGCTCGCTTTTATTTAGCAATTGCCTGCTTTAGGTAGCGGATGTTATCAACTTCGGTTTATCCAGCCCTCTGGTTCGATTCTCGCTTTCATTTAGCGATTGCCTACTTTAGTTTGCGGATGTTATCAACTTCGGTTGATCCGGCCCTATGGTTCGATGCTCGCTTTTATTTAGCGATTACCTGCTTTAGGTAGCGGATGTTACCAACTTCGGTTGATCCGGCCCTCTGGTTCGATGCTCGCTTTTATTTATTTAATGACTGCTTTAGTTAGCGGATGTTATCAACTTCGGTTGATCCGACCCTCTGGTTCGATGCTCGCTTTTATTTATTTATTGACTGCTTTAGTTAGCGGATGTTATCAACTTCGGTTGATCCGGCCCTCTGGTTCGATGCTCGCTTTTATTTAGCGATTGCCTGCTTTAGTTAGCAGATGGTATCAACTTCGGTTGATCTGGCCCTCTGGTTCGATGCTCGCCTTTATTAGTGATTGCCTCCTTTAGTTAGCGGATGTTATCAACTTCGGTTGATCCGGCCCTATGGTTCGATGCTCGCTTTTATTTAGCAATTGCCTGCTTTAGGTAGCGGATGTTATCAACTTCGGTTTATCCAGCCCTCTGGTTCAATTCTCGCTTTCATTTAGTGATTGCCTACTTTAGTTAGCGGATGTTATCAACTTCGGTTGATCCGGCCCTCTGGTTCGATGCTCGCTTTTATTTAGCGATTACCTGCTTTAGGTAGAGGATGTTACCAACTTCGGTTGATCCGGCCCTCTAGTTTGATGCTTGCTTTTATTTACTGATTGCCTGCTTTAGGTAGAGGATGTTATCAACTTCGGTTGATCCGACCCTCTGGTTCAATGCTCCCTTTTATTTAGCGATCGCCTGCTTTAGATAGCGGATGTTATCAACTTCGGTTGATCCGGCCATCTGGTTCGATGCTCGTTTTTATTTAGCGATTCTCTGTTTTAGGTAGCGGATGTTATCAACTTCGGTTGATCCGACCCTCTGGTTCGATGCTCGCTTTTATTTAGCGATTTCCTGCTTTAGGTAGCGGATGTTATCAACATTGGTTGATCCGGCCCTCTGGTTCGATGCTCGCTTTTATTTAGCGATTGCCTGCTTTAGGTAGCGGATGTTATCAACTTCGGTTGATCCATCCATCTCGTTCGATGCTCGCTTTTATTTAGCGATTGCCTGCTTTAGGTAGCGGATGTTATCAACTTCGGTTGATCTGGCCCTCTGGTTCGATGCTCGCCTTTATTAGTGATTGCCTGCTTCAGTTAGTAGATGGTATCAAAATCGGTTGATCTGGCCCTCTAGTTCGATGCTCGCTTTTATTTAGCGACTGCCTGCTTTAGGTAGCGGATGTTATCATCTTCGGTTGATCCGGCCCTCTAGTTCGATGCTCACTTTTATTTAGGGATTGCCTCCTTTAGTTAGCGGATGTTATCAACTTCGGTTGATCCGGCCCTATGGTTCGATGCTCGCTTTTATTTAGCAATTGCCTGCTTTAGGTAGCGGATGTTATCAACTTCGGTTTATCCAGCCCTCTGGTTCGATTCTCGCTTTCATTTAGCGATTGCCTACTTTAGTTAGCGGATGTTATCAACTTCGGTTGATCCGGCCCTCTGGTTCGATGCTCGCTTTTATTTAGCGATTACCTGCTTTAGGTAGCGGATGTTACCAACTTCGGTTGATCCGGCCCTCTGGTTCGATGCTCGCTTTTATTTATTTATTGACTGCTTTAGTTAGCGGATGTTATCAACTTCGGTTGATCCGACCCTCTGGTTCGATGCTCGCTTTTATTTAGGGATTTACTGGTTTAGATAGCGAATGTTATCAACTTCGGTTGATCCGACCCTCTGGTTCAATGCTCGCTTTTATTTAGCGATTGCCTGCTTTAGGTAGAGGATGTTATCAACATCGGTTGATCCGACCCTCTAGTTTGATGCTTGCTTTTATTTACTGATTGCCTGCTTTAGGTAGAGGATGTTATCAACTTCGGTTGATCCGACCCTCTAGTTCAATGCTCTCTTTTATTTAGCGATTGCCTGCTTTAGATAGCGGATGTTATCAACTTCGGTTGATCCGACCATCTGGTTCAATGCTCGTTTTTATTTAGCGATTCTCTGTTTTAGGTAGCGGATGTTATCAACTTCGGTTGATCCGACCCTCTGGTTCGATGCTCGCTTTTATTTAGCGATTGCCTACTTTAGGTAGGGGATGTTATCAACATTGGTTGATCCGGCCCTCTGGTTTGATGCTCGCTTTTATTTAGCGATTGCCTGCTTTAGGTAGCGGATGTTATCAACTTCGGTTGATCCAGCCATCTCGTTCGATGCTCTCTTTTAGTTAGCGATTGCCTGCTTTAGATAGCGGATGTTATCAACTTCGGTTGATCCAGCCATCTGGTTCGATGCTCGTTTTTATTTAACGATTCTCTGTTTTAGGTAGCGGATGTTATCAACTTCGGTTGATCCGACCCTCTGGTTCAATGCTCGCTTTTATTTAGCGATTGCCTGCTTTAGGTAGCGGATGTTATCAACACTGGTTGATCCGGCCCTCTGGTTCGATGCTTGCTTTTATTTAGCGATTGCCTGCTTTAGGTAGCGAATGTTATCAACTTCGGTTGATCCGGCCATCTCGTTCGATGCTCGCTTTTATTTAGCGATTGCCTGCTTTAGGTAGCGGATGTTATCAACTTCGGTTGATCCGACCCTCTGGTTCGATGCTCGCTTTTATTTAGCGATTGAATGCTTTAGGTAGCGGATGTTATACACATCGGTTGATCCGGCCCTCTGGTTCGATGCTCGATTTTATTTAGCGATTTCCTGCTTTAGGTAGCGGATGTTATCAACTTCGGTTGATCCGGCCCTCTGGTTCAATGCTCCCTTTGGTTTAGTGATTGACTGCTTTAGCTAGCGGATGTTATCAACTTCGGTTGATCCGGCCATCTGGTTCGATGCTCGCTTTTATTTAGTGATTGCCTACTTTAGGTAGCGGATGTTATCAACTTCGGTTGATCTGGCCCTCTGGTTCGATGCTCGCTTTTATTTAGCGATTCCCTGCTTTAGGTAGTGGATGTTATTAACTTCGGTTGATCCGGCCCTTTGGTTCGATTCTCGCTTTTATTTAGCGATTGCCTGTTTTAGGAAGCGGATGTTATACACATCGGTTGATCCGACCCTCTGGTTCGATGCTCGATTTTATTTAGAGATTGCCTGCTTTAGGTAGCGGATGTTATCAACTTCGGTTTATCCAGCCCTCTGGTTCGATTCTCGCTTTCATTTAGCGATTGCCTACTTTAGTTAGCGGATGTTATCAACTTCGGTTGATCCGGCCCTCTGGTTCGATGCTCGCTTTTATTTAGCGATTACCTGCTTTAGGTAGCGGATGTTACCAACTTCGGTTGATCCGGCCCTCTGGTTCGATGCTCGCTTTTATTTATTTATTGATTGCTTTAGTTAGCGGATGGTATCAACTTCGGTTGATCCGACCCTCTGGTTCGATGCTCGCTTTTATTTAGGGATTGACTGCTTTAGATAGCGAATGTTATCAACTTCGGTTGATCCGACCCTCTGGTTCAATGCTCGCTTTTATTTAGCGATTGCCTGCTTTAGGTAGCGGATGTTATCAAGATCGGTTGATCCGACCCTCTAGTTTGATGCTTGCTTTTATTTACTGATTGCCTGCTTTAGGTTGAGGATGTTATCAACTTCGGTTGATCCGGCCCTCTGGTTCAATGCTCCCTTTTATTTAGCGATTGCCTGCTTTAGATAGCGGATGTTATCAACTTCGGTTGATCCGGCCATCTTGTTCGATGCTCGTTTTTATTTAGCGATTCTCTGTTTTAGGTAGCGGATGTTATCAACTTCGGTTGATCCGACCCTCTGGTTCGATGCTCGCTTTTATTTAGCGATTTCCTGCTTTAGGTAGCGGATGTTATCAACATTGGTTGATCCGGCCCTCTGGTTCGATGCTCGCTTTTATTTAGCGATTGCCTGCTTTAGGTAGCGGATGTTATCAACTTCGGTTGATCCAGCCATCTCGTTCGATGCTCGCTTTTATTTAGCGATTGCCTGCTTTAGGTAGCGGATGTTATCAACTTCGGTTGATCCGGCCCTCTGGTTCGATGCTCACTTTTATTTAGCAATTGCCTGCTTTAGGGAGCGGATGTTATCAAATTCGGTTGATCCGGCCCTCTGGTTCGATGCTCGCTTTTATTTAGCGATTTCCTGCTTTAGTTAGCGGACGTTATCAACTTCGGTTGATCTGACCCTCTGGTTCGATGCTCTTTTTTAGTTAGCGATTTCCTGCTTTAGTTAGCGGACGTTATCAACTTCGGTTGATCCGACTCTATGGTTCAATGCTCCCTTTTATTTAGCGATTGCCTGCTTTAGATAGCGGATGTTATGAACTTCGGTTGATCCAGCCATCTGGTTCGATGCTCGTTTTTATTTAACGATTCTCTGTTTTAGGTAGCGGATGTTATCAACTTTGGTTGATCCGACCCTCTGGTTCGATGCTCGCTTTTATTTAGCGATTGCCTGCTTTAGGTAGCGGATGTTATCAACATTGGTTGATCCGGCCCTCTGGTTCGATGCTCGCTTTTATTTAGCCATTGCCTGCTTTAGGTAGCGGATGTTATCAACTTCGGTTGATCCGGCCATCTCGTTCGATGCTCGCTTTTATTTAGCGATTGCCTGCTTTAGGTAGCGGATGTTATCAACTTCGGTTGATCCGACCCTCTGGTTCGATGCTCGCTTTTATTTAGCGATTGCCTGCTTTAGGTAGCGGACGTTATCAACTTCGGTTGATCTGGCCCTCTGGTTCGATGCTCGCTTTTATTTAGCGATTGAATGCTTTAGGTAGCGGATGTTATACACTTCGGTTGATCCGGCCCTCTGGTTCGATGCTCGATTTTATTTAGCGATTTCCTGCTTTAGGTAGCGGATGTTATCAACATCGGTTGATCCGGCCCTCTGGTTCAATGCTCTCTTTGGTTTAGTGATTGACTGCTTTAGGTAGCGGATATTATCAACTTCGGTTGATCCGGCCATCTGGTTCGATGCTCGTTTTTATTTAGCGATTCTCTGTTTTAGGTAGCGGATGTTATCAACTTCGGTTGATCGGGCCCTGTGGTTTGATGCTCGCTTTTATTTAGCGATTGCCTACTTTAGGTAGCGGATGTTATCAACTTCGATTGATCCGACACTCTGGTTCGATGCTCGCTTTTATTTAGCGATTGCCTGCTTTATGTAGCAGATGTTATCAACTTCGGTTGATCCGGCCCTCTGGTTCGATGCTCGCTTTTATTTAGTGATTGACTGCTTTAGATAGCGAATGTTATCAACTTCGGTTGATCCGACCCTCTGGTTCAATGCTCGCTTTTATTTAGCGATTGCCTGCTTTAGGTAGCGGATGTTATCAAGATCGGTTGATCCGACCCTCTAGTTTGATGCTTGCTTTTATTTACTGATTGCCTGCTTTAGGTTGAGGATGTTATCAACTTCGGTGGATCCGGCCCTCTGGTTCAATGCTCCCTTTTATTTAGCGATTGCCTGCTTTAGATAGCGGATGTTATCAACTTCGGTTGATCCGGCCATCTTGTTCGATGCTCGTTTTTATTTAGCGATTCTCTGTTTTAGGTAGCGGATGTTATCAACTTCGGTTGATCCGACCCTCTGGTTCGATGCTCGCTTTTATTTAGCGATTTCCTGCTTTAGGTAGCGGATGTTATCAACATTGGTTGATCCGGCCCTCTGGTTCGATGCTCGCTTTTATTTAGCGATTGCCTGCTTTAGGTAGCGGATGTTATCAACTTCGGTTGATCCAGCCATCTCGTTCGATGCTCGCTTTTATTTAGCGATTGCCTGCTTTAGGTAGCGGATGTTATCAACTTCGGTTGATCCGGCCCTCTGGTTCGATGCTCACTTTTATTTAGCAATTGCCTGCTTTAGGGAGCGGATGTTATCAAATTCGGTTGATCCGGCCCTCTGGTTCGATGCTCGCTTTTATTTAGCGATTTCCTGCTTTAGTTAGCGGACGTTATCAACTTCGGTTGATCTGACCCTCTGGTTCGATGCTCTCTTTTAGTTAGCGATTTCCTGCTTTAGTTAGCGGACGTTATCAACTTCGGTTGATCCGACTCTATGGTTCAATGCTCCCTTTTATTTAGCGATTGCCTGCTTTAGATAGCGGATGTTATGAACTTCGGTTGATCCAGCCATCTGGTTCGATGCTCGTTTTTATTTAACGATTCTCTGTTTTAGGTAGCGGATGTTATCAACTTTGGTTGATCCGACCCTCTGGTTCGATGCTCGCTTTTATTTAGCGATTGCCTGCTTTAGGTAGCGGATGTTATCAACATTGGTTGATCCGGCCCTCTGGTTCGATGCTCGCTTTTATTTAGCCATTGCCTGCTTTAGGTAGCGGATGTTATCAACTTCGGTTGATCCGGCCATCTCGTTCGATGCTTGCTTTTATTTAGCGATTGCCTGCTTTAGGTAGCGGATGTTATCAACTTCGGTTGATCCGGCCCTCTGGTTCGATGCTCACTTTTATTTAGCAATTGCCTGCTTTAGGGAGCGGATGTTATCAAATTCGGTTGATCCGGCCCTCTGGTTCGATGCTCGCTTTTATTTAGCGATTTCCTGCTTTAGTTAGCGGACGTTATCAACTTCGGTTGATCTGACCCTCTGGTTCGATGCTCTCTTTTAGTTAGCGATTTCCTGCTTTAGTTAGCGGACGTTATCAACTTCGGTTGATCCGACTCTATGGTTCAATGCTCCCTTTTATTTAGCGATTGCCTGCTTTAGATAGCGGATGTTATGAACTTCGGTTGATCCAGCCATCTGGTTCGATGCTCGTTTTTATTTAACGATTCTCTGTTTTAGGTAGCGGATGTTATCAACTTTGGTTGATCCGACCCTCTGGTTCGATGCTCGCTTTTATTTAGCGATTGCCTGCTTTAGGTAGCGGATGTTATCAACATTGGTTGATCCGGCCCTCTGGTTCGATGCTCGCTTTTATTTAGCCATTGCCTGCTTTAGGTAGCGGATGTTATCAACTTCGGTTGATCCGGCCATCTCGTTCGATGCTCGCTTTTATTTAGCGATTGCCTGCTTTAGGTAGCGGATGTTATCAACTTCGGTTGATCCGACCCTCTGGTTCGATGCTCGCTTTTATTTAGCGATTGCCTGCTTTAGGTAGCGGACGTTATCAACTTCGGTTGATCTGGCCCTCTGGTTCGATGCTCGCTTTTATTTAGCGATTGAATGCTTTAGGTAGCGGATGTTATACACTTCGGTTGATCCGGCCCTCTGGTTCGATGCTCGATTTTATTTAGCGATTTCCTGCTTTAGGTAGCGGATGTTATCAACATCGGTTGATCCGGCCCTCTGGTTCAATGCTCTCTTTGGTTTAGTGATTGACTGCTTTAGGTAGCGGATATTATCAACTTCGGTTGATCCGGCCATCTGGTTCGATGCTCGTTTTTATTTAGCGATTCTCTGTTTTAGGTAGCGGATGTTATCAACTTCGGTTGATCGGGCCCTGTGGTTTGATGCTCGCTTTTATTTAGCGATTGCCTACTTTAGGTAGCGGATGTTATCAACTTCGATTGATCCGACACTCTGGTTCGATGCTCGCTTTTATTTAGCGATTGCCTGCTTTATGTAGCAGATGTTATCAACTTCGGTTGATCCGGCCCTCTGGTTCGATGCTCGCTTTTATTTAGTGATTGACTGCTTTAGATAGCGAATGTTATCAACTTCGGTTGATCCGACCCTCTGGTTCAATGCTCGCTTTTATTTAGCGATTGCCTGCTTTAGGTAGCGGATGTTATCAAGATCGGTTGATCCGACCCTCTAGTTTGATGCTTGCTTTTATTTACTGATTGCCTGCTTTAGGTTGAGGATGTTATAAACTTCGGTTGATCCGGCCCTCTGGTTCAATGCTCCCTTTTATTTAGCGATTGCCTGCTTTAGATAGCGGATGTTATCAACTTCGGTTGATCCGGCCATCTTGTTCGATGCTCGTTTTTATTTAGCGATTCTCTGTTTTAGGTAGCGGATGTTATCAACTTCGGTTGATCCGACCCTCTGGTTCGATGCTCGCTTTTATTTAGCGATTTCCTGCTTTAGGTAGCGGATGTTATCAACATTGGTTGATCCGGCCCTCTGGTTCGATGCTCGCTTTTATTTAGCGATTGCCTGCTTTAGGTAGCGGATGTTATCAACTTCGGTTGATCCAGCCATCTCGTTCGATGCTCGCTTTTATTTAGCGATTGCCTGCTTTAGGTAGCGGATGTTATCAACTTCGGTTGATCCGGCCCTCTGGTTCGATGCTCACTTTTATTTAGCAATTGCCTGCTTTAGGGAGCGGATGTTATCAAATTCGGTTGATCCGGCCCTCTGGTTCGATGCTCGCTTTTATTTAGCGATTTCCTGCTTTAGTTAGCGGACGTTATCAACTTCGGTTGATCTGACCCTCTGGTTCGATGCTCTCTTTTAGTTAGCGATTTCCTGCTTTAGTTAGCGGACGTTATCAACTTCGGTTGATCCGACTCTATGGTTCAATACTCCCTTTTATTTAGCGATTGCCTGCTTTAGATAGCGGATGTTATGAACTTCGGTTGATCCAGCCATCTGGTTCGATGCTCGTTTTTATTTAACGATTCTCTGTTTTAGGTAGCGGATGTTATCAACTTTGGTTGATCCGACCCTCTGGTTCGATGCTCGCTTTTATTTAGCGATTGCCTGCTTTAGGTAGCGGATGTTATCAACATTGGTTGATCCGGCCCTCTGGTTCGATGCTCGCTTTTATTTAGCCATTGCCTGCTTTAGGTAGCGGATGTTATCAACTTCGGTTGATCCGGCCATCTCGTTCGATGCTTGCTTTTATTTAGCGATTGCCTGCTTTAGGTAGCGGATGTTATCAACTTCGGTTGATCCGACCCTCTGGTTCGATGCTCGCTTTTATTTAGCGATTGCCTGCTTTAGGTAGCGGACGTTATCAACTTCGGTTGATCTGGCCCTCTGGTTCGATGCTCGCTTTTATTTAGCGATTGAATGCTTTAGGTAGCGGATGTTATACACATCGGTTGATCCGGCCCTCTGGTTCGATGCTCGATTTTATTTAGCGATTTCCTGCTTTAGGTAGCGGATGTTATCAACATCGGTTGATCCGGCCCTCTGGTTCAATGCTCTCTTTGGTTTAGTGATTGACTGCTTTAGGTAGCGGATATTATCAACTTCGGTTGATCCGGCCATCTGGTTCGATGCTCGTTTTTATTTAGCGATTCTCTGTTTTAGGTAGCGGATGTTATCAACTTCGGTTGATCGGGCCCTGTGGTTTGATGCTCGCTTTTATTTAGCGATTGCCTACTTTAGGTAGCGGATGTTATCAACTTCGATTGATCCGACACTCTGGTTCGATGCTCGCTTTTATTTAGCGATTGCCTGCTTTATGTAGCAGATGTTATCAACTTCGATTGATCCGGCCCTCTGGTTCGATGCTCGCTTTTATTTAGTGATTGCCTGCTTTAGGTAGCGGGTGTGATCAACTTCGGTTGATCCAGCCCTCTAGTTAGATGCTCGCTTTTATTTAGCGATTGCCTGTTTAGGTAGCGGATGTTATCAACTTCGGTTGATCCGGCCCTCTGGTTCGATGCTCGCTTTTATTTAGTGATTGCATGCTTCAGTTAGTAGATGGTATCAAAATCGGTTGATCTGGCCCTCTGGTTCGATGCTCGCTTTTATTTAGCGACTGCCTGCTTTAGGTAGCGGATGTTATCAACTTCGGTTGATCCGGCCCTCTGGTTCGATGCTCACTTTTATTTAGGGATTGCCTCCTTTAGTTAGCGGATGTTATCAACTTCGGTTGATCCGACCCTATGGTTCGATGCTCGCTTTTATTTAGCAATTGCCTGCTTTAGGTAGCGGATGTTATCAACTTCGGTTTATCCAGCCCTCTGGTTCGATTCTCGCTTTCATTTAGCGATTGCCTACTTTAGTTTGCGGATGTTATCAACTTCGGTTGATCCGGCCCTATGGTTCGATGCTCGCTTTTATTTAGCGATTACCTGCTTTAGGTAGCGGATGTTACCAACTTCGGTTGATCCGGCCCTCTGGTTCGATGCTCGCTTTTATTTATTTAATGACTGCTTTAGTTAGTGGATGTTATCAACTTCGGTTGATCCGGCCCTCTGGTTCGATGCTCGCTTTTATTTATTTATTGACTGCTTTAGTTAGCGGATGTTATCAACTTCGGTTGATCCGGCCCTCTGGTTCGATGCTCGCTTTTATTTAGCGATTGCCTGCTTTAGTTAGAAGATGGTATCAACTTCGATTGATCTGGCCCTCTGGTTCGATGCTCGCCTTTATTAGTGATTGCCTCCTTTAGTTAGCGGATGTTATCAACTTCGGTTGATCCGGCCCTATGGTTCGATGCTCGCTTTTATTTTGCAATTGCCTGCTTTAGGTAGCGGATGTTATCAACTTCGGTTTATCCAGCCCTCTGGTTCAATTCTCGCTTTCATTTAGCGATTGCCTACTTTAGTTAGCGGATGTTATCAACTTCGGTTGATCCGGCCCTCTGGTTCGATGCTCGCTTTTATTTAGCGATTACCTGCTTTAGGTAGAGGATGTTACCAACTTCGGTTGATCCGGCCCTCTAGTTTGATGCTTGCTTTTATTTACTGATTGCCTGCTTTAGGTAGAGGATGTTATCAACTTCGGTTGATCCGGCCCTCTGGTTCAATGCTCCCTTTTATTTAGCGATTGCCTGCTTTAGATAGCGGATGTTATCAACTTCGGTTGATCCGGCCATCTGGTTCGATGCTCGTTTTTATTTAGCGATTCTCTGTTTTAGGTAGCGGATGTTATCAACTTCGGTTGATCCGACCCTCTGGTTCGATGCTCGCTTTTATTTAGCGATTTCCTGCTTTAGGTAGCGGATGTTATCAACATTGGTTGATCCGGCCCTCTGGTTCGATGCTCGCTTTTATTTAGCCATTGCCTGCTTTAGGTAGCGGATGTTATCAACTTCGGTTGATCCAGCCATCTCGTTCGATGCTCGCTTTTATTTAGCGATTGCCTGCTTGAGGTAGCGGATGTTATCAACTTCGGTTGATCTGGCCCTCTGGTTCGATGCTCGCCTTTATTAGTGATTGCCTGCTTCAGTTAGTAGATGGTATCAAAATCGGTTGATCTGGCCCTCTGGTTCGATGCTCGCTTTTATTTAGCGACTGCCTGCTTTAGGTAGCGGATGTTATCAACTTCGGTTGATCCGGTCCTCTGGTTCAATGCTCGCTTTTATTTAGGGATTGCCTCCTTTAGTTAGCGGATGTTATCAACTTCGGTTGATCCGGCCCTATGGTTCGATGCTCGCTTTTATTTAGCAATTGCCTGCTTTAGGTAGCGGATGTTATCAACTTCTGTTTATCCAGCCCTCTGGTTCAATTCTCGCTTTCATTTAGCGATTGCCTACTTTAGTTAGCGGATGTTATCAACTTCGGTTGATCCGGCCCTCTGGTTCGATGCTCGCTTTTATTTAGCGATTACATGCTTTAGGTAGAGGATGTTACCAACTTCGGTTGATCCGACCCTCTAGTTTGATGCTTGCTTTTATTTACTGATTGCCTGCTTTAGGTAGAGGATGTTATCAACTTCGGTTGATCCGGCCCTCTGGTTCAATGCTCCCTTTTATTTAGCGATTGCCTGCTTTAGATAGCGAATGTTATCAACTTCGGTTGATCCGGCCATCTGGTTCGATGCTCGTTTTTATTTAGCGATTCTCTGTTTTAGGTAGCGGATGTTATCAACTTCGGTTGATCTGGCCCTCTGGTTCAATGCTCGCTTTTATTTAGCGATTCCCTGCTTTAGGTAGTGGATGTTATTAACTTCGGTTGATCCGGCCCTTTGGTTCGATGCTCGCTTTTATTTAGCGATTGCCTGTTTTAGGAAGCGGATGTTATACACATCGGTTGATCCGGCCCTCTGGTTCGATGCTCGATTTTATTTAGCGATTGCCTGCTTTAGGTAGCGGATGTTATCAACTTCGGTTGATCCAGCCCTCTGGTTCGATGCTCGCTTTTATTTAGCAATTGCCTGCTTTAGGTAGCGGATGTTATCAACTTCGGTTTATCCAGCCCTCTGGTTCAATTCTCGCTTTCATTTAGCGATTGCCTACTTTAGTTAGCGGATGTTATCAACTTCGGTTGATCCGGCCCTCTGGTTCGATGCTCGCTTTTATTTAGCGATTACCTGCTTTAGGTAGAGGATGTTACCAACTTCGGTTGATCCGACCCTCTAGTTTGATGCTTGCTTTTATTTACTGATTGCCTGCTATAGGTAGAGGATGTTATCAACTTCGGTTGATCCGGCCCTCTGGTTCAATGCTCCCTTTTATTTAGCGATTGCCTGCTTTAGATAGCGGATGTTATCAACTTTGGTTGATCCGGCCATCTGGTTCGATGCTCGTTTTTATTTAGCGATTCTCTGTTTTAGGTAGCGGATGTTATCAACTTCGGTTGATCTGGCCCTCTGGTTCAATGCTCGCTTTTATTTAGCGATTCCCTGCTTTAGGTAGTGGATGTTATTAACTTCGGTTGATCCGGCCCTTTGGTTCGATGCTCGCTTTTATTTAGCGATTGCCTGTTTTAGGAAGCGGATGTTATACACATCGGTTGATCCGGCCCTCTGGTTCGATGCTCGATTTTATTTAGCGATTGCCTGCTTTAGGTAGCGGATGTTATCAACTTCGGTTGATCCAGCCCTCTGGTTCGAAGCTCGCTTTTATTTAGCAATTGCCTGCTTTAGGTAGCGGATGTTATCAACTTCGGTTTATCCAGCCCTCTGGTTCAATTCTCGCTTTCATTTAGCGATTGCCTACTTTAGTTAGCGGATGTTATCAACTTCGGTTGATCCGGCCCTCTGGTTCGATGCTCGCTTTTATTTAGCGATTACGTGCTTTAGGTAGAGGATGTTACCAACTTCGGTTGATCCGGCCCTCTAGTTCGATGCTCGCTTTTATTTAGCGATTGCCTGCTTTATGTAGCAGATGTTATCAACTTCGGTTGATCCGGCCCTCTGGTTCGATGCTCGCTTTTATTTAGTGATTGCCTGCTTTAGGTAGCGGGTGTTATCAACTTCGGTTTATCCGGCCCTCTAGTTCGATGCTCGCTTTTATTTAGCGATTGCCTGTTTGGATAGCGGATGTTATCAACTTCGGTTGATCCGGCCCTCTGGTTCGATGCTCGCTTTTATTTAGTGATTGCCTGCTCCAGTTAGTAGATGGTATCAAAATCGGTTGATCTGGCCCTCTGGTTCGATGCTCGCTTTTATTTAGCGACTGCCTGCTTTAGGTAGCGGATGTTATCATCTTCGGTTGATCCGGCCCTCTGGTTCGATGCTCACTTTTATTTAGGGATTGCCTCCTTTAGTTAGCGGATGTTATCAACTTCGGTTGATCCGGCCCTATGGTTTGATGCTCGCTTTTATTTAGCAATTGCCTGCTTTAGGTAGCGGATGTTATCAACTTCGGTTTATCCAGCCCTCTGGTTCGATTCTCGCTTTCATTTAGCGATTGCCTACTTTAGTTAGCGGATGTTATCAACTTCGGTTTATCCGGCCCTCTTGTTCGATGCTCGCTTTTATTTAGCGATTACCTGCTTTAGGTAGCGGATGTTACCAACTTCGGTTGATCCGGCCCTCTGGTTCGATGCTCGCTTTTATTTATTTATTGATTGCTTTAGTTAGCGGATGTTATCAACTTCGGTTGATCCGGCCCTCTGGTTCGATGCTCGCTTTTATTTAGCGATTGCCTGCTTTAGTTAGCAGATGGTATCAACTTCGGTTGATCCGGCCCTCTGGTTCGATGCTCGCTTTTATTTAGGGATTTACTGGTTTAGATAGCGAATGTTATCAACTTCGGTTGATCCGACCCTCTGCATCAATGCTCGCTTTTATTTAGCGATTGCCTGCTTTAGGTAGAGGATGTTATCAACATCGGTTGATCCGACCCTCTAGTTTGATGCTTGCTTTTATTTACTGATTGCCTGCTTTAGGTAGAGGATGTTATCAACTTCGGTTGATCCGACCCTCTAGTTCAATGCTCTCTTTTATTTAGCGATTGCCTGCTTTAGGTAGCGGATGTTATCAACACTGGTTGATCCGGCCCTCTGGTTCGATGCTCGCTTTTATTTAGCGACTGCCTGCTTTAGGTAGCGGATGTTATCAACTTCGGTTGATCCGGTCCTCTGGTTCAATGCTCGCTTTTATTTAGGGATTGCCTCCTTTAGTTAGCGGATGTTATCAACTTCGGTTGATCCGGCCCTATGGTTCGATGCTCGCTTTTATTTAGCAATTGCCTGCTTTAGGTAGCGGATGTTATCAACTTCTGTTTATCCAGCCCTCTGGTTCAATTCTCGCTTTCATTTAGCGATTGCCTACTTTAGTTAGCGGATGTTATCAACTTCGGTTGATCCGGCCCTCTGGTTCGATGCTCGCTTTTATTTAGCGATTACATGCTTTAGGTAGAGGATGTTACCAACTTCGGTTGATCCGACCCTCTAGTTTGATGCTTGCTTTTATTTACTGATTGCCTGCTTTAGGTAGAGGATGTTATCAACTTCGGTTGATCCGGCCCTCTGGTTCAATGCCCTTTTATTTAGCGATTGCCTGCTTTAGATAGCGAATGTTATCAACTTCGGTTGATCCGGCCATCTGGTTCGATGCTCGTTTTTATTTAGCGATTCTCTGTTTTAGGTAGCGGATGTTATCAACTTCGGTTGATCTGGCCCTCTGGTTCAATGCTCGCTTTTATTTAGCGATTCCCTGCTTTAGGTAGTGGATGTTATTAACTTCGGTTGATCCGGCCCTTTGGTTCGATGCTCGCTTTTATTTAGCGATTGCCTGTTTTAGGAAGCGGATGTTATACACATCGGTTGATCCGGCCCTCTGGTTCGATGCTCGATTTTATTTAGCGATTGCCTGCTTTAGGTAGCGGATGTTATCAACTTCGGTTGATCCAGCCCTCTGGTTCGATGCTCGCTTTTATTTAGCAATTGCCTGCTTTAGGTAGCGGATGTTATCAACTTCGGTTTATCCAGCCCTCTGGTTCAATTCTCGCTTTCATTTAGCGATTGCCTACTTTAGTTAGCGGATGTTATCAACTTCGGTTGATCCGGCCCTCTGGTTCGATGCTCGCTTTTATTTAGCGATTACCTGCTTTAGGTAGAGGATGTTACCAACTTCGGTTGATCCGACCCTCTAGTTTGATGCTTGCTTTTATTTACTGATTGCCTGCTATAGGTAGAGGATGTTATCAACTTCGGTTGATCCGGCCCTCTGGTTCAATGCTCCCTTTTATTTAGCGATTGCCTGCTTTAGATAGCGGATGTTATCAACTTTGGTTGATCCGGCCATCTGGTTCGATGCTCGTTTTTATTTAGCGATTCTCTGTTTTAGGTAGCGGATGTTATCAACTTCGGTTGATCTGGCCCTCTGGTTCAATGCTCGCTTTTATTTAGCGATTCCCTGCTTTAGGTAGAGGATGTTATTAACTTCGGTTGATCCGGCCCTTTGGTTCGATGCTCGCTTTTATTTAGCGATTGCCTGTTTTAGGAAGCGGATGTTATACACATCGGTTGATCCGGCCCTCTGGTTCGATGCTCGATTTTATTTAGCGATTGCCTGCTTTAGGTAGCGGATGTTATCAACTTCGGTTGATCCAGCCCTCTGGTTCGAAGCTCGCTTTTATTTAGCAATTGCCTGCTTTAGGTAGCGGATGTTATCAACTTCGGTTTATCCAGCCCTCTGGTTCAATTCTCGCTTTCATTTAGCGATTGCCTACTTTAGTTAGCGGATGTTATCAACTTCGGTTGATCCGGCCCTCTGGTTCGATGCTCGCTTTTATTTAGCGATTACCTGCTTTAGGTAGAGGATGTTACCAACTTCGGTTGATCCGGCCCTCTAGTTCGATGCTCGCTTTTATTTAGCGATTGCCTGCTTTATGTAGCAGATGTTATCAACTTCGGTTGATCCGGCCCTCTGGTTCGATGCTCGCTTTTATTTAGTGATTGCCTGCTTTAGGTAGCGGGTGTTATCAACTTCGGTTTATCCGGCCCTCTAGTTCGATGCTCGCTTTTATTTAGCGATTGCCTGTTTGGATAGCGGTTGTTATCAACTTCGGTTGATCCGGCCCTCTGGTTCGATGCTCGCTTTTATTTAGTGATTGCCTGCTCCAGTTAGTAGATGGTATCAAAATCGGTTGATCTGGCCCTCTGGTTCGATGCTCGCTTTTATTTAGCGACTGCCTGCTTTAGGTAGCGGATGTTATCATCTTCGGTTGATCCGGCCCTCTGGTTCGATGCTCACTTTTATTTAGGGATTGCCTCCTTTAGTTAGCGGATGTTATCAACTTCGGTTGATCCGGCCCTATGGTTTGATGCTCGCTTTTATTTAGCAATTGCCTGCTTTAGGTAGCGGATGTTATCAACTTCGGTTTATCCAGCCCTCTGGTTCGATTCTCGCTTTCATTTAGCGATTGCCTACTTTAGTTAGCGGATGTTATCAACTTCGGTTTATCCGGCCCTCTGGTTCGATGCTCGCTTTTATTTAGCGATTACCTGCTTTAGGTAGCGGATGTTACCAACTTCGGTTGATCCGGCCCTCTGGTTCGATGCTCGCTTTTATTTATTTATTGATTGCTTTAGTTAGCGGATGTTATCAACTTCGGTTGATCCGGCCCTCTGGTTCGATGCTCGCTTTTATTTAGCGATTGCCTGCTTTAGTTAGCAGATGGTATCAACTTCGGTTGATCCGGCCCTCTGGTTCGATGCTCGCTTTTATTTAGGGATTTACTGGTTTAGATAGCGAATGTTATCAACTTCGGTTGATCCGACCCTCTGCATCAATGCTCGCTTTTATTTAGCGATTGCCTGCTTTAGGTAGAGGATGTTATCAACATCGGTTGATCCGACCCTCTAGTTTGATGCTTGCTTTTATTTACTGATTGCCTGCTTTAGGTAGAGGATGTTATCAACTTCGGTTGATCCGACCCTCTAGTTCAATGCTCTCTTTTATTTAGCGATTGCCTGCTTTAGGTAGCGGATGTTATCAACACTGGTTGATCCGGCCCTCTGGTTCGATGCTCGCTTTTATTTAGAGATTGCCTGCTTTAGGTAGCGAATGTTATCAACTTCGGTTGATCCGGCCATCTCGTTCGATGCTCGCTTTTATTTAGCGATTGCCTGCTTTAGGTAGCGGATGTTATCAACTTCGGTTGATCCGACCCTCTGGTTCGATGCTCGCTTTTATTTAGCGATTGAATGCTTTAGGTAGCGGATGTTATACACATCGGTTGATCCGGCCCTCTGGTTCGATGCTCGATTTTATTTAGCGATTTCCTGCTTTAGGTAGAGGATGTTATCAACTTCGGTTGATCCGGCCCTCTGGTTCAATGCTCCCTTTGGTTTAGTGATTGACTGCTTTAGGTAGCGGATGTTATCAACTTCGGTTGATCCGGCCATCTGGTTCGATGCTCGCTTTTATTTAGTGATTGCCTACTTTAGGTAGCGGATGTTATCAACTTCGGTTGATCTGGCCCTCTGGTTCGATGCTCGCTTTTATTTAGCGATTCCCTGCTTTAGGTAGTGGATGTTATTAACTTCGGTTGATCCGGCCCTTTGGTTCGATGCTCGCTTTTATTTAGCGATTGCCTGTTTTAGGAAGCGGATGTTATACACATCGGTTGATCCGACCCTCTGGTTCGATGCTCGATTTTATTTAGAGATTGCCTGCTTTAGGTAGCGGATGTTATCAACTTCGGTTGATCCGTCCCTCTGGTTCAATGCTCCCTTTGGTTTAGCGATTGCCTGCTTTAGGTAGCGGATGTTATCAACTTCGGTTGATCCGGCCATCTGGTTCGATGCTCGTTTTTATTTAGCGATTCTCTGTTTTAGGTAGCGGATTTTATCAACTTCGGTTGATCAGGCCCTCTGGTTCGATGCTCGCGTTTATTTAGTGATTGCCTACTTTAGGTAGCGGATGTTATCAACTTCGGTTGATCTGGCCCTCTGGTTCGATGCTTGCTTCCATTTAGCGATTCCCTGCTTTAGGTAGCGGATGTTATCAACTTCGGTTGATCCGGCCCTGTGGTTTGATGCTCGCTTTTATTTAGCGATTGCCTACTTTAGGTAGCGGATGTTATCAACTTCGATTGATCCGGCACTCTGGTTCGATGCTCGCTTTTATTTAGCAATTGCCTGCTTTATGTAGCAGATGTTATCAACTTCGGTTGATCCGGCCCTCTAGTTCGATGCTCGCTTTTATTTAGTGATTGCCTGCTTTAGGTAGCGGGTGTTATCAACTTCGGTTGATCCGGCCCTCTAGTTCGATGCTCGCATTTATTTAGCGATTGCCTGTTTAGGTAGCGGATGTTATCAATTTCGGTTGATCCGGCCCTCTGGTTTGATGCTCGCTTTTATTTAGTGATTGCCTGCTTCAGTTAGTAGATGGTATCAAAATCGGTTGATCTGGCCCTCTGGTTCGATGCTCGCTTTTATTTAGCGACTGCCTGCTTTAGGTAGCGGATGTTATCAACTTCGGTTGATCCGGCCCTCTGGTTCGATGCTCGCTTTTATTTAGGGATTGCCTCCTTTAGTTAGCGGATGTTATCAACTTCGGTTGATCCGGCCCTATGGTTCGATGCTCACTTTTATTTAGCAATTGCCTGCTTTAGGTAGCGGATGTTATTAACTTCGGTTTATCCAGCCCTTTGGTTCGATTCTCGCTTTCATTTAGCGATTGCCTACTTTAGTTAGCAGATGTTATCAACTTCGGTTGATCTGGCCCTCTGGTTCGATGCTCGCTTTTATTTAGCGATTACCTGCTTTAGGTAGCGGATGTTACCAACTTCGGTTGATCCGGCCCTCTGGTTCGATGCTCGCTTTTATTTATTTATTGACTGCTTTAGTTAGCGGATGTTATCAACTTCGGTTGATCCGGCCCTCTGGTTCGATGCTCGCTTTTATTTAGCGATTGCATGCTTTAGTTAGCAGATGGTATCAACTTCGGTTGATCCGGCCCTCTGGTTCGATGCTCGCTTTTATTTAGTGATTGCCTACTTCAGTTAGTAGATGGTATCAAAATCAGTTGATCTGGCCCTCTGGTTCGATGCTCGCTTTTATTTAGCGACTGCCTGCTTTAGGTAGCGGATGTTATCAACTTCGGTTGATCCGGCCCTCTGGTTCGATGCTCGCTTTTATTTAGGGATTGCCTCCTTTAGTTAGCGGATGTTATCAACTTCGGTTGATCCGGCCCTATGGTTCGATGCTCGCTTTTATTTAGCAATTGCCTGCTTTAGGTAGCGGATGTTATCAACTTCGGTTTATCCAGCCCTCTGGTTCGATTCTCGCTTTCATTTAGCGATTGCCTACTTTAGTTAGCGGATGTTATCAACTTCGGTTGATCCGGCCCTCTGGTTCGATGCTCGCTTTTATTTAGCGATTACCTGCTTTAGGTAGCGGATGTTACCAACTTCGGTTGATCCGGCCCTCTGGTTAGATGCTCGCTTTTATTTATTTATTGACTGCTTTAGTTAGCGGATGTTATCAACTTCGGTTGATCCGGCCCTCTGGTTCGATGCTCGCTTTTATTTAGCGATTGCCTGCTTTAGTTAGCAGATGGTATCAACTTCGGTTGATCCGGCTCTCTGGTTCGATGTCGCTTTTATTTAGGGATTGACTGCTTTAGATAGCGAATGTTATCAACTTCGGTTTATCCGACCCTCTGGTTCAATGCTCGCTTTTATTTAGCGATTGCCTGCTTTAGGTAGCGGATGTTATCAACATCGGTTGATCCGACCCTCTAGTTTGATGCTTGCTTTTATTTACTGATTGCCTGCTTTAGGTAGAGGATGTTATCAACTTCGGTTGATCCGGCCCTCTGGTTCAATGCTCCCTTTTATTTAGTGATTGCCTGCTTTAGATAGCGGATGTTATCAACTTCAGTTGATCCGGCCATCTGGTTCGATGCTTGTTTTTATTTAGCGATTCTCTGTTTTAGGTAGCGGATGTTATCAACTTCGGTTGATCCGACCCTCTGGTTCGATGCTCGCTTTTATTTAGCGATTGCCTGCTTTAGGTAGCGGATGTTATCAACATTGGTTGATCCGACCCTCTGGTTCGATGCTCGCTTTTATTTAGCGATTGCCTGCTTTAGGTAGCGGATGTTATCAACTTCGGTTGATCCAGCCATCTCGTTCGATGCTCTCTCTTAATTAGCGATTGCCTGCTTTAGATAGCGGATGTTATCAACTTCGGTGATCCAGCCATCTGGTTCGATGCTCGTTTTTATTTAACGATTCTCTGTTTTAGGTAGCGGATGTTATCAACTTCGGTTGATCCGACCCTCTGGTTCGATGCTCGCTTTTATTTAGCGATTGCCTGCTTTAGGTAGCGGATGTTATCAACATTGGTTGATCCGGCCCTCTGGTTCGATGCTCGCTTTTATTTAGCGATTGCCTGCTTTAGGTAGCGGATGTTATCAACTTTGGTTGATCCGGCCATCTTGTTCGATGCTCGCTTTTATTTAGCGATTGCCTGCTTTAGGTAGCGGATGTTATCAACTTCGGTTGATCCGACCCTCTGGTTCGATGCTCGCTTTTATTTAGCGATTGCCTGCTTTAGGTAGCGGATGTTATCAACTTCAGTTGATCCGGCCCTCTGGTTCGATGCTCGCTTTTATTTAGCGATTGAATGCTTTAGGTAGCGGATGTTATACACATCGGTTGATCCGACCCTCTGGTTCGATGCTCGATTTTATTTAGCGATTTCCTGCTTTAGGTAGCGGATGTTATCAACTTTGGTTGATCCGACCCTCTGGTTCAATGCTCCCTTTAGTTTAGTGATTGACTGCTTTAGGTAGCGGATGTTATCAACTTCGATTGATCCGGCCATCTGGTTCAATGCTCGGTTTTATTTAGCGATTCTCTGTTTTAGGTAGCGGATGTTATCAAGTTCGGTTGATCCGGCCCTCTGGTTCATGCTCGCGTTTATTTAGTGATTGCCTACTTTAGGTAGCGGATGTTATCAACTTCGGTTGATCTGGCCCTCTGGTTCAATGCTCGCTTTTATTTAGCGATTCCCTGCTTTAGGTAGTGGATGTTATTAACTTCGGTTGATCCGGCCCTTTGGTTCGATGCTCGCTTTTATTTAGCGATTGCCTGTTTTAGGAAGCGGATGTTATACACATCGGTTGATCCGACCCTCTGGTTCGATGCTCGATTTTATTTAGCGATTGCCTGCTTTAGGTAGCGAATGTTATCAACTTCGGTTGATCCAGCCCTCTGGTTCGATGCTCGCTTTTATTTAGCGATTGAATGCTTTAGGTAGCGGATGTTATACACATCGGTTGATCCGGCCCTCTGGTTCGATGCTCGCTTTTATTTAGCGATTGCCTGCTTTAGGCAGCGGATGTTATCAACTTCGGTTGATCCGGCCCTCTGGTCCAATGCTCCCTTTTATTTAGCGATTGGCTGCTTTAGGTAGCGGATGTTATCAACTTCGGTTGATCCGGCCATCTGGTTCGATGCTCGTTTTTATTTAGCGATTCTCTGTTTTAGGAAGCGGATGTTATCAACTTCGGTTGATCAGGCCCTCTGGTTCGACGCCGCTTTTATTTAGTGATTGCCAGATTTAGTTAGTAGAAGGTATCAAAATTGGTTGGTCTGGCCCTCTGGTTCGATGCTTGCTTTTATTTAGCAATTGCCTGCTTTAGGTAGCGGATGTTATCAACTTCGGTTGATCCGGCCCTGTGGTTTGATGCTCGCATTTATTTAGCGATTGCCTACTTTAGGTAGCGGATGTTATCAACTTCGGTTGATCCGACACTCTAGTTCGATGCTCGCTTTTATTTAGCGATTGCCTGCTTTATGTAGCAGATGTTATCAACTTTGGTTGATCCGGCCCTCTGGTTCGATGCTCGCTTTTATATAGCGATTGCCTGCTCTAGGTAGCAGATGTCATCAACTTCGGTTGATTCGGCCCTTTGGTTCGATGCTCGTTTTTATTTAGCGGTTGTCTGCTTTAGATAGCGGATGTTATCAACTTCGGTTGATCCGACCCTCTGGTTCGATGCTCGCTTTTATTTAGCGATTGCATGCTTTAGGTAGTGGATGTTATTAACTTAGGTTGATCCGGCCCTCTGGTTCGATGCTCGATTTTATTTAGCGATTGCCTGCTTTAGGTAGCGGATGTTATCAACTTCGGTTGATCCGGACCTCTGGATCAATGCTCCCTTTTATTTAGTGATTGCCAGCTTTAGGTAGCGGATGTTAGGAACTTCGGTTGATCCGGCCATCTGGTTTGATGCTCGTTTTTATTTAGCGATTTTCTGTTTTAAGTAGCGGATGTTATCAACTTCGGTTGATCCGGCCCTCTGGTTCGATGCTCGTGTTTATTTAGTGATTGCCTACTTTAGGTAGCGGATGTTATCAACTTCGGTTGATATGGCCCTCTGGTTCGATGCTCGCTTTTATTTAGCGATTCCCTGCTTTAGGTAGCGGATGTTATCAACATTGGTTGATCCGGCCCTCTGGTTCGATGCTCGCTTTTATTTAGCGATTGCCTGCTTTAAGTAGCGGATGTTATCAACTTCGGTTGATCCAGCCATCTCGTTCGATGCTCTCTCTTAATTAGCGATTGCCTGCTTTAGATAGCGGATGTTATCAACTTCGGTGATCCAGCAATCTGGTTCGATGCTCGTTTTTATTTAACGATTCTCTGTTTTAGGTAGCGGATGTTATCAACTTCAGTTGATCCGACCCTCTGGTTCGATGCTCGCTTTTATTTAGCGATTGCCTGCTTTAGGTAGCGGATGTTATCAACATTGGTTGATCCGGCCCTCTAGTTCGATGCTCGCTTTTATTTAGCGATTGCCTGCTTTAGGTAGCGGATGTTATCAACTTTGGTTGATCCGGCCATCTTGTTCGATGCTCGCTTTTATTTAGCGATTGCCTGCTTTAGGTAGCGGATGTTATCAACTTCGGTTGATCCGACCCTCTGGTTCGATGCTCGCTTTTATTTAGCGATTGCCTGCTTTAGGTAGCGGATGTTATCAACTTCAGTTGATCCGGCCCTCTGGTTCGATGCTCGCTTTTATTTAGCGATTGAATGCTTTAGGTAGCGGATGTTATACACATCGGTTGATCCGACCCTCTGGTTCGATGCTCGATTTTATTTAGCGATTTCCTGCTTTAGGTAGCGGATGTTATCAACTTTGGTTGATCCGACCCTCTGGTTCAATGCTCCCTTTAGTTTAGTGATTGACTGCTTTAGGTAGCGGATGTTATCAACTTCGATTGATCCGGCCATCTGGTTCAATGCTCGGTTTTATTTAGCGATTCTCTGTTTTAGGTAGCGGATGTTATCAAGTTCGGTTGATCCGGCCCTCTGGTTCATGCTCGCGTTTATTTAGTGATTGCCTACTTTAGGTTGCGGATGTTATCAACTTCGGTTGATCTGGCCCTCTGGTTCAATGCTCGCTTTTATTTAGCGATTCCCTGCTTTAGGTAGTGGATGTTATTAACTTCGGTTGATCCGGCCCTTTGGTTCGATGCTCGCTTTTATTTAGCGATTGCCTGTTTTAGGAAGCGGATGTTATACACACCGGTTGATCCAGCCCTCTGGTTCGATGCTCGATTTTATTTAGCGATTGCCTGCTTTAGGTAGCGAATGTTATCAACTTCGGTTGATCCAGCCCTCTGGTTCGATGCTCGCTTTTATTTAGCGATTGAATGCTTTAGGTAGCGGATGTTATACACATCGGTTGATCCGGCCCTCTGGTTCGATGCTCGCTTTTATTTAGCGATTGCCTGCTTTAGGCAGCGAATGTTATCAACTTCGGTTGATCCGGCCCTCTGGTCCAATGCTCCCTTTTATTTAGCGATTGGCTGCTTTAGGTAGCGGATGTTATCAACTTCGGTTGATCCGGCCATCTGGTTCGATGCTCGTTTTTATTTAGCGATTCTCTGTTTTAGGAAGCGGATGTTATCAACTTCGGTTGATCAGGCCCTCTGGTTCAACGCCGCTTTTATTTAGTGATTGCCAGATTTAGTTAGTAGAAGGTATCAAAATTGGTTGGTCTGGCCCTCTGGTTCGATGCTTGCTTTTATTTAGCAATTGCCTGCTTTAGGTAGCGGATGTTATCAACTTCGGTTGATCCGGCCCTGTGGTTTGATGCTCGCTTTTATTTAGCGATTGCCTACTTTAGGTAGCGGATGTTATCAACTTCGGTTGATCCGACACTCTAGTTCGATGCTCGCTTTTATTTAGCGATTGCCTGCTTTATGTAGCAGATGTTATCAACTTTGGTTGATCCGGCCCTCTGGTTTGATGCTCGCTTTTATTTAGCGATTGCCTGCTCTAGGTAGCAGATGTCATCAACTTCGGTTGATTCGGCCCTTTGGTTCGATGCTCACTTTTATTTAGCGATTGTCTGCTTTAGATAGCGGATGTTATCAACTTCGGTTGATCCGACCCTCTGGTTCGATGCTCGCTTTTATTTAGCGATTGCATGCTTTAGGTAGCGGATGTTATTAACTTAGGTTGATCCGGCCCTCTGGTTCGATGCTCGATTTTATTTAGCGATTGCCTGCTTTAGGTAGCGGATGTTATCAACTTCGGTTGATCCGGACCTCTGGATCAATGCTCCCTTTTATTTAGTGATTGCCAGCTTTAGGTAACGGATGTTAGGAACTTCGGTTGATCCGGCCATCTGGTTCGATGCTCGTTTTTATTTAGCGATTTTCTGTTTTAAGTAGCGGATGTTATCAACTTCGGTTGATCCGGCCCTCTGGTTCGATGCTCGTGTTTATTTAGTGATTGCCTACTTTAGGTAGCGGATGTTATCAACTTCGGTTGATATGGCCCTCTGGTTCGATGCTCGCTTTTATTTAGCGATTCCCTGCTTTAGGTAGCGGATGTTATCAACTTCGGTTGATTCGGCCATCTGGTTCGATGCTCGTTTTTATTTAGCGATTTTCTGTTTTAGGTAGCGGATGTTATCAACTTCGGTTGATCCGTCCTTCTGGTTCGATGCTGGCTTTTATTTAGCGATTCCCTGCTTTAGGTAGCGGATGTTATCAACTTCGGTTGATCCGACCATCTGGTTCGATGCTCGCTTTTATTTAGCGATTGCCTGGTTTAGGTAGCGGATGTTATCAACTTCGGTTGATCCGGCCCTATGGTTCGATGCTTACTTTTATTTAGCGATTGCCTCTTTTATTTAGTGATTGCCTGCTTTAGGTAGCGGATTTTATCATCTTCGGTTGATACGGCCTTCTGGTTCGATGCTCGCTTTTATTTAGTGAATACCTGTTTTAGGTAGCGGATGTTATTAACTTAGGTTGATCCGGCCCTCTGGTTCGATGCTCGCTTTTATTTAGCGATTGCCTGCTTTAGATAGCGGATGTTATCAACTTCGGTTGATCCGGCCCTCTGGTTCGATGCTCGCTTTTATTTAGCGATTGCCTACTTTAGGTAGCGGATGTTATGAACTTCGGTTGATCCGGCCATCTGGTTCGATGCTCGTTTCTATTTAGCGATTTTCTATTTTAGGTAGCGGATGTTATCAACTTCGGTTGATCCGGCCCTCTGGTTCGATGCTCATGTTTATTTAGTGATTGCCTACTTTAGGTAGCGGATGTTATCAACTTCGGTTGATCTGGCCCTCTGGTTCGATGCTCCCTTTTATTTAGCGATACCCTGCTTTAGGTAGCGGATGTTATCAACTTCAGTTAATCCGGCCCTCTGGTTCGGTGCTCGCTTTTATTTAGCGATTGCCTGCTTTAGGTAGCGGATGTTATCAACTTCGGTTGGTCCGGCCCTCTGGTTCGATGCTCGTTTTGATTTAGCGATTGCCTGCTTTAGGTAGCGGATGTTATGAACTTCGGTTGATTCGGCCCTCTTGTCCAATGCTCCCTTTTATTTAGCGATTGGCTGCTTTAGGTAACGGATGTTATCAACTTCGGTTGATCCGGCCATCTGGTTCGATGCTCGTTTTTATTTAGCGATTCTCTGTTTTAGGTAGCGAATGTTATCAACTTCGATTGATCAGGCCCTCTAGTTCGATGCTCGCGTTTATTTAGTGATTGCCTACTTTAGGTAGCGGATATTATCAACTTCGGTTGATATGGCCCTCTAGTTCGATGCTCGCTTTTATTTAGCGATTCCCTGCTTTAGGTAGCGGATGTTATCAACTTCGGTTGATCCGGCCCTGTGGTTTGATGCTCGCTTTTATTTAGCGATTGCCTGCTTTAGGTAGCGGATGTTATCAAATTTGGTTGATTCGGTACTCTGGTTCGATGCTCGCTTTTATTTAGTGATTGCCTGCTTTAGGTAGCGGATGTTATCAACTTCGGTTGATCCGGCCCTCTGGTTCGATGCTCGCTTTTATTTAGCGATTGCCTGCTTTAGGTAGCGGATGTTATCAACTTCGGTTGATCCGGCCCTCTGGTTCGATGCTCGATTTTATTTAGCGATTCCCTGCTTTAGGTAGCGGTTGTTATCAACTTTGGTTGATCCGGCCCTGTGGTTTGATGCTCGCTTTGATTTAGCGATTGCCTACTTTAGGTAGCGGATGTTATCAACTTCGGTTGATCCGACACTCTGGTTCGATGCTCGCTTTTATTTAGCGATTGCCTGCTTTAGGTAGCGGATGTTATCAACTTCGGTTGATCCGGCCATCTGGTTCGATGCTCGTTTTTATTTAGCAATTTTCTGTTTTAAGTAGCGGATGTTATCAACTTCGGTTAATCCGGCCCTCTGGTTCGATGCTCGTGTTTATTTAGTGATTGCCTACTTGAGGTAGCGGATGTTATCAACTTCGGTTGATATGGCCCTCTGGTTCGATGCTCGCTTTTATTTAGCGATTCCCTGCTTTAGGTAGCGGATGTTATCAACTTCGGTTAATTCGGCCATCTGGTTCGATGCTCGTTTTTATTTAGCGATTTTCTGTTTTAGGTAGCGGATGTTATCAACTTCGGTTGATCCGTCCCTCTGGTTCGATGCTTGTGTTTATTTAGTGATTGCCTACTTTAGGTAGCGGATGTTATCAACTTCGGTTGATCTGGCCCTCTGGTACGATGCTGGCTTTTATTTAGCGATTCCCTGCTTTAGGTAGCAGATGTTATCAACTTCGGTTGATCCGGCCCTCTGGTTCGATGCTCGCTTTTATTTAGCGATTGCCTGGTTTAGGTAGCGGATGTTATCAACTTCGGTTGATCCGGCCCTATGGTTCGATGCTTACTTTTATTTAGCGATTGCCTCTTTTATTTAGTGATTTCCTGCTTTAGGTAGCGGATTTTATCATCTTCGGTTGATACGGCCTTCTGGTTCGATGCTCGCTTTTATTTAGTGAATACCTGTTTTAGGTAGCGGATGTTATTAACTTAGGTTGATCCGGCCCTCTGGTTCGATGCTCGCTTTTATTTAGCGAATGCCTGCTTTAGATAGCGGATGTTATCAACTTCGGTTGATCCGGCCCTCTGGTTCGATGCTCGCTTTTATTTAGCGATTTCCTGCTTTAGGTAGCGGATGTTATGAACTTCGGTTGATCCGGCCATCTGGTTCGATGCTCGTTTTTATTTAGCGATTTTCTGTTTTAGGTAGCGGATGTTATCAACTTCGGTTGATCCGGCCCTCTGGTTCGATGCTCATGTTTATTTAGTGATTTCCTACTTTAGGTAGCGGATGTTATCAACTTCGGTTGATCTGGCCCTCTGGTTCGATGCTCGCTTTTATTTAGCGATACCCTGCTTTAGGTAGCGGATGTTATCAACTTCAGTTGATCCGGCCCTCTGGTTCGGTGCTCGCTTTTATTTAGCGATTGCCTGCTTTAGGTAGCGGATGTTATCAACTTCGGTTGATCCGGCCCTCTGGTTCGATGCTCGTTTTGATTTAGCGATTGCCTGCTTTAGGTAGCGGATGTTATGAACTTCGGTTGATCCGGCCCTCTTGTCCAATGTCCCTTTTATTTAGCGATTGGCTGCTTTAGGTAGCGGATGTTATCAACTTCGGTTGATCCGGCCATCTGGTTCGATGCTCGTTTTTATTTAGCGATTCTCTGTTTTAGGTAGCGGATGTTATCAACTTCGATTGATCAGGCCCTCTAGTTCGATGCTCGCATTTATTTAGTGATTGCCTACTTTAGGTAGCGGATATTATCAACTTCGGTTGATCTGGCCCTCTAGTTCGATGCTCGCTTTTATTTAGCGATTCCCTGCTTTAGGTAGCGGATGTGATCAACTTCGGTTGATCCGGCCCTGTGGTTTGATGCTCGCTTTTATTTAGCGATTGCCTGCTTTAGGTAGCGGATGTTATCAAATTTGGTTGATTCGGCACTCTGGTTCGATGCTCGCTTTTATTTAGTGATTGCCTGCTTTATGTAGCGGATGTTATCAACTTCGGTTGATCCGGCCATCTGGTTCGATGCTCGTTTTTATTTAGCGATTCTCTGTTTTAGGTAGCGAATGTTATCAACTTCGATTGATCAGGCCCTCTAGTTCGATGCTCGCGTTTATTTAGTGATTGCCTACTTTAGGTAGCGGATATTATCAACTTCGGTTGATATGGCCCTCTAGTTCGATGCTCGCTTTTATTTAGCGATTCCCTGCTTTAGGTAGCGGATGTTATCAACTTCGGTTGATCCGGCCCTGTGGTTTGATGCTCGCTATTATTTAGCGATTGCCTGCTTTAGGTAGCGGATGTTATCAAATTTGGTTGATTCGGCACTCTGGTTCGATGCTCGCTTTTATTTAGTGATTGCCTGCTTTAGGTAGCGGATGTTATCAACTTCGGTTGATCCGGCCCTCTGGTTCGATGCTCGCTTTTATTTAGCGATTGCCTGCTTTAGGTAGCGGATGTTATCAACTTCAGTTGATCCGGCCCTCTGGTTCGGTGCTCGCTTTTATTTAGCGATTGCCTGCTTTAGGTAGCGGATGTTATCAACTTCGGTTGATCCGGCCCTCTGGTTCGATGCTCGTTTTGATTTAGCGATTGCCTGCTTTAGGTAGCGGATGTTATGAACTTCGGTTGATCCGGCCCTCTTGTCCAATGCTCCCTTTTATTTAGCGATTGGCTGCTTTAGGTAGCGGATGTGATCAACTTCGGTTGATCCGGCCCTGTGGTTTGATGCTCGCTTTTATTTAGCGATTGCCTGCTTTAGGTAGCGGATGTTATCAAATTTGGTTGATTCGGCACTCTGGTTCGATGCTCGCTTTTATTTAGTGATTGCCTGCTTTAGGTAGCGGATGTTATCAACTTCGGTTGATCCGGCCATCTGGTTCGATGCTCGTTTTTATTTAGCGATTCTCTGTTTTAGGTAGCGAATGTTATCAACTTCGATTGATCAGGCCCTCTAGTTCGATGCTCGCGTTTATTTAGTGATTGCCTACTTTAGGTAGCGGATATTATCAACTTCGGTTGATATGGCCCTCTAGTTCGATGCTCGCTTTTATTTAGCGATTCCCTGCTTTAGGTAGCGGATGTTATCAACTTCGGTTGATCCGGCCCTGTGGTTTGATGCTCGCTTTTATTTAGCGATTGCCTGCTTTAGGTAGCGGATGTTATCAAATTTGGTTGATTCGGCACTCTGGTTCGATGCTCGCTTTTATTTAGTGATTGCCTGCTTTAGGTAGCGGATGTTATCAACTTCGGTTGATCCGGCCCTCTGGTTCGATGCTCCCTTTTATTTAGCGATTGCCTGCTTTAGGTAGCGGATGTTATCAACTTCGGTTGATCCGGACCTCTGGTTCGATGCTCGATTTTATTTAGCGATTCCCTGCTTTAGGTAGCGGTTGTTATCAACTTTGGTTGATCAAGCCCTGTGGTTTGATGCTCGCTTTGATTTAGCGATTGCCTACTTTAGGTAGCGGATGTTATCAACTTCGGTTGATCCGGCCATCTGGTTCGATGCTCGTTTTTATTTAGCGATTTTCTGTTTTAAGTAGCGGATGTTATCAACTTCGGTTGATCCGGCCCTCTGGTTCGATGCTCGTGTTTATTTAGTGATTGCCTACTTTAGGTAGCGGATGTTATCAACTTCGGTTGATATGGCCCTCTGGTTCGATGCTCGCTTTTATTTAGCGATTCCCTGCTTTAGGTAGCGGATGTTATCAACTTCAGTTAATTCGGCCATCTGGTTCGATGCTCGTTTTTATTTAGCGATTTTCTGTTTTAGGTAGCGGATGTTATCAACTTCGGTTGATCCGTCCCTCTGGTTCGATGCTAGTGTTTATTTAGTGATTGCCTACTTTAGGTAGCGGATGTTATCAACTTTGGTTGATCTGGCCCTCTGGTACGATGCTGGCTTTTATTTAGCGATTCCCTGCTTTAGGTAGCGGATGTTATCAACTTCGGTTGATCCGGCCCTCTGGTTCGATGCTCGCTTTTATTTAGCGATTGCCTGGTTTAGGTAGCGGATGTTATCAACTTCGGTTGATCCGGCCCTATAATTCGATGCTTACTTTTATTTAGCGATTGCCTCTTTTATTTAGTGATTTCCTGCTTTAGGTAGCGGATTTTATCATCTTCGGTTGATACGGCCTTCTGGTTCGATGCTCGCTTTTATTTAGTGAATACCTGTTTTAGGTAGCGGATGTTATTAACTTAGGTTGATCCGGCCCTCTGGTTCGATGCTCGCTTTTATTTAGCGAATGCCTGCTTTAGATAGCGGATGTTATCAACTTCGGTTGATCCGGCCCTCTGGTTCGATGCTCGCTTTTATTTAGCGATTTCCTGCTTTAGGTAGCGGATGTTATGAACTTCGGTTGATCCGGCCATCTGGTTCGATGCTCGTTTTTATTTAGCGATTTTCTGTTTTAGGTAGCGGATGTTATCAACTTCGGTTGATCCGGCCCTCTGGTTCGATGCTCATGTTTATTTAGTGATTTCCTACTTTAGGTAGCGGATGTTATCAACTTCGGTTGATCTGGCCCTCTGGTTCGATGCTCGCTTTTATTTATCGATACCCTGCTTTAGGTAGCGGATGTTATCAACTTCAGTTGATCCGGCCCTCTGGTTCGGTGCTCGCTTTTATTTAGCGATTGCCTGCTTTAGGTAGCGGATGTTATCAACTTCGGTTGATCCGGCCCTCTGGTTCGATGCTCGTTTTGATTTAGCGATTGCCTGCTTTAGGTAGCGGATGTTATGAACTTCGGTTGATCCGGCCCTCTTGTCCAATGCTCCCTTTTATTTAGCGATTGGCTGCTTTAGGTAGCGGATGTTATCAACTTCGGTTGATCCGGCCATCTGGTTCGATGCTCGTTTTTATTTAGCGATTCTCTGTTTTAGGTAGCGGATGTTATCAACTTCGATTGATCAGGCCCTCTAGTTCGATGCTCGCGTTTATTTAGTGATTACCTACTTTAGGTAGCGGATATTATCAACTTCGGTTGATCTGGCCCTCTAGTTCGATGCTCGCTTTTATTTAGCGATTCCCTGCTTTAGGTAGCGGATGTTATCAACTTCGGTTGATCCGGCCCTGTGGTTTGATGCTCGCTTTTATTTAGCGATTGCCTGCTTTAG
Source organism: Lathyrus sativus (assembly GCA_963859935.3). Lineage (NCBI taxonomy): Eukaryota > Viridiplantae > Streptophyta > Magnoliopsida > Fabales > Fabaceae > Lathyrus > Lathyrus sativus. The sequence continues at coordinate 362,265,859 of OZ012737.1, forward strand.
GTAGCGGATGTTATCAAATTTGGTTGATTCGGCACTCTGGTTCGATGCTCGCTTTTATTTAGTGATTGCCTGCTTTAGGTAGCGGATGTTATCAACTTCGGTTGATCCGACCATCTGGTTCGATGCTCGTTTTTATTTAGCGATTCTCTGTTTTAGGTAGCGAATGTTATCAACTTCGATTGATCAGGCCCTCTAGTTCGATGCTCGCGTTTATTTAGTGATTGCCTACTTTAGGTAGCGGATACTATCAACTTCGGTTGATATGGCCCTCTAGTTCGATGCTCGCTTTTATTTAGCGATTCCCTGCTTTAGGTAGCGGATGTTATCAACTTCGGTTGATCCGGCCCTGTGGTTTGATGCTCGCTTTTATTTAGCGATTGCCTGCTTTAGGTAGCGGATGTTATCAAATTTGGTTGATTCGGCACTCTGGTTCGATGCTCGCTTTTATTTAGTGATTGCCTGCTTTAGGTAGCGGATGTTATCAACTTCGGTTGATCCGGCCCTCTGGTTCGATGCTCGCTTTTATTTAGCGATTGCCTGCTTTAGGTAGCGAATGTTATCAACTTCGGTTGATCCGGACCTCTGGTTCGATGCTCGATTTTATTTAGCGATTCCCTGCTTTAGGTAGCGGTTGTTATCAACTTTGGTTGATCAAGCCCTGTGGTTTGATGCTCGCTTTGATTTAGCGATTGCCTACTTTAGGTAGCGGATGTTATCAACTTCGGTTGATCCGACACTCTGGTTCAATGCTCGCTTTTATTTAGCGATTGCCTGCTTTAGGTAGCGGATGTTATCAACTTCGGTTGATCCGGCCATCTGGTTCGATGCTCGTTTTTATTTAGCGATTTTCTGTTTTAAGTAGCGGATGTTATCAACTTCGGTTGATCCGGCCCTCTGGTTCGATGCTCGTGTTTATTTACTGATTGCCTACTTTAGGTAGCGGATGTTATCAACTTCGGTTGATATGGCCCTCTGGTTCGATGCTCGCTTTTATTTAGCGATTCCCTGCTTTAGGTAGCGGATGTTATCAACTTCGGTTGATTCGGCCATCTGGTTCGATGCTCGTTTTTATTTAGCGATTTTCTGTTTTAGGTAGCGGATGTTATCAACTTCGGTTGATCCGTCCCTCTGGTTCGATGCTAGTGTTTATTTAGTGATTGCCTACTTTAGGTAGCGGATGTTATCAACTTCGGTTGATCTGGCCCTCTGGTACGATGCTGGCTTTTATTTAGCGATTCCCTGCTTTAGGTAGCGGATGTTATCAACTTCGGTTGATCCGGCCATCTGGTTCGATGCTCGTTTTTATTTAGCGATTTTCTGTTTTAGGTAGCGGATGTTATCAACTTCGGTTGATCCGGCCCTCTGGTTCGATGCTCATGTTTATTTAGTGATTTCCTACTTTAGGTAGCGGATGTTATCAACTTCGGTTGATCTGGCCCTCTGGTTCGATGCTCGCTTTTATTTAGCGATACCCTGATTTAGGTAGCGGATGTTATCAACTTCAGTTGATCCGGCCCTCTGGTTCGGTGCTCGCTTTTATTTAGCGATTGCCTGCTTTAGGTAGCGGATGTTATCAACTTCGGTTGATCCGGCCCTCTGGTTCGATGCTCGTTTTGATTTAGCGATTGCCTGCTTTAGGTAGCGGATTTTATGAACTTCGGTTGATCCGGCCCTCTTGTCCAATGCTCGCTTTTATTTAGCCATTGGCTGCTTTAGGTAGCGGATGTTATCAACTTCGGTTGATCCGGCCATCTGGTTCGATGCTCGTTTTTATTTAGCGATTCTCTGTTTTAGGTAGCGAATGTTATCAACTTCGATTGATCAGGCCCTCTAGTTCGATGCTCGCGTTTATTTAGTGATTGCCTACTTTAGGTAGCGGATATTATCAACTTCGGTTGATATGGCCCTCTAGTTCGATGCTCACTTTTATTTAGCGATTCCCTGCTTTAGGTAGCGGATGTTATCAACTTCGGTTGATCCGGCCCTGTGGTTTGATGCTCGCTTTTATTTAGCGATTGCCTGCTTTAGGTAGCGGATGTTATCAAATTTGGTTGATTCGGCACTCTGGTTCGATGCTCGCTTTTATTTAGTGATTGCCTGCTTTAGGTAGCGGATGTTATCAACTTCGGTTGATCCGGCCCTCTGGTTCGATGCTCGCTTTTATTTAGCGATTGCCTGCTTTAGGTAGCGGATGTTATCAACTTCGGTTGATCCGGACCTCTGGTTCGATGCTCGATTTTATTTAGCGATTCCCTGCTTTAGGTAGCGGTTGTTATCAACTTTGGTTGATCAAGCCCTATGGTTTGATGCTCGCTTTGATTTAGCGATTGCCTACTTTAGGTAGCGGATGTTATCAACTTCGGTTGATCCGACACTCTGGTTCGATGCTCGCTTTTATTTAGCGATTGCCTGCTTTAGGTAGCGGATGTTATCAACTTCGGTTGATCCGGCCATCTGGTTCGATGCCCGTTTTTATTTAGCGATTTTCTGTTTTAAGTAGCGGATGTTATCAACTTCGGTTGATCCGGCCCTCTGGTTCGATGCTCGTGTTTATTTAGTGATTGCCTACTTTAGGTAGCGGATGTTATCAGCTTCGGTTGATATGGCCCTCTGGTTCGATGCTCGCTTTTATTTAGCGATTCCCTGCTTTAGGTAGCGGATGTTATCAACTTCGGTTGATTCGGCCATCTGGTTCGATGC